>PUFA01000066.1:4200000-4787500 GCA_003508835.1 Eonycteris spelaea | reverse complement strand
AACTGCAAAGGACAAAATGATCTGTATTAAAAAAATATCAGTGCGCGCGCGCACGCACGCACACACACATGCGCACACACACATACATGCACACACACACCTCTGTCATTACAACCAGACCTGGCCTCCCTGGGGTTTGAATAGTTCCTGTTGTTATCTTCTTAGCTGTGTTAGTAGGATTTTTCATCGCTTTCCCCAGTCTCTGCTATCCGTGTCTCAGAATAGCAACAGTAATTACCAAATCATTCTCCCCTTCCCCACGCCCAGTGAACTGGAGAGCCTCTGAGACCTCCCCACAGAACCTCTGAACCCATCTGCGGGCCCCTCAGCCGTCTTTCTAAGTCAGCACAAGGAAAAACACAGGACGACTGTGCCTTGAGCTACAGTGAGTCCCGGACAACCCCCAGCTTGTGTTCGTATCTCCTGAGGAAACTTCATAGAATCGGAGTGCTGGAAGAGACCTCAGGAGATCAAAGCGTCCTGAAAAACCAGAGGTCTAAGAAACTCAGACTCACAGAATATTGTCATGGAAAGAGCTATAGTCATTGCTTGCCTCCTGTCTTTCCTATTCCAAGTTACTTCCATTATTCTCGCTTTTTCCTGTGTACCCCACTTCCCAGCCCTAAAAACCAGCGTTATCTTTTCTCTATCACTTTCTGATTTTTATTTTATATAAAAACGATTATTTACTTACTTTTTTACCCATACTACTCACTAATTTTTTTTTCCAAAATTGATTTCAAATGGATTTTTTCCCTTTACATTGGACTCAGCAGGGACACCCATGACAGCATGCTTTTAATGTACCAGTTCTCCTTCACCCGTCGAACACAGCCAACTAAAGCCGTAATGATTTTAAAAATCATGCTTGTACCCCCTAAAATCACCTTGCATATGACTGTCTTATGCATATAACATGTTGGAAAAGAATGCTCTAGAGTGGGGGTCAGCAAACTTTTCCTGTAAAGGCCAAGTCGTAAATATTTTAGGCTTTGCAGGCCAAGAGGCAAAATCAACGATACTATGTAGGTACTTATATAACACGAGAGAAAAAAAATTTCCCCATGTTTTCCCTCATTTAAAGATGTAAAAGCATTCTAACTTTCAACTCAGAAAAAAACAGGAGGCGGGCTGAGTTCAGTTCGGGAGCTGGACCTTTTCAATCCCCACTCAAAATCACGTATCTGATATTTATTTGAACCTTCCCTGAAATTTCTATAACAGGGAGTGAGGCGGGAAAGAACTTATCTCCTAGGATGGTTATAAAGAGGAAGCAGTTGGCACAAAGTAATTACTCAATAATATTAACGGTTGCTTTTGTCGTCACCACCATCATCGTCAACATCATTGTCTTCTCTTGCTGGGGTCGGTCAGCCTCTGTGTTCTTCCTGTCAGGTGCATGGGGAACTCTGCACCTCTTAGAGAGCCAAGCCAGTGGTTGACCCAAGGCAGAGCACGTCACCAGCCTCCTTGGTGGTGGAGATCAAAATGGCACATAGTCTACGGCCATGCTGCCCTACACGAGCCCGAGCCCGTCTGAGCCTGGAAGCTAAGCAGGGTCCGGCCTGGTTAGTACTTAAATGGGAGACCACCCAGGAAGACCGGGTGCTGTAGGCACAAAAAATAAGGGATGGTAAGCGGACAAGAGTCTTGCAATCTGTGAGGTCAACCCAGGGTTGCCTCGCCTGAAACAAGATGGCGCACGTATTCTAGTCCTGCCACCTCCTTGCTGAAAGCACTGCTTTCAGCCTCCGTTCGTTCATTCATACAATTTACATGATGTCGCGAGTACTGAATAGGGTAACGTCCAACGCGCAGATGCTGTCTGATAAGCAGCAGCCCTGTTGTGATGGTTTTCTCATCCCCGAGAATCAAATACAGAGAAGACAGTTCTTGGAACTTCCTGAGCACGCCTAAATAGAGAGCTGGGTAGCAAGCAACATGGCTAAAGAGTCCTCATTATATAGCCTGATCACATGCATCTGTTCATTGGACAAATATCTCTGGAGCATCTACCATGAACTGGATGCCATCCTAGGGCCTTGGGACATGGTGTTGATGAAAGCGGTTGTGTCCCCTGCTCTCATGGCATTTACTGCCTGGGAGAGGGAAACAGGGCGAGGCGGACGGGCATCAGATCGACCAAGAATCATAAGGTGTCAACTCTGAAAAGAGCAAAGCAGCGAGCTGCATGATGCTTTCAGGCCAGTGTTGGGGGCGGGGGGTGGATCTGACGTAGTCTAAAGGGTCAGTGACACCTGGGCCAAGACCTGAACTATATGACGGTGTTGGCTCGACCCGGAGGAGGGACCAGCTGGGAGGTAAAGAGATCAGAACAAAGCCGGAGTGCAGGTGGAGAGAACGTGAGGATTTCGTGGCACAAAGGTAGGCAGGAGCCAACCATTCAGGGGCCTGTAGGCTGGTTCTTCTCAACCCTGACATGCTGGGCATCTCAGTAAAACGCCGATTCTGGTCCAGAGAGTCTGGAGCAGGGCCTGAGAGTCTGCATTTCTAACTCCTGGGAGATCCTGGGGCTGCCAGCCCGCAGACCACAGTGTGAGTATGAAGGTTCTCGGCCACGACTTCCCCCCAAGAACAGGGGTTTAGGTGAGGGGACATCCTAAGAGTCCTCTGGAATGTATGAGCCCATCTTGCAGCTGTCACGGAGCAAAGCCCTCTGCCTGGAGCTTTGGAAGCCTCAAGGTTCAGATGGAGTGGGTACCCTATCCTCGCGAGTTTGTCTGCTGACACCTGTTTCAGCCCCAAGTCTAGGTGGCATCACCGTGAAATAGGCTGCTCCTGCCCAGCAGGAAGTCTCTTGCTTGCGTGCTGCAATTCAGAAAGGAAGGACGGCACATGTGTATTTTTTTAAATCATGCCAGACTTGCTAAAATGAAATATATATTTATAGTTTATTTATATGTGTGTGTATATTTATATATATATGTATTTATATTTACATGCATATATGCACGAATATAGATAATCTTTCCAGTGCAGTAACGGCCACACGTAGGATTGAAATGAAATCTTACAAACACAGAATCATCTCAAATTCCACCCTTAAAGGATGAAGGGGCAGGGATGCTGTGTGAGCAGACAGACCCAGGCGTCTCTGTCCAGAGGGATCAGACACCTCCGGACTGCCGGTCCACCGAGTGGGCCTGCTCCTGTGGGGGTCGCGACTGTCCACAGGGTGATCAGTGAGGACCTAGTGCGCGGGGCGATGTTGCACCCGCACGGGGAGGTGAGGGCCCCTTCGGTGGCATTCGGGAGGGCAGACTGAGGCAGCAGCTGCCTGCACAGTGACTTCTGTGCTTCTCTCCCAGGTCTACTGACTGTCTTTCTAAAATAATCTGGGTGACAAATATGGGCCTAAGAAACACTGCCCTTGTAAGCAATCCCAGCTAGCTGCTCCCGACGAATGTCCCCAAACAAAGGTTGCACGCCAGCTCCCCATGCTTGCAGCTCAATTTAATTACTCACCTCTGCAGCTTTAAATCAAAGGTGGCTCCTATTAAGTATAATTACCTTTGCCAGCAGCTTGTATAACACAGTAAGTGAGGGGCTACTAACCAGGAACGGTTTCTACGGAGGCTTATACATGCCTTGGACTAAATCAAGAGCAGCCAGACACGCACATAATTCAGCTACCAGCAGAGGTATGCTGCAGGTAGAGTGTCGCACACACAGGTGAACACGGCGTTTCCTTCACACATGTCAGCAGCCTAGAAACACCACCATGCAGAAGAGTAAACTATACGGGAAAAGGCTTCTCCAAACCTCCGATGCACAGTACGTGTCGCTAGGCTGGTTTTTCTGCAAGAACGCATGTTGCCATCCAACCAGCGAGCCTCGGAACAAGTCCCACAGACGAGAAAAGGAACCGGCCGAACTCCCGGCGTTCTCGGCCACCACGAATACCTGCATTTTTACTGCCGTTTTATACCCCAGGGAGCAGGGAGGTGACACTACTATACTGACTTTGACACAGTAATTTTTCTCCCGTTCAACCTCACCACATCTTTCATTCCTGACATACGAAAACATTTTTTTAAATCATGAGCATCTTTATCATTTTCAGGCTCGTCAATTCCCATTTTGCCTAATTGATAAATAAATCAAAACCTGAAAGGAAATGAAAGTTGTGAAGAACTTCGGTCCTGTCCGAAAGGAAGCCTCGGCGAACTGGGCTCAGACTCGGCTGAGACCCGCTGACTCGCGCTGGGGCTGAAGCTCACGTCCACTTCCGCTTTCTGGAAGTCTGTCTGTTGAGCCACGTGCTCAGAGGCATAAAGAAGAAAGAAGAATGCACCTCTTTCTCCACAGACGTTAGACATTCGGACTGTCGCCTATCACTTCCACAGCCACCACGTTCACTGACGGTCACTGAGCATTTATTACGTGCCAAGCAAGCATTAAGCACCTGACATACACAATCCATATCATCTCCTGGACAACCTCCTGTGGTCTCACGGGAACTGTTTTTCTTCAAAATTAAGAAACTTGTGCTTAGAAGGTTGAATAACTTGCCTAAGATCAGACAGAAAGTAAAGAGCATCCTGACTTGAACCTCAGCCCATCTGGCTTCAAAGCCATCGGATGCAACCCTTCGGAACATGGAGGACAAATCTAACGACTTTGCCAGCCTAGTTCCCGCTCTCACTCATTTTGGTAATATCACCTTGACCTGGCTTTGGCGTAACTGCCACCAGCCGCTCTTAGCTCCTGCGGTGTTGGTAGTGCTGGGTGCACGCACGGGACGGCAGGCCAGTGACAGGCGCACGGAGGGTCACACGAACCCACGTGGGCCCACCGAAACCCTGGGATGTTCGCCGGGATCCTCTGAAGGAGGTGGTCTCTTCTGC
Organism: Eonycteris spelaea; assembly: GCA_003508835.1. Classification (NCBI taxonomy): domain Eukaryota; kingdom Metazoa; phylum Chordata; class Mammalia; order Chiroptera; family Pteropodidae; genus Eonycteris; species Eonycteris spelaea. The sequence continues at coordinate 4,782,632 of PUFA01000066.1, read as the reverse complement.
TAGAGTAGCCAAGCCAGATGCTCCCAGGTGACCAGCAGTTGCAGAGAATCTCACTGAGACAGAAGGAAGGCAGAGTCAGAGGGAGCGAGAGACCCGTCCCAGTCCGAGCCCTCGATCTCTGCATCCATAGGTGCCGAAGCTGGGGCTAAGCCCGGTCACGCGGACGATGTGTAATTTATCACAGGCTAGAGCAGCACTCATCGAAATACAAATTCAGCTTCTAGGGTTATGTACTGAGTGTGGTGCTGGAGTCAAACACACCTGGGCTTAAACTCTGGCTTCACTAGTTATTTGCTCTGTGAGCAGATTACTCAACAGATCTGCACCTCCGTGTCTTATCTGGAAGATGGAGTTATTAGCAGTGCATCTGCCTCTTCAGTTTAGAGGAAGGCCAAATGAAGTCAGGTGCAGTTGCCTGGCACGGAGTGGACTCTTACTAAATGTTGATGAGTTTGATTATTATGATTATTTCATGAAACACAGCAGAGGAAAGGCTGACCCCACGAAGGTTTGTGGTGAGCAGTGACAAAGACTCAGAGGGGCCAACCAGGGGCCCAGCTAGGAACTTCCACACCAAGTTACTGCTCATAAGAGCTGAGCAGCAGCTAACATGTGCAGGAAAGAAGGGACCTTAGAACTGGTTCAGGAAGGATCACTTAAAAGAGAAATCAGAGAAGTGTCACTAATAAAGACATCAAGAGATGCCTGGGATAAAATCAGGACAGATTGACAATTAGATCAGAAACGAACATAAAGGAATGAGTTTGATTTCCTAGTGAATCACAGATATTTTATCCATCAATCCAGCCAGCAGCATCCATCCATCCATCCATCCATCCATCCATCCATCCAGTCCTCCCTCCCTCCCAGTCTTCCTTCCCTCTCTCTCTGGCTTTATTCTAGGCACTACATCACTAACCTCTGATGACAGGCTATGCCACACCAGTGCAGGGTCTTAAAAATAATAGAAACCACCAAGTATCTGTAGAACGAATAAAAGAACGACTCTCAATACACACCCCTTTCGAGGAACTTATCTCCCATGAATCAGTTCGATCCATCCAATCCGCTTTCCCTCGGGCCGTTGCCACGCCTCTTCATGTCACTCCTGGAATGAGTGTTGTACCCGGGGAGAGCTAGCAGTATCAGTACTGGCCCAGCAAAGTTTCAAGCTCAAGCCCCACAAATTTGCCTTTTCTTTTCTGGAAGCAGAGCTGCTTTTTATTTTTATTCTGTGCTTCTTTCATCGAGGATTAAAACATCTCAACCCACAAACGAGTTTATTGGGCATCTTATTTGTCTCAGCTGTTGTTCTCATGATGTAAGAACTACAGAAACCCTCTTCCTCATTTTAATTAGAAAAAAAATTTTAATAAAGAAGGTCATAAGTTTCCATTGCTACTGTTTTTTCTTGGGTGACTCCCTATCAACTCGTCCAATTCCTTCCCTTCACCACAGGGGAGCAGCTCCAAGTATGTGCCTGAGAATTCAAATCGGAGTCACAAACAAGTGTTCCTGCTTATTTATCAGAGCGCAGTGGCAGATTCAAAAGCTGACCCAAAGAACAAAACTTTTCTTGTGGCGTGGGTACTCAGGGGACTGTGGTCTAAATTGAAAATCAGATCATTGTTTAAAAAAAAAGAGAGAGAGGGGAAAAAAACAAAACCTCACACAGTGCATTGCTACACGTTTGAGAATATCTCCATGTTCCCTGAATGTTCTTTTGAGAGCACTAAAGGGTCAGTCCGCAGGAAATGCAGGAATACGTTATATTTTAATCAGGGCACATAAAACACTGTCTAGAATGTTATGTGGCCCAGGGGGACGCACGAGCAGGGAACATTTACAAACTCCAGGTCAGTCTCCCCATTACATCACTGTGAAAAAAAGAAATTTATGAGGTTAAATTATATGGATGTTATATATTGGAACTGTTAGCCCATTCCCAAATGAGAATGTTGGCTGAAACAGCCAGATTCCCTGAGAGAAATCGCTAAGTCCTTCTCTTGTGGATGTTTTTATGGTAACTTTCTACAAAAAAGTGAAGACATATTCTTTGAAGATAATGAAATGAATAAAAAGAGAGCAGTCTAACAAAAAATTAAAAAAAAAAATTCCAATGGAGAAAGCAAAGCACCTAAAAGAGCTACTACCTATGTTATTCTTCTCTGGAGCTGGTAATACACAGGTTACTTTGTGGAACTCGCTCATGATTTATCTGATCTATTTCTCATCGAAATGACTGGAAACGCAGATGTTGATGCTATAACTTTGCCTCCAGTAAATAATTCCTCAAAGGACTCACATTTGTTTAACCTTAGTCACAAGATGATAAAACTTATTAAACATTTATGGAAACAGCAACACAATTTTGTTGGTTTATGTCTTTGGCAAGTTTGGAAACTCATATCCCCAACTTTTCCACCTTCCTCTCACCTCTCGCAAAGAAAAATATCTTTGGGGAAGTTGCCATCCCTGGATAACAGACACTTCTCCTCCTCACTCTTTATTTCCCCATTCGCGCTGCAGCTTGACAGTAAACAGAAGGGCTGCCATGCTGATCTCAAAAACAATAATTAAACCAAAGGGACGGCAGACAAGGTGCTCCTGTGGGACCAACAGAGGAAGAATAAAAACCCCACCGGGGAACTGTTTTCTTAGGATCGCGAACCTGCTTCTGAGATAAGCAAACATGCGCCCGCTGATGTGCACACATTCACTTAGTCATTCAACATTTACCCAGAACCTACCTCTTGCAGCCCTGTGGGCGTAAATAACCTGGGCATCTAAATATTCCAGAGGCTCCAGGAACCATGCGTAACTGTTGGTTGGTTGGTCATTCATTCATTCATTCATTCATTCCGTATTCAACCAAAACACCTACTACGTTCCAGGTACAGCAAATAAAATGGCCCCCATGATTCGAAAGCTCAATCCATAACATAACGTAGACAAGGAGACAGAAATTACAGCAGGGCGCATGGCCTGCCTCCTGGTATTATCTGTCACTGATACCTTTCCTATGCAGTGCTAATTTTCCTGTGCAGGGGACATCGGTGTCACCATGGTTCTGTTTCCCTCTTCCCCAGGCCCATAACCAAAGGGTGGGGCAGTGCCACAGGGCGCCCTGGGGACATACAGTGACACTGGCTTCATGTTCATGACCTTAGTGGCGAGTCCATGGATAACTCGGTCTTGACAGGAAGCTATGCACATGCTCTGGCCACCACAGACACAAAATCCATACAGAACTGCTTTTTACACTCTCCTCCCAGGGCGAACACCCACAGCATACCCAACCCAGCTGCACATGAAACATACTCACCCCCACAACAAACACACGTTATATGTACACGTCCACAATTCAGACTCAATAAAACAGACCACAGCGCACGCATGCGTGTATACACACACTCACAGACTATACATATCGTGTACCCAATCCACACGGATGTACATGCACGTGGACAGTGGATCCCCAACACGCACACGTTCTAAGGACGATGCTGGTCTCGGTTGTGAAGAGCGGGTCGCACGCGTGCTCTCCAAACCCGGGGGTCCTGTCATCAGTATTTCCACCCCCAGGACCAAGTCTGCTAAACCTCCACACGCGTCTGCTAAACTGCAGCTTAACCACTTAACATGTGAAACTGCAGGACTATTGTCGATGGTCCACCTTGTACCACTGACCAACAAAATCCTTCCCTGGCCCCCGACCCACGTTCGACACCCGCGAAGCTCCAGCAACCATAAGGCGACAGCTGTCCAGCTAAGAAGTTCGATCCACTACAAACTCTGAGGACAAATGCGATTTCCCTACTTTTCTTTTTTCTTCTCTCTCTGTTCCCCACCCCACCCCAAGGCAGCTAACGTCAGTTTTCTTGCCGTACTTGGATCCCAGCCCTGCCCATGGCTGGCTGAGTCTCATTCACTACTGGGTTTACTGGTGCATTTTATTCACACGCCGTTTACTTACTCCCAGCAGACAATGTAGCAAGTGCCTACTACATGCAAATCAGCCAGCTGAACTTTTGGTTAGGGACGTGTGCATCTCAGCAAAGACACAGGAACGTTCGAAGTATTTTTCTCAACCGATTCTCTCGCTAAATGCAGTAAAATCTCACAAGTGTTTTTCCCTATGTAAATTACTTAACTGTAAACATTCCCAAGAATATGCAGTACAGGATTATGTCTAATAGCGAAAACTTTAAAATATGCTAAATGCCCATAAACAGAGGAATTGATAAATGAGTAAAAATGTACACGCTGATAGTGAACTATTATAAAGCATATAAAAAGGAATTAGCCACATCTACTTTTTAAAAATCGATCTTTCTCGTTCTTTCTCTACCTAGCTACCTACCTTCCTGCTTGGATAGAGAACCAAACAGAGTGAAAAACCAATTTGTAAAATATGGTGTGAAACTATTTACATAACAAATTTTTAAAATATGCAAAAGAATAATGATGCAGGTAAAACTATAAATAATGGAAGATATACACATTGAATTCTTAATCGTGCTTTTCTCTGTGGAGAAAGTGAGGGGGGAAATAATAATATTTACTGAATGCTTACTATGCACTACACACTGTTTTAAGCACTTAAGAAGTATCAACTTTCTAAATCCTCATAACGGCACTTGGAAATAATCACTCTGTGTGTGCCTGTATCATAGGACTAAGGCTCAGATTTTAAGTGTGGTGTTTAAAGAGGACTTTACCTGCAAATTTTAATACCTTTATATCTGAACTTTACTCAAGTGAAATAAGCTCATCGTATTATTGACATTTCTTTCTTCTATTCCATCTGATTGACTATTTCCATCCAATATTAATAAAGAAAAATTTATGTTAAAGATAATAAAATAGAATAATAATTTCATTCCATTTCTCATTAAAATAACCTCAAATCAGGCTAGGCAGTTTGCCAAACTTTGCAGTATTACAAAAGTTTAGTTCAAAAATGCCACTTATGTTATAGGAACATAAGATACAGTGCAGCTACTAGAGAGACACCATGGAGCTTCCTTGAAAAAATTAAAAACAGAATTACGATCCAGCCATTCCATTTCTGGGTACATATCCAAAGAAAACAAAGACACCAGTTCGAAGAGATATGCTCATCTCTATGTTCAGCATTATTTACAACAGCCAAGATATGGAAGCCACCTAAGTGTCCCTCGACAGAGTAATGCATAAGGAATACATATACATAATGGAATATTACTCTGTCATAAAAAACTAAAACCTTGCCATTTGTGATAACATGGATGGACCTAGAGAGTATTATGCTAAGTGAAATAAGTCAAAACAAAAATACGGTATGATTTAACTTAAACATGGAATCTAAAACACAACACAAATGGACAAACAAAACGGAAATGGGCTCCTAGAGACAGGAAAGAAATTGGTGCTGAGAGGGGAGGGCTGAAGGGAGGAGTAAAACAGGTGAAGGAAAGCAGAGGTACAAAATTCCAGCTATAATATAAACAAGGCCTGGGATGTCATGTGCAACTTGGGGAATAGAGTCAATAATATTTTAATAACTTTGTATGGTGACAGATGGTAACTAGACTTATCGTGGGGATCATTTCATAATGTACATAAATAGCAAATCACTGAGGTACACCTGAAACTAATAGCATACTGTATGTCAATTACATGTCAATTTAAAAAAATGTCACTCACATTAAAAAATATATAACAACAAAAAATAACAACCTCTTCCTCACCACCACCAACTAAAAACTACTGTTGATTTTTTTTTTTTTTTCACGATGAGTTCTATCATGATTTGTTGTAAGCGACATTTTCCCTCTTAGGTATGATTCTTGAATTTCAAGGTCATCTTTTTTTCCACATTATTCAGAGTACTCATTTAAATGTCACCTATAATTAAATACTTACAAGTAAGAAACACCTTTAGAGACCCTGGCCATAAATATTATGAAGAACTCTAAAGGAGAAATCTGCAAGGGGAGTTTTCATTTGCTCAAAGAAATCCTGGGGCAGCGTCCCTGCCTACGTTCCTCATTTTTGATGGCCAGGAAGAGTCATGGAGCCTACCAGAGATTCACGGGGGGCAGAGGAGAGGTGTCTGACTTCAGGACACAGCCTCAGAGAAGCTGTAGGAAGTGGGGGAGCACGAATACTTCCTGAGACACCCCCAATGGACTGCATTGGGGTTATCACGCTTTTGTTTTCTACTTTTGTTTAATAAAACAGGAATGGACTTATGAAAATGCCATTTTGCAAAGCTCAAGAGGTTTTAAAAAATCCTACATATATATATTTTTTTATCTTCACAGGTTCAACTTTTAAAGATGATAGTTAGGGATTTAGATAAGCAGGATGATCCTCTCTCTCTCTCTTTTTCTTTGACACAACTGACTTTTACCAAGAGCAAATACTAAATTTTAATTCATTCCTGGCCTGCATGCATCTGTACTAGACTGTGACTATCTGTTTGACTCTTTGCTATTAAGCATTAACTATTATGAGAAGCAGCAAACCAGTGTCTCAGTTCTTAGACTCTGACAGACAGACCCATGTTTCAATATTGTAGTTAGAAGTCTGTGCCATCTTCAAGGTACCTGAAAGTTCCAAAATTTGGTTTTCTTATCTACTCAGTGGGCCAATCATACTCATAGCCAGCTTTGGGGATGTCGTGGGGAGAGACGTTATGTGAAGGACCTGTATGTAGTCCGCGCTTGGTGAATGTAAACTGTGTCCTTTTTTGGCTTAGTGTTATCCAGGTCAATAAATAGTGTCCATTGTGAGGATGGCCATTGTGACAATGACCATCACGCTTAGCAGCATCGTCATCGTCATTTTTATTACATGGAGGCACAGGTGCTCAACAGGAGGGGCTTGGAAGTGTTACTGCTGGAACGAATCAGGAGAGAGAGAGGGAACTGATGAATCTAAAAAGGAAGAGGAATCACTGCAGGAAGTGTGAGGAAATAGGAAAAGAATAACAAGAAAGTGAAGGCGGTTTTCTGCTCTCTCATTCAGTACTTTCCAGAATTTTAGAGAGAGTTAAGAAGTAAAGAACCCGGTCTGAGAGGTTCCTTTTGTTTATTTGTCTTTGACTCTGGCACCCAGAACGCCAGAGGGTCTCTAAGCAGAGGGAGCTTGTCTTTCTCCTGCTCAGCTGAGGGATTCTCTGGGCTCGGATGCTTGGCGCTGTGACCAGGTAGATAGATGCAGAAACGGATGCATGTCTCAGCTGAAACCCATGAGGCAAAATGGCCTCCACTATTTCTAACTGCGCCGGTGACCGTCATGAGAGCGAGCACGGAGAGAGAGGCACTCAGCTTCTTTTTCTGCTGACTAAAGGCAGAAAGTGAAAATGGACTCCTCGAATAATTGTTAAAATGTTTAAGAACTTTGGTATTTGGGAGGGGCAGGGAGAGAAAGGAGGGGAAAGGAGGAGGAGAAAAAGAAGAGAACTTCGATTTGCCCCCAAATTCCTATAATTCAAAGGGACAGTTGGTCCTTACGATGCAGATTCACTGGCCTCGCCCTCAGCCTCTGGAATCCTGACTGCTGGGCTCGGGCCTGGGAAGCTGCGAGTTCGCATTGTACTGAGTCCTCCGAGTGACGAGGATACCAAATACGGTGGAGAAGCACTGGTTTATTCCCGGTACAGCCCCAGAGCGTCATCATTCCCAGTCCTCTCCTATTTGCTGCATTTCCCGGGCCAGTCGAGACTTTCTGGAGTTTCTGTCTGATATCCTGGGAGGGGAAGGTTCTTCCCACTTTCAAAGGTTTTTTGACATTTTAACGCAAGCCTCTGTTTTCTGGGCGTTTCTTCGACCCGAGTGTGACTCGGCAGCCCTCGCTCACATCTGGCTCACCTGGCTCACCAGTCCTGTGCCCTGGCCAGGCCTAGGCGTCTGCAATGCCCTCACGTTCCGTTGTTCTGCCCATCTTTGTGGTTTGGGCACGATCTTCCTCCCAGCCATCGCTTTCTTTATACAACCCCTCAGAATGACTCCCTCTTTTATGACATGATTTTATTTTTTAAGTGGAAATTTATGTCACTACAGTCAGTGGAAAACCAGTGGCCTTCGTCATAAGTGATGGTAATCAGACAATGGAAATCCAAGTGTTATTATTTTATTTTTCACTGGATACTGTCGTTCGCTAAAGTCTCTGACCTGGAGGTCTGCTCGTTCTGATAAACGACTCTGAGAGAGGTATGTAAGACAGGCTCACACCGAATGAGGCTTTCTTGACTAAGTCCCAGGGGTTGAACCCATGTCGAAGAGGGGACATTGTTTTCACCTCGTGCGTGACTCAGTGCTGCTTAGAACTATCCACCATCACGACGGAGCAGCTCCGTCTTCAGAAACGTTCAGGGTGGGGCCTGCCTTCCACGTGGCGCAGAGCTCTGGCAGGCTCGGCGTTAGGGCTTCCCCGGGAGGGCGTTAGGGCTTCCCCGGGAAGGGATGGCGCTGTCAGTCAGCCGTCTGGCCCCTCCCCCCGAGGCACGCCTTCGTCCTTTGGGATTTCTCACGTCACCATGGCTCACTCTTTCAAACGTTTGCTGAGCACCGCCTGTGTGCCAGGCTTCGTGAACACAGAGCGAATCAAACCTAGGATCCCTTCAAAGTCAAAAGCTCGGCGTCATGGTGATTATTTTAGCAATTCAATATTTATTGAGCACTTACTGTGTACGAGGCTCTGTTAAGTGCTTTGTAGGTGTTAAGAACTTGTCTTCCCAACAACCCGAGAGGGAGTGTTTAGTATCCCTACTCACCGATAAGGAAATCAAGGCATGGAGAGGATTAACTTGTTAATCTCCTGACTAAAATGTATTGACTGCTTAGCCGTGTACCAGGCACCGTGCTTAGCACGTTATCTGACTTATCTCAATGAGCCCTTGTTAAAACTCAAGAAGCCCCCTTAGTGGGTCTGCTTCGCTAATGGGGACACTGAAAGTCTGGGAGGTAAAAGCGCCTAAGGTCACACAGCGAGGAAATGACTCCTGGGAGAGAAACGGAACCTGCGCAGGACCCTCGGGTCCACCCCCTCGCCCGGACACTGTGCTCGCTGATGCGGACGGAGGGGCGTGCGAACGGGGGACTCCAAGACGCCAGGAAATCTGCTCTGAGAAGAGCAGCCTCTCCCCTCCAGTCAATTCTACGACATGCAGCTCCGAACACCCCCCTTGTTTCCACTTTGGCTCAGAGAACGATGGGCTGACAGTTTGCGGTAAGCGCCGTATATACAACTAGAAGGTGAAAGAAGTAGAGACAGTATTAGGAGGACCAGCGGCCGGGTTTCCACGCATGGCTTTCAGCAGACGCTTTCCACTCACAGTGACCTGCACGTCTCTACCTTCGGACACACCCCCCATCTGCTCTACCGCCAGCCTGGCCCGAACCATCGCCGGCTTTTGACAATTGGGGCCGGAGCCCCCTAAGTAGTCCACCTACTGGGTCCCTGACAAACAATATGGAAGCCAGAATGAGGCTGTTAAAACCTTAACGTCAGATCCGGTGGCTCCCTGTCCTCCGAGGCTCTGGGACCCCAGCTCCTTACCAGCTTTGGACTGCTGTCCTTATTTCTCATCCCCCTCCCTCGGCTCCAGCCCCCACCCCAGAGCTGAGCTTTTCTCCCTGCCACTCCACTGAGAGCCCAGGTTCAGAATCACTTCCAGAGACCCCGGTCTCTCCTGGACAGCTCCCCTTGCTCTCCCGCCCTGCCCCTTAATTCTCCCCATTGCGCACCCCACAGCCTGACACGAGGGACACGCAGATCTGCCTGCCTGTTCGGGCCGTGCCTGCCACACTGAATGCGAGCTTCCAGAAGGCAGGCCTCTCGTCAATTCCATCCTCTGGCTCCAGCACCTCCCACGGTACCTGGTGCACAGCAGACCCTCAATAATAGTGGTTAAATAAAGGTTTTTGGGCGGCTAGTAAAAATCCCCACGTGCTCTCTGCGATTCTGACTCTCTTTGTCCTAAGACACACAGTAACAGGCACCAGCCACTTATCTGAAGGTGACAATTAAAGAGTGCAGAAGGCGTTACCAGGAAACGCCTGTAGCCTTCCCCTATGAGTTTAACAAGCCCTGCCGCCTTGGGCCTGAGGGGATGAGCTCAGGTTTGCCGGGAGGGGAGGGTGAGTGGCCAAACCCTGGGAGGCTGGGAGCACCTGGCTGCTGGGCCCCGCAGGCAGGCAGAGCACCTGCGGACAGGACAGGAGAGGGTGAGGTCCACCTCAGGGTCAGAAATGAGGGCCCGCAGCCCCTCCCTCCATCGGGGAGCCTCCATCCCGGGCTCTTAATGAGGACGTCTGCAAATCTATATCGTCAGCAAGCAGCGTCTATAAGATGAATAAAAAATATTTACTGCAAAAAGGTGAATCGCTGCTCTTTACTTGAAGGCAGATGATGTCATGATGGAAAAAATACAAGTTATTACTAAAATCAGAGCCTCTGTCATTAATATTTCCTAAATTGATAAATATTCAAAGTGCTGCTACGATCATGATTGGTACGTAGGTCTGCCAAAAAATGTCAGATGTGCAAAAGAGATCCTTATCCTCAAAAGTAATTAATTAGTATACAAAGTGATACAGTAATTAAACTGTTTATTCATTCATTTATTTAGAGCCTCATTTATTCATTCATCAGGAAATATTTTTTTTAAGTGCCTGATAGGTACCGAGGACTAATTCAAGTGCCTAGATTTCTCCTGGAATTCCTACAGAAGAACAAAAACAAGTGACAAAACAGGAAGGAGAATAAAACTATTGTTCCTTTATGAAGGAGACGCAAGGCAAATGCCAGGGACTGCACCAAGACTCCCGTTTACATCACACTGTCTAATTGTCACAACCACAAGAGGAGGTGAGAAACACCATGTCCCCACTTGACAGATGGGGAAACCGAGGTACAGCAAGGACAAGGAACTCCCCCTGAAGCACGTGGCTGGCTACCGAGTAGGGAGGAGATGCCACTGGATCCCAGATTTGCCTGGCTCTTGACATTCACCCTCCCACAGCCTCACAATGTCATCTGTCCCAGCACCAGCCAACTCGCCCATCAAGGCTCGGCATGTCCTTTTATCTCCAGGTGTCACCTCTATCCTACTCACTATCATCACTGAGGGGCCGGGTAAGGGGACGGGGTGTGCCGACAAGCCCAAGTCCACGCCACCTTTGAAATACAAACAGGTGCCTGTGTTCTGCTAAGCACCCCATCGGATCACACGGCTTCCCTGCTCGAACCCCTCATCACAGCTCACCTAGAATCAGATCTGGAGGGCCACACGTGACCTTTCTTATCACTCCCATTTTAATGTGCCAGGGCCACAGTGGCGTCCTCGGATTCCTCGACTATGCAAGTCCATTCTGGCCTTGGGTGCTTCTTGCTTCTTCTGCCTGGAATGCTTCTCCAGGATCCGTGCTTGGTGAATCCCTTCCTTTGGGCTCAGGTCTGACCAAGTGTTACCGTTTGATCACTCTGTACCACCCCTGACCACACTATATAAAATGGCAAACTCCCCTCACTCTTTACCCCATTAATCCTGACTTACTTTTATGAAATACAATTAGAACTATTCAATATCATGCATTTAGCTCTCTGCTAGCTTTTTGGTCTCGCCCACAGGAATACGAGCTGTGCGAGAGGTGGGACTTTTCATTTGCTGGGTGGATGAACACACACACACACACACACACACACACACACACACACGTTAAGGAACACTCAAGGAAGAACTGACTTCATGTAAGAAAGATGGCCCGAAGATTCTGTTTGGAGACGCCGCTAAAGGCAGCATCCTCTGCCAGTGTTCTTGATACACTCACTGTGGGTTTAGCCATCACAAGAAATGCAGGGGAGAATAACAGGAACTCAGGGTCCTTCCTTGGTGAATCACGGTGGCTATTCTAGATAAACCATCACAACAGATTAAGCGCATGGGTCTCTGGAAGCAAGAAGTTTCAAACCCAGCTCAGCCACTGCATGACCTTGAATGAGTTACTCTGTAAGTTACTTAGATCCCACCAGTAACTCAGGGATTACACGAGTTTCTAACGCATAGGGGTGTTATGAGGGTAAGACTCAGCTCAAACGCCCCCTCCCCCGGCATCCACACCTGGATTACCCCAACTCTACTATCATATTCTTGCTTGTATAAAGCTATTGTCATCAAGTTTTTTTTCTATATGAAAATTAGCTTCCTTCTTTATTAATTTACATGTATGTTCTCTAGCTTCCCCCAGTCGGAAGGTCAGATCCCCAGGGGTCATACCCATCCTATTAACTTGGGTGACCAGAACAAGACCCAGCGCATAGTAGGAACTCAGGAAATAATACTTGGTGCAGTGCCCGGCGTAGAACAAGCATGTACATAGTGAAGATATCATCATTACTGCTGCCATGGGAGCTGTTGGTGCTGGTGCTATAATTACTATTTCTTGGGAAGCAAACACTTTTTCTTTTGAGCTGGTTCAGGGCTCCAACCCACCAAGCATAAGTCATTCTCAGGAGAAGAGGCTAAAACACCACCCAGTGATTGTATGTCCAGTTTTACAAATCAAAATGCTCCCATGTCTGATTTCTTTCGAGCCCCGGGCCCCTAGTCCCATGATAATTGGTATAAATTTTTCATGGTCTAGCTATTCAGGGTAAAGACACACAAGCACTGGTATGTGTGGCCCCTAATCGTTTTAGTGGATTCCCAGTCTTGTAAAATCCTTCCAAAAAGGGCTTTAAGAACTCTGATTACCCCCCGTCTTGTAGGTTAGAAAGTGGGGTCAGAGTTGTGAGCAGTTTGTCCAGGTTTACATGGTCAAAAGGAAATAAATACAACTAGGGATTCGAATGTGGGTCAGTCTGACCCCTGAACTCACATTCTTATCCTTTGAGTCAGGTTTATCTCTCGAGCTCGTCCAGGGCCACAGAGCTAGAGTGGGCAAAGCTGTAACCAGAAAGCAAGTCACTTCCTCCGGTTCCATGGCTCCACTCACAGTCTAAAACATAATCCCAAGTGGGAAAACAAGAAGCACAAAGCCACGCACCCAACTTTCTAATAAAGGAAAACAGCCAAAGGCAACTCTGATATGAAACACGCTTACAGCTTTTCATTTTGGCATTTCTTCTGTACCAAATGGTACCGAATAGATTTAACTCTTCTCTACAGCATCATCTTGGCCCAGCAGCTATTCATATCTCCCTGGGGTATTAAAAAAAAAAAAGCCTTCTAAATACATAGAAAATTCCAGGGACCTGATAAATGAAAGTGATTTAAAGGAAGCCCCCTGCAGTTTATATAGAAATATGGATACGCTGCAGCTCTTACTCACACAAGGCATTTCTCCTCTATAGATGACCTTGACCTTCTCTCTCCTTTTTGTATCTCCTAGGTCACCGGATTTCATGATTTTTTTTTTTTTTTGTGATGCAATAAAGCATTAGGGAAGTTTCTTCCAAATTCATTACGAACAGAATGGCCACTGCCAACTCTGTTTTCATCTCATTCGGCCCCTGGTAGCTACTACGTTCATTAAAAACAGGAACTGTGTTCTGCCCACCTTCATATCCAAACTGTATAATTTCCATAGACGCGACTTAGATGCCACTTTAGGAAGAAAGCTCAGGGGTGACTTCAGAGTATCCATTCGGTTCTTAAAGCACTCAACTAATTAAGGCCAGTAGTCTTAATTTTCGTACTAACAGAAACTGCAGAATGCTGTGGTTTTTTTTTTCCTTTTTCCTTTTTCCTTTTTTTTTTTTTTAAACCCACCTCAGTGTCTGGCAGCCTTATAAAAACAAGGCTTTTCCTTTAGCATAAATGGACACTACAGCTTTTCAATTAAATTAGTCTTTGCAGAGAGAGGCAGAAGAGCTAAAAAGCTCCTTAAAAACCTTCCCTGCTTCACTGCTTCTCGTTTGCCAAAGGGAGACGTGACGTTAAAATGCAGAGCTATATTCTTCTTAACCTGCCGAAACAAAGTTTTCGATCTTGAACCCTGAGCTAGCTATAGTATAGAGCTTGTCGAGGTTTTACTTTTAGTTTTCATGTCCACATTTAGTTTTCTAAAATTATTATTATTATTTTTTTAAAAGTGCATTATAATGTCCCAGATTTTTGTATACCCAGAGAGGGCTTTATTTTATTAGCTCCGGTTTCAGACTGGATAGCAGGTCCTGGAATATTGAATTTTTTTTTTTTTTTAAATAACGCAGATGGAAAGACAACTTTCGTGTAGATGAGCAAAACTCAAGCTAAATGCTTTCAAATGTGATCCAGGTATGTTTTGTCCCCGTGTAATTTCTCCAATCTCATTATCTCTAAAACTTTTGCATTGTGCATTTCCCTGTTGTTTTAAGCACTACTAAATAATACTGATAACTTAATGATAGGATTATCTAGCCATGCCTCCTGAATTTTAATTTCTAAAATTTTAAACAATTTTAGGCATTGCTTTGGCATCACAAAACAGCGGAGGATGCCCAGAGGACATTTTTTTTTTTTTTTTTGGGTAGGGGGAATGCAAAAGGTTGAGAGGCAAGAATTGAAAAATTTCAAATGGCTATGTTAATGACGTTCAAATCCCCCGAATTATTTAATCATTTCACCCATGGAGTTTGCTTTGAAAACAAATATACCAGCAATTCCCACTTGCATCTCAGATTTCTTTCCTGTGTGTGTGTATGGTGTCTTCAGAAAGGACGTGAGTCCATCCCTTGGCGCTGGCTTTTCCGACATAATGAACGACACAGATACGACCCCCACTGCTGGAGACGCCCAGATTAACGTCCAGGTTAGATTCGGAACCGCGTGTCTGCAGAGATGCTTTCCTATGAGTTTGCAGACAGAGTACAGAAGTGGATACTTGGGCTCTAAAATCTCTAATTTTTATTATCATGTCCTAAAGACCCAGAGCCTTCGAAACCCACTTTAACTACTATCCCTATATTTCCTTCTGAAAAAAGTTCCTAAAACAAGTGACGAAAGGTCAGTAGTAGGAACAACAACAACAAAAATGATAAACCCAGTGAAAACAGTGTCACATAACAGAGGCCTGTAAATAGGTGGTTTTTTCTCACTGCACTATCCAGGTACTAAAGCAAACAACTCTGAGCGAGGTTCTTTCTTATGTGGTTAGAATGACTAAGCACCTTCATAATCGAAGAGATGCTTGCCAGAGGTCACCCTAAGGAACAGGAGAATTTCTAACTTTTAATGGAACTTATAAAACTTTAAATAATTTTTAAAAACCCAAATTGTTACAAATTACTGAAAAATGGATATAAAAACCTCTTCCAGGGTGAGCAGGCTCGACGAGGTAGAAGGATGAGATCTCCCTGACAGACTACTTCTGTATTTATCACAACATTAGAAAATGAAAATAAAATTCTCCCAAAGATATAAAAATACAACGGCGTTCTCAACTTGCAAAGCAATAAAATTATTTGTGTGCCAAGCTTCTTTTAATACCACCGTGATTTTTTTTCTTTATAAAAGTCGCTCAATTTGATTGTAATTAAATATGTAATGAAAAAGCAGAGCTTCAGGGAAGCGATGCAAGACACTCTCTAACTGTTAGTTTAATGTATTTCCAACTGACTTTGCATCAAACGAAAATGATGCTCTGTGTATGCCTGGTCTTAATATAGAATTTGTTAGGCAATTCTGTGCTTTTTAAAGAGAACCGGGGTGGATGCAGGCACTGCCTTTGAAATATTGGCTGAGTCTTCCCAGACCATGACATACCTAAATACAAGCGAGAGTGCGACACAGAGACGGGAGGCAAGCTGCACTCGGGGTAGTCAGCTTGGTCGTGGCAGCTCATTACACACCTAGCTCCAATACGAGCACGGCCTAGGTTTTCATCCTGGCGGATTTTCCTAGGCTCGGCTGCAGGGAGGAGCAGAACAGAAAAAGTGCATCGTATCGAAGGCCTTAAATAATGCCAGGCTCGGTGCCCCCTTTCAAACCTGCTCAACTGAGAGTGCAATTCCCAAACCACCGGGAAGACAAATAGATCATCCCAAGTATTTATCCAGTTGGGGAAATTCATCAAATGAGTGAGAAGTCAGCTGGGATGGAATGGAAGCCTAAGCCTCTGT
This sequence comes from Eonycteris spelaea, assembly GCA_003508835.1. Classification (NCBI taxonomy): domain Eukaryota; kingdom Metazoa; phylum Chordata; class Mammalia; order Chiroptera; family Pteropodidae; genus Eonycteris; species Eonycteris spelaea. Next base: position 4,766,540 of record PUFA01000066.1, on the reverse strand, counting down.
TGAGGCAAGATGTTCCCAGGACAGGTCTGCCAAAGGGGCCTAGGACGTTATTTGTTGGGTGTGAAGTTATCCCAGACAGGAGCAAGAGAATTGAGATGACCGGAAGGTAAACAACGGCAAAGGGGTAGAAAAATAAATGCACAGTATTTCTGAGAACGCTCCTACTCTCCTCAAAAGTAGCCTCCAGTGTCCAACCCCCAAGCCTCTAAAAGCTTTTCACTGTCCAGAAGTTTCTCAGAGTCCCCTCTGCCTTACCTAGCTAGACTCCCTGTCACTTGCAATCTGCTGATTAGGGTTAATGTATTGTGTCCTGATATGGCAGATTAAAAATGAAATCAATAAATGCCTAAAACAAATGGGCTTTTGAAATGTCCCATTCAATCTGAGTCTTTAAGGGTGAGGTGAGAGGTGGGAGAAGGGAAGCAGGAGGGGACAAGGGAGGGATCACTTAAGTAATCTCGCTCCATCCAAAACACTAGGCAGAGCATGTTCTTATGGTATCTGCCCTTCATTTTTCAGGGATCTGCCTTAAATAACAACAATTGCCAGGAGAGTTTGTGCTGCTGAGCCCCTTTGGGGGTGTGCTTATTTTTTCTATTCATCTGTTAAAATCATACTGTTTGGGTAGGTGAAGGTATTTAAATCTTGAAGATGTGAACTTGTCTTTATCTGAAGTATGTTTAAACAAAGTGAGAGGTCCGGGCCCCTACTCCATCCCACCACAATTTACATTCTCTTGAATCTCATCCCACTTGCCAGTAAATTAAAGGTAAACTTCACCCTGAGCTGCCTGTCCCCTCCCCGCTCTGCGGGTTGAGATGGCTGAGACCATGCAGGTTAGTCCGGCCACTGCTGTCATGAGGTTGAAAAGGAGATCGCTCAGGTCATTTTTATACTCTATTGCAGTATTCGGGGATTGTCCCTGCTGAATATGTTTCCCATGTAATAACCTGTGCTATTAAGGTGCAAATTGCAACTTTTAAGTAATGATTGCTAATAGTCTAATGTTTACTGCCACACAAGGACATTCATGAAAACAAAATCTGCATTATTCATCTCCATATTAAATAAACAAAATAAACTGAGGGAGCTGTTCTTTCCTGCAAGATTTTCCTCAGACCTGGATTGCCAGACAGCTTTTGAGAGTCAGCAAGAAGGAAGCATTTAACCTCTTTGGGTAGGCAAGAGCAGAATCCTGTAATTTATATATACGTTAGATCGTCTCGTGTATATGATCCCAGAAGGTTGTGGGTTCTATTGCAATTGGCTGGCATTATATAAAAACAATAGTTTGGGCTGGTGAAATAAAATATGTATTACAGGAGGCTGCGATAGATTGTAGCAAACAGAAGCGTTAGAGTGTAAGTCTACAATTTTAAATTTTTAACTACTCTGTATCTTGCAAAATACAAACAAATCAAAGCCCTGTTCTGTTTTGTTTTGCCTTTTTGCCATCTTCTCTATCTTCCCTAAAATGGATAGGGGGAAAGACGCTGGTGTAAATTCTGCAATATTTTCAGGTGAAAGTGGATGCGTTTTAGTGGTGAGTGAAATATACATCCAAGGAAGCAAGCACACACATTCACACATACACAAACCCCTGGGGTACTGTAGGCTGCGTTCTAAACTTTTTTTTTTCTTGCCCGAAGTAATGGTATGGTAGAATAGCATAGCTTTAGAAAGCCAAGAAGAATGACATTTGGGAGGGAAATGTTCTGACTTAGCTGTTTCCTTAAAGAGACCTGCCAACCTCACTCACATCCCTTCCCTTAAAGGGGGGTGGGGAATATAACAAATAAGAACTAAAATTCCCCCATCACTTACAATATCATCTCATTCATTCCATCTGGATACTTGCTTTATTTGAAATTTCTGTAATTGATTCCTTGAAATATGAACTTAAAACTAATAATGCAAAGGAATCAAATTGCCTTGAACAGTTCTCGGGAAAGATAAGTCTCAGCCTTGATTCACTCACAGGCTTTTTCTATCTACATTATTCATTAATCAAGCTAGAAATCAAGCTTTCAACATAAGTCCATGGGAGTAATTACTTACAGTTGTGCATTGTTTCATTATAAGCAGTGATAAAAGTAAGGCCACAATCTTAGAGCCTACCTTTTTCATTTTTCTGGATGTGAACTGGCTAAAGAATCCCAAAGTAGCTAACTTTCCCTGTGAATAACCACCTCAGCTAACACAGAGTACAGCACCGATGACTTCAGAGGAAAGAAACATCATCGCATGAAAAAATATCCGCTTTATTAATATGTGAGCAAATACATTCCGTAAGAGGGGCCTCATTGTGTAGGAAATGAATTATTCCCTTCCAGTTTGACAGGGTTTCCACTGCCTCCAGTGAAAATAATAAAAGCCATGAAAACAAACATATAAAGATAGCACGAACACAATAGGCCAGAAAACTGAAACTACAGTCACAACTTTCTAACACAAACACACACTACGGGTACGGTAAATAGATGAGCCAGCACCAGGAGATATCAGCTTAATGAAAAGGGTCTGATTTAAATAATGTGACACAGCATCGTGTTACGTACACCTGGATCCTCATTGCTCAGAAAATAATTATAATCCACGTAGTGCCATTCTGAGCAATGCACTTTTTGTAATGAGCTTACCAAAAGAGATATGTCCAGTCATTCTAGTAATTTAAATTACTGCCTAGTTGTTGATGGCCTTTACTGGAACTACAAGGCGGGGGGAAAAAGTGATTTTCAGGGCAGTATCACATCTTGCTGGACTGTTGCCCAGGGTTCTCTTTGGGGACAACAATAGGGGCGTTATCTCTAATAATCTAGCTACACTGAAACTTATGTTCCAGAACTAGACTCCCGAGTCTACAAGGCCAGGGAACACCTTCATGCTGTCCGATTGCAAGGCAATCTAAGTTTTTTAAAAAATAAGTGAGTTGAATGTAGACAGGGACAGGGGTAGGAGGGAGAAATTGTCTTCAAAAGAGGCAGCTAGAGTTGAAAAAAGAACACCTCTCTGACGAAGCCAGTTCTCAATCTACACGGCACGAAAATATTTTAATTATTTTTGCTGTAAGGGAAAACGATGGGAAAATGCAACAGATCAAAGCTTCATAAATATTTCCGCATGCGATTTGAACCCATCTACGCACGGTTACGGAAGCCGTGCCGCACTCAGAAGGGAAGATGATTGTGGATATTTCAAAGCACATGAACTGCCATTCGGGCTGGAATCAGGCCACGGCGGCGGGTGAGCCGGGTGGTCCAGCCTGTTCAGGCACAAACACCCACTTTGCCCAGATTTGGAACTAACTGTGGATTTGTGCTGAGGGTGGCATTGCAAAGTTTACGAAAGTGCTCCACGGAACTTCTCCCTGACGTTTCCGGCGAGTTGGAGCGGAGGGAGACGCATTAGTGGGTCTGCAGAAGACCGGCCTTAGCTGATGCTGCCTGAATAAAGCAGGGGGTAAAGTCGGAGGTGGGGGGGGGCGGTGGCGGGGAGGGAGACAACTTAAGCTTTTCCCTAAAGCCCTGATTCAACTAAAGGACACAAAGAAATAAAAACGCCCACATTAAAAGCCAAACAAGATAATAATTGTGCATGCTTGGCTCTGAATCCGGAGGGCAAGGCTTGCGTCACTGGCACTCTGAGTTACCATGGTGAGTGATTTATTGATATATATCAAGAATGAATAGATCAAAGGCAGCGAGATGACAGGTGATCAATCAAATGTCAAATCAAAACTAGCAATCAAGTGGAAAGCTGATTTTTCAGTGGGTGGGTCTGGCAGGAGAAAAATGAACTTTCATATTACACTTCCGAGAAACAAAACCCCAGCATACTATTAAAAAAGCAATTAAGCAACCCAAAAGGAAAAGCAAATCCTTTAGAAGGTCTATTGTAGTGATCCATTAACCTGTTCCTCTTTTGGGGGGGGGGGGGTGGTAAGTGAGGATTCGGATGGGATCGGTCCTGCCACACAAATCAATTTACAAAGTTTGCAACTCTCTCTGGGCAAAGAAAAGCCAGAGCCGTTTCACTGTTCTACAAGGCATTTCCCCACCTCTCTTTCGAGACTGGAGAGTGTTGATTAGATTTCCAAACGTGGATCCTTTTAGCAAACATATTCAAAGGTTCATGCGTTTCCTGGAGTGGTTTTTTCCACCTTGGCGATCAAAGCTAAACTCCCATTGCTTGTCCAAAGCCAGCCTGCAGCCCAGGCTTGGGCACAGCTCACACTTCAGCGCCCCAAACCCCAGCGAGAGGAAACGCTGTCCCTCGAGGCCAGAAGCCACTGGCACTGACCACGCGTAGGGATGAGGGGCTGGAAGGACTGTCTCCTTACTCCGCACCCCAAACCCCAACCCGACTTTGGCCCGCGATGAAAGAACCAGACTGGGAGAAAGTTAGGGTGGGGTAGAGGGTAGACGAAAAAAAGTTTAAGGAGGTTAGGCTGGGTGGGATGGCTATCCCCCACGCAACCGGAGGCTCGAAAAGGGGAGCCTTGGGGAGCTCGGAGCAGGCGAGAGAGGATGGGGTTATGAGCAGGGAGGATCGGGGCACCGGAGCGACTGCCCCGAACGCTGGCGGGGTGGCGTCGTGGGGTACGCGCGGCGAGGAGGGCGGGCGAGGGGCTCGGCGCGCAGGGCCGCCCCGCCGCGCAGCCGGTTCTCTTACCTGCCGCCCGCTTGGGTGCCTGCTGTTTCCTCCTTGGCATCGCTCTACTTCGGTCCCGTCCCGCTGCTGGCGGCCCGGCCCCGAGCCGCGCGCGGGGGCCCGCGGTCTCGCTCGCCTCTCCGCGCGTCCTCCGCCTCCTGCCCGGTGGCTCCTAGGGCGTCTCTCGGCCTCTGTCCCCTGACGATCCCCCCTGCAACTCCTCCACCAAGGGCCGGAGACCCCCCGCTCCGGAGGGCAGACCCGGGTGGCTCGTGCCGGCTGGTCGGAAGCACAGGCTGCGCCTTGTTTGTTTGTTTGTTTGTTTTGGATGTTGTTGGTGGTTTTTTCTTTCCCCCTCTCTCTTTTTTTTGCTTTTTGGAATTTTTTTTTGGTTGGTTGGTTTTTTTTTTTTTTTTTTGGTGACTGTTGAGACACTTGATTTCTTTATTAAACATCCAAGACCGGGTTCGGATGGACGAGGGGCGCACACGCGCCACACGCACACGCGCGCGGCAAAGATCAGGGGGGAAAAAAAAGAGGCGATCCTGGGAAGGTAGTGGCTGCTGCTGCTTCTTCCTCCTCCTTGTCCTTTCCCTCCTCCTCCTGGCCGGTCTCTATGGCGGATCCGCGCTGGGGGGAGAGAGATCACTCACTGTGGGTTTGTGGCTGCTGTCAGATCCTGGGCTGTGAGTGATACGCGAGAGGACAGGAGCGGGTTTGGGAAACACAGAAAATCTGGAATCCACTCACTCACACACACGCACTCACACACACACACATAGACACACACTCACACGCACGCACTCGCTTCCCCTCACACACACTCACACCCCCACATATGCGCGCACGCACACACACACACTCACACACACACACACGCGCGCGCACACACACACATACACACACACACACAAGACAGGGCGAGGCGATGCCAGCAAACATCGATCCGGCTGAACAAACTGAACACTAACAAACTCCTCCTCCTCCTCCTCTCCCCGCGACCTGATGACAGGGAGAAATTTACTCCCCAGCCGCAGCGCGCCAGGCAGAGGGAGTCTATTAAAGGCACAGTGTCCCGCCGGGCGCGGGGCTGGGGGCGGGGCCCGGGCGTGCCACCCGCGCTCCCGCTCTCCCGTGCGCCCCCCGGGCGCGGGGACACCCCTCGGGGACGAGGCGGGGAGGGAGGGGACGCGGCAGCGGCGGGGGCAGGGTGATGGCTGGCTGAACGGGGCGGCTGGGGAGGGCGCTGAGGGGGGGGCTGGGCTGGCTCACCTGCAGGGGTCCGCGGGGGCCGAGAACTTACATCTGCTTTGGGCGGGGAAGGCGGGGCACCTCTCCCAGGGCTGACCTCCAACCTCTCAGTCCGACCACAAAGATGTCCTCCGCACCCCCCTAAGTTTGGCCATGCCCCGGTGCCTCCCTCCTCCGTGCCGATCAGCGGATGGCCATGAAAAGGAAAATCTCCCATCTGCCTCCCTGAGAGTTTCACCACATAGTCTTCTCTTGTTTTGTTTAAAGAGTGTTTATTGAGCACCTACTATGTGCCTGCTCTGGAGACACAGGAGCCATTGAGAAAGGGAAGCTCCAGGCCTCTTCCTGTTTATATTCTGACAGGGAGAAGACTCGTCATCCTTAGCTATCCAGTCTTTGCTTAAATGTCACTTTCTCCCAGAGGCCTACCTGACTTAAAAGTTCGCACCCACCGCCTCTCCTGCCTCCCCCCACCCTCCCCACACGCCCCATCCCATTCCTCTATTTCATTTTTCTCCACTGGCTGTATCAATACCACACATACTATACGCAGGTTTCTATTCTGCTTAGTGTCCTTGCTCCTCTCTAGGATATGAGCTCTGGGGAGAAGGGAGTTTTTCCTCCTTTGTTTACTGTTATATCTTCAAAGGAAGGCAAAGGCAAGACATAGTAAGTGCCTAATAAAGTGTTCATTGAATGAATGAAAAGCCGAGAAGGAAGGCAATTTCAGAGCCCTAAGCTCCGCAGCAGGGCTGAGGGAGGGTTCCGGGGTGGCATCTGGAGGAGGGAGAAGGTCTGGGCTTAGAGATGTCACTCACGCTGAGACAGAGTCCAGCCAGCAGGCTACGTGGGAGCCCTGCTCTGGGCCAGGCACTTTGGAGGGGCTGAGGACAGGTCTAAACTTAGACCCTGCCCTCAAGAAACTCGCGTTCTAGTGTGAGAGACCAGCCATTCAAGGGACCAGGGATGCATGCCCGGACAGGTGCACTTAGGAGGGGCGATTACCTGGAGGGAGGGAGATTACTAGGCAGGGCTTCCTGGGGAGAGTCAAGTCCAAACTGAGTCCTAGGTATAAAGTCCTAGGAACTCCAACAGTGATGCCCTTGGCACAGGATGTCAGCCTTACTACGTCAGGGCTTCTGCCTCCAGCATTAAAACCCCCGAGGCCCTCCTTAAGATGCCCATGCCCGGGCCTCACGCCAGAAGAAGGTGTCCCAACCCTGGCGCTGCTGACATGTGGGTCCTAACTCTGTTGTGGCGGCTGCTCTGTGCCACGTGGGCTGTTTAGCGGCATCCCCGGCCTCCAGCCACCAGCGCCAGACCCTTTCATCCCTGCCCTGTCCACTGAAGCAGCCTCCAGACGTTGCCCAGTGTCCCCTGGGGGGCAAAAATCACCCCCGGCGGAGCATCGCTGCCCTAGACCTTTTAAAACAGAAACTTCCAGACGGGGACTGAGGAATCTGCACTCGGAACAAGCAGTCCTCACCCCCACGAGTGACTCTCTTGGTCACTCCAGTTTGAGGAGGACCGCTAAAGAAGCCTTTGTTCTTTTGGAATCAGATGCACTCAACAGAGTAACCACAAAACCAACGCAGGCTTGGATGTTGATTTTGGATAATTTAGGTGTACCACGGTCACTGTGATGGGGTTTCACCTGTGCCTGCCCTCACTCTCTCCCCCACCAGGCGGCCACCGTGTGATCTGGGACACCGAGCCTGTGACCCACCCACATGCCACCCTTGTCCTCACTCTAGGGGAAGTACCAGGGTAACTCATTCCACAGATACTTTCCTCAGGTGTTCTTTAGGGCTATCGGAAACATAACGCCCACCCTACTAGTCGGCCGCAATGTGTCATTGTCCCTGGTTGCAAAGTGCTGTTTAATCATTTTGAACATCCCCACGCATGAGCGAGGCAAGTGCTCGTTTCTTCTTCTCACGCGTGTGGCTCAAGCTGGTAACTGGCCTTCCCTGAGTCACCTAGTCGGCCTCCACCCGGGACCGACCCCACCCAGCGCCAGCCTCGTCCTTAGGCACCTGAGGCAGAGGAAGCACCACTTCGCAAAAGACTATTAATCCGAATTAATTTTAATCACCCAATCGGTACACCCTGATGGAGCGCTGTGCCGGGGACCAGGGCTTACTGAGTACAAACCCTGAGTCCCGCTGGTAAGAGATCAGTTATAGGGTCCGGAGGTGCAGACCGAAGGCCTGAACAGCAAGCACACAGGCTGCGGTCAGCTCACCGCTAACCCTCCTCCTCTGCGCAAGTCCCAGGCCTGCTGATGCGGTGTTCAGATTACATTCACTCATTGAAAAACAAAACATCTACTATGGTAGGTGTGAGGCATTGCCCCAAGCACGAGAGATGCTGAAACTGCATGAGATAGGATCCCTCTCTTCAAATAGCTTCAGCTAAAATGACATCCCAAAGACCAGGAGCTCCAGGAGCTGGACCCAGCCTCGGACAGAATCGAAATGGAGACCGTCAGAATGTTGACTTTGGGCTACAGAATCTCTCCCAGCCTCTCTCTGTGGTTCGTCTCCAAATTTTACCTCTACTCTCTCTTCTTTCTCAATAGCTGGTTATATAATGGGGTGGAGGGACTAGAATCCCTCTGCTAACCCCACGTTTTAGCTGACTACCAACACATTCTTGGACCTATACTTCTGGAATGTTCTTTCACTGATTTTTTTTTCATTTTTTCTTCTCTCTTTTTTTTTTTTTTAACCCCTACTGCTACTATTGTAGAATATTTAGCTTATCGACAAAAGATGTTGGCTACCCCACGGGGATGCATTGTTCAGTGTTCCCAGTACGACACTGGAAAATACTGAACCACATAGTGAAAAGGTTAAACCGTTTCAATTCTCCTCCAGTCTGAGAAGGTCTGAGTTTGGTGCTAGAGTATCTTTTATGCCTAATAATTGCTACTTTTTGTTTTCCAGACAAGATGCCACTCAGGCAGAGAAGCTTGGGAGGGACAAGAGTCCCAGGATAGACTCTTGTGAAACGGTTTATTTCTCAAATGCACTTTAAGGTTACCTCCATCTTGGCAAAAGATACTGCTCCCCATTTGTGATGGCCATCTAAAGTTCGATATAATTTTGGGGGTTTTAAAAACAAATATAGCTAAAGGTATGATAGAGAAGAAATGATGCTTTGGTTGGGATGTAGTGATGGCAAAATATGGGAAAGGTGGTACAGTCATGACTAGAATTTGCAAAATACTTTGCTAAACCAGTCTCTGGCACTTTTGGAAACTTCTTCCAAGAGTTGGTGGCTTAGAATAATTCTATGTTTGGGTCTCCAGGGAACTTAGTGTCCTAGGATCCAACACCCAAACTCTGGGATGTGAAAAGGCACGAATCGTTTGGAGTGACTCAATGCCTCTTCCAGAACACTTATTCCCACACTGGCTCAATGTGAAAATCACCTGGAGATTTTTTTTTTTTAAGATGGAGGAACAGGCCCCACCCCCAAATGACTCTATTAGGTCCAGGTGGGGCCAGAATTCTGAAATTTAAAAAATTCTCAGGTGATTCTGATAAGGTGCCAGGCATTGGGAAAAAGCTGAATTTTGTAACAAGTGAATCACGTCAGCAGAACTTGTTACAGGCAGGGAAGAGCCAGGGCATCTGCTGTTGGGTTCACTCAAAAGTGTGGGCGAGAACTCTCCTCACTGCACCCACAGGAGCCTCTGAGCACCCCATTAAAGTGCATGCATTTCATATTGAATTGTTGTTTTTTTTTTTTTTTTGGTCCGTTTGTCTGTCTTACCACTGGACCCCAACCCAATGGAATTAAAACAAACATGTGAAGTGTCTACCATGTGCTAGGTAATGCTGTTATTACCGGACATTGGGTCAGCCTGTGAGAGTCTGGAGCAGAGGGAGGGGGTCTCGGTCACCAGGATGCCTTCTCCATAGGTCTGGAGCTTCTGTAATTTCTCGTCTCCCCAGCCAGGCCTCTCCCCCAAATTTGTTTCTCCTCGTCACTCTAAAGTCCGATGTCACCTCCTTCTGCCCAATGTATCTGTCCTGTTCTTTCTCTCATGCTTTGTGGCAGTTACAACAGTCTGTGAAGTATCTTTCTCACGCATTTGTCTGTATTATTTTTCTCTCCTAGGTAACATGTAATTTCCACATACCTCTGGGGCCCCAAGTCCACTGCAGCACAGCTGGTTCTGGGGCAACGGCATTTCATTCTGTTGTTTCGTTATGATATAGATGAGGGGAAGAACATGGATGCTGGTCTGGGCCAGTGTGTGGCGTTGGCAAGTTCTCCCCGTGTCCGTGTGGGTTTTCTCTGGGTCCTCTGGCTTCCCCCCACATCCCAAAGGAGGGCACAGGAGGCAAATGCCGGAGCGAGTGTGCCCTGAGACGGAAGGCCAGCTTGTCCACGTGGGTTTCCGCCTGTGGATTCCCGCCCAGTGCCCTGAGCCGCCGGAAGAGGCTCCCGTGACCTGGAAGTAGAATCAAGGGGTTGGAAAATAAGCATCTTGTTCTGATCTCTTCTTAAATGTATGTACAGCCCACATTTTTTTTTTCAATGTTTGGGTCTTTATTTAGAAGTTTGGTGATGTTTTTGTGACTAGAAGTAGTCCATAGGAAGTCAACGCTTGCTCCTATCAATTAGCCAATGGGAAAACTGGTTTCATTATACTTTGGTTTGCTTAAAGTCACAGCTTCTAAGAACCTATCCATGATGTTAATTGAGGACTTACTATATTGGTGCTTGGTGAAAATTTGTAGAATAACTGAATGCCACGCTGAGCATGCTGGCAAGGAAGGATGTTCTCTGAAAACATCTTAGGGCCAACACAGGGCCTCATTCGGCCCGTGTGCCTCTTTCCCATTGAGGCTGTTCCCCTTCCCCTTCCCAACATCCCTCCCTTTTCTCTCTTTCCTCTCTCTTGTCGATTTCCTCCTTCATAGCCTCCCTTAAATACTGCCTCTTTCAGGAAGCCTACCTGGGTGGATCCCACATGATTCGAAAGTCTCTAATCCATATCTTCTCAAAACAAAGAGACTCATTGTAGAGTACGATCCAAGCATATGAGTACACAAGCAGGCAGGACTAAGGTCTGCTTAGATGACAGGTGGTGGCTACCTTTGAAAGCGAGCCTGCGGAGGCTACTGGGGTCCCTATTCTTAATTGGGGTGCAGTTTACTCCAGTGTGTTCAGCCTGTAAAAATTAATTCAGCCGCCTGCTTACAATTTGTACACTTCTACATATGTACGTAATGCCTCAATTTCTAAAAGCAGCGTTCTCGAACTTCGCTGCATATCATAATCAGCTGAGGTGATCTAAAAACTCCCAATGCATTCCTCAGTCTGTGGGGACAGGATCCAGCAATCAGTAGTTCTTTAAAGCCCCCAGATGATTCCAACACATGGCTAAGTTTGAGAGCCGGTGTACCAAATAATTTTGTACTGGAGTATATAATGAATTGTCTTTCTCTTATGTCATTTAACTCATTCAGGGTATCCCTCTTCCCAGTAAGTGTGCTATGAAAACATTAAGGTGGCAATCCCTGGTGATTTTCTCTCCTCCCATGACACCTGGTATAGCTTCATGTTGGTGGGGAGAACCAGACACAAGGGAATCCCGGATAGATCCTAGCGAGCGATAGGCAGAAAATAAGGTGGGTGTTGGGACAGAGGGTGAGGGGCAGAAGCAGGGCCGATTTTAGGGTGGGGGATCATGGGAAGCCTTTTTGAGAAGGTAACATTTAATCTGAGATCGAGAAGACATGAAACAGCCAACCAGGAGCCTGAAATCATAAGAGACTCCCATGCTTCCGGGACATAAAAAATGCAGCTCATTGGGTCTGGGTTCAGGGGCCAGCCGGGGGTTGGCGAGCAGAAAAGACACAGGAGAGGACGGTAAGGACTGGATCACGGACGGCGGCATCGGTCATGACGCTCTGAATTGTATTCGTCCAGCCATTGATAAATGCTAATTTATTTATTTACATCCTGAAAACACCTTGCACATTATAGTGGGTTTGCTCAACCAAGAAAGAAGTAGAACGCCTTGTTCTACTTGGTGGGAATTTGCTTTTAAAAACAGTTAAGGTGAATGATGATAAAGTTTGGTGACATTCGGACATGGGCAAGCTTGCTTCTACGAATAAACCTCCCAAAAGTTGTTGGGCTCTCTCTCTTTTTAAAAACAAAAACAACAAAAACAACAAAAACTATTTTGATTTGGCCAGGTGTAGAATTTTGCAACAGCTATTAAGCACTGTGTATATTTTAAGCGGGTGGAGTGCTGAGTGGGCAGGCTGGGGGGTGGGAGCTGTTCAATTCAACATATACCACGCTCCTCCCTTAGAGTTGATTACTTGCAGTTGGTGACAGTGTCTTGCGGCTGCTGAAGAATCCAGCCCAAGTCGCTGGCCCCATAATCCATTGCTCAACTTCATTAACCACAGGAAGACATTAAGTGAATGTAAGGACCGGAACAGCTTGGAAACCATGTGACGAGCAGCCTTTAAGTTCTGGGCTCTGGTATATTTTATGCCACCTCAACTGTGCGTCAAGCTCGCTTTCCTGGACTCATTAGAACTGTGTGCCCAAAGGTGCCCCTCAACTTTCAGAAGCAAATAGAGAATGATATAATTCGCTCTGAGAACACCTTTCTGTCTTATTCGGAGCATGTCTTATCTATTATGATTAGGCATTAAGCATCCTATTGTCCTGAAAATTTCATGAGATTCTACCCCTGCTTGCTAGGATTATGTCAAAGTGACTTGTCCCGGATGCTGTTTTCTCCCGTCAATACAGCTCGTCTTTTCTCCTTAACTGTCGCCAGGAAGGCCAGTACAGCTCAGGAACCCACAGGCTTAAAATGGTCGAATTGCCCGAGACTGTTGCAAATCCTCTTTTGTGTGTTTTGCTTTTGGTTCCCCCAAGATTAGGATTCAAGAACAAGTAGTTCATTTGGGAGACGGTCCCAGACAACTCCGGTGGGTGCGGAAGTGGGAGAGCGGCTGAGGGAAGGGGAGGCAGCCTATTCCCAGGTGTCAGCGAGCAGGTTATCGCTGTGGGTGACAGGAGCTTGGTCCCCCTGGGGAACACTGGGAGTTAGTGATGACTGTCCCCTTCTGGGACATTCCTTCCGAAGGCTGCAGGAGCTGGGGTATAGTTCCACCACCTCCTGTCAGTCACGGGATGCGGGCTGCCTCTGGCGCTGGCAGTTACGTTGAGGGGTGAAAAGTGGGCAGGGACCCAGGCAACGTCTGCTGGATTGAAGGCCCCCAACCTGTGAGCTTCACAAGGACACGGACCAAGATTGCCTCGTTCACTGCACTGTGGCCACTTCTTAGCATGGTGCCAGGCACACGGCAGACCATCAGCAACCAGGAATGGAATACGCAGTGTATTCAAACGCTTCATGCTTTTTAGTTGTGCTCTTTCAGTCCTGCTGTTTATGAGTGAGCCTTTGGCACGTGCTTACAAGTCTTTTATTTGCTGATTTTGTCCGTCTCCTATCTCTCCCCACAAGTGCGCTCACTTGGGGGCAGAGGGTCTCTCCTTTCCCACCATATCTCTGGCAGAAGTAGAGAGCACAGTTCTTTCTCATCATGGTCATATTTGAAAGACATGTGACCTGACACTTACGTGTGTCTTTAAGCATAAAGTGAGAGCAGAATGTTTGAAATTAGGGTTGTTCCAGAAAACCTCAGACGATAGGTTCACTGTGTACAGACCAGGGAGGCACCAGGGAAGGTAGGCAGGCGTTGATATCAGCCTGAATCTGAAGAGTACTTCCACTGCGTACTATGACCTTGGGCAAGTTGCGAGCCTCTCTGGGCCTCTGTTTTCCCCTCTGTGAAATGGGGATGATGACGTCACCGATTCCATTAGGGGCACAGGGAGGACTGTACGAGCTAACGTAGAATATTTAGCATGACATCTGATGCAAAGAAAGCACGCCCACATTTTTAGCTTTTTCATAATCTGACAAGCGTTTGTTGATTGACTATTGTTTAGAGAATGCTTTCGGCTCTGCCTGAAGTCGAATCTGATCCACACCGTGGGGTAAAACTAACATCAGCTCAGTCCTCCGCATTTGCAAGGGCGTCAATTTACAGGAGCCCATCGGCTCGGAGCCGCAGGCAGAAACCATGAAGGCAGCGAAGCGCAGATCCAAGCCGTGGGAGGCAGAGCCCCTTCCCACCCCGTCTTCTCTTTGGAGACGCACCCTCTTTTCCCACGAATGTTCATGGGAAACGTTCCATGCCGGGCACTGGGGGGGGGGGTGCCGGAGAAGCAGCCGGGAATAAAGCACCTGCTGGGCCCTTAGGACACTTAAAAATCCAGGGAAAAACAGGCAAATTCTAGTAATAAGAACAGTAGCTAATATTTATGAAGCACTTGGGGGCCAAACACTTTGAAATATGAACTTATTAATAGTTAAACTACTTCAGTGGGGAAAGTGCTTGGTTGTCCCCATTTTACGTGTTAGGAAAGTGAGGCAGAGAGGTTAGGTAAGTTACTCAAGCCCATGCAGACAGCAGACAGGAAAGCCCAGGCTCCAGCCCCCTGGTACGGCCGTGGCTCCGAGACGCAACCACTGTACGTCTCTCTCCCTCAGTGATGCTGCAGCCGCAGTGACGTCCATCGCAGGGGTAGTCCTGTCATCATCACCCTGCTTTTCCAGTTCCCGCTCCACAAATTTCAGCCTGAGTGTGCTCCCCTAGAGAGTTAAGACGATTCCTGGGCCCCATCCCAGGAGATCCTGACGTCGTAGGTCTGGGGTGGGGTCTGAGGCAAGCCTCTAGATGACATGCTGTGAGTCCACAGACCGCGCTCCGAGCTGCTCAGGTGCCAACAGGGGTGGTTCTTCCTCCCCGGGGATACTCCACAATGTGTCAGGAGACATTTTTTATTGTCGCAACTCAAGAGTATGCTACTGGCATCTAGTGGGTAGAGGCTAGGGATGCCGCCCAAGATCCAGGGGACAGGAAAGGCCCCTGCCAACAGAACGACCCAGCCCCAAACAGCAGGGGGGCTGCGGGCAAGGAGCCAGGGTAGAGCACAGCCTCGCGACCTTTCCCATGCAGGGGGAGCTCCAGGGGTCTAGTTTCAGAGGTGGATTCTGACCAAGCGGGTCTAGAGTGTCTGAGTTGCCGCATTGTTCACAAGCTCGAACAGATGCTGCTGCTGCTGCTGCTGCTTCTGACCCAGGGAGCACACTCCGAGCAGCAAAAGTAGGCTAGATCTTGCATAGGCACAGGTCTGGAATCAAGCTTAGGACACAATAAACCCTTAAGAAATAAAGCCCACACATCATCCTGAATTAGGTCAGAACAAAAGTAACTTGAGTTTAAATAATCCTCTTTCAACTCCCCCTGCCGTAGCCAGTTTTGCCCTTAAAGAAGCACCGTGAGGCCGAGGGGAAGGAAATCGTCCTTCCTCTCCTAGAAGCAGTTAGGGGGCGATTTAAGAGGAGAAAGGACAGAGCTTGGGCAGAACTGCCTTTCTTCCATCCGAGACATCAAGGCGAGTCTATTGTTGCCTGGAATCGTGGCTTCATTCCAAGAGCTGCACGTTGACGGTGCGGTTTGCATCTGCCCGACTTTCAAGTCCGCGAATGCGAGATGAAAAAGTGGCTGTTTTTAAAATGGTTGCTCTCTTGGGAGAGGGGTATGGGAGAAAATGGACTCTCTGCGTCCAGCCCTCCAGAGATGGCACCCCAGCCCCTGTGATAAATGGCAGCATTAACAAGGTTTGGTTGAGAGGGGACCTACAGATTTATGACTTCCTGTCTCCGCCAGCAGATGTCATTATGGCTGACAGAACAGAAGGCCTTTCAAGAGCTAGCTGGGGAGGAGCTAAGGAGAGGGAAAAAAAAATAAAATAAAAGGCAGACGCCAAAACTAGTGTTTGCTCGATGGTGCTGCTGTTGCTACTGTCATTTTTAGGGATGCAGGGACGTTTTCTATGAAACCGAATGTCTTGGAATCTCTCTGAGGTCCAGCTTCGAAGATTTAGGCAGAAACTCTCAAGTGGACAAACTTATTAGCTTCCTTCAAATAAAAAAAAAGCTGCAGGGTTTTGTTCCTGGCCTACATGTACCCTTAACAGGATAAAGCCAGCGCTGAGCTGCATACACACATGTTTTACCCTGGAATATCATTTTTGATGAGTGTTTAAATATATTTATTTTACTAATTCAGCAGCCTGTTCTGAAATCCCTTTGATGTACATCTAATTTTATCCATTTTAAATTTTTTTCTTTTTTTTTTTTTAAATAGAATGTCATTGGCAGTTTACATGCCAGAATTTGCTGTGTTTAAAAAAAAAAAAATGATACAAATTTGGCATCCCTCACTGGGCCCCAAACCCATATTAATAAGTATGAGTACTAACACATACTTAACGGTAATTACAGGTCACATTTCTACATTTCCTCTTTCTCATCTTTGTCTGAATATTTACCTTCTGTAGCTAAAGGAAGCTTTCTTTCCCCCCCCCCCAGTTGAAGCTCTTATCTAATGAATGTATTCTTTGGGCTCAAGTAATCTGTGCCCCAAACTGCGACCCAGAAGGAAGACCTGATGACAGATGCTGGGCTGTCTTTATTTCTGTCATCAGCAAATTATCCCCCATTGTGGCTGCACAGCCATGTGCCTTGGCAGAAATTAAGAATCATGGAGGACTTCACGGAGGACAGCCATCGGGTCTCCTTTGCCCTTGGTATCTTACAAAAAATATATATTTTTAAGCAAAAACTTGATCGAAGAGCCTTTTCCTACAATGAATCAGTCGCTATGATGGTATGCATGTGTTGTAGCGAATGTCTGATTCTTGTCGTAACACTGGAGGGATGAAAATGGCCACCCCACAGTCTCCTCTGCAAACCCCTTTGGGGTGGTGGGTTAGCAATGTGCTTAACTAGCGGAGCTGTGGAGTCTCACCCTGAATATTTCCCCCTAGCTCTTCCCCTCCCTACCTGCGTTATTCTGGGCAAGTCGCTTACGCTGTTTTTCTCACCTGGAAAAGCCGGACAATAATAGCACCATTCACTTAACATTTTTTTTTTTTAAATGAGGATGGAATGCAAGGTTCCTGAAGTGATTAGCCAAGTGCCTGGCACAGAGCTCAGTAAATTAGCTATTGTTGTAATGATTAATGTTAAAATAGCTTCCCTCTTTACAATTATTTCACAGGTAGACATGCAGAGACATAGACTGATTCGTTGGCCACCCAGAAAAGAAATCCAATAATAATAATAACATTAATTGTGGCTGTCATATATTGAATGCATACTAAGTGCCAGACACTGTGCTAAATGCTTCTCATGCAAAATCTATTGAATTGAATTCTTACAACTTTAAGAGGCCAGGTATTCTAACTCCCACTTTACGTATAAGGAAACTTGGATCGGATCATTGAAACCAGTGGATCTCAAATCGTGGTATGCATCAGAATCACCTAGAGGACTTGTTAAAACACAGATTGCTGAATACCTTCCCTGGAATCTCTGATTTAGCAGGTCTGGGGTGGGGACCTAAGATGTTCATTTTAACAAGTTCTCAGGTGATATGGCTGCTGCTGATCTGGGCACCACATTTGAGCAGCACTGGTTTCAGCCATGAGTAAGTAGCAGAGTTTTCAAATTTAAAACTTTGAATACTTTTTTTTTAAAAATGTACTTTTAACAAATTCCTATATTACTTGGAATTTCCCATCACTTTTGAATTAGCAGTGGACGGTTGAATTCACAGAGCACACTGGTTTGAATAGCTCCTTGTTTGAATTAAATATCCCGCCCCAGGATGCTCTTCATGGTACAAAACAGTTAGAAATTCCCTAGATGGTCAGAAGTTCAAAACATCTTCAGAAGGAGCACGAAGTACTTATACTGTCCTCACTCCATCACTGCTGAGATCCTCAGCAATCCCGCTGGGGTGGAGGAGAGCACAAGGGCTGTGACCAACCCCAGCTGGAGAATTCATTAGGCCCTCCAAGATGAGCCCAGCTGTGCAGGCCACACCTGGATCCCATCTGTGCCTGAGAGGCACCGTGTCTCCTCGGGCTCCAACCTGGGAGGACTGTCAAAACACAGCCCATCTGGACATTCGAGGACTCTGGAGGAGTCTTCACTGACTGTCTAAGATCCAGACTTCGCCACTGCTCAGGGGAGCCTTTTGCAACTAGTCAGCCCAGGGTACCATTGGGGTAAACTCTGGTTTGAAATAAGAAGAGGATATGCTCTGGCCCACATGTTCGGGCTTGGGAAGTAGGAGAGAAACCTCCAGAAAACCTGGTAAAGATGTGATTGGAGACAGAGGCTGTAGGCAGAGAGCCAAGATAAAGCCCAAAGTCCCTTAGTGGGTAAAGTAATCTGGCAAAATGTCAGTGACATCTTCCTCATTCGGTTGCAAATGAAAAGAACTGGAATTCAAATACACAGGCAAGATTCATATCAAGAAATGTAAACACTCAAGGATTTGAAGAAAATAGATGAATGGAAGAAAAACATGTGATGCCACTGACAGAGGCAAATGCTGGTTGGTACAGTCTGGAAGTTTCTACTGCCAAGATGCAGGATGGAGGAATCAAGAACTCATTGGACTTGCTATCAGGAGCCTGGGAGAGTGGGCCAACTGATCTTTGAGGACTGTTTCTCTTCTGACAAAGGAAGATGCTATTTATTCACATATTCATTCATTCAACAAACACTTGCTGAGCACATATTATGGACTAGGTACAGTTAGAGATACTGGAGGTGGGGAGCACAGACCCAAATCCCTGCTCTCATGAACTTATTCTTCAAGGAGCATAGCACGACAAAATAGAAAATAAATAATACATCCTAGTATACTAGGACACAAAAAGTGGCATGGAGGAAAAATGAAGGAACGTGGATATGTGTTGCCGTGGTGTGGTCGAGAGATGATGGTCTGTTTCCATTCCCAATAATAACATACATCACTGTCAATAAGTACCCGTTGGTTGCAAAGGATAGAAAATTAAGTCAAACTGGCCTAAGGACAAAGAAAAACTTTCAGCTGCACATAACTCAGAAGTCTAGGCGTTAATAGTTATAATGGGCACTGTTGTTTTTCCTCCCAGCATTTATTTCATTCATCTTTTTTCTGACATAACCTAGATTTCCACTCAAGTATCTAACTCTCCCCTATTTGAGTGGTGTATTTCTGGGTAAGTAGATCTCCCTGTCTCCCAGCAGCACAGGAGCGAAAGCCAATCAGCACACTCCATTCCTCCCTGAACACAGTGATTGGTTCTTGGGTGGGCAAAGGGCCCCCTGAAGCTAGATCTCAGAAATCCTGCTTGAGAGCTTTTATTTACTGAACCAAGAGGGGAGAATTGTTACTGGCAGGCCTCTCATAACCATGAGGAGTCCTGCCTTAGCATGAAGTACAGCAGAGAGATGGTTAAAAAAAAAAAACCCGCCCCCAAAACCTAGGTTCTTCATGACACCATTCATCCACCGGATAAACACACTCCCTCCTTCTAGACTTACAGTGAAAAGAATTCCTGGTAGCACCTGAAAAGTTGGCACTCATTCAGGTTGTGTGACCTTGGGATGGGTGTTCACCCCTAGACAAATCGCTGAGGTCAGGAGAATGGCAAACTGCTATTTTGGGGACAGATACTCTCTCCTTGAGCCAGGGCTGCCACCTGCCTCACTACAATCACACTGTGTGACAGAGTTGGTTCTTCAAAGAAAAATTAAGGAGTTATTAGCAGAAAGGTGTGCTATGGATGTTGGACAATCAGAAACCATGAAAGTTCATGATAATATCTAACTTTCTACTTTTGTGCCTCACTTTACCTATCTATAAAAGGAAGAGGTTGAGACAAAGTGATAGTCCATAACATTTTCACTACCAAGGACCCCTTTGTTTGCTCTCTGTTTCCCATCATGGGGACCAAATTAAACTATATTCGAAAGGTTTTGTCTATAATTTATCCATCATCCATCTACATGTCTATTTACCTTTCGATATACTTTTATTGTCTACCCACTGGCTTCCCATCTTGTTCTAGCACTGGAATTACAGCAATGAAAAAGTTTGGAAGGCATGTGATCCACTCTGTTTAATGAAATGAAATGGGTGGGGTGGGGTGGGGGGAGTCTGCTGGTGATTTTCTTTCTTACTTAAAACGCCAGACTCTTCACAGAGGAACCCTTTACGCTCATGTCCCTTCTGCTCTGCTTGGACTGTGGATATGAAGATGTGTCACCTCGAGCTGGAGTGAAAAATTTGCAAGCATGGGTGATGGATATAAAGAGTCAGCAAGCTGGTTATGGGGGTGAAGGAAGGATGGTCACAGCTGGGGTCATGATGATTCATATAATCTCAGAGCCTCTGTATCAAACCTAGACTTGTAGAGACCCAGGTTTATCGCTGGTAAGATAATTCAACTCTTCATCGTTTAAGCAACAGTTAAAAATTTCTGTTACTTGCAGTTAAAAGCATTCCTAATGGATACTGTCAGATCCAATGGGGTTTCCCCAAGTAGCTTCTCGAATGAAGATGTCCGGTGAGTAAATAAATACAAGCATCACAAATGTCCTGAAGAGGAAGTATGGGAGCATCTATCAGGGGAACTAATTGTTCAAAGAAAATGCCTTTAACAAGAAATAACATTTTTCTACTTTGTTGAAGGATTAGATCAGAGGTTGGCAAAATTATTCTTAAAGGATCACACAGTAAGTATTTCAACTTTGCAGGCCACATTGGCCATTGCTACAATTACGGAACTCTGCTGTTGTAATGCAAAAGAAACCATAAGCAATATGCAAATGAGTGGGTGTGGCTGCATCCCAATAAAATGTTATTTACCAAAATTGGCAGCTGGCTAGATTAGCCCATGGGCCATAGCTCGCTGACTCCTGAATTATATACGTACATGAGTGTAACATAAGAACAGGCGATTAACAATAGTTTGTAATAAACTTCTTAAAATATGGTAAACTTCTCAAAATTCTGCTTTACAGATTTCCCAGTGCCAAGTCTCTAAACTCACACACTACGTGACTCAGTGATTCCCTTATCATGCCTTCCTCTTTTCTTGGAAAAGTGAGTTGAGGGGTGGGTCGGCTGGGCAGCTGCCCATGGCACCAATCTCTAAGAAGCTTGGAAACATTTAATGGAAGAAGTTGGGGAAAATATATATTTGCCCTTCTCTGATGAAAAAAATAGATAGCATTGTAAACTCTAACAGGCAAGGACACACAACATAACATTTATTAGCCCTGGAATATTTTGCCAAGGATTTTTGTGACTAATAGACACGGCATTTGTAGTCAGCTCAGAGATGGCCATTGCGGTCACAGCAGGAATTCCAGAACCACATAATGTGTAGTGTGCTGTGATTTACAAGGGAAGTGATTTATATTGTGAATATTAAACCTTTTAATATACCTCCCAAGAAGTTGCAAGGTTCAGAAAATTCAAAAGAATGCCAAAGAACAACTAAAACTGCAGGAAAGTTGGAAATGTGTCATCTTACTTTTTAAAAGAATTTTGACTCCGTTTTGACCAATGGAAGTAAATTATAAAGTAGTCCTGATTCTGAAAAGAAAGTCTTCAAGGAAAATCAGATTCTCTCCAACCTCACTAAGTATATCTGGGACACAACTTTAAAGGACATAGGATTAAAAAGTCACTGGATTACTAGTCCACGTGGCTCTCATTATATGAAGACCCCAAACTCAACTGCCTGTCATGTCCAGGAAGGTAACAAAGTGAAATGTGCTGGCTCTGAGGCAACAGGAGTGGTAGAGACTGAGGCAACAGGTGAGCTTATGACCTGTCTAAAAGGGGCACTTCAACACAAAACCACTTTATGAACCCAGTCTGGTGTTTTCCCTCTAGATCTTTAGAAGGTGCTAATCTAAACTTTTATGTAAAGAGTTCCCTGTTTTACATACATTTTATGCAAACTAAACAAAACATATTTGTGTCTCAATTATGCCTTAGACTGTAGGTCTCTCTTAGACAGGCAGACAGACAGGCAGACACACACACACACACACACACATGCGTGCGTGCGTACACACACATGTGAGCTCTCTTCCAGGCAAGAAACACACACTCCTTCAGTCCGTAGTCAGAAGATGCTGGACAATGCTGAAGTATGGCTGTGCATCTTAACTGGTCAGGTTTCTCAACTCTGCCTTCCCCAGACAAGACAAATTGTTGTCGAACATGGCAGCCCTTCCCCATATCTCACGCTATGGCTCTATTAGAGTCTCTATTTATGGAGAGGAGAGAAGAGAGTGATAATTTATACATACATTTGTTTTGGAAAAATTACACTCCTATCCTCTGATTGGCTTGAGTCCCCCAGAATAGCACTTCTCCGTGATAGATAATGTGGCTGGAAGGGGAAATGCTAAGTCGTTTAAGAATTTCAAATTTTTATATTGCCACTTGTAGCAAACGGTGTCATTCACTGAGCCATGCAGTTCCTTCCCCTCCCCAAAATGTCACAAAAAAGAAAAGTGATCACCACAATTTATACATGCTGAACACGTTTGTCAAAAAAGCAACACAGAAAGAATTGCAGTGGAAATAACCACCCCTGTAAAGAACCACAGTATTCAATCTTGAATTTAGATAAAATGTTGCAAGTTGATACCTTTTGGTTTGGCCAGAGACAAAGCTTATATAAAGGAGGGAAGTGACAAAAACCCTACTCAAGACACTTTGAAAGTTAGGACTTCTGAGGTACTTTGTGAAGGGAAAAATGACTACATTTACTCGTGGTAAAGATATGTTATTACATTTAGCATAGAAAATGCTTCCAAGATGCCAATGAATAAGGTAAGATTTCCAATTGAATACAGTGCTAAATTGGGCTGCTATATGTTTCAGGAAGATACTCGAAGGCACTAAAAAGTTTAGCAAAGAAACTGACTTGTTTGTCGTAGTGGACTCCAGCCGTTCCTGCCGTCCAACTTCTGTTCACCTTTCCCTTTCAGGAAACACCTCTTGGAATTCAATTGTTTCCCAAGGTCGGCCATGCCATTTTTGTGGTACTGACCCTGCCCCAGTTTTCGGAGTGGACTCTGGCTGGCTAAAGCCAATCATCCCATCCTATGCCATCCCTTTGACTATCATGATTTGAATCATGATGGCAGAAACCCTGCCAGAACTAATAAAACCTGCGGAGACTTTTTCTAGGGCTTCTGGGGAAAAAGAAGTGTTTCTCTCCTCCTTGAGCGAGACACACCTTCGGTGGTCCGTGTGGTGTGAAGATCAGAGGACGCGAATAGCTTCCTTATTGCTAAAGCAGAAGGCCACGGAACTGCCACTGGGGACCCCATTTGAGGCCTGAAGAAGGAAGTGATCTTGTGGAACGCAGAGAGGAAACATGCCCAGGAGTGACACTCGTTCTCGACAACACTAGATCAAACTATACCTGAAGCTTATCCTGCCCTTGGCCTTTTCAGTGATTCGAGTTTATACATTCCATTATCTTAAAGCCAGTTTGAGTTGGATTTCCTGTCACTTTCAATGGAAAGATTTCTAACTCGCTGTTTGGTTTTGTCAAATTGATGATGACATAGTAATACCCTTTCACGGAGTTATGTGGGAAAAATGGGGCCATACTCTGGGTTTTGGCTTCACTTTCTTTTTTTTTTTTTTTTTTAGTATGTTGTTTTCGACGGGAATGGATACCTTCTTAAATCATTTTCTTCTTAGTTTCCTTGTCCATACTTTACAATACAGTTCAAGTAACACTTTCCCTATGAATTCACTCCTGAGTCAGAATGATAAACACAAGAGTTTTACATTGAGGATGCCCCAAGCAGTGGCTAAGAGCATGTGTGTTACATTTGACTTGATTTTGAACCCCAGCTCTATTATTTACTAGCTATGTGACTTTGGACAATTTACCTAAACCGTCTAAGACACTTCTCCCAACCTGAAAAAATACTGTTAATAATAGCGTCTTGTCTCAGACAACTTTTGCGAGCATAAAACGAGATAATTCATGAACAACACTTATCACGGTGCGTGACACAGAAGAAATGTTCGGAAGACGTTGACAATCGCTGTTGTGTTTATCATACGCATCAACACATCTCTGCCACCAGACGAGAGAGCCCAATAAATCTAATCTGCTGTTATGAGCCCAATAAATATTTGCTCTATGAGTAATTCCAAAATTGATGAATAGGTAGTTGAATGGATACATGAGTAAATTAAAATATGATTCAATGAATAAAACGAATGAATGAATGGGAGCACGGAAACTGAGAGGCAAGGCGCAACTGGAGGGCAGGCCAGGGGGAGGAAGGAACAGAAGAGAGACACGCTGTGCTTTATGGGAATGCCCTTCCCGCCATCTGTGCCCTCCTCCGGTGCACTGCTCTGCGATGCTGCTCATTCTGTGCTCTCATTACTTGCAGGTCGTCGGTCAGGAGATTTTGATGGGGCAGCTTTACAGACAGCCGTAAAGCAGCACTTATGGCCAAAGTCATCAGGCTTTGCTAAGCTCTGGGCTCAGCTCACCGTTTTCTTTCTTTTCTCTGGGTCCTAGTCACTCAGTGTGCTAAAAGAATTTAGCAGAGATGGCTTAATTCCTTCTAACGGCTCGCTCCCGTAGCCTCTGAGATAAAATTCAAGAGAATCTCCCTCCCCCGCCCCGCCCCCGCCGCCACCAAACCCAAAAGGCCACTAAGAATAAACAGGATGACATGGGTGTTTACTGACTGCTTCCGTCAGTCCAGGCCTAAAGACCTGGCCAGCCCAGAGAGCCCCCCATCTCGAATGGACCACCTCATCCAGCCTCCACAACTGCACATGGCAGCTACGCCCATCTGCTTGACTTTGCAAATGGGGAAACAGAGATGTGTCAAGGTCGTGTTATGCGTCCAGTGTCACAGGGCTAGGGAGTGGCACCCACAGGATTTTAATGCAGGCAGTCCACGTCTGGAGCCTCTGCCCCAGAGGGCTTTCGACTTCATTACACCCTATCTCGGTGTGTGTCCACTTCTGTAGCACTGAAGTCACAAACGCAGTTGTCCTTCCGCTTCCTTTAGCGTCCATGAACATGAACTCTATGGAAGTGAGTTTTTCAAAATGAAATTTCTCAGACGCGGACACATTACAGACACTTTGAGGTGTTTTAAAAACTCCCATTTATAGATTTCTTTGAGTTTTAAAAAATATTTCCTTTCTTATTTCATTGAACTTTAATAGCCAGTAGGCAGACACTTGGACTCTTGTTTGGATGTGAACTTCAAGGGACCATACAGCCCTCGTGGTGCTGGGCATCTGAACTATGAACCTGGTCTCACAGCCGGGGTTAGCCAGGCTGATTTAGACACCCTTTCATGTCACACTGGCCAAGGAGCTATGTGATTTGCAGGGTCCCATCCCTGAACCTCTACTTCACAGAGCCCAGTATAGAGGGGAAATTTATAGCTGAGAAAAAAAATACTTTAATAACTAGCACACGGGCAATTCACAGAAGTTCTCTTAACTTTGAGAATGGGCTGCAATCCACAGGAATGGGTCCTCAGCAGCTATGGTTGTATTATGTGTTTGTCCTCAATCAGACTGAGCAAGAACATGTGACTCAAGTCAGCCAATAAGATTCTGTCTCCCGGGATCTGGCATGGGGAGACAGTAAGTTAGTTTATCACTGAACCCAGATCATATAACATCTGGGGAAGCCATCTTCTACCAAACAGATTGAGCCCAGAGGAAATCTGTCTTTAGTGATTATAGTCTAGAGTAAAGAAAGTGAAGTAGAAATGAAATGAAAGTCAAGGAGAGAGAATGACTACATAGCATGCTACTTGCTGAAGTTGATCCCTTTTGGGGGGCTGGCTGGGTCTCAGTCTTTTGTGTTCTCTGTGATACCTCTACCCTTCTAAAAAAAATAATTGGACATTTCGGTAGCTACATAAATTGAGGTCTCCTACTAACACCCCAAAAGCACAGACTAATAAGACAACCAAATCTTTTTACTGCTCAGAGCAGATTCAAATCCTTTCTGAGATAATGTTACAAATAACACATAAATAATTTTATTGGTCAGAAGGATAGTTGGTCAACTTCTTTGAAAAAAAGGCAGGAAATGGGCAGAGTTATTTATTCGATGTTTTCAGTGACAAGTAACAATAACATTTCTAATTTTTAAAAAAGGTCTTATAATTATTAATTTTAGGAAAAAGAGTGGTAGTGGTCAATGAAGTTAGAGGAGGAAGAAAGTTAGGGATTATCAGGAAAACTGTAATTCAAGAAGACAAATGGCCATTTCAATGGGGGTAAGACAGACTTTCAGGAAATGCCTCAGTAAGTATAAGATGTCATCATTCTACCCCGAGAAGAACCGAACCTAAGAGCTGCAGTTAGCAGGGAAAGTGGGAACGGGAGAAGGAGAGGGAGTTCTTGGAGAATGAGAGACAGAGGAAGAGAGAAACCAAACTCAAATGAGCTTAATAAATATGTAGAATAGGAGTTTTCTGGTTTTTTTTTTTTTCTTTCTCGAATCTAAGAAGAATAAGGCCAAAGTGAGCTTTGGGCCTGGCTGAATCCAGGTATTCGAATGATGGTACCAGGAATCTGTCTCTTTGAAACCTCTTGGTTCCACTTTGGCCTGTGCTGGCTTCATTCCTAAGCAGATTTGTTACATGTAGGGTTACCAGATTTAGCAATTAAAAATATTGGACGCCCCGATAAATTTGAACTTCAGGTAAACAACGAATAAATTCTTTGAGTTTAAGTATACCCCATGCAATATTTGGAAGACATACTAAGAAGTTATCTGTTGTTTACTTGAAATTCAAATTTAATGCGGCATCCTGTATTTTATCTGGCAACTATTCACACGAGGTGGCATAGATGGCTACCAGCACTTCTAGACTTATATTTTATTAATGTAGCAGTGAAGGAGGCTTATTTGCTAAAATTCTAGAATGCACGTAAGCCCTAGTGTTGTGCCCCATCGGAGTGACTTCGGCCATGTGCACACGCACCAATCACTTTGGCTTAGGAAATCTGATGGGTCGGGCGCGGCCTGTGGCATAACAATGGAGATGTGGCAAAATCATATTTGTCCATAAAAAAAGGTCGCAGAGACTTATAAATGGTCAGAATGAAATATAGAAATAACCTCAATTCAAGCTGCTCATTGAGCAGATGCAGAAGTGAGTCTCAACAGCTCCTTTAAATTCTCCAGATACGAGAATCTGGACGGGACACCTACCTCCTCCCACCGGCCTCACCACCCAGGGCTCTTTCTCCGTGTCCACATGGCTGTCGCCATTCTGATATTGACTAGATGAATCAATTAGCACCTACAAGGCCTTCGGCTCTCTCTCTCTTCTCTGTATACAAAATGAGCAGGTAAAAAGGAAATGCTTGTCAAAACAAATCTCTATTTGGCTTTCTCCATCTATGGGACAATTTCTGTAACATGTCAATCACTTTGTTGCAAAATAGCCCCTCCAACACGCGATCCACATTTTCCGATGACACCGGCCTGTCAGTCATTCACGAAATCAAAGCCAAATTTCACGCCAAGCAAAGGCCAGTTTGTCAATCACTTTGGCTGCCACGCATCCACCAGAATCGCCTGACAGCTACCACCTTCCACTCTCAAATGGATTTGGGTCTGGTTAAGCGTTTTTGTCTCTCAGAATTGAGTTCCTTTTAGGCCTGGTAGCTTGGCAACTAATAAGTTATTTTCTGTGACAACTGGCCTAAATTTCATAGCTTTCTTGACCATTGCCACTTGTTAGAAAATTGTTTCTCCTCAAGTGGCTAAACAGCAGATGTAAGATTTAATACCAAATTGTTCTATTATTTCTAATTATAAGCACTGTCCTACTGCTTAAAAGTAAACACAAGATATGTTTTCAAATGGACATAATTTTAAATAATTATAAAATGTCCTGAAATTTTGTTCTGAAGTCTCAAATCCTCCATTATTGGTAGCACTAAATATTGGAAAAGAGGTCAATACGATAAACACCCGGCATTTATGAAGCTGTAAATTAATTTGCAAGCACCTGTGCTGTGAGCGAGTCACCATGAAGTTATGCACAGAAAGTCACACAGGTTCTCATCCTGAAGGAACTTCGTGGAGGGAGAGAACTGGCAACAAATTCTAAATCCACTTAAAGAGAATAAACAGTGCAAATACGAGAGAGTGAGAGAGGCAATAACAAAAATAATTTAAAAAAGATATGGCCATGAGTCGTGACTGGTATGGCAGTCCTCATCATTTCTTTGGCGACCCACTTCTCCGGAAATGCCCCTTGTCATCTCTTCCTAGTTTTGAAGGAATCCTCCGTCGCACGTAGAATATACGAGAAACGGTACCCTCACTTCCCACTACGGACGCTGCAGGGTTATTGAATGTGCCCGCCCCGAAGTTTTGAGAACACTCATAGTAGCTGCCCTCGTGTCCGGGGGCAGGGGCGTCTCAGCAAAAGACACGGTGGTGCTGTCCTGGGTGGACAGTCTTGCTAAAGGAACATCGACACTCTTGCCTCCTGGCTGCTTCTGAGTTGCCACGGTTCTAATGGGTCCTCCAACCACTTTGTGATTGTGGGTCTCCCTGATAAAACTCCAAATGCCCTCTCCCTCCTCCCCCCAAATTTAAGACATTCAGAATTGATTTCTGTGGTGTATAACCTACCCCCCTGAAATTTTTAGTCCACCTAGGCAAGAGATAAGACAGGTTCTCTGCTCGTGCTGGGTGCCAATAATGTGAGAGGACTCTCTGGACGATGAGGACTTTAAATGCACAGTGGGTAGGGACAGAGCGAGGGCACAGCTGTTCCACGCCAAGGCATGATGCAGAGACGCAGAGACCGGCATGCCAAAAACAGACTGTAAGTTGATTAAGAAAAGGCGGTTTCTTTTCCTCGTTATTTCTTCTGAGAGAAAGTAACACAGCGACTAGAACACAAGAGAATTTACTAAAAGTGCTGAAGGAATGAACAAATGAATGGCCATGAAAGGAAAAGGTGCCTACATGAATTTGGCTAAACTGGAGACTCCTAGTGGCTTGGTAAGAAATAAAGCTCTAACTCTAGCTTGGAAAATTATTGTGAAGAACCTAAAAATGAACAGCAACTCTTTCTAATTTTTATATCAATTTTCAGTGCCTTGTCATGTAGAATATTCACCATTATGCATGAAGTGTTAAATCATAGATCTCTAGAGATCTGCGAAGCCAGGGAGCACGTCCCATATATGGGTGGATGAACCATCAATGCCCAATGGGAGACAGTCTCCGTCTGGAAGTTTCTTTGTACCAAAAGAAGCTGCCTATAGGGTCCCTTCGGTTACCTAGGAGAGGCAATGGAGCAGAGAGAGAAAACGCTCAGGGAGAGAGATGATGATGATGATGATGATGATGATGATGATGATGACGACGACGACGACGATGATGATGCCGCCCTAGCCAGCAGGCAGAGAAGCTGTCCGTGTATTAGAAGGAAGTGATAGCAGGCATTTTGCAGAGGCTGTCATGAAATGCCTATTCCTGATCTGCACAGCTGTTGTGCACTTTAATTTAGGTGTGTCCTTAATATTAGTGATCGGTCTTCTGATATTTCAATGCAGAGATCTGGTATGGGAACAGGATGACTGGATAATGGAGAATTTAAGCCAAGGAACAGAGAGGGTGCCATTCGACACACTTGGAGAGTCATTCGACCCTCTTCTTAGTGGGGAGGGATTGGAAGTGAACTTGAGACCCCCCCACCCCGTCCCGCTCTGTGTCGTTTGTGGCGTGGCCAACTTCTATCACATCAGTTAATGTGCATTAGGCTTTGTTCTAAGAACTTTACTCACACCTCATTAGATCCTGCAACAACTTGTATAGGGAGGCGTGGAATGGGAGGTATTGCTCACAGGAGGACAGCTATTGTTTCAGAAGAGGTGTTAGGTCTTATTAATAAAAGTAGAATATCTGAAGTCACTAAGACCTCATGGAGAGGAAGACAAAACAAGAGGGAGAAACTCTACAAGGTTTGCATTCCAGGGATTGCAAAATGGTTTGAGCCAAGGAAAAAGTAGGATGGAACGGAGCCCAGAGTTCAAGTAAGGTTTACTTTCTTGCTTCACTTCCAACATCATTGCCACATCTCTGTGTTAATGACATTGCTGCCAAGAAAAAAAAAAAGACATATACAAATGAGGAGAGCAGTGAGAGAGCCACACATGATCTAGTTATTTCCTCACTGGGCAAAGGTCCACAGGTGTTTGGCAAAGTTTTGTGCAAGAGCAAGAGGGATGACATCACAAAGAAAATAATTTTACTTATGAAAACTTGGAGGCTGTATGCTGGGGAAGGCTTTTCCATAATAACACCATTGCTTTCCCTGCTGACTCTAATTCAAGTCAGTGTAGGTTATAAAGTCATGGCGTGTGGCCTGGTCTTCCTGTTGGCATTGCCGACTGGAGTCCAGGAATGGGTGACATTGAACATTCACCCCCCTGATGCTCTTGGATAGGGCAGCCTGGATTTGAAGCAATACAGAGAGTTGATCGTTTAGCTCTCTCCCCCTAAGCAGGTGGATTGGGATGTGGGCAGAACTGGGAAAATGGGGAGTCAAGGGCAGATCTTATCATGAACCTCATTTTGCAGATGCAGAAACTAAGGCTCAAAAAGGCGACTCCCCAATGATAAACAGCTAGGGGCAGTGGATCCTGGATTCGAAATCGTTATCAGTCTGACGCCATGGCCCACGGTCTTTCCTGTTGTGGTGTCTACAAAAGGCTGCTAGTTGTTTACCAGTGCATATCCTTACCCATCCTCTCTCTTTTTTTTTCCCTTTGGTGACAGCAAAATGCCTAAATCTTAGTGAAGCACAAAGTTGCCCAACTCGAGACTACATTTCTCAAATTTCCTAGTAGTTTGGTTGTCCACGTGCATGAATTCTGGTCCATGGTATTAGCAGAAGTGATGTGTGCTGCTTTCAGCCTAGGTCCCCCAAAAGAATTGGGTGTGACTTCCCCTTGCTTCTTTCCCCTTTCCTAATGCCGCAGATGGAGAGGACTAGCCAGAGATGAATGCCATGTGTGAAGTATGGTGAGAGAGAAATAGACTTCCACCCTATAAAGCCACTAAGATTTGGGGTCTTTTTGTAACGTAGTTTAGGCAATTTCCTGACTTCTATGAAATATGTCTCCCTAAGAATTTTACCATTTCCTTTTGAGAAACTACAGGTTCCTACTATATCTCATTCAGTTATTTTTATAGTTTGATGGATATTAAATTTACATTTAAGTGAAGAGTTTACACATTTCTATATAATTTTGATTTTCTTCTCAATTAAGTCTTTATGTTGTTTTTACGGAGACTCAAGTTAAATAATTATTCAGAAATATTCACTGATTTTTCTCTGCCCTGGTAGATCTGTAGATCAGGATCAGCAAACTATATCTGCAAACTATATCTTCAGAAGACCAGCCGCCAGCCGGGACGGCCTCCCTCCACCCCTTTTGCCTGGCTCACCTCTAGTCCTCCTTCAGGCGTGATCTTTGTGCCTTGTGGAGCTGGAAAACCATTACTGGGCTGGGCAGAGGGCTGTCCTGTCCCTGCGGGATGTGTAGCAGCTTTCTCAGCCTCCACCCACTATAAGCTACTTCTCCTCTGGGTTGTAACAACCAGAAAGGTCTCCAGACATTGTCAAGTGCCTACAGGGGCAGGGAGGGGAGAAAAGCTACTGGAGAGGAGCACTGGCCTTTATTGGAAGTCTCGTTTCATTGGCTCTGTAAGCCCCGCTCACGCAGGGAGCCTGTAGCTGCGTTCAGAGCTCGGTCTTGGAAGTACACAGCACCTAGCGTCCGGCAGGCTCTCCGTAAGTGCGTGGGTGGCTGAGGACAAAGCACTCAGAAATAATTCTTGTGAATTGGGAAGCAAGGATAACTTTGCTTAGCTTGAGTGACCTAGAAAAATTCCTCTACGCCCTTACTTCACGTGAAATGTGATTCTCGCCGCGCACAGCCCTGCTGTCTGATGAGTGAAATCACCCTTTAGAGGATGCAGTCAGTACTGCGGTTGCAACTCTTGGCTCTGCAGAAGGAAGCCGCGAGCCTTGATCCCCACCCCCAGGGTCTGGCTTCACACCGAGGCGCTGGAGCGAGAGTGGCCATAACCCGTGGATTCATTTCCCCCTCTCGTTGCATATGGCCTTAGAAAAATTATTTTTTGAAAAATGACCCGAAGCTTTCCTAAAACCCTCAGGAATGACACCTGAGGGAGGCATCTGAAAGACTTCACATTCATTAACTAAACCTTCTTGTTAGGTTATGTTCCCTGAAATGCATTTGACAGTTAATGAAGTAGAAAAGATGGCAGTCGGTGAAAAAATAAAATTCTGGCAGATTCTGGAGCTAGAACAGGGAGGCAAAAAAAAAAAAAAAAAAAAAAAAAAGCAGTCACCTGGGGAGGTAGTGCTAGGCCAGCACCCCACGCTGGGAGTCGGTTATTGCTGGTACCCACCTCCGATCAGAGCCGGCTGCTAAGTCGAATCCATGCCTGGCACTCTGCTTACAGCCTAAGACCGTACAGAAGTCAGGCAACCTCGATAAGGTGCTTGTCAGGGCAGGCGCAGCAGGCACACGGGGCTGACTGGCAGATATGTGAAACAGTGATCACAGAAGAGAAAGAAAAAGGAAAGACATGTTCGAAAATATTTGGACTGCTTTAGACACCTTTCCCCATTTTAGTCAGATTGACATTTAGCCCAAACCTTGCTTGAATACTCAGAAGGTAAGACGAGCTTGCAGGCGGTCCAGCGAGCGGGCACAGACTTCCTGTGAACACATTCGGTTTTCAATGACCTCGTGGGATGTTATTTACTTCCCGTTTCCTTCTCACCCACCCATGCCCTCTTTTGAGGTTCGGAAAAGGGAGGAGGGGTGCAGAAAAATGGGGGGGACTGGGGTACAGCTCTGCGGTTGCCAAAAGTATGATTTGGTTAACTCGGCTCAGTCCAGTCTCCCTGAAGTTGGGCCAACCTGTTTTCTTCCCTGTGATGTATCACTTAGAAACACCAAGTGCAAGGATTTCTTATGTTCTCACAGAAAAGGGAAGGAAACAGCTGGTAAATGTTTCACAGATGGCAAAGCTCTTGGCATCTCTCTCAAGAGAGGGCCACCCATGCAGATGGCTCATTATTTTAACATTTGGATTTTCATCTTATTAAAACATCTTTTTTTTTCCCCCGGTTTTATTTAGCATCATAAATTCTCTTACACTTTAGCAAGCAACTAAGCGATCTGAGGACGTGTGCTCTAAGGAACATCCTTTGGCGAAAACATAGATTGGTGGCATCATTATTCCCAGCTTTGATCTCCACGTGATGGGTTTCAATCTGATTAAAAATTCCAATGAAAGGGAAAGCTCAGAGTAGTGAATTTATCAAGCAAAAGTCCGTGAAGTCCACACAGCAGCTGAATTATTCAGCAGAACGATAAACTGAGTGAAATTGGGGGAAATAGTTTCGTTCGATGCATAAAATCCCTATTACTATGCAATATGCATATATAAAAATAGACAAATGCACAGCGGGTGCAGATCCATAAACACACCCTTTCTTCCTATGTAGGGAGGCTTCTGTGCCATGAAGTGCAACAGCCAAAATTGAAACCAAGCAAGGCCAGTTCTTGGCACAGCAGATGGGAAAGGGCCAGGATTTCAAAGGACAGTTCTCTGCCCACTCCGACTTCGACAAGACCGACCTGCGTCTCCTGCCTGAGTCGCTATTTCTAGGTGCAGAAACAGGAAGGCTGCTGTGTGGCTGGATGGAAAGAGGCGATAAACTCTCGCTGCCCTAACTTTGCTGGGAACGCAGGCCTCGGCATTCTCCTCTCCAAATATTGCTCCCGAGGACTGGGAGAAAGTTGTGGTCACCTCAGCATCCCTAACTATTGCGCGGGGGTGTGGGAACTGTTGGAGCTGCAAATGCAAGTGACAAAGCAATGTAATAAGAACAAACCAATCTATTTAATGTGGGGAGATGCTGGCCTAAATGCGAGATCGGTCGCTGTGCTCTCGCAAATGGGCCTTATGGAGCACGGGCTGTGCCTGCCACGTTGTAAACGTTTATTAGCTATGGTACACAATGCACGTTATGGATCCATGGAGCTCCAGGATGCCTCGCTTTGGGGGTCAGATGTAAATCCCCCAAAATGCTGAGAAAATGTTAAGAGTTGCCAGAACCGAGACTAGATCGGCTGAGAGTGTCCGTAGGTGTCATAAATGGAGGCTCAGCTCATGGGCTGGAATCACCTCTGGTACCTCTGGCCTCAGCCATGAGCCCCCCGAACGCATTCTGCAAGCTGCCGCTTTCCGCTCAGATGGAAGGTGAGACGGGAGGTGTGGAGGGCACCGTTCCACAAATGAGAAGCGGAAGGGCAACACTGATGAAGCCTTCCAGAAAACTAAAGAGTGGCAGAGCCGTGAGAGAGAAAAATGCTTTCACCCTACTTCCCGCCGGAGGATGGCTTCTGGGGTGCCATGTGGCTTCACGGTTTGTGGCTTCTGCAGCGCAGACTGTAATCTGAAGAGCGCACTGTCCTGGGTGGAGCCCTCAGCTGGGGAGCGTTGCCCTCGGCGTCAGGTGTGCCCTGCCGGGCCCTCCGAGACCACGGCCCCCGAGGAGCGAAGCCCGGCCCAGTGGCATCAGCATCACCTGGTCCCCGCGCAGGCCTCCCGAACCAGAAACTCTGTGGGAGGGGCCCGCGGCCTCTGTGGGAACGGGCCCTGCAGGTGATTCTGGTGCACACTCAAGGCTGAGCGCCACTGCTCTGAGGCTTAACGGGCGTCACTCTACCGGTGCCCCAAAATCTTTCCCGTGACAGACATGGAGTGTGATTCCTGTAAAATCCTGGCAGCAGGATCCATTTGTCTATCTAACTGCATGGGAAATGCTCGTCGGGAAGGCTTCCGGGGGCTCTTTGGCGAGGGCCTTCTCTCTGCCCGTCTCTCTGGAGGCTGCATGTGCCTTCAATCCCAGCTCCCAAGTCACAAGCCATTTGAAAAGCACCCCCCACCCCCCCCCTTCCACACAGCGTTGGCAAAATGAGAGAGCAACACCGCACCTGGTTTCCTGAGTAGCTGGAAAGAATGACAGATTTTATTACATTTGTCACAGGGTCTAAAACTCCACGTGGGAGAAAATAATCCCACTTAGTAAAAACATCTCACTGTACCTTTGAGTCAGAATGGAGAAGCATGAAAAGTATTATTCTTGGGAAAATCACAAGGCATTTGGTGTGTGTTTTCAGAGGTGTGATGACTATTCACTGGTCTCTGGTTTGGGTGGCTGAAAACCCCCCACACAACTACACAGGGACAAGAATACATTGACGTCCTGGGAAACGGCATCAGAATCAAAGGAGAAATGCGTTTCCTGCGGTGCAGACGAGCTCCTTAAAATCGCTCCCATCTGACTACACCTCCTTTTCCTCATGTGCGTTGAAAACCATTTGAATAATGCAGGTTATTCAGTTGCATTGTGCGCTCTGAAAGCCATTTAATGAAGGTAGACAGGCTTCTGAGACGGTGCATTCTTTGCCTAACATAGACACTCCTGGAAAAATCTTTCCCCAACATGGAAGGCGAGATTTACTGAGCGAGTGGAAGAAGGAATAGGCTACCACAATGTCTTGTTTCACTCACATTGAATGGGAGCAACCTCGGGTTAAAGATGATGTATTTTAGGTGTACCACACTCTATATAACGTATGGACCGAAAAGCTGCACGTCAATCAAATTTTAGCAAATCAAACCATCTTTCCATTGACTTCCATTACATCATCGAAGGTGTTTTATCTCTTTCTGATTGATCATCAGTTAGCAGTGGCTTCCAGCTCTGACCTTTCTGATAAATAATGATCTATAAACTAACATTTAAGTGAAGGATGGACACTCCTATCTTACTAACATTTTCTTGACTATTTAGTAAAGTCATAGGTACTTATGATACAGAAATAGCTATATATCTAAATTTATATATATTGTTTTAATAAAGTGAGGTAACTGTGTCCAGTAAGATTGGTTCTTTGCATGCAACTTCTTTGGTTAATTGAGCCAAAATTACAGAAAAGGGTATTTGGGACGAGGGATATTTTAAATTTCCTTCTTTTTGGTAGTTTGAATTAAGAGCCCGGCCCACAGTGTGAGCCCTGAAGTCACACCTGAACTCTGACCTGCTCTGCCGCTTCCCTGCTGTGTGGCTGGTCCTCCCTGACCCTCAGTCTCTTTCCTGCTAACATGAGTCCAGCAGGTTTTTCTGTCCTGCAGGATTGCACTGTGCTGCACACATTGTTAGCGCAGTGCTGGGCACACGGTAAAGCCCAAAGAACTGGCAGCTGGTGCTACTATTTTTATGAAAAGACGAAGTCGCAGGAATCAGGCCCATGACAAGCAGGGAGAGTGTCTATAAATGCCCATCTGGAAAATCACAGAAACAATTTGACACGAGTGAAGTATTTAAAAAACGCTGGTGGTTCTATCTCTCAAGCTAGTGCTCGGAGAGGGAGGACAGCATTCGCCTCAGTGAAGAAATGTGTGGTGATGGTACTATATAGAGCGAGCCCCACTTTCCAACCCGGCCGCCCAGACTCTCACCATCGTCCCCGGTGGTGCCCCTTTACTTCATGGCCCTCCGGACTTTGTTTCTCCCCAGGCCTCTGATACGCACCCAGCACAGCCTTTCTCTGTCTCTGTCTCTTTCTCAGTCCTCCTCATTTTCTTTAAACTCCATTTTCCTCTGTCTCTACTTTCCTCTGTTCTGGACCATAAAGTATTTTGAACCTAGCTGTCAAAGATTCTTAGGATTGGGTGGCGGGGCACGGGAGTAGGACAATTTTGATATGTGAATATATCGTGTCCTTGACAGACTTGCAAAAATGGAACCCACACTTCGGCACAAATAGATTTCAGGATAGTGGTGATCTCTTGGGAAGGGTGGGGTGAGAAAGGAATGGGAAATGGAATTTCATTTGAATTCGAAAAATTTCATTTCTTTCAAAAGTTAAAATGACATCTGAAGAAAATGTGACAACGTGATAACATTCATTATATTTGGGAAGTGGCTACACACTGGTGCCTTATTTTCTGTGTACTTGAAATAGTTCATTTTAAAGATTCGAATAATGAAAATCAAAAAGCTGAAGGAAATGGTGTCTGAAAGTGCACGAGACAAGTGGGTCTTGAACTTGAGCAGCACACAGGTGACCTAGAGACCCCGATAAAACCCAGGTGTCTGAGGGCCGCCCTGGACTTTCTCATTCAGCACATCGGGATGGGGCCTGAGAATGAGCATCCCTAACGCGTTCGGCAGCCCTGCAGACACTGCTGGGCCAGAGACCACAGCTGGAAAACCCCGTGACGTCAAGGGTCGCGTGCATCGTGCCCTGTTCGAGGACTCTGGTTTGGTCCCCGAACCCTGGGACACAGTCAATAGACATTTATGCGTACGAACTGCACCCATGGGCTCTCGTGTTTGGAAAAGCGATGCTGTGTGCTTTCTGCCCTTTGGTGAGTGGAAAGAATCCTCTTCCTGAGCCTCAGAACAGCACCGGTGGGTGCAACTGAACCCGGACCCCCGGGAGGAGAGACTGGGGGAAACCGGGGAAGGAAGGTGGCTTCGTGGGAGAGCGAGAGGGTGGAGGGAGGGATGGAGTCGAAAGCCCTAGAGGACCCACCCTAGCTGTCCGTGCCATCCAGACAGAGCCCGTGCAGTGCCCCCGGCTGCCCGGCCCGCTGCAGCATCCAGAGGCCTCGCGCTCACCATGCAGCCCCTGCTCCCCTCGGCCACGGCGGCGAGCACAGTCCTACCTCTAAGCCCAGGGCGACGGGCATTAGACTCTCCCAGGCCCCCGCAC
This sequence comes from Eonycteris spelaea, assembly GCA_003508835.1. NCBI lineage: Eukaryota > Metazoa > Chordata > Mammalia > Chiroptera > Pteropodidae > Eonycteris > Eonycteris spelaea. Next base: position 4,728,774 of record PUFA01000066.1, on the reverse strand, counting down.
TCGCTGCTTTGCCTTTGCCTTGTTTACCCCCATTTAACCTTCGTACCCCGACTCATTGGCGCTTCCTCCGGAAAGCTTTCCTTCGCATCCTGAACTAAGTGGGAGATGCCAACCACACATTCATGTAGAACGTAGTTCTTTCTTCATGGCTCTTCGTAGTTTGCAAGTCTGCTTTCCGCTTTTGTGGTTCATGTCGGCCTCTGTAAGCTGGCGCTGAACTCACTGAGAGCTAGAACCTCATTTGCTTTGCTCCCTGCTGCATCCCCAACTCACAGTTCAACATCTGTATTGTGATATTTTAATCATTGCCCATGTCCTGGGCTCAAAAAAATAACTTTTATTAAAAAAAAATTTAACATTCTCCCAGTTCTATTGAGACATAATTGACATGTTACATTGTATTGGATTTCAGTGTGCAACATGACGGTTTGATCTGCGTACCTATTGCAAAATGATCACCACAACCAGTTTAGTTAACATCCACCGCTTCACACAGTTACAGTGTTTTCTCTTGAAATGAGAACCTTTAGGATCTACTCTCCTAATAAATACTTGTTAAATGAATGAATGCGATGTGAATCTGGGCTGCTTTCCCCATCCAACCTACATTCACGTTACTTGAGTGAAGTAACCACGCATGGGCACTGTCTTTACTGCTGTACCTCTCAGTTCTTCTGATCCCGTTTCAATTCTGAAACGTGCTTTTATCATTTGAAGTGCCCTCTCTTAGCTTAGGTTTTTCTGATGCTTTACCTCTCTGCCCACAACTTCAGAGGCTGAGAATTAAAGAACGGACAAGAGCCAGCTTTGCCTGTGGGGAGAAGCGAGCAGTAATAATAATACAGGCAGCTCTGGAGGAGGCAAGTGGGGTCAGACCCTACAGGGAACCTCCAGTGCAGAGGGTGAAAGGCCGACCCCAAGCGTTAGTAAGACATGGAGCGACAATCTCAGAGTTAGTGGGGCTTTTTTGTTGTTGTTATTAAAATGTTGGTTTGCTCTGCTTTCTTTTTGAAAGGGAAACTTAACACTAGCTTGAGAAAGCATTTCTTTAGTGCCACTTAAGCCAGAAAGGCTGTCGTGTAGAGCTGGGGTGGAGGGATTGGACTGTCTGATTGCATTCTGTCACCTTTAAGCTTACTTTGTTGTTGTGGTTGTTTTAAAAATCATTGCCCAGTTTATGAATCATTATTTCGACTTGCTTTAGGAATTGTCATTCTCTACTCATCCTTTCCAGATTGAACTTGTACTGGCTTTTTATAAATCTCTTTATATATACATATCTATCTTTAGTGTTGTATCTGATTAATGAAAATAATACATGTTCATTTCAAACAACGATAAACATATGAAGTCGAAAATAAAAGGGCTTCTGTTATTCACCTTTCCCGGATAATCAGCTTCCCCCCGCTATCCTTGCACAATGTTAGGGCAGCTGCACGTCTCCCCTCCTCCTCCTCCTCCATCCTCATCGTCATCACTATAACAGACACTGTGATGCCAAACGCAGTGGTCTGGAATTCGCTCTCTGTCTCATAGTCTCATGCTCCGTTTTCTGTCAGTGCGTATAGGCAACCTCGTTCTGGTTAACGGGGTCTGGGCATTCCACCCCGGTTGTGCCAGATAGTGTTAGATGCCTTCCCCGGGAATGACAGTGACATTGTTTTCAAGTATTTCGCTTTGAATATGGAGCGGTGATGAATGTCTTTGAACATCCTTTCTCTTTCTCTTCTCCCCTCCGGAGAGAAACATGCCTGCTGAAGACTAGCTGAAGTCACAGCCAAAGGAAAGCCTTCACTTAATAATTATCACTGCTCTTTGGATGTGAAAACCCAAGAATCGTTCATCCATTCATTATCTGTTTCACCAAACGCTGAGTTTGCTTCTAAGAAGTGCCATCTATCATTCTAAATGCTGTAGCGAAATACACGGAAGAGGTCTCTGCTCTTATGGCTGAATGTTTTATTGGGGAAAACAAAATAACGAATAAACAACAACAAAAATAGAGAATTTCAGTGATGACAAGATGAGACCCTCTGTGCAAAATCAAGGGGAAGAGTTTTCCAAAAGAAGGGACGGCAGGACAAAGTCTCTGAGGGGACAGACACGCTGTGCGTTGAAGAAACAGGGCCAGAGCTCCGGAAACGTGGTGTGAGCCGCGGCCTGGGCGGGAGCAAGGGCAGTACCACGTGGGGCCCTACGGGTCATGGGGGGAGCTGCCGTTTCATTAAGTGTTGTAGAAAACCCCTGAAGGAATGGAAGCAGAGGACTGACAAAACGTGGCGTGTGTTTTAGGAACGGTCACTCTGGCTGGGTTGGAACTGCCTCTAGTAGCAGGCAGGTCAGGGCCGGTTCCCCGGTCAGAGAGTCTCCGTCGAGAGCAGCGACCCCGAAGCGGCTCCACACACTCGGCCCGTGCAGCTCTCGCGTCAGAGATGAGCGTCTAGTGGACTCAGAGGGTCAGGCAGCAGCAACCCCCCGACAGAGGGAGGCGGCCGGGTACCAGAGGGCGAGACGATCAGACAAAGGCAACATCAAACAGCCAGGAGGCAACATCTACTCAGTCCGAAGAGGATGGGACGCTCCAGGCAGCTGAGTCATTAAGGGTCAAAGTACCCCAGGGAGCACCGAGGGGGATATTGACTTACCAGAGGTCTCTGACCCTCACAGGCCTTTCATCTTTGAGCAGCAGAGACCCTTGAGGTCGGATCCACCCCTCCAACATCTCTCTTTGGGCTTAAAGAAACAAACTCGGGCTTCGCAGTGCTCTCTGGCCTCTTTGAGGCAGGAAATAATATTCATAAATCTGAGATATCTATGCCTTCTGGTCAGACTGAAGGTCAGTGGTGGGGTTACGTCTTCAAAAGTCTTGCTGGGTCAACCCCTGTGCTATTTACAGCGTGACATCCGGCATCTGGGCTTCGTTGAGTCGGCTAAGTTGGCACTCACACCATGAAGCGCGCACCTGGAGATCTGAATGGATGACGCAAGGAGAGCAGAAGTATAAGAACTGCCACTTTCTAAAGGAAAGTTTATGATGTAGCATTTCATTTCTGGACGTCCAGCTGTGGACACAGTAACACGGATGCACAGGAGACTTGTGCAACGATGTCCAAAACACATTTTGGAGGGAATTTTTCCAGTCCTGTATACAACACAATCTAAAATTAAACACATCTGTCTATGTGTGTAAATGTAGGAACGTTGGAAAGTTCTAGAAGTACACATTTCCGGATAGTGGGATGGGGGCAGGGGAGGCCTTCCCTATATAAACTCCTTACAGAAGTTTGTATTGGGTTGACGCATGTGAAATGGACACTTTTGTAGGTAGAAAATGACTCAGCAATGGCAATTTCATATGGTTGATTCTAAAAAGGTTGATGTTTTCGAAGAGGCAGGAGAGTGAGGCAGCTAAATCCACGGGCCTGAGGCCAGGCGGACGATGGCACAGGCCAGCTCTGCCTCTTCCGATCTGCTTAACCCAGGCAAATTGCAGCACATCGCTGTGCCTCAGGGGTTTTTTTTGTTTTTTTGTTTTTTTTGTTTTTGTTTTTGTTCTTTTTCGTTTTAAGACGGGGCTAATAACAGTGCTTAGCTCAGAGTGCTGCTGTGTGCATTAAATGAGCACCATGTAAAGTACTTATAACTGTGCCCAGGTACAAGCCTTCAGTAAATGGTAGCTATTGCTTTTTCAAAGCACCTATTACTTTTGAAATAAAAAATGAAAGAAAAGGATTTATCTAGAGTACACTCGAAAACTCTTTCCTTCTAGTTGCGAAACGAGATTCCAGGTGGGTCCTCTTCTGGCGACTGTTTGTGGTCTAGGACATGCACCCTGAACCCCCGGCCACCCTTGGTGAAAGAAAGATGCTCGGTGCAGAGCGGCACCATGGGGGTGCAGCGAAGCCCGCCCCTTCCCGAAGCCCCTCAGTCTTTTCTCAGACGAGTTACGCCCCCCGCCTCCGTCGCTACTTATTTACATGGCATTTCTGCTCTTTTACTGGTATCAGCAATGTTTTTGTTAAGTCATTCATTTACTTTTTTTCTCCCTTTTCCTCCTTTGTGCCCTGCTCTAAATATAACCACGGAAACAAAACAATGCCATTCCACAACAAAGAAGACCCGGCAGGCCAAGACCCGGCGGGCCGGGTGAGCAGAACCCTTTAGTAGGTCTTAGGGCAACTGCCATTCCTTGTCTTTATGTTTCATGAGACAGTCCCTGGCTCTCACAATAGAAAGGGAGGGGAACCTGGTTAAATGGCACGCACTACTTTAAAAGGGAATTAGAAGCGATGCAAAGGTTTGCCCTACACTGTGTTAGGCAGGGATATTCAAGAGCCAAGTTGCCTGGGTGGTTTGCAGCCTGAGTGCCCAGGTTCTGACTCGGTGGTGACTCACTTGCCCACGAAAAAACTGCTCTCTTGGCTAACTGCTTAATCCATCAGCCATTTGCCTTTTTCCTCCTAAGGAGGGACAATAGGACTGTGTTTTAAGGGTTGGTAACGGGGTGGGGTGCAAAGGTAATTAGAGATATATGGAAATAAGTATTCAAGTGAAAATATAGAAACTGATAAAGAGGGTTGAAGCACTAAATTTGGGATGATTTTCTTTAGAATCACTGAAAAACAATAACAATAAAAATATTTACTAAGTGTCTCCTATATGCCAAATATTGTCAGAGGCAGGAGATTGTGTTGGGAAATAATAAAGCCAGAATCCCATCCACATGGTCTTATATTCTAGTGGTGAGAGTAGTAAAAACCAAAGAAATAAACAATTACAATAGCTTCGGCTTCTAAAAATCGTATAGAGGAAATAACGGGGGAGAGAGGGGTAGCGCCATAGAGGTTAACTTGAGGTCAGGGAGGTGACACCTTGTGCTGAGACCTGAAGAGTAAGCCAGGATGGGATGGAGGAGACAGAGAGTGACAAGCTTGCCAAGTCCCTGGGCTGTCAAATGGCTTGTGTTGGAGAAACAGGAGGAGTCAGTCCAGTGGCTAACACAAGCAGTTATGCAACTCACTATGAGCTTATTGATTCTCAGAACCGGAACGGAATTTGTAAAAAAAACAAAAAAAAAAACAAAAACAAAAACACAAAGCCAAAAAGGAAAATTTGCTCCTCTCAGATTACCCAGCTCCTGGGTGAGAACAAAGCAAAGCCATGGTGAAAACCCGAATCGTTTACATCACTGGCAAGGGACCCTGTTTCTGTCGTAATGAAGCCGCTGAGCGCGAGGTGTATTTCGGCAGCTGCTTCCAGTTGAGTTGGCATAGCTTTTCCAGGGCACTAGCTTTGGAGTAATTTAGGGTTCAAGACCTGACCCCACCCTTACTCATCTTTAATTTTCGTTGTGTCCTTTTTTTTTTTTTTTTAGAGCCTCATCTATACAACCTCCTGGGGTGTCTGTGAGCATTACCAGGTCACGAGGCAGTGCTTAGACCAGTACCTGGCACTGAGAATCAGGCAAAATGTTGACTGTCATTCCTATCATTATCATTGTTATTTTGTCAATAACCTCTGTTTCTATAATGGGCTTCATTATAGCAGAGTGTACCGCACAGCGTTTTGCATTTCGTCTACCGGTGTGGAAGGGGCTATGGCAGAACAAAGAGCTTCATGATCTAAACAGGTGCTCATTTACCACAGCGCCAGCTACACGTCAAGGACGGTACTAGGTTTGAAGAAAACAAAAACTTTCAAAGTGATGATTGATCGCCTGGCTCATCGTCACTGTCAGCATCGGGGGATCAGTCTTGGATCCACGATGTATTAACTATGTGATACGAGCAATTTCCTTAACCCCTCGGGGTCTCAGGATTCACATCTGAACAGTGGGGGTGGAAACAGCCCATACAGTGCTGCTCCGACGAACAGTCAACAGCGTGGTACCCGGAGGCAGCGACCGCAGCACCTCAGTCTAGGCCCGACTTCAGGCTGCCAGTTCGTATAGGCCTTGGCCTTCAAGCAGCAACAATTTGAGGAGGTGGAAACAACAGGTAAGCAAGTTGAGGAGGTTCATCGTCAGTTCTGCATAGTGGGGTGCTAATGCCTGCCTCCCTCCCCCTCCCCAGGAAAGTTCTCGCTGAGAGGCCGGAGCTGGCTCTGGAAGCACGCCTAGGAATTTTCTGGGTAGATAGGGGAGACCCGCCGGATAGCCAAAACAGCACGCACAACGGCTTGACAGCTTGAAACAGAACGGCTTGTTGGGGAAATGCAGCTGTTTTGCACATCGAAGGAGAGGATGATGGATACTGAGAAGCAAGGCAGAAGAGACTGAGCCCTTCCTAACGAGTGTTGCTCACTAGGATCATGACTCCCGTGTTGTCCTACCCCAGCGTGTAGTCACTGTCCAAAAAGATTTTCAGTCTTGAGCAAACTCTTTTTCTTTTCTTCCCAACAGTTGAGATTGAAACAAAGATGTTTTGTCAAAAGCTGAATATGTAGATGTCCCTGCGGACCTCAGATGTTAAATGCCAAAGCACCACATGAGATCTGATTTTCATGCCAAACCAGGGAGTCCCAGCTTTGGCCAGACTCCCCGTCCCCACCAGGGCCATGGTGACATGCAAGCGCATTAAGCAATGTTTGATGACTGAAATTCTATTTGAGAAAAATCCCAAGAAGATACAACTGTGTTTCTCACCAAAGCAGAAGACAGAGTAAGCTTTTGGAAAGCAAACTGGAGAAGCTGAGTCTCAGATATAGAAAGGAGAGTGCATCAGGCTTTACCAGAATAACCCAGGCATGTCAGGGTAAAAGGCGCAAAAAGCCTCCACGAATGGGTAGCAGATGATGCCTGACACATCCTCACCATGACATAGGGAGCCATCCAGCTGATGTGACCCAGGAGCCACGCATGGCACCCTACCTGGATTCAGTGATCTAATTTAAGGGCTGACAAACATACACACTGTTTTTCCAAGGGGCTAGAAATGGCCCTTCCTTTCCCTTGACCAAAGTAATTATTCCCCCAACCTGAAGCGATGGTAGTGAAAGCACTTTTTTGTTTCTCCAATCCTCCAGCCGAACCCCCAGGCTAAGATTTTTTTTTTTTTTTTGCAAGGCATTGTTCATGCACAGTGGCATAGAATTTCATTTGCCGGGTTTCAAGTATTAAGAGCACAACACAAAATCTAAGCAATTTTAGACGTGTGTCAATCTCGAATAAAAAAAGGCTTTGTGCTGGCACAGGATGTCAATGCTTGAATTAAAGAGATGGAGGATTTCCGCGAGCGAGAGCTGTACATGCTGACATAATACATTGTTAAGGCTCCGTGTTACGACACAACCAATATGTTTTAATAATTTATTGGTATTTATTTAACACACAAGACTATCATACCAAGTCTAAACCAAGAGGTCTAGGTTCCTCACTGATTCATGTACGTGGTTCTTGTCACTGTCATCAGATGCTTTCCTAGGAAAGTTTCTTGCATGTGATGAAGGTAGGGAAGGGCGTTTCCGAAAACCCACTAGGATTGCCTCTCAGGACCCTCGATAGGATATTGCTAGAAGGATTTAATTCGGCTTCGTCTTTTCCCATCTTTATTTATCAGACTTTAGCTCCTCATGAAATCACTGCTTGAAGAGTTCATCTCATTTGAACACTTAGTCAAAAGCTAGCCAGCTCAGAGAGTGCTACCGGCTGACACAGAAACCCACTAGGTACAGAATCTGGGCTGAACGCTTCTCGGCTGCCTTAACCATCAATTCATCTGCTTGAGAATTCATTCATCTTTATTTCACTGATACGTAATGAGGCTAATGGAGACCATCAAAACCTAAAGGCTAATTTTTTTTAAAAAAAGTGAGTATTTGATAATTATTAATTAATAGTAATATCAACAATAACTTTCATTTCCAGGTATTCTCTCTAGAGATCTACATCTTAATTATACTTGCCCTAGGACAAATTAGCTCCCCTGGAACTAAGCTTTGGTTTACAGTTTTCAAATCACAGGAGCAAAGAGAAGCTATCTTCATGTAAAAATAATCAGATTTTTATTATTATTATTATTTTTTGAAAAGCCTCCTATGGCAGAGATGAAGAGAGAATAAATACGGCTGATGAGATTTAGTGTGACATTAGTAATTCTCAGAGGGACTGCACACCACAGAGTGTGCTGCAATAGATGCTCATTGCTTTTATGGAGGTGACAGGCCTGACCTGTCAGGTACTAGTAACACCCAGGACAGACTAGAAATGTCACAAACTACTAACAGTTACTACACGAGATATAAAAGCATCTGTCTGAAAAGGAGTGGAGTGGCTCCTGAAAACTGGCTTAAGCCTGTTTCGAAGTTCTTATTTCTTTAATAAGCCCATTCTCTTTCTTATGAAACATAGAATTTACAGACATTTTTTAAAAATCTAAATGGCTTTAGGTTTATTTTCATCAGGACTATTTTGTTTCACTATGATAGAAACTGAACCCAAACTAGTTTAGCTTAAAAAAAAAATGAAGATGTTATTTATTGCCTCTGATGCTTCAGGCATAGCCAATCCAGGTACTCAAATGATGACCCTGGGAATCTATACCTCTGTCAGCTCTTTTTCCTTCTGAATTGGCTCCATTCCCAGGAAGGGTATTTCTTCCCCATATGAAACCCCCAGAAGCATCACATTTACCTATTATCAACTTTAAATCCAGTGGAGTGAGAACCTTTTCATTATGGGATGGATTATGTCTCCCCCAAATTCATAGGTCAAAGTCCTAACCCATAACGCCTCAGAATGGGACCTTACTTGGGAACTGTAAGTCGTTCAGATGAGGTCATTGAAATAAGCAGGGTCTCTAATCCAACAGGACTGGTATCTTTATAAACAGGAAAATTTAGATAAGCACATAGGGAGAATGCCATATAAATATTGAATTTTGCTCATAAGCCAAGGAACTACTAGAAGTTAGGAGACAGGCCTAGGATGGGCCCATCCCTAGCACTTTCCAAGAAAGCACGGCCCTGTTAACACCTTGATTTTTGGTCCCTAGCCTCCAGAACTGCGAGATAATGATTTTCTGAAGTTTAAGCCACTCAGTTTGCAGCGCTTTCTTACAACAGCCCTAGGAAACTCGGACGCTCTCCTTTCCGATGGTTCTACCCAGTCCCAAGATTCACTCCGACTGGTTCGATTTGGACCACATCGATCTCTGTGGCCAGGTAAATGGTTGCGCAGGTTAGACTCACATGCCCACTCCTGGAGCTGGGCATGGAGCAGTCTTGCCCTATGGATGCATGCCAAGAGTGGAGGAAGGGGAGTCTCTGAAGAGAGACCGAAGTGCTACTGCTGGAAGAAGGGAGGCAGGCAAGACCGAAGACGTCTGCCAGATGAGTTTACCAGAGAGAGAGAAAAAAAAATGAGGTTATTCTAGCTCAAAATGCTCTTTTCCTGAGTAATCGCTCGCTCCTGCTCCCTTCTGCTCCCTGATGCTTGATAAGCACCTACCTCGGTCGTGCATACGACTGATCACCCCTTCTGTGAAGCCTTTCCTCAGTCCTCCTGATAGAGCTGAGACTCGCCCTGCGCAGACCCCTTCTTCCCATCCCTTGGCATGTTGCAATAGTAACAATAGCAATTAACCTCTTTGCAATGCTTATGATGTGCCTGCCACAGTTCTAAACTAACTCATTTAATCCTGATAATAACACAATGAGTAAATACTCCATTATCCCCATTTACAGGTGAGGAAATTGAGGATCAGAGAGGTTAAGTAACTGTCCTGAAGCTAATTTCCTTAGCTAATAGGAGCTAAATGCTAGAACTAAGATTTGAATCGAATCAATTTAGCTCTAGAGTCCACATTCTTTACCAGTTCATTATACTGTATCAAATAGTTTCTTTTCCTTATTTCTGCTCACATCTGTCTCCTTCTATGAGACAAGTGATTCCCAAATATGGAACACGTGTCATTGGTATAATTCACAATGATTTTAGACTTTAAGCATTTAACCTTAAAAATCTATTTGAAGTTATAATTATATATCCATTTTATGGGCATCTTCTCTTAACTGCAAGAGACACCTTTTTTTTTTTTTTTAATTTTCAGAGGTGGTATATGCTTAGCTTCTTAAGTAAATTTATTTGAGTACAAGAAGCTCATTGAAAATATGGTAAAAATATTATAGTAGATACAGCATGTAAATATGTTTAAAATGTTGAAAGTAATATAGAAATAAAGTGTGGAACCCACGTATTTAGACTCAAAGCTCCTTGAGGAATGTGATCTATCTGCGGTGTGCTTCGTGATGGTGCAATGTCCAGCATACAGCAGACACTCACTAAACACTTACTGAACCGTTTTGTATTGATCTGGTTACTGGCAACACACCATACAGGACCGACAGTCCTCAATTGAATACAGTACATTGACTCATATGAAATAGCAGAAATATTGATCCTCTAATCATTACAGAAATTCAGCCAACCACACGATGGCCAGACATCTGCCAGCTGTTATTTGGATAAAGTGCAGTGAAAGTCGGGCTCTCAACTCAATGTCAAGCCACTAGAAAAGTCTATTTCTCAGAAGGACTTTATGCCTATGATACATGTGTTTTCCAAGGATGAGAAAATTCACAGGCGCTGGTTACTGTTTTAATACTCTTCTCGAAATCATTAGCTCCCTTTCGCTTCCCAGAATAACTTCAGAGGAAAATTTTCAGGGACTATGAGGGAGTTCAAGCACAACAGCAGAAATTATTTTCCATGTTCAAAGGTTCAAATTTTAGGGTGACAAGTTAAAAAGCAGAGGGATTATTCTTAAACTTCTCTTACAAATATGCCTCTTTCACAGACGTATCCAAACCAAGGCTGGTAACGCGTAATGAACAAGCGTGTGAACCTGGAGAAGTTAATTAACTCCCATGTGCCTCCTTTACTTTTTCTATAAAATGTGGATTATAATGGACATATTGAAAGGATAAAGTGAGTTAATGTATGTAAAATTATTAGTTTCCTATTGGGTAAGCACTTAGTTATAATAGATATTCTTATTATTGTCATTATTGATACTGTTGACTGAAACTCATGTTTTCTTAGATACTACAGAAGACCAAAACCTCCATCAGAAAGTGAGGCACTGTAGGGACATCGTTTCATTTTATTTTGTTTCCAGTCAGGTTCCCCAGGAAGCAGAGTCTGTTCGGGAGTGCTCTTGATGTTAACAACTGTGGGGGAAGGAAAGGTACTGGGACTGGCTACATGGAGCACTTGAACTGGTCGTGGTCACAGCAATGGCCTTGGCTAATCCCACAGCAAGCTCTGAACTGAGACGACCTTTCAGAGTTGTCCTACATTGGGACAGGAGGGGCTGGCTCTTTTATGCCCTCATCAAGCAGTTATTGGACTCAGGTTGCTTCCTGAAAGAGGGTGCAACCTTGGGCGAGCTTTCTCTCTTCACCTGAAGTCAATTCACAGCGACAGCTCAGAGCTATCAGGTGTCAAGCCCCTGGAAGCCTGAGTCGGGGTGCTGGGTGGTGCAGCACAGTGTCAGCGACAGTCCACCCCTTGAGTTCAGATCCACAGCTTTACGTAATTGTGGGAGAAGCACCTCTAGGATTCCAGTGGGCCTCTTTGTCTTGGAAAAACTTATAAGAGGAAGGTTAATAGGATGAACCAGCGCCACTGTAGATGCTTTTAAAGTTATCACTCATTCTCATTGTCTCTTACCTATCATTAGATTTTTTTCACTCTCAGCTAGCATCTCTTATGGCTTATCTAGTGGCATGACCCAACTCTTATGTTCAAGGGGTTCTAAGCCCCTGGTCACCATGACCTTCTCAGTCAGCATAGTGAGTCTTTGTCTATGAGACACTTGACACAAGAGGCTCAAAGTGCCCAAACAGAAGCCAAATCTTAAAAATCATGTAAGCCCTCAGTTACTATTCCTGGCTAAGGACCTGTGGGTAGAAATGGCAATATAACTGTCTATTCCAGTGAAAGTGAAATGTTATGCATGTTAGAAAGGCTCTGCTATGAAATGACTGGTTGGTCTCTACAAGAGATGGTGCCCTACTGGGACTCAGAATTGGCCTTTATCATTGTGAGGCTGGCCATTCACCAGCGTAATAGGTAGATCTACCTGAGTGAGGGGGAGTCCAACAGTTGGTGCTGTGAATGGCCCCCATCCCTGCTACCACAGCTACTCTGTTCATGAGCCCGTGTGTCCATAGTGGGACCAGTGGCAGGCTGGCTGACATCAAATTGCTGGGGCATTCCATCTATTTGGTTGTTTAATGCCTCGTCCATGAAGGACGTCTCTGGTGGGTGTTATTATACGGGGCCCTCTGAAGATGAGATGACCTTTTGGAGTTGTCTAAGGTGGGCAAGAGGGTTGCTTCATATTCTCCGACTTTGAACAGACTTTGGTTTCAAGTTGCCCTCACAAAGAAAGTATGACCTTGGTCAGGTGGTTTCTAGTGGTGAACTGGTAAATGTTTAATAACTGACAATTCAAAAAAAGAACAAGCCTGATTTCAGTGTTTGTCGATTCTCATGACCTAGATAAGGGGTTGGAAAACTATAGCCTGCTGGCCCACCACCTGATTTTGTAAATAATGCGGTATTGGCTGACAGTCACATATGTTTACATTTTGTGCATGGTTGCTTTTTGGCTGCAATGGCAAAGTTGAGTAAATGCAACAGGGACTGTTGCAAAGCAGGGAATTTTTAGTATCTGGCCGTTTAAGCAAACATTTGCTGACCCCTTGTATAAAAACTCCCCCTATGTCTGATTTTAAGCTGCCAGTTGAACTCAGAGTTGGAAAGCTAAAGCCCCCAATCAGCTCTCATCAGCCCACCTGCAGCAGTGTGGCACACCTAGATGGCTGAGGTCAGTCGCCAGGCAGGGCGGAGCACTGAGGGAGGTGGCACTCCCAGCAGGAACCTGGGTGGTGCAGCAGGGCACCCATCGATATTCTCGCAGCTTTCCTACGTGGAAGATGCCTCTCCTTATACCCATTTTCCAGATCAGAAAACTGACACTACAAGTGTTAACCCCACGCTGCCCTTACTCATAAAGCTGGTGAATAGCAAAGCTATGACTCAAATGCAGATCCGTCACGCCCCAGTAACATTCCATTCCTCCTGTTCAGCTGAGTGGCTTACGCTGACCATCTAATATCATTCGTTAATTCAGTTATTCACTAGTATTTAGTGAATGACTGCTATGTGCTAGACATTATGATACAGCATGAAGTTAAAGGGACCCTCCCCGTAGCCAGCGACAATGACTTTCTGTGTTTGCTTATATGAATGTACAATTCTGTCATCTCAAAACGAAACTCAAGTTCTAGGCTGCTACAGTTTTCACTGACACGTCTCCTTTGTGATCGAATTCCTCTTGTGCTAATGGTCAATGTCATATAAACTAGGACTTCCTGTTTCCATGCTTCTTTCACACTAAGGTCTGTTTTCCCATCAGTTCATGGTCCGTTGAAAATAGTGGCATTTAAAAGGTCAATAAACTGACACTAGATTCAGAGATATGAAGATCAAAGTATGATAGACGTATTGAAGAATTTTATTGTACCTGCAACAACAAATAATTTGTTCAACTGGTAATTACTAGGTACCTACTATGTGCCAGGCCTTATTCTAGATCCTAACAATACAGGAGTGAAAAAAGGCAAAATTCTTGCCTTTATGTAACTTACATTTTAATGTGACCTGGACTTTCAATACCTTCTCAGTCTATAGCTTAGAACCCACCTATAGTAGAAAAATGGGCTTTTAGAGGAACTCATTCGGCTTTCTGAAAGAAAGTTTGCCTCGTACCTGTTGAGCATCGATACAGGGGAGGTGGAGATGATCTTCCAAATCTGAACTTAGAAGGCAGGCCTAGCGGAGAACCCATGGACTAAAACCACATGGAAGGAGGAGAAACAAGAGAATGTACCAATTCTTGAGACTAGGTGGCCTAGAATAAAGAAGGATGGAGTCAAAGCCACCTTTATAAAGACTCTGATTTTTGATAAGTCTAGATGTTGCTATAATTGAAGGAATAGAAAAGGATTCTAGAAGCATTGTTCAATTACTGTTACTCCCAAGGAACAGAAACTCCCCATGGGCATGAGAAGAGACGGGGGGAAAGGTGTTTTATTCTAGCAAGTAGCAGAAACAATGCCTAATACTTAAATCAATTGAATTACCTAGAACTGAACATAGTAAGTATTCAATTAAATCTTATGGATTTTTTAATTCCAAAATTCTCACTTATACTTAGGTAAATTTCAGGACCAAAGAATCATCCTATAGGTCAGGTAAGCATCTTTCTATTCTGGGTCTATTAAATAAGTCTTGGGACTTTTTAAAAAAGTTATAGTATCAATAATATCAATAAATATTTTGAGGCGAATGCTTTGTACTTGGCTGGATAATACCCATTGTGTGCCTTGTAAAAATTTCATGGTATCTTTCTAGATGGAAAGAACTCTGTTCATAAAATGTCCTATTATCATGCTTTATGATGAATGAGCTATGTTTATTTGTTTCTTTCCTGGCTGTCTTTATGAGATGATCTAAGGTTAATGGTGGAAATGCTACCAAAATAAATGGTTTTGTGTAGTCAAATATTTCATCTGAGCACTGTTTCAGAGAACTTGGGAAGAAAACAAATGAATATTTTTGGAGTGTTTGAATTCATTTCTTAACTTTCATGCTGCTAAGGTTTCTGAGATATGTGTATGTATGTATGTATGTGTATATATACGTATGTATATATACATATGTATGTATGTGTATATATATATACATACACACACATATATATATATTTTAAGTTACCCACAAAGTCTACTATGCTTCTACCAGCACATCAAGTAGAATATTATACATATTTTCTTCTGAAAACTCTTCAAAAGGATGTAGAAGATGATTTCAGATACCTAAATAAAATTGACCATTTTTCCATATTAAATGATTCCATAGAATCCCAACCTTTCATGAGAATGATATTCACTAGATCTGATTTAAAACGTTTCCTTAAATTGACATCCTGTTCTGAAAATAAACAGATGTAATATTTGCCACTAATCCTTACAAGTTTGAATGCTTTTGAAAAAAAGATATGTGGCCATGTGGGTAAAACATAGAACTTTTCTTTGGTGCCACAGGTTCTGACTTAGGTCAGACTTAGTTAAAAATTGCTCTAGGCTTCCAGGGGGATCTCTCTCACCTTTGGTTAAAGTTCTACAATAACTAGCTTCTCCTAATGTTGGGATGAAGTCATTATCATTTTTCCCTTCTTGGAAATTCTTTGGAATTCTTCTAAGAACCTCCTCTAATTCCAGTAAGTACAAAGCACTATTCGTCAGCCATCTCCTTCCTACAAGGACTTACTTATCCAGAAATATTTGCAGATGCCAAAGTCACGTTTTTGTCTTGCAGTCAATATTACTTACGAGGTCAAACAGAGTTTTAAACTTCAACAATAGACTTAAAATGACAGCCCAATAAGAAGAGTCTATACCATAAGACATTTCTTTAAGACCAAGATTTTTTATTTTAAAAAGAAGATTAATATATACCAAACCCTGGCAAGGCAAAGAGAGTGAATTGTCCTTCCAAGCCCTTCTGGTGAACTTCAACATGTGAAGTTATGCATCTGACTCTTAACTTTATTATCTTTTTCTAAATGATTAGTTAGAATAGCTTTAGGAGAAGGATCCAAAATTGACTTAAAGGGAAAAGGAATACCTGTTAGCAACTGAGATTTCACTGGAAAAGTTTTCTATGAAGGGTGCTTATTGGTTCCTCAAAGGGTTATATCTATTTTGATCTCTTTATTATTTAATATAAAATAAATGTAATTGCTTTTCATAATTATAGGAGTAACTTTTGCTCTTTTGAGGTCAGAAAACATAGCCAAGAGAAAATAAAGGAGAAAACATTCACAATTCCACCTGCTTGTTTATAACCACAATTTAAAAAGATGTGTGACTCTATAGATTTAGATTTGTTTATACAACAGACTGGTCATTCGTTTTCTG
The DNA here is from genome assembly GCA_003508835.1 of Eonycteris spelaea. Classification (NCBI taxonomy): domain Eukaryota; kingdom Metazoa; phylum Chordata; class Mammalia; order Chiroptera; family Pteropodidae; genus Eonycteris; species Eonycteris spelaea. The sequence continues at coordinate 4,712,787 of PUFA01000066.1, read as the reverse complement.
TGGCAGAAACAGAGGCACCTATAAGACACCGCTTCATGGAGCCGACATTGTGATGGGAGGGGCAGAGTAAACAAGTAAATACACTGATGTATAAAATAACGATGGGGAGTGATAAGTGCCCAACAAATGTTTCAAGGGATGAAGATGATGGTGGAGTGGTGGTGGAGGAGTGATTTTAATCACAAAAGGACTCTGCGGAGGGGACTTTTGAACAGAAACTAGAACGGATGAAGCGCTTAGGCCAGGTCAAGAGCTGGGAAAAGAGCCAACCTGCCAGAGTGTCAAGTGCAAAGGCAACGAGATGGAAATGGTGTTGGTAGCAAGACGGTCCCTGTAGGGAATGGAGAGTAGAAAGAGATGAAGTTCATTTGTCTATGTGATAAGGCAGAGGCCAGTTCACATGGGACTTCGTGGGCCACACACAGGAAGTGACTTGGATATTGCTCTAATCTGATTTGTGTTTTTATAAGCTCGGTTTGGTTGTCGTGTGAAGACTTTACTTGAGAGGAGCAATACATGAAGCAGGAGGATTAGTTAGGGAATGTGTGCCGGAGTCCGCGTGAGAGGTAAACATGTCTTGGACTGGGGTGGACTGGGAATTACCGTGCAGCTCTCTGGCTGACAGGGTCTGATGATGCTTTGGATGTGGGGACTGAGGTGAAGGTATCTGACTAGAAAGCAATTATAACACCACTTCTTTCACTTAATAAATTGTGCTCAAGCCAGCAATAGAAAACTCCCTAACTTTCCTCATGGCCATATGGTATTCAATAAACCATCATCCTGTAGTTTAATTCTCCAATCTCCGAATGAGGAAAATTTAAAGTGTTTTTGATTTAGAAATGCTGAAATGAATATTGTTGTCCACATAACTACACGCATGTCTGATTATTTCCAGAAGAGTATTGCTAAATGTTGAATTGTTGGATCAAAGAGTTATTCACCTTTAAAATCTGGTGCACTCTTTGGCCCTCTGTCTTTTACTGTAAGGTAATCATCTGATGTTAAGTTTCATAATTTTTAGCAGCAGGTACAAGTTGGGCTTGTCCATTCTCTTAAACAATGGCTTTTCTGGATGAAATGATAAATTCGTACACAGCGTGTAGGGAAAATGAAATTTCTGAGTGATTTTGAAGAGAAGCTCTTCGTTGGTCAGGAGGATCTTACTCTTTGGAGTATATGGCCAGGATTTCCCTACCCGCTGACTTTTGGTCACTCTTGACCACCACATTGCTGCTCATAGAAAGTGCCCTAGGGCCATGCCCCGTTCCTGGACGGGGGATGCACAGGTCCAGACTCACTATCACGTCAATCTTGAAAGGACAGACAGGATATTTGGGGGGAAATGGAGAAAAGGATACGGAAAACAAAAAGACAAATAAAAACCACCTTTTACGTGGTCCTCGAGGGTGAGCGACACAGCTGAAGGGAAGGTGTGGGCAGCTGGCAGAAGCGCTGTCCAATCTGGGCTGTTCTCGCATCCTGGACCTCACTTTCATCATTTATCAAGTGAGACTGTCACTCCTGCCTCGTGTGGTTAACATATGTTAAACACAAGGGGGATGCGACATAATTCTTGTAGCAGCTGTTTACTGAGCATGTGCTATGTGCCAACTTGTGCACCGGTGGCTTGATATCTATTATTTCATTCATTCCTCATAATAACACCAAGGTGGATAATATTTTTATTTTGTTCAGATGAGCAGAGAGAGGTGTGGCTTGTTGAAAGTCACAGAGCTAACAAATAAGAAACCTGGATTATGAATACAGGGTGTCTCATCATAAAGACCTACCTGACCAAGCAAGCATATTCTTGGTACTTGGTCTCAATTTTACTCTTATGAAATCTGGTATAGGCCTAGTGGAGATTTGTCTTTTATCTAGAACTTGGTAGACACCAAAAGTGAGCTAAGTGCCTTTCTCCTTGATTTTACCCATCTGCTTCCTCCTCAGGTACTACTCCTGCTTCATGGAATTAGAGTTTAAATGACCAACTGGAGCTTATTAAAACATCACGGCAGGAGCCTCTCCACACACAGGTCAACTGGAGTAGATGTGGTAGACAGAAAAAGCAGCCCACCCTCTTCCTTTCCTTATTGATTTGTTCTCTTTGTCTGGCACACTTATTCTTTTTGTCATTAACCTCTGTTGGCTCAGATCGGTCACTTTCTTTAGAAACAAGGGATGGAGAAATAAAGAGACAGTCCAAGAAAGTATCTTTTCTAAGATCACAGACATGAATGTTTGATCGGAGATGCTTCGTCTTTGAGATCCAGCAGTGACATCATAGGGACATCTAAAGAGTGTTGGAGAACAGGGATCAGCAAATGATGGGTGTGGGCCAAATATCGATACATTTTTATTGGAACGCGACCATGCTTATTTGTTTACATGTTGTCCATGGCTGCTATTGTCCTGGTCACTGCAATGCCAGAGCTGAGTTGTCGTGACAGGACTGTATAGCTTACAAAGCCCCAAATAGTTACCATCCGGCCCTTTACAGAAAAAGCTTTCTGACGCCTGTTCTAGATTCTCAGTGCTCTTCAACCTTTCGTGTGTGAATGACTCACTGAGGACTCTTGTCACTAGGTCTTGTTACTAGACTATATTTGTGAAGGAGTTCCCAGGTCAAGCCAATGCTGCTGGACCCTGGGTCACCTCTGGCGTGGCAGGGCTTGAGAAGAAGTGTCCAGAAGAACTTCCTGCAGAGATGGACAAGTCCTGCAGCTGCAGGGCTCAGCGTGGTGGCTGCTGCCGCACACGGCTGCCGAGCGCTCAGAAGTGGCTAGTGCAGCCGAGGAACTGAATGCTTTGTTCAATTTCAAGTATTTTTAAATTTAAGGCACATGTGGCTGGTGTCTACTACCTCATTGAACGCAACGTTCTAGGGAATAAATCCTAGATTTGCTCGTTTGTTTCCCAGGAAAATCCAAACCACACATCTCCACATGGCTGCCTGAGGTTTTCCTCTTACTTAAAAAAAAAAAAAAAAAAAAAGATAGGTATTAGCATTGCAGACAAGTTTGGAGGATATTAAGTCTTGGCTTGCTCAGTGGGGAGGGGGACTCAGAGATACTGCAATCTGGCCTGAGTATAATAAGCCCCTTTGTTACATTTAAATACCATCATACTATCTTATATACAGCAAAGCATCGGATGTTTTATAGTAATAATGCAGCAGCACGAAAACCCCAGACAACTCTAAAAAGGCGCTAATTATTATTATTAGTGTTTTGCGCTAACAATAAATGTCAAATGGAACCCTGAAAACAAATAACTACCTGTCACCAAGTGAATGAAATGCAATTTTAGTAAAGTGAATTAAAACCCCAAACATCACCAAGCCCAACCAGCAAGCAATGCCAAGGCAGCTTAGCAGACGGCGTGGCGAACGCCGTCCCGGAGATGCAGGGCTGGATGTCCTTGGGGAAGGCGCCGAGGGCTGGGCCAGCTCATCAGCTCCCGGGGCACCTGGAAAGGGAGGTGGTCGGAGCTGAAGCGAGGGGGCAGGCGCATCTTTGGGAGCGGGCCCTCCATCATAGCAAATGGAAATTGGAGGCCATTAGGGCTGGGGAATCTTTATTTATTGGCCGGCTGCAGCTCACTTGGGTGTTATCAGTGAAAAATTAAAGTTGGACAGCAGAGCTCGGATTTGTTTTCATGACATATTTCCCTTAGATTTTTCAAAGTGCATTCTGGGTGTTTCCCAGAGACTATTTTTTAAAAATAAATCGCACATTTTATTTTTTCAAACTTCATTTATCTTTGATATCTGATTGACATATTCAGGACAGTCTAATCCTTTCTGCTGAAGTGAGCTCTGACAGTAGCTGCTGCAGCAATCAACATCACAGGGCCGTCCCCAGGAACAGGGGCTGCGTCTTCCCACATGCCAGGGAGGAGGGTCTTTCTGGACGGCTATGCAGGTGGGATCTGTCTCTTTGGTCAGCAGATAGATGAGGCTTAGAGGCTCAAATCAGCTCTCTTATTGCAGAAACACCAGAGAAACCAGGAGGTTCAAGAAAGAGATGAGAGGCTGGGCTTGCCTCTCTAATTTTCTTACTTTGCTAGAACCACCGGGGAGGAAGGGGCGGGTAAAGTTGAAAATGTTTAGCCTTGTTACCATGAGCAGCGTGGTTGACTCTGCTTGGTTCAGGGCTGACTTTTCTCTTCCTCTCTTCCTCCTTACCTTTCTTTTCCTCCTGACCTTTTTCCCCAACCATGTCTGAATTGATGATTTAGTCACACAGTTGTTCTAAACTCAAAATTATTCAAAGTTATTCAGAGTAAAACAGCTTTCCTCCCACCTTGCCTCTCAACCGTCCTGCAACCCTTCTCTCAGCCTCTTATTAACCGGATATTTTTTGCCTCCACAAATAAATGCACACACATCTAAGTATGTGCGCGTGCACACACACACACACACACACACACACTCTTTCCCCACCTTTTCTATACAAACGGTGATATATTATACACATCATTTTTCACCTCGCTTTATTTTTAACCTAAAGTCTTTTAACTTGAATACCATTCCATACCAGTTAATGAAGAACATTGTCTCTTTTTAATAAACAGAGGCAATGAACTTCAACAGCATCAACTATTCATTCAGCTCCCTGAATCTAAAGGCATGTAGGGGGTTTCCAAACTTTTGTTCTTATCAACAACCCTGAAGTAAACGACCTTGAATGCATGTCATTCCACGCACGTGGGAGGTGTCTGCAGAATAAACACCTGGAAGTGGACCGGAAGGGCAAGGGGTAAGTGCACTGGTGATTTTGATAAGTATTGCTGAATTGTCCTACAAGCAGGTGGCAGGATTTGCACTGCCCTCATGCATAAACAAGACCTGTTCCCATTCTCTCGCTCTCCAAGGGTATTATCAAGCTAATTTTTGCAAATTGGAAAAGGAAAAACGGTCTCCTAGTAAAAATTTGAAAACACATTTCTCTTGAGTCAGGTATTGAGTATCTTGTCATATATTCATTTATAAAATACATTTATCCTTTGCAAACTGTCTGTGAATAGTCGGTGTCCCTTTTTCCATTGGTCTTTCCCCATGGAAAGACTTTATACATCAGGATAAGTGGTGCATAGTCCGCTTAGTGACCTACAGTTTGATGTCGTTGGTAAAAAATGTGGGTTATTTTTATGAATCTAGAAAAAAGTCTTTGATGTTTACTCATTCCTTGATTGCAAACACGTCAAGTGAGCACCTACCTACTCTGTGCCAGCCATGGTGTCGCTGCCAGTTCTAATGGGGACGAGAGACAATTAAGCAAGCGAGGATGACCATGTGCGGTGAGCAGAATGATGGCCCTCCCTGGAGGGGGGGGGAGTATCCTGGAAGGCTTCCTGACAGAAGCAACCCAGGAGCTGAAACCTGAAGGACAAGAGATGGTTGGGCAAGAAGGAAGAGTGGAACTGAGGAGACTGAGGGGTGCTTCAGGGCAAGACACAGCTTGTGTGAAAGAGAGAAAAAAACGTCTGTCAGGGAAGTGACAAGAACTCAGTACGAGGGACGCAGAGATGAAGGTCGAGAGGAAGGAAGGTTTGCCTTAATGAGGGGTAAACACGTGGGTGTTTTGAGGGTCGGGGCGAAGATTTATTCACACAGATGCTGTGTACGTGCTGGGGACGTGGATGAATGAGACAGACCATCTCCTTTCATGGAGCTTCAATGTTAGTTGGGGTGGGGCCGAGATAATAAACAAATGAACAAATAAATAAAGGAATAATTCCTCTTTTCAGTTCTATGAAAGAAATACCCTGGGCTGTTTCGGAAACTAATAGCGGGGTCTTTGCACATGGGGCGTTCAGGGAGGAGGGTCTGAGGCGGTGACGAAGGAGCTCGGACAGACAAGGATGCAAAAAGCAGAGCCGAGAAAGCTCCTTTTTTAGCCTCTGTGTCCCTCTCTGAGTCCAGTACAGGGCTGGTGCTCAGTGCTCGCCTAAGGGATGTTCATTTTAATGCTTTTCCTCTAAATAAGAAGGAATGAGCTTAGAGCTTTTTGTAGACGTAGCCAAGCTCTGTGTCAAGTTTGTGAAAGGTAATTTAAAGAGATTTGTGTATACTCCTGAGAAAACATCTGTTTTCCCCATGCCCACAAACTGCCCAGGCCAGGGTTATACACAGAAGAGCACGTGAAGAACATTTTAATGGGGGGGGGGGGTGGGGGGGTGGGTTGTGACATTGAATCCAGTACTGCGAGCTGACTCCTACAGGCATTGGTCCAGATCTAGGTCACATGCCTTCCAGACCAGAGGGTCATTTAGCCCTAACTCTTGAGGACATTTGGCATCTTCAGTGAGGCCAGCTACCTTCCATCATGACATGTCAGCGGCTTCTTCATTGTTTTGAGACCTGAAAGTAGGTTATTCTAAAATGCCTCATATATGAAAAAATAAACAACAAGGTACTTGAAACATAGAAGAGAAAAAAAAAATAGAATATGGAGAGGAAGTCTTCTCAGATCACAAAGCTCATCTCAGTGATGTTGGTACCACTTGTGTCTGGACCCCCAAATCACTCAAAGATGAGAAAGAATAACAGAAGAAATGAAAACTCCAGCATTGAAGACATCAGAACAAATTGTAGATTAAATTTCCAGAAGCAAAGAGCAAATAAGAACAACATTCTTTTACTATGTACTAGGTACTTATGCTAAACACTTTCACATCTCATTTTATTCCATCCAACAACGCTGGTTGTGGATGGTGTATATAATTTCCATTCTGTGGGTGAGGTGGCTGTAGCATGCAGAGTTTCAACGACGGTTGGAAGTCGCCAAGCTAGAATTGGAACCCAGGAGGCCTGCTGACTGCCCCACCCCCACCTACTGCTGTGATGCCCACCTAGGGCAGTGCCCGGCTTCCACGGAGAGTTAAAAACGTTATTTCCGCTACTCCATGGGCCCGCAAACTTTTTCTGTAGAGGGTCCCGATAGGAACTATTTTCTGCTTTGTGGGCTGCAAGGTCTCTTCCAACTACTCAGTTCTGCCGTCTTAGGGCCAAAGCGGCCATGGACAATATATAAACAAATGGGAGTGGCCCTGTTCAATAAAACTTTATCTATGGCCTCTGGAATTCAAATTTTATATGATTTTATATATCACAATGTTCTTTTTTTTTTTTTTATCACTCCTTTAAAAACATAAACACGATTCTTAGTTCACGGGCTGACGGAGAGCAGGTGGGGGGCCAGCCTGGCTGACCTCTGTGCTGGTCTGGATGCAACACGAGCCAAAGAAACTGCTTCCACGATGGAAGCTGCTGGTGCACTTACCGAAGGGAGAAAGACGCAAAGGAAGGCGTGGGAGCAAGAGAGCGAGCAAAGGAAAAGGAAGGAAAAAATGTGCATATTGCATTAACTTCTTTTACCTTCGACTTTGCATAATTCTTGGCACAAGTTACTAAGATTTAACAATATGTATAAAAGCCTTGAGTAAAGTGCCTCACTTTTCTGAAAAAATCTACTTTAAGAAATGTATTTAAAGGAAACAAGCATACAGAGGTCTATGTGCACGGATGTTTTTGTACTATTATGTACAGTAAGAAAAAATCCACAGTCCTAAGTATCCAGTGAATAGTGGATTGATGAAATAACGTTACAACAGAAAAATTTTCATTAAAAGTGATTACATAAATGTCTACTTATTGACACAATTGAGATACTAATGACATAAGAAAAAATTATAAGTCAGAGGATATTCGATTTCATGTAAGCTCACTTTTGCAATACACATAGTCATGTAACAAGAGAAAGCAGAAGGCTACATAACAAAATATTTATATTGGTCTCTCCTGGAGGAAAAGATTCTAGAGTTTTATACATTTTTCTGTATTTGTTAAAATTTATATTATTAGAAGATGTTGCTTTTATCAGCCCCAAAATACAGGGTATAAAAATAGCATAAACAAAGATAATTTGGGAGGATCTAGCTTTGTGCCATGTGTAGACGATTTTATCTAAAAATATCCTGAAAATACAACTCCCTTCAGATTCTTAGAGTGTCTGGATGCTTTCTTCCCTCTGCTCCTCAGCTACATACTGAATCTGTGTTTTCTTCTTGTTGGATGGTTAAATTCATAACCTCCCTCCCCTCCTGCTTCGGTAACCTGCCATCTGTCTTCTCTCTGACCTGTTGGGGATTCACAAAAACATTAGTTCTCTCAAAAGCATGGCACCTGGGACCAACATGGGGGAGACATAGAATTTTTATTGCTTTCTTCTGTTTTCCTTTCTCTGGGTCCTTTATCTCTCTGCCTTTGCACCAGCAGAGCCAGTGTGTGTGCTTGCTCCCACACCCTGTTGGCCCCCAGAACCACACTCTCTCTGTGACAGTGATGGCAGCCATCCTGGTTGTGATTTATCTTCACAAGTTGCCAGATCACTCTGGGTAGTGTGTCTGTGCTTGGTGAATAATGAGGCGAACCTGCCATCCATCTAAGGGCAAAACAATGCGAGCAGTTACATTTAAATTTAGCTACCCCCACCCCCAGTTTATTTCGTATTTTCTGATCGAAAAGGGCCCATTTAAGGGCCTTTGTGGTAAATACCCAAATAATTGTGTCACAGAGACGAAGGATCGTTTTTCACTGGAGTGAACGATCAGCGTGGATCAGCTGCCATCCTGAAGTTGCAAGCTCTGCTCAAACTCTGGTTTCTTAATAGCAATTTCTCTGGACCTTCTGAAGGGACTCATTTCAATGCCTGCCTATTAACTACAGAGGGGCAGGTTATTGCACCAGTAATGCCATTTGTAAATTGCAAGAAGACATAGCCTCTACACAAAGCAACATTTGAAATCTGGCTATGTCTCCCTGATAAACAATGAAGGAAGGATGAAACGAGTAAATGTGATCTCCACCTGACGTGACAGCAGTGAGGTGAGGGGAAGGAAAGCTTTGAGGATGAACAGACCTGAGTTTGAATCCTTGTTCAGCCACTTACTGTCTAGCTATTTTATTCTGAGCAAATCATGTATTGTCTGCACCTGCTCCCTTGTCTGCGAAATGGATTATTCACATCTATTTGCAGTATCGTAATGAAGGTGTGGTAGATCGTGTTTTCCAAAGATGGCAGTGACAGGATTTTCTGTTCTGTGATTTCTAGAATGTATCCACTGCCCAGTCTAGAAGTAGAGTCGAATTTTCTTTTCCTTGAATCTGGGTAGGCTCCTGACTCATATGTAACCAGTAGAATGTGGCAGAAGTGATTCTGTAATCCCTTTGAGTCTTGGGCATAAAAGGTGATGCAGTTTCTGCCTTGTAACAGAAAGGATTCACATCTGGACCCTAAGCAAGAAGTCCGAGTGCCCCGAGACGGCCATGCTGAGAGGAAGCCCAAGCAGCACTGTGGGAAAGCCACTCGTGATTGTCACTGTCAACAAATCCAGCTGAATCCAGGCCGACAAACAGCATTAACCCTCAGCCACGTCAGAAGACATGTCAGATAATTTCATCTACCAATCATTGAGTCGCCCCTAGTGCCCAAGCCTTCCCAGTTGAACACCCCAGACATGGAATAGAATGTGGCCACTCCCTGTGCTCTGTCCAACTTCCTCACCTACACTCAGAGAGTAGATGAAAATGGTTGTTTTGTGCCACTAAATCTTAGGGTAGTTCGTTATGTAGCAACAGTAACAAGAAAAAAAATGCTAGGAAAACAAAATCCTATAAAGTGGGTAGCACATAGTAGGGCTCTTAACAAGTGGAAATTCTAATTATTTGTATTATTTTCTTCTCAAAATTAGACTTCTGGTATGACAGGAGATGACAAAACGTCCGTATAGGGACCTCCACCTCCAGGAGATGAAAGAGGATGAGTCCATCCAGCTTTATTCATTCATCCATGCATGTATGTGATACTCATTGGACACCGGTTGGCTATTTGAATGTTTATTGGGTGGCGTGGTGCTTTTGGATGCTGGGACTATGCCAACTACAATACAGACATGGACCCTGCCCACATGAAGAGTCCAGGGCCATGGAGAGATCAACAACTAAACACATTAGTAATAAAATGGCAAATCTGTGCAGAAGCAAAATAGGATAATTTATTAGGGAGTAGGGAAAGGACATTTGAGATGAGACTTCTTCCCACTAGGGATGACTGTAGAACACCTGGTGTACATGGCAATTTCCTGGGAAACTTAATACGACTGCCGGTTTCTGTGGCTCATATTTGCAAATTCTGTTTCTCTGATGAGTGATCTTTGGGCAACGTTTCGTCAAGAAATGCACAGGACTCAGAGCTCTACGAGGCTAGGGACCTTCTTGCTTGGTGGTCGCTATGCTGCATAGCCGAACACAGGTTTTGTCCTACACTGGGCATTTGTTTCAACAGTTCCAAATTTATGGAATACTTTCCAAACATCTTCAGAAATATTATATGAAGAACTACAGGAATACGCCATATAAACTCCACGTGCCCATCACATACCGTTGATACCTAAGACATTTAATATAGAGAACTGCTTAGGTAATATCAGCTCAACTTTCTATAGCTTCTTTTGACGTCAGTCAAAAACATTTGTCATTAAACGATAAAAAAAAATGCATAAAATGTCACACAGAGCCTGACCTCACGGATACAGCGGAGGCCCCTTCAGGCACCTCCTCCATGGCTGTGGCGGCCTCCACAGCGATTTACTGCTTTTCCTTCTGCGGCCGAAGGTTCCTGCACACGTTTACAGCTATAGATCCACACCACAGTGTTTTGTGTTTTCCGACCCTTTAGGTGGTTAACAAAGACCTCAGATGGCGAGTGACGTTTCTGCAACTTGCTTGTGTTGTTGTTTTTTTTTTTCCCTTCAAAAATATGTCTGGAGGATTTGTTGATGTTGGCACACAGAGATCCCTTTTCATCTTTGGAATCTTCGAATATTGCTCTTGCACACTTCAGAGCCATCTCCCTGCTGACAGACACATAGGTTGCTTCTGGTATTACGCTTTCCCAAAGAACGGGATATGCGTCTTTGCACATGTCCCCATGTGTCCTCATGGGAAGGTTTCTCCAGGGCATATGCAGAGAAGCAAATGGTTAGTCAAGAGCATAGGTGTTTTGTTTTAAAGAGACATTGACATTCTATCCAGTGACTGAAAAAGGACTCACTTCTCCATACTGTGCCAGCTATTAATTTTTAAAATCACAATATTGAATGAAAGACTAGCGCTCCAAAAAATCTAAAACTTATGATGTGTGTGACGCCTGGTATTCAAATGTAGCTGGCCCTCATGTCCCTCTAATAACCTGGGGGACAAGGGAGGGCCTAATAGAATCCTTGCCTCATAGGGAAAAGTATTTCAGAGAGCTGAACATTCCAAAAAGTAAAAATATTGGTTTTTAGCCTGCTATACTGTATTGCTAAGAACAGGGCGGGGGCTGGGGGAGAGGCATGATGCAGAAAAACATGACACAGAAACAGAATTGTTTCCTAAAAAAAAAAAAATCTAAGTTTTCCGCGAGGCACTGTCAGCAGCTCTTCAAGCGGCACGGCTTGTTTTAAATTTTATTTAAATCAACAAATTGTACACACTCGAACATGGAAACAGAATACAGGGAAAACACAAGCTGCCCTAACAGAGTAACGTCTAATAAACATTATGCTACTCAGAGATATTTGCTGTTTAATCACCCCATGAAAGGACGCGTTCAGCCAAAAGATGTCAGATAGCATCTTGCTAAAGGCAACCGTGCCAGCTTTCCTGGCTCCGGAGTTCATGAAGCTCGTTTTTTTTCTTCTCTCTCTTCCCCATTTGCTTTTTTATTTTCTATTTATTTATTTATTTATTTGATTTTGGAATATCCAGCTCTGAGATGCTCTCTGTCTCTTGAACCATTCAGAGGATAAGTCCTTTGTGCTTTGAGGAATGATGATAATACCCGTTAGTTAAATAGCTTCCTTGTCAGGCTTGGCTGTATACTTTGTGGGGACCAGGATGGATAAAAATGTGGAGCCCCTTGTTCAAGAATTATGGGAATTTCAAGACAGTGACAGTAAAGCATTAGACGAAGTGCAGGGCCTTCCCGAGAGCGGGTCCTGTAAGGTTGCTCAGGTGGCACATCTATGAAACCAGCCCTGATTTGTGGCCGTCTGGGGCAGATCTCATCTCCTAGCAGCAGAGCCCTTCCCTCTTTCCCTACTCCAGGAAAAGACAAAGGGACTGGGTTGATGAGCTCCATGGGATCTTCAATGGTTGGCACTTGAACACTTTCTAAGGCTGGATCAGCTAACTGCTAGGCTTTAGTTTTTCTGGCTGTTATACAAGCTGAGAGATAAGTTTCTAGGGGAATGGGAAATATTTGAGAGGCAGGGTTGGGAATCATAGGACTGAAGGAAAAACAGAGAGAACTAGAAGACATTGGTGCCGGAGTGGAACTTTGAGGAAAGAATAGGCATGTATTGGAAAAAACAATTTTTAAAATGATGTTTTGCTGCATGGCATATGATACCCTAAAAAATATTTAATAACATCTACTTAGTCACTGAAGCAATAAGGAAGAATATAAGGCAATGTCTATAGTCTCAAAGTAGAGGAAAGGGGAGACCTGAGGCTACCCGTTAAGTCATCGTATTTGAGTTAAATGTAAATTATTTCTTTAATTTCTCCCAATAAAGCTATAAGAACTTTATTACAGAGCTTCATGTGTCCATTTTCTATCAAGTAGTTGGCTTTTTGAAAAAATACTAATTTACAGAAGTTTTTTACTTGTGAAGGAAATTAATCCTTTGTCACATGAGTTGCAAATATTTTCCCCATTTGTATTTTCGTTTTGTTTTTGGTGTATTTTGCCCCCATGCAAATTCTTTTTAAATATTTGTATTAGTTTTTCTAGGACTACTGAAATGATCACACATTGCGTGGCTTAAAAAACAAAATTTATTCTCTTACACTTTGGAGGAGTGGAGGTAGAAGTTCAAAATCAAGTCATTAGCAGGGCCATGCTTTCTCCAAAGGTTCTAGAGAAAAATCCTTCCTTGGCTCTTCCAGATTCTGGTGGTTACCAGCACTCCTTGGAGTTCTTGGCTTGGGGCAGCATAACTCCAGTCTCTGCTTTTGTCTTCCCCTGGCCCTCTTCTCTGACTGTCCGTGTGTCCAGATCTCTCTCCCCTTCTAAGGACACTAGTCATTGAGTTAGGGCTCACTCTGGTCCAGTATAACCTCGTCTTAACTTGATTCTATCTGCCAAGACGTTCTTTCTATATAAGGTCACATTCATAGATACCAGGAGTTAGGGCTTGAGTGAGTCAATTCAACCCATTATAATATTTATATAGTCAAATTTATTAAAATTTTCTTTTATGGCTTTTGGATTTTGCATCATTTCTTTAGAAAAGCCTTTCCATTCAGTGACTATGAAAACAATTATTCCACATTTTCTAGGAAATAATAGGTTCATTTTAATAGGTTACATTTAAATGCTTGAACATCTGGCATAATAAGTTTGTGTAGTGTGAGGCAGGGTTTCTTTTTCTTTCTTTCTTTTTTTTTTCCCAGATAGCTATTCAAATGCCTTAACATCATATATTGAATGATCAATCTTTTCCAAACAGATTTTAAATAAGACTCTTGTCATATAATAAATTCCCATATTTATTTGTGCCTATTTCTGAACTCTATTCAACATTGGTCTGTTTATACTGCACGAGAACCATCAGGTTTTAATTACTATATATTAGAATATGTTGCAGAATTCTCCCAACTCTTCTTCTTTGTATATTTTAAATTATATTTTAGAATTAGATCTTTTAGTTCAAAAAAAGCAACAGCATGTCTATGGAAATCATATAAAATATATAGATTTACTTACAAAAAATGAAAATCATGCCAATATCCATTTTTTTTAAAGTCTTCTTCTAAGTCCCTTAACAGCAATTTAAAGTCATCTTCTTACAAATCTCCCCCATTGCCTTTTTCAGTTTGATGCTAGAATGGACTATCTATCAAGAGAGGGTATTGACTCCTATTAAAAGCTCTCAAAGATCTATGATGACACCGTCATCTCTCTTTTGATCTATTATTATAGGTTTTCCTAATACTGTGTTGTTCCTGAATGTTGAAAAGCCAGAATTTGAATTCTTCTTACTACTCTTACGTGCTTTGTCTCCTTGTGAAAATTATGTAATCTTACTGAGACAGTTTTCTGTAAAATGGGAATAATCGTAGCATTGTTCGTTTTGCCTGCCGAGATCTTCTTTTTGAAACAACGTCCGCATTTTCTGTTGGGGAGTCAGCCTCCCGCCTCCCCGTGAGTGTGGTGCGAAGGGCGTTGACTCCACTCCCAGGTCCAGGGGCGGACGCTCAACTCAGGTCCTTCTTCCACTCCTGCTGACACTGGCCTGTTTAAGGATGACATGACAGGGCCAAGGAAAACCAGCTCCGGACTTTTTCTGGAACTTACTGCATTAGCTAAGCTCCGAGCATATGGACAGGGAGCGTTCATGGCCGTATTGTCAACGCTTGGGAAAGGGAATGACTAAGAATAGAAGCAGAGGAAATAAAAGATGAGAACAAGAGGGAGAGAGGATGTGAGCAAGAGATTTGATGAAATGCTTTGAACTCTTGGAACCACCACTCCTATTTACCACCTGAGCCTTTATCTAGTCAAGCAAGAAGAAGAAACAGAGGAAGAAGGACTGAAAAACAGCAGAAACACAACAGCAAAAACTAACCTCTGCCAAGTACTTATTAGGACCAGACACTGTTCTGAGTGCTTTTAATGTGATCACTCTTTTTTCTTCATAATGGTCCGATGAGCTGGGTGTTACTACTATTCCATTTTCAGGTGAGAAGACAGAGAGCCAAAGAGGTTTAATAACCTGCTCAGTGTCACAGAGCTAGCAAGCTGCAGAGCCGGGATTCAAACCCAGGTTGCGTTTCTCCAGCATCTAAGCACTTGCGCCAATAAAAGAGCTTCCTGTTTAGAGGTTGTTTGAGAGAGGTTTCTGTCATCTGCAATATTATAATTTTAATTCCGTTGTTATGGGCCTAAATGGGTTTGTATATGTAAATTCACTTAGCTAGTGTCTGGCACATAATAAATATTCAAACATTAGATGTTGCTGTCACACTTGAATCACTGAGTCTTCTTGTCCAACCTACTCAGAGAAGCATAGGGGAGGAAAGACTACAGCGTTTTCGGAACTACTTATATTATTCTTGCTTAGCTTCAGAGAAACTGCTGGAATTACAAATTCACATTCGTAGAGCGGCCAGGGAGCAGGTACGCACCAGGGTATCTGAACTATGTCACCACTGACATTTCAGGATGAGTCATTCTTGGCTGAGGGGGTCTGTGTTGTGCACTGCGGGATGTTTAGTAGCATCCCTGGTTTCTACCCACTAGATGTCAGTAGCACCCACCCCCCAGCCCTGCGTGACCATCAAAAATGTCTCCAGATATTGCCACATGTCCTTTAAAGGGTGAAGTCGCCCCCACTGGGAACCACCCATGTAAATGAACAGAGGCCATACTGAGATAGCAAGTCGTGGTCCCTGTTTATAAAGAAGGCATTGACCTGGTGATTGCTGCTAAAGGGGACTATGGACCTAGGATTGTCAGATCTTCTGAATTCCCTTAGTTCTGGAATTTTCCAGTCCAGTTTTATATATATATGTATGTATTTTTTTTTTCAGATTTTTAAATGTCAGAACCAGTTTTTCATAACTTGATCTGGCCACATGAAGGACGTCTGTGGACCGCATTGGCCGTCCTGGCTGCTGTGAAAAGGCTCTGGCCTCGAGGAACCCCAAGACGCGCACCAGGTGTCTGCGATGCTGAGGGGGATGCATCCATTTCTCAAGGACATTTTCCCCTGGGGACGCTGCCTTCTGAAACAATTGGGCTGATCAAAATGGTATTTAGTTCTCTTAATCGATTAGGTTCATGTTGCCCCTTTAATAGATATATTGTAAATTAATTGATCTATCAAGAAACTAATGTATTTTAACAGAAGTAATTTAAGCATTAAAATTTTTTTGCCAACATATACAGAGACACAAGTTTCTCAGCAAAATGGCGTAAGGGCCTCATACAGCCTCTGTAGATATTTTTTATTTTTAACTTTGTCTCTTAGTAACAAGTGAATTCTTGAGTTGGGAAAATGAAAAGGATTATTTAGGAGATGCTCTCACAGTTAAGATTTCAATTGGAGTGCTCTATTTTTTTTTCACCCATCTCAATTACTGTTGACTATGGATGTTTTCTCTGCTTGTAAGTACCAGAAGCTCCTTCAAGCTAGCTCACGAATGTGGGCAATTTAGTGTGAATATATAGGAGAATCTTTTGGAACCAACCCACAGACAATGAGTGTAATAGAACCTCAGAAAGGACCAAAAAAGTTGTCTTAAATCAATTGATAGTATTCTCTTGTGTTCTTTTTTATTGTGTCTTTCATTCACTCCTCTCTCTCCAGAATCAATGGGTTTCTCTTTTCCTAAGCACATGCTGCCCCATCCTGAAGTTATGTGTTGCCTGTGCTTCATTTTGAAATTTCTAAGAGAGAAAGTGATCGAGCCAGGCGGTTGGTGGCTTCAGCCCCACGTCCAACCTGCTGCTGCGACTTCACAAAGCCGGATGAGCCACTCTGTGAGAGCAGGCACTTTCCTTTGCTCCTGTCGAATCTCCAGAAGATAGACTCATGCCTGGCACACAGTGGGAGACTTATGTTCTCTTCCCTCTTTGCACATCGTGGGTGACCTCATCTAGACTTGTGTCTGCAAACACCACCATATCCTGCTGACACCCAAATGCCACTCCTAGGATGAAACTTTGCCTTGAACTCCACTTGATACCATCACCTAGGTGACAAACATCTAAAACTTAGGCATCTAAATTAAACTTTTCTAAAACCAAGCTCTTTCTCCAAAGTATCTGTTCTGTCCCTATTCTGATGGGTCTTTCCCATCTCAGTACATGGGAACTTCATGCTTTTAGCTACGCAGGCCAACATCTTTGCTGTCGCCTTTGGCACTTCCCTTTCTCTCATGCCTCACCTCCAAATCGTCAGTAAGTCCTGCTGGCTGCAGAACCTGAGGACCAGTTCTCACCCATCACAATGGTCATCTGGTCAGAGTCACAATCGCTTCTCCACTGGGCCATAGCAATAGCCGCCTAACCAGTCTCACTGTGTCCACCTTTGCTCTCCTGAATGCGGCAAACTATGGCGAGAGACAAATCCTGCCCATCACCGGTTTTTGTAAATGGTTTTGTTGGGACACAGCCACACCCATTCACGTTTGATGTCTGTGGCTGATTGCGCCCTATAGCTGCAGATCTGAGTTGTTGCAACACAGACCATATGGCTAGCAAAGCCGAAAATACTTACTATCTGGCCTCTTCGCAGAAAAGGCTTGCCTACCTTTATTCTGTATTATTGAGAAAAGAATATTATTTCATAGATAAAGAGAGAGAGAGGAAATAGTCAAAGTAAATAAATATACAGAAATGATAAACAATGGTTATTCTGGGTGATAAATAACAGGTAATTTTTAAGTTTATCCCTTTGCTTTTCAATCTTTTCTAAAATTTATACAATAACTATTACTTTTGCCAAAACATACAAAACACTTTTTAAAAATTGATAATATTTTAAGAGCTTCACTCGGTTCCCCCTCCCCAGTCTGCCAATCTCTTCGCTATCGTGACAGCAGAAGCATTTGTAGTTATTTTGTCGAGTGGCTGTGAGGCCACCAATTGCCCTGTAACCAGGTGGTGTTCAGGATTATACCTGGGAGGAGATGAGCAACAGGAAGAGAGGGGCGGGGTAACAAAGCTTGGAGAAAATTAAGACCTGCAGATGTGACATTTCCTAGAAATCCGCCTGTCTTGGTTTCTCCCATAATTATTCACCATTTTGTTTACAAATGGGAAATAGCACTCTCCTATTCACTGTCTTCCAAGAGACTGAAGTTAATTTGAAATAATCCTCCAGCAAAAGCACCAATAAAAGCATCTGGAACGCCCTGATGCCATACCCTCTGGCTACTGACACGACATTATTGATACACAAATCAAAGTTGACTGCTCTGGTGACATGGAGTCCCCCGGCAGCAAGATCTTTCAACAGAGAAGGTGTTTCTTTCTGAAGACAGGGCCAACGTAAAACAGTATCTCATTGTAACGGCTTAGTTAAGACATTAAAGGGACCTGAACAGAAATTTTATATCTTCTTCCTTCCCCCCCCCCTTTTTAGATGGAATAGGCCCACCAGAAAAAAAAAATCATCAATAAATGAAAGAAGAAGAAATTCAAACTTGGCCTCAGCACACACTCACGAGACGTAAAGGGGACTACAGGCGCGATGTGATTGGAGAGCTGTCATCAGATGTCACCCGGCAGAGACGGTGACAGGAAATGGACACCTGCTGTAAGTTCCCACCATTCAAGTCATGTTTTTGAGACACAGCGTTTCTAAAAAGGCTCTGTGCAAATGCAGCGTTACTGAACCTCTGGATTTAAAGGGTCCTCAGAGGTCATAAATTGATTCCTGAACTGAAAAGTGAAGCCCCTCTCCTGTATCCCCTTGAAGACAATGTCCAGTCTTGGTATGAACTCCTCCCATGATTATGGACTCATTACCTCCAAAAAAGGAGAAAAGTTTTGTTTTGTTTTGTTTTTTTAAGCAGGAACTATGTCATTTTGATTATATAAAAGGCTTCCACATGATGAACTAAAACCTGCTTCCCTGAAATTTTTATTCTTTATTAGTTTTGTTTCATTCATTCAAACCAATATTTACTATGTACTCTTTCAGACATAGTTGACGTAGGGACATTCCAGATAATCAAGGATTATGCTCTCATGGTGTCTGCGCTCAGTGAGGAAGACACCCAGCACACAAATAAACTGGTCAAGACAGGGTGAAGTGATAACGGCCAGAGGAAGTATGGCAGGGTGCTTTGAATGGAGGGTATTATGGGTTGAATTGTGTTCCCCTTAAAATATGTTGAAGCCCTAGCCCCTGGTACCTATGAATTTGGAAATAGGGTCTTTGTGGATGTAATAAATTAAAATGATGTCATTAGGGTGGGCAAGTGACTGGTATCCTTATCAAAAGAGGAGAAGAGACATTCATCAAGACAAGGCAATAGTAAGATGCACAGGAAAAATGCCATGTGAGATGCATGGAGAGCATGGAGTTGTGCACCTACAAGCCAAGGAATGCCAAGGATTGCTGGCAGCACCGGCCGCTGAGAGAAAGGCATGGGGCACAGACTCCTAGAAGCAGCAGAGAGAGCGCGGCCCTGCCAACACCTTGATGTGGGACTTCTAGCCTCCGGAATTGCAGAGAATAAATTTCTGTTCTCTTAAACCACCCAGTTTGCAGTGCTTTATTATGGCAGCTACAGAAGATCAAGGAAGGCTCCACCAAGAGGTGACTTTTTGAGCTG
The DNA here is from genome assembly GCA_003508835.1 of Eonycteris spelaea. Taxonomy (NCBI): domain Eukaryota; kingdom Metazoa; phylum Chordata; class Mammalia; order Chiroptera; family Pteropodidae; genus Eonycteris; species Eonycteris spelaea. The sequence continues at coordinate 4,693,385 of PUFA01000066.1, read as the reverse complement.
ACACACCAGCTTCAATCGAGAATGAGATGCTTCTAAGCACAGGAATCAGGCAGAGCAAAAACCCTGAAGTTGGAATGAGCTCGAAATGTTCAAGGAACAGAGGCCAATGGTACAGGCACTCTGAACAAAGAGGGAACGGTGGAAAATGAGCCTAGGAAAGTAACCTGGAGCTAGATTATGCCAGCAGAGGTTCTGGACCGAGCGCATGCAAAAAATGCAGATGCCCAGGCCCTGTCCCAGGGATTGGCACATGGTGAGTCCAGGCACTGATATATTTGTAAAGATTTTGAGAACCACCTACAGAGAGCTCTGTAGACCTGGAAAGCAGTTTGGTGGGTATTCTTGGGGCAATGGGAAGCCATGGGCATCTTAGTTCATTTGGAAGCTCTGCGCCTTTGCAGTATGACACCCTTCATGTATTTGAAAGGTATCCTTATATGTTGCTCCCAGCCCCAGTGCCCCTCGTCTTCTTCCCTGTCTTCTCTTCTTCCAAATATCGCCAGTTCCTTATATGCGATTTGACTTAATAAATACCTAGTGCAGACCTAGCAGGACGCCGTAAAAGTAGAAAACCTCAATGTGCTTTGATGTGAGACGGCACGTTTGTCTGTTAGTTTAGCTAGTTCGGTGGTTCCCGGCCTTCCCTTCGGTCCCGTGAGGCTTACATCCCAGCTCCACCCTCCTCCACGTGAGAGGCACAGCACACCGTCACCAGTGGGACAGATATGAACACCGACTCCTCCCACGGTTCTGTTCTCCTTTCCTACCAGTTGAGAGTAATTGAGTTGACTGGAACCAGAGGCGACCCAAATGCTCAAGAAATTTTGCAATGGGGAAGAGAAAAGATTCTAGGATTCATTCGGCAACTATTTTGATGCTCTCATGTGTCTAGAGGCAAAATCTCCTTGTCTTGATGAGCAAGGTAATGGGGCTCAGGAAGTGTCACCCACTGGAGTGGGGGCAGGTGACTGCTAAAGCAGATGGATATGGTGGAGTTAGACTTATTCAGCTGAGAAGAGAATAGACCAAGGACTGTCATTCATACAGTGGAAAGTTTTAAGCCTTGACATTACAATTTAGCTCTAAGGTATTTTTGGAAACCCCTGTTCAAAGCAGACACATAAGACAACACTCAGACTGTGTGCTTGTTCATGCTTTCTTCCCAGAGATTGACAAGAACCCGATGAACAAAGAAGCTTAGTGGCTCATCATGCGACAAATTCCAAAAGACCAGAGAAACAAATTGCAAAATTGTGAGAAGGTGGACTGGCTACCTACCTGTCTGTCTCTTTGCCCAGTATCATATAGACCTCTGTAGTATAAAAATCCTTGTTCATTGTCCAGGTTCACAAAAGAATTAAGTCAGGAAGGAGGATTGATATTTATATTTCTTAGAGAAGCTCATACTACCTTACCAGAGTATGTGCTTGTACAGCTCAGCCACCTGTGTATGTCTTGGGCGTGTTCTGATTGATTGATACTGATGCAAAACATTTTTAATACTGGCTTCTTTATCTCAGGGCTCTCATGAATTCTTAACATAGCAATGGTATAACAGTTCTAAGACACATCCTTGGAGGACAATTATTGGGTTATCTGTCAAGCTTTCCATGGCCACCGTCCTGGGTACACTATTCCAAACCATAGGAGTGGACTCTCAAAAACTCCTTTACGCAATGACTTTGGCTCCACCCCCATCCCAACCACATTGGTTGGTACAGGAGTGGGAGCTGCTCAAAGTCCTTTCTCTAAGTACTAGGTTTAGGTCAAGGAGAAATTTAATCTCTCTCTGTCATGTAATCTCACTATTTCTCTCTCTCTGTCTTTCTTTCTCTCTGTTTATAATGCAAAAACTTGGGTGTTGTCAGCGGCCATATTGTATGGTCTAAAAACTGGGAAACTAAACAAAGCAGCTGCAGTAAAAGAAAAGAATTCATCCAATGCCATTAAGTTATCTATTATTTACTTCAAATTCTAGTGAACCAGATGAAACTGCCAATATTTGACCAGTTGAAAATTGACCACAACTGATGAAATCAACATAAAGTATATTTCTAGCTGTACTATTTAGGATTTATAGTTGTGTTGTTCTTTTCAAGTTTCCCTAATAATTGATTTGTTTTTGTTTTTGTTTACTTTTCCCACAGAAGGAAACATTACAACTTCACACACATTAAGAATCCTTTTTCTTTTATATGAATTTCAACAGGGACATGGCATACCTGTAGCAGGGAGAAACATCCACTTGGCCTTGGGAGAGGGCTTTGTTAGCCAAAAGGACTAGTCTGCGATTATGTAAAATTTTTGTTCTAGGTACCTGGACCTTAGAAGTGTGCCCAGACGGAGACTCAGATCCACTTTAGATGAAGACCAAGTAGAAGCCATGCTAAAATCCAACTCGTAAACCACCAGGGGAGGCCTCACAGCTTACTTAAGGGTCCCCGATGAGAGTGTCTTGGAAACTGGGCACAATAGGGAAGGTGAAGTTGGACGATGGGTGGCACAGCAATGCATGGGAGAGCAAACTGAGACGCATGGAGGCTTGTGCACGGCTTAAGATTCAAAAGAGCAGAGAGACATTTATCGGAGATTATAATCTGTGCTAACCAGTGGATACTGGTGGACAGTTAAAAGAGATCTGGACACTGGCTAGAAGTCGGGGAGGCTCTCAGACATGTTTGGTTGCCGTCATGATGTCAAAGAATACTCTGTTACCTGGGTGGTGGTCTGCTGAAGGCATAATGTAGCACTCCCTCTTAAAGCCCTGTGAAAAAACAACTGCAGAAGCACCTTGTCACCAGGTTGTCTGAACTTTGATTTGTAAATGCGTCCGTGATTGTATTTGGTGGACTCTTGGTCACCCCACTGTCATTAGAAATATGCTACTAGAGCTAAGATTGGTGAACTACGGTTCACGGGTCAAGTCCAACTCACCACCTGTTTTTGCACAGCCCACGAGCTAAGAACAGTTTTTACATTTTTAAGTAGTTGGGGAAAAAAACGTAAAAAGGTGAAATTCTAGACATGTGGACATTATACGAAATTTCAATTCCAGTCTAAAAGTTTATTGGAATACACCATTGCTATACTGTCTGTAGCTGCATTTACATGAAGATAGACTTGAGTAATTGCAGAGATTATCGGGCCTGCAAAGCCTAAAAAAAATTACTATCTGGTCCTTTATAGAAGCAAGTGTGCCAATCCCTGGGCTACATACCTTTACAAGATGCTATTGGGGTACCTCAAAGGGGGAAGCTTGGTCTTCATCAGACTTAAAGAAGAGACTACACCTGTTTGTTCCTGCTTGTTAATAAATATCAAATTTGGCCAGAGATTTGCTTTCATTGCCACCTGGTTGTGGATTGTGGGAGCAGATGCAGAGCTGACACCTTTCTCTACCTGTTGGGGGTTAGTGATATTGACAAAAAGAATCTAATTGTATAAAGCCCAATTTGCTTAGATGACTTTGCATCAGATGCCCCAAGAGGGGCAGAATTGAGAGCTGGAACAAAATGCCCTTTAGCATCTTAGTACCTAGTTCTAGACCCCTCCTAACACCCAGCTGCTTTACTGCCTTTGCACCCCATGAAACATTGAATATTTTTTAAATGAATCCCTTTTGGTTTGCTTAAGCCACGTCCAGCAGATTTTTATCACCTACGACCAAATAGAATACTTATTTATACACTACTGATGATCAGCAGAAGGGGATAAACACAGAAGAGTTGCAGTCATTCATTTTATGGAGCCATAAGATCTTCCTGAATTATTTAGTTAACCATCCACCAGCACTTATGACCAGGAACCTCTCATACTTAACCCAGAAATCTTAGTTATTAAGGTGATACTTTATAATCTTTGTATTGGGCAACAACACAGCAAAAATACTGATACATTTTAGGTAACACTGGGGAATATGTAATGTCTTGATGGGTAATAAGTAACATACACCCTACCTCCTTTTGAGAAAAGACATCGTACACCAAAGGCAACCCAAATGCCTCATCTATTATTCACAGATAGTTCCAAAGATTCAGCAGGTGATCAAACAGACCTTCCGGAGATGTAACCAGGATCAGTGCACATGACCTACAAGGGGCCAGTGCTTCACTTTGCCTGTTGTACTTCACTCTCATGGTCACATCTGCCTCCCTGACCCTCACGGCCCACCATCGCTGCCCCTGTCACCCCCACCGTGAAGTCACCCTCGTGATCATTCCCACCAGTCTCACTGAGGCGACAGCATCAGTCACTTTGTGAAGGATGTGCAGAGAAGGCAGCAGGAATGTGTTCTCTGCAATGACACACTGGATCAATAAACACCTCCACGCAAGCCTGTCCCAGTTAGTGGATAAATGAGTCCCTACTTTAATTATTAAACAAGAATTGGCAAGAGTCTACAGAGAGTCACTTTATAAGACAAAAAATATCCCCAACACTAAATTGAATTGGGTGTAACTTTTTCCTGACGCTATCGTTCTCATCCTCCCGCTTATCGACAGATGAGAACTGAAAACCGCCTGCTAACCAGCAGACGCGTCGGCTTTTAGGGTCACTGCCATGGAAAGAACACGTGTGAATTTCCCACAGATGTATCATTTTGCTATTTCGTGCCTTTTGATGAGTTCCATGGTTCCTCTTGGTAGGAGCGTCTATGAGCCCAGGGAATTCTTTTTCTAGGTTATTCTAGAGGTGGAGACACTTCAGTTTCAAAAAGGCCATGCTACATAGAGCACTCACTTTCCCTGCACTGATTCTAATACATCCAGGAGAGAGTTCGGCGTGAAATGAATGGACCCAGGCCTGCCTCAGTCTAACGGGGCTTTTACGCTGACATGCTCCATTAGGGACCACCACACACATCTTCCGCCATAAACAAGCTTACGGCTCAAGTAATAAAGGCATTTATGGAGAGGAGTCAGCCAAAAGACCAGGACGTACGAGAGGTTCTCAGAGAGGAGTCATATCGAAGTTAGGTTGAAAGAGAATCCCATAGATTCACATCAAAAGACCATCTTTCAGCTGAGGGCCCTAATTACAATAGTCCCATTACCTTCCCTTTTCCGTGTGGGTTCACAAAGAAAGGCTCACCCGCACTGTCCCAAATAGGAAAAGGGAACATGGTGATTTTAAAGCCAATTAAGCCCTTTCTGAATATTAGAGTAGTTTTCTCTGATTTTTCCAAAACACAAGAATTTCTGATCAAACAAGAACTTTTCTACTTTTAATTAGCCCCTTGTGTTCTGGGAAGAAAAGCAAGGTGAAAGTTATTAAAAGTCTCTTATTTAAAGTCACCACTACAAGGAATTCAATTTTTTTTTTAATAATCTACTGATTATTAAAAAAAAAGATGTCACAGAGAAGGGTGCATTCCCCTGTCTCTGGGACGCCACAGATTCTGTGGTGGAGAGTAATTCTGTGTCTTATCAAGGACCTTGCAAACCCAGGAGACACAGGAAAAGTGCCGACCAGGAGGAGGTGTGAGAAGGACAGAGCTTCCTTTGGGGCTCGGTTGCCTGAGACAGAGGTTGGAAGTCCCTAATATGCTTCGCTGACCCTCACAAAGTAAGTACCAGCTGCTCTCCATAGGACGCAGTGTATGCCAGTTATCATTGCTGTGTGTGTGTACAGATGTCTAAAACACTCCCAAGGGCTGAGGTTTCAACCCGAGGCAGCCGCTCAAAGAGGTTCTTTCTTCTGCATCCCACAGAGAGGAGGGGAGTAGCATCGGAGCTGACGAGCATCTAATCAGAGGGAAGTGTCCCTGTCCTTACATGGTCGATGGCTGGTGTTACCAATAGCTCTGAGCAGATGGGACATTCCCCGTGAGCAGGTGCTGGTGGGTACCAACCAGCAGGCAGTCCCAGCCCCTGCTCCTGGACGGGCAGGGGGTCTTCCCACAGGGAGTCTGAAAACAACAGCCAGCCCTCCCTCGCATGTGACCATGTTCCAGCCACTGGGGTATGAGGGCATGTCTGCTGGGGCCTTCTGGAAAGGTCTTCCTTTCTGATGACAGATATGTGAGGGAAAAGTTCTATCTCCTCTTCAGCCAAGCAACTGTAGACATGGCGCTTAGGGCTGGGACAGCTGTCAATGGTGGGAGATGATGCCAACATGCTGAGGAGGGAGGGCAGGGGGGAGCTGAGCCCTCAACGGCCTGGCTGATGCCCTAAACCAGGGATCGGGAGACTTCTGTTGGGTGTGAAGGGCCAGATAGTAAATATTTATGTTTTGTGAGCCACATATGGTCTTTATTGCATATTCTCCATCCTCATCTTCATTTTTCGCAACCTTTCTTAGTTTGGGGGCTGTCCAAACATAGACTGTGGGGTGATTTGACCTTTTTGCTGACCTTTCTCTAAACCAGCCCAGCAACCATCTATCTCCAGAGTTCTTATTAAGAAATATGATTTTAAAAAAGAACTGCTTTTTAAGTTACTCAAAGTCAGATATTCTGTTATTTGCAACTAAAAATACCCCAATGACACTGCAGTGCATCTACTTTCTCAGACTTAGTCCATACAAAGAAAGAAAGAAAGAAAAGAAAGAAAGAAAGAAAGAAAGAAAGAAAGAAAGAAAGAAAGAAAGAAGAAAGAAAGAAAAAGTGAAGGGTTTTAGAGACCAAAGGGAAATATGCCACAAGTGTCCTAGAACTTTCTTCTTACAGTGTAGTGGCCGCTTGTGACTTGGCGGGACAGACGGGGTGAAGGGCAGATGGCTGTGAGGGCGAGGACCACGTATCAGGATGTTCACACCTGAACAATTCACTTGGCTGGCAGCGTGCACCTCACTCTCCTCGACACCATCGGTGATGGTTAGTTTGCTGCGTCAGGTTGGCCAGGCTCTAGTATCCAGGTATTCGAACACTCATCTAGGTGTTGCTGCAGAGGTATTTTGTAGATATAGTTAACATCTGCAACCAACTGACTTTAAATAAAGGAAATTATTCTTGGTCATATGGGTGGGCCTCCTCTCCTCCGCGGGAAGTCTCTAAGAGCAATATGGAGGTTTCCTTGAGGAAGGAGGAATTCTGCCCCCAGGTCCTGCCTGGGTTTCCAGCCTACCTACTCTGCTGCCTTCTGGTGTTTGGACTGGCCAGCTGCTGCCGTCATGTCAGCCAATTCCTTACTCGAAACTCTTGTGTACGTACGTGTACACACACACACACACACCACACACACACACAATTGAAACTCTTTATTCATGAATTCCACATTTATGAGTTCACCTATTCACTAAAATTTATTCGTAACCCCAAAATCAATACTCGTGATGGCTTCGGTCATGAACAGATGGAAAAAAAAATGAATTGTCCATTGCTCATGTTCCCAGCTGAGGGCCAGCAAGATGTCCTGCCTTCTGCTTCAGCTCTCACACTAAAAATGTGTCCTTCTGCAATCTCCTCATGGCACATTTTTTGCATTTTTGGTGCTCTTTGTTAGTGATCTTACTGTTTAAAATGGTCCCAAGCATAGGCTAAAGTGCTGTTTACAGTGTTCCCAAGAGCAAACAGGTTGTGAGGTGCCTTGTAGAGAAAACGCCTGTGTTATAAGCCTTGTTGGAGCATGAGTTATAGTGCCATTGGCCGTGAGCTCAATGTTAATGGATCAATAATATATTTCAAATTAGGTGTCTTTAAACAGAAACACACATAAAACAAGATTACGTACTGGTCATTAATGAAAATATTGTGACCAAAGGCTCACAAGAACCTAAGCTTGTATTTCCCCTAGGAATAATGTTGCTAATTCAGTGTTCATAGCAACTTTACAAAATATAACTATCACAATAATGAGAATCTGAGAGTCAAATACACGCACACATATGTTTATTTCTGTATATACAGATTCTATTTCTCTGAAAAAACTACGAGTGATATACCAGCTCACCAAGTATGGGCTTGCTAAAGGCAGGTCAATCATGAAACTGTCCAGTGGCTCCTACTCCTCTTAGGATAAGGCGTGTGCCCTTACTAGCACAGACCTCTCGAGGCTAGCAGTGATCCGAGCCCCGCAGACTTCAGCTACACGCAACCACATGCAGTCCCCATGTGTACCACCTCGTGGCCCTCTTCCATGTCTCACTCACCTGCTTTCTGCTCTGCACTATTGTACCTCTGCCCAGTGCTTCAGCCACATTTCACAACTGTCTGCCCCTCACTTGCCCTGTACCTGTAGCCCTGTAACAGGATTTCTGCACCAGCAACCCTGTGCCAACATCCCTGCACCAGCATCTCTGTGCCAGCATCCCTGCACCAGCATCTCTGTGCCAGCACTTCTGTATCAGCATCCCTGCACCAGCATCCCCCCTTCACCAGCCTCTCTGCACCGGCACCCCTGCAGCAGGATCACTGGTTTCCTGTAGCCCAGCCCATCTCCAGGCATGTTTGCTCATGCTGTGTCCTTCCCCTGGAATGTTTCCTTACCCCATTTTTTTAGTGATAAGTTACTCTCCTTCTGTAACCCAGCTTACATTTTACCTCCTTGAGGAAGCCTTCCATCACTTCCCCTAGTTAGGTTCTCCTCTCTACAGTACTTGGCATAATTGCAGTTTTTAAAATCAGTTTTGGTTATTATTTGATCAGTACAGGGGTTCTTAACAATTTTGTTCCATAAATCCCTATGGCAGTGTGTGAAAGCCAAAATAATCTTATCAAATGCATGATAGAAAATACATAGGATTACAAAGAAACTTGCATTTCACTATAATTGGCTATCAAAATATTTTCTTAAATGTAGCATAGTAAGAAATGTGTTTCTTTATTAAGATTTAAATAACACGATGTAGTGGAAGGTCTAATAACTACTGTAATTTTGAAGTGGTGATAAGTGCAAGTGATATTTTACAGCATCTGCAACAACTGTGATGGAATATAAAAATATGGAATTCATATTAGTGAACAAAGTCACGGAGATTGCTAATTCTACTGAATTTGTGGCTTAAATTAATAATGGAAGGGAATACTAAACATCTGTGAAGGGTTTCTCAAAGTAACAATGGATGTCATTTCTTTTTCATCCAAATTTTCAGATTCCCGCCCCCTACCAAGCTCCATCCACAGTCTCTAGAATAGGAAATCTGGAATCACATCGGAATGCTCCACTTGGTCACATGCTCAGAAAGGATAGTCACATCTGATGTTGTTTATCATCGGATCCCCAATACTTAGGACCCAGTAAACACGCCGTAAAAAGCTGTCGAAGGACATTGCCTGCTTGGCTAAGCAGCCTTTTACCCAATGCCTCACAACTGTAAAACTCAGGTCATGTTTTTTGTCTGTGGCCATGCCATCCTGAACAAGCCCGATCCTGTCTGATCTTGGAAGCTAAGCTAAGCAGGGCTGGGCCTGGTTAGTACTTGGATGGGAGACCACCTAGGAAGACCAGGTGCTGTAGGCATAATAAATAAAAAATAAGAGATTGTAAGCTGACAAGGTTCTTGCAATTTGTGAGGTCAACCAAGGGTGGTCTTGCCTAAAAAACAAAAAAAAAAATTAAAAAAGAGTAAAACTCAGCTCACTTTTTATCCCCTTCAGATCATCGTCCACACTCACTCTCTGTGAACCCATTGGGTTGGTTCCCCCTGTCCTGAACACTCATGTCATAAAGTCCTTTCTTTTGACCTGTTTCTTTTGGAAACTGATGATCTAATTCTGTCCTCTCACTCATACATTTTTGATCGGGAGTTTTTTTAAGGGCAGCGTTATGTCTGATTGAACCCTCTGTATGGCTGGCATTTACCAATGCAGGGAACAAGACAGCTTTGTACTCAATGGATTTTTTTAATGGAACTGAATTTCATTCTCTCCTTCTTTCCCACAGAGGTGCTATCTCTGCTCTTACTCTGATATCCCGTGGGATCCTGGGCTGCTCTGTGACCTGTTCCCATTGTCTTCCATGCTCCTGCAATCCCTCCTCAGTGGGTCCATGGGTCAGGATTCATGTAATTACACATTCAAGGGGCACACCCCATGAGCAGGACAATATGTATTTAATAAATCATAAAATTTGCCTTCTTTTCATGAGTCAAAAACAAGGGACACATACATTCTTCAGAATTTGAATAATTTACAAAAGGCATCACTCATATCCACTTGTTTTTATCCTACTCAGCAGAGGAGAGCCAAGATCCAGTGGCCCCCAGTGGCTCCCAGTTCCGATGCCTGGCATGAGAAACATGGAAGAGGCTGTCACCTCCTGCTCCTCTTGTCTCTGTTGCGTTTCCCAGAGAGACAGACATTGGCTGATCGTGACTTATGCTTGCTCTGTTTCTCCACGGGTTTGTCTGAAAGTGCCCTTGTTGGAGGGAAGAGGAAGAGGGAGGGGAAAATACTTTGGAAGAGAGATGGAATTTAAGAAGTTGCTTTGTTCGAAGAGTTGCTTATGGACTCAGCAGTTTCCGACGTAAAGGGACTCAAACCTTGCTCACTCACTGTAATTGCTATATGAATATACTGCTTTTTGTTTATCTGTTTTTCTGTGAATAGGCATTTAGGTTTTTCTAGTTTCTCAGTATTACGGACAGAGCACATTCACTTTTACGTAAGCCTTCTTGGGAGCCTTTATGAGAAATTCTCTAATGAATATACTCTAGAATGGAATTTCTAGGACACTGAGTATGTGCATCTGAAAATGCATCAGACATAGCCAAATTCTCCCCCAAGTTCTGTATCACTGATATGCCCACGGGCAACATGGAAATGTAGCTACTGTTCCACAGCCTTGACAATATTTGATTTTGTCGGGCTTTTTTAATTTTTCCAGTTTTAGGGATGTGCAGTGATAGACCATTGTCATTTTAAGTCATTACCTCCGACTGGTACCTTCTGAGAGTTGTAGCTACTCATAAGTGCTCATGGTGTGTTAAGGATCTGGACATAATCAGTCTGTCCAATAGCCTCATAAGATAAGTGTGACTCTGCCAGATTTTACAAGTTTGCTTTCAACCCCGCAGCTCGAGTTCAAATCCAGGCGATGATGAAGCCAACACTTAACTACCCTGCATTACAGCCACTCCTTGCCTCTAATATCTACATGCAGTCAGTCGCAAGTTACTGAAGATTGGAACCCAGTGTATGCATCCATTGACCAGTACTTGGCACTTTCCCTCTCGTCCCATCTCTTCAGATACCTTATAAATCCAAGAGTGAGCCTCCTCTTCCTCCAGTACCTAGCACAACCCATACACATGGCAGGTTCAGTGTGTGGCTTTTAATAACAAAGGCAAGCATGATGTTAATAAAACCCTAGCAACAGTTCACATAGATTGCAAAGTTGTGTGGCTTAAATGCTTCCTTTCATTAGGCACTTAAGCTCCAGACAGGAGCTTGTGAATGTGGTTGCTCCACATTCTCCTAGAGTCTCCCTTGCAAGCTGGGACGTTCTCTCCTCTCTCCCACTCCTTTCCTCTTTCCTTTCCTTTCCCCTGCTTTCTCTCTTCCCCCCTTCTCTCGACATCTCACCTTCTCTCTCCTCTCTCTTGCTCTCTCGCCTCCCTCCTTCTTCCCCCTCCCTCCTCTCTTCTCTCTTTCTGATGAAACCCAAGGGTTATTTTTTAACATTTTTTTTTTCCTTTTTTGACCTTCAGGGATAGATCTGTTTTGGATATTACTTGTGAGAGGACTGGAGGAGTGATATGAGCATTTCCGGTAGAGTTAAGGCAGTAACCAGATACAGTTCCTTGGGGGTGGATGATTTTGTCAAATGTATTGACTCATTTTTATTTTAAACTGGACACATCTGCTGAGGGACCTGGCAGCGGGGATGTCTCTTTATCATTCAAGACTATGCTCAAGATCGGCTTGTAGAAAGAGAGCCGGGCTTGATTTAGGGCTGCGTCCCAGTTGCCTGAATGAGGTCTAGAGAATCAGACTTTCCATAATACACCCCGGATTAGTCATTCGGCGAGCAGATGAGTATTTGCTTTTGCAATTGTGCCTCCCTAAATAATCTAGATAGATATAAAAACAGTGAATTCAGCTGCTTGTGAATAGTATGGATATTTGAGCTTTTATGCGGTTCCAATCCCTAGCAATATTTTTTTTTGTATTAAATACTATGAATCCACTTCACCTGTCAGCACTATTCAAAACACGAAATGCTGTATGAATAGAAAGGATGTTCCAGGATCTTTCAGACGATTACTGTTGCTAGGAAAACCACTTCCTGATACCTTTGTGCTTGCTGTGTGTGTCTCTCTTTGTATATAGCTTACAGTGACAAGCAAATTCATGGCATGGTATTGGGGAGGCATTGGGAAAGTTTAGAAATGTTTAAAGAACACTGCTTAAAGTTAAAAAGAGGATGTCATCTAAAATAATAGTTAAGACTCGCGCCTGCTTTCATGTGGGGAATTATAGCTATCGGAAGGGGAGCGATGGGCTGCATTTGTGTCACAGACTCGAGGTCGCTCCAGCCGTCATCTTCTGGAACCTCAGAACTGGGTTATGCTTTTCTGGTGCCTGAGGAAATGACCATCTTGCTCCTTGCAAATATGATGCCAATTACTGTTTCTGTAGAGTCAGCTCTGCTTAAAGGTGCAGTTCTACAAGGCTGATGGGAGGGAGCTGCCGGAACTCTTTCTGGGGCAGAGCTAAGAATGAAATCAAAGCCCCCGAAGGTAAGCCCATTCATGTGCTCAGGACAAGGTGTTCTTCCCAACTCTGCATCAGACGGGAGAGGGACACCTCTCACCCTGGGAACAGGAACTTCCTGTGAGGGTCAAAAGCAAATATGGCCTGAGCACTAGTGCCCAGCACAGAGACCTCCCCCAAACATGCGCGAGATGGATACACAAGTAACAGCAGTGACCACGTATTAAGCTCCGAGCCGTACCAAGAGCCGAGCATCATCTCAACAGAACTTTACAAGTCGCAGCTCCTAGCACCAGGTATTTTACCTCTCTAGGCCTCTCTGTGCTCATCTGTCAAATGGGGACACAGCATTTGTCTACTTCATAAGGCTGGTGAGAAGACTCAATGGCATAACACACACAAATAACCCACGATAGCACCTGGCACATATGACAAATCTTAGAAAATGTTTCTTTAAAGACCCAGGAAAGAAATAACCTGCCCTAATATTAGTCACATTCTTCACATCATTCTCACTCTCACATTGTGCATCTCACAGGTTCTTCACAGACTTATGTTCTAGATGTTGATTTACCAGCGTTTTCTTGAAATAGGTCAAACAAATATTCTTGTCAGCATGGATTACTGTTTGTTTTTTTTAAAGCACTAATGTAACAATAATCACCATCTTTATAATGATAATAATAAAATAACACTTCTCAATCATTTTCTATTAACCACACTACTTCACATTTATTTTCTCATTTAAGCCAATCCTCATCCAGTCACTTTGACCCAACAAGAGTAGGAAAGAGGATACTGAGGCTCAAGTAAAGTCAGATGATTTACCCAAAGCCCCCACTGAAAACGGGGCAAAGGCAGAGCCCCCACCTTTGTCCTGATTTCCCATCTTGTGTTTGCTCCACTCTGTGATGCTGCCAACCAGAGGAGTCCCCGAGCAGGAAACAGAGGAGGACCATAATCCTCAAAGTGTATTTCAGTGATCAAAGACCCTCCTTCCTGTCTCAGAGTCCATCCTGAGTTTGCCACTAAAATCACTTTCATATTTTGACCCCAGGAAAGGTTTGGGATAAATTGCGCCTGAAATTACAGTGGGGGAAGCAGAATATTAGCATATGCCTTTGAATCATGGGCATTTCTATGTTTTAATCTCCCAGAAGATGTGGGACATTCTCGTTCCAGAGCCATCAGGCATGGAGTCAGACTGTGACATCCCATGTACTGTAAAATTTTAGGGATACCAAAACATGTGCTTCTAAATACCACTCTCTGCCAGCCCCGGCACAAGGCCTGGTGTTTCTTTCCCTCTTTAGGGAACTGAGGGCAAGTTCCCTTAGTTTGGGAAGGGCAAACCCATTGAACGACTCTCTGCTCCTAGGACCAGCTCGCGAGCTGGTTGGTAAGTGGGGGCCCTGTAGGGCCCCCACTTAAATGAAACATATTTGGGCTTGCAGAGGAGTGAGACCTGGAGTCTGGGCTGCAGGTGTTTGGGTATCACTGAAAGCAAAGATGAAAATCAAAACAGGAAAGGAAGGATTCATGGAGATGAATGTCTTCCTGTTTTGCCCAGGGCAAGAGTTGACTCTGTTTTCCTTGGACCTGACATGATGGGGCGGATGGCACTTCCAGAATAGCCCTGGATGGCACATGTGAGACGCGCATACTTCCCAGGCGCCACATTTGGTGTGTCTGCCTGACGGTTGCTGAGAAAATCAAGACAAATATACCCTGAACTTCCAATCCCCTCCCCGCACACATAGATGTAAACTCAAGGTCTGTCATCCAGAGACTCGGCCCCTTGCTGCTGCCTCCCTGGCACCAAAGGTAAACTCTGCGTGGCACTTGATGGAGCTGTCTGTTTGCTGCTGGGTGGGGATCCAGAGCCGCCAGCAACTCCTGGGCAGGGGTGGGGTTGTGATAAATGGGGTTCGCCTCATCCTGTGGTTTCCCCTGAGCCAGGCTGCCTGACGAGTCCTCCCCCAGAGTTAGCTGAAGAGAACAAGGAGTTTCATCACGTTCAGACAATTGCTCGTTTGTATTTACAACTCGCATTTCTCTGAGTGCTTCCTCTCTGCCAGGCGACATACTGTACCTTTTCTCTATGTCTTCTCTGGTGTAAAAACTGGTTTTCTCACCCAGTGTGAACCGTATGATTTAAATGTTTGAAGCAAGGGCTCATGGTTTATTGCTAAGTGGCTACATGTAGGTAGATATTTAATTTTTAAATAGTGTAATTAATAAAATGTAACCTTGAAGTTCTACTCCCAGGAAATTTCCCTAAGAGCAATAACAGCTGCATAAAAATATATTTATGTAGTCTCTCTTTGGCCATGATTTTCATTTTCCATGGTTTCAGTTACCTGTGGTCAACTGCAGTCCGAAATGTAAAGTGGAAAATTCCAGAAAGAACTCATACGTGTAAAACTGCATGCCATTCTGCGTCGTGGGCTAGACCTCACACTGCCCCTCTCCACCCCACGCTGGACCGTGCTTTCGCCCCGCACGTGCGAATGCTATCTGACCATCGGGCACTGAGCAGCCACCTTGCTCATCAGATCAGCTGCCACGGCCTCCGCCTCACACCACGGCACGACACCTGCCTCACGCCTCTCACGCGACGCCTCCCACAGGCCCCGTGGCACCTCGCGTCGTCGCCAGCAGAAGGGTGAGCACGGCGCAGTAAGATATTTTGAGAGAGAGAGAGAGAGAGAGAGAGAGAGAGAGAGATCATAGCACACCACTGTTACGGCAGGACATTGTTATAACCGTTCCATTTTATTATTAGTGGCTACTGATTTCTTGCTGCGCCTAATTTATCCATGCAACTTGGTTTTGGCCTGTCTGCATAGGAGAAAGCATAGTTATGCAGGCGCTACGTTCAGCACTACCTGCAGCTTCGGACATCCAGGGGAGCTGTTGGAACATCTTCCCCATGAATAAAGGGGGACACTGTATAAGATGAGTATTGCGGCAAAATTTGTAACATAGGAAAATTGAACCATGACCGATATGCTCATCATTCGGGGGTGTACGTGTATCTGTATGCACATGGGGGTGTAGGTTTGTTTGTGGTATTCGTAAGCATGTGGGCATATGTGTTTGTATATAGGTGTGTGTATCTGTGTGTAACAGACACACACATCTGCATGGGTATGCACACATATACACACATATGTATACACACAAACATGTGTACAAACGTGTGAGTGAATGTATATTATTTAGGAGGCATAGTTACACTAGTTAAGATATATTTTTAAGGAAAAGAGCAAGTTTGTTAAAATTCTAGTTCCCTACCCTTGCAGTAGGTATTAATAAAAAGTCAAGGATATATATATATGAACTACTCACAGTTATTGTTTCCAGATGGGGTAGGGAGGGGAAGTTAAGGGCAAAGATGTTATCCTTCTACCCTATATACTTCTGTATTAAAAATAAAATAATAGGCATTTATTAACTGTGTCATCAACGGCTCCCAATAAAGCTATGTACATTTTGGGGAAAGGGGATGAAAAGGCATTCTTATCCAAGTTGCGATGCAGAGATATATTAGCCATTCAAGTACCACCAATCGTGATGAAATTAGCCAGTTTCACAGGTATCTGCACTTGTGGTCCTTAACTCATTTTATTTTCTTCATTTGCCTGATTAACTATTTTCATTTGGGGCATCGAACATATTAAAATGGTGATTAAACATATAAAAGGAAACTTGGAAATAAAAGAGCAAGTAACAGGTAAAATTCGGCTCTTTGTGAGGTTAATATACTCATTTTAATGGGCTAACTATCTATAAAGGCAGTTCTTGGGTAAACACATAACCTATTTTGATGAAAACAGGATCGGTGAAGACCCTCTTCCAAATGGACATGTGCAGGGTATCGTGACTCTTCTTGCAATGAGTCCTTCTCTGAACACCCAATTACCTGCATGGGCGTTAGAGACCAGAAAGCCTCAGACAGATCTGTTGGGCTACTCAGAAGTTCTCGCTGAGCTTCTGAGGCAAAGTGGAAACCTATGGATTAGGTAGGTGTTAGTGCCAGAATCAACCTCATTTCCACCACATACTAGGTTCAAAACATAGAGCTAGGGCCTTAATCTCTCTACACCTTGGTTCCCCTACCTTTGAAATGAGAACAGTAGTCCTTGCCCTTAAATTGGAGGTGACTACGTCGCTTCTCAAATAATAGACACTGTAGAGTGTCAACAACTTACCTGAATTCTTATCAGTTCGATAAACATTTATTAAGTAGTTACAGGGCACCATGGACTCTACAAGGCTCAGGGGAATAAAAGAATATAAAAATCATCCTCGGGCCTCAAGATCTTACAATCCTGAAGCAGTTACTTATTTTCTTTCACTTCTTGTTTTTTTTTTATGTTTTATTTTCTGAAACATGTGACCATATCACAGTCATATGGCCGGTTGCAAATAACGTGCTACTGCTACTAAAATATTTAAGTTCGTACATGGTTTTTAATTTTTATAAATTTGAGGGGTTTAAATGTTATACATATGACACTATTGCTCTTTTTTCTTCCTTCTTTCCCTCCTTCCTTCTTTCCTTTGTTCTTTTGTACAGCTTTACTGAGATAAAGTTTACACGCCATACATTTAGCCTGATGTACTTTCTTCAGTGGTAGAAACAGGTAAGTGGTTACTTAGCACAGGGGGATGATACAAAACCCAGAGTCCTCCATACCTGTGCTGTATCCTCACTTATTATAATGCACTTTTTATGAATACCACATTTTAAAAATGCCTGTTTATTCAGCTGCAGATTGTCTTTTTTTTATGGGTATGGGGGGCAGGGATGGGCATCAAAAATCAGAGTCTATCATCGCAAATGTATATAATCCATCAGGAGTGCTGGGGTAAGAAAAATGATGATGCAATCCACTTATCTAATGGAGTGCTATACAGGGAGAGTTTACAAATACACTCCTTCTCTCTGGGAGCTTTCAAAGAGTGTGTATGGAGACAAATGCAGGGACCTCATTTATTTGGTAGATAAGAGAATTAATTGCTGTAATCTACCACAAACACAAATGGGGGTAGGGTGGGGGGGGGCTGCTCTTGCTCTTCTATGCCGGGGGAAGACTTCTTGGAAGAGGCGGGGCCTCAGAAATGCTGTTACTGATGAAAGGGGCAGAGCGTGCCAAGACCTGTCATAGGGAATTCCAAGCCTGGGCGAGTGGAGGCCATTATCCTGCCGTCTCCAATGTGCCTGTTACGGAGAGACACACACTTAGTGACGACAGCTAGCAGAGGCAACGTTTTCTCTCTATCCATGAACCATTTTCATCAAACCATGGAGAACTCAGAAACAAACACACGTGCATCTCTCTCTTTCTCTCCCTCCCTCCCTCCTTCCCTCTCTCCACTCCCCACCTTGTCTTTTTCCTTTTCCTGGAAGAGTGACTCATGGCAGACAATTACTCTCTGCCTTAGATCTAAGGAAGCAAGCCAATGGAAGGAAGATCAAAATGCAGAAAGAAGAGAAGGACAATTAAATCAAAGAGCCAGAGCCCCATCACGCACCTGGCGGTGGACCGGCAAACGGCTCCATGCCAGCGCTCAGGGATTGCTGAGGCCACATGTTATCACTAGAAGGGACTCCTTCTCCACAACCAGTCATTCAGCTCTACAAACAGACTTCCTGGCTCTTGTGAAAGTTACCAGCATGAATCCTGATGCTGAGGAATAAAGCCAGCAGTCTAATTTATTCAGGCTCCAGATCATTCTTGGAAGGAAACAGGTCCCTATCTTAAGGCACTACCGAAGATTCACCCACCAAGTGTGAAAGAAGTGTTATTTTTCAGTAACAAATTAATTTTTATATCAAGCCTTTTTGCTGCTGGCTGGAAGAAATAAGCTCAGCCAACTCATGAGTCCTCAGTCAACTCACAGTTGAGTGTCTAAGTTCAGGGACATATGTAGGGCAAAGACTTAGGGATGGGGGAATTTAGCCTAGACCTGTGAAGTCCAAGATGGTAGCCGCCAGCTACATGTGGCCACTAGAATGAATTAAAATAAACTAAAGTTAAAAATTCAGTGCTTCAGTTGCATCAGCCACAGTTCCAGTGCTCAGTAGACACACGTGGCTAGTGGCTATCATACTGGACCACATGAACACACGACATCTTCGCCATCACAGAACTTTCTATTAACCACAGCTGGTCTACGATGTCATCGCCTAGCGCGTTAAGAACTTTCTGTGATGTCCTCATTCTCTGTTTTTCACCCGAGTAAACTGAGACTCAAGGAGATTATAAACTTGCCTCTGTCACTCAGATTCTAGGTAGCTGAGCTGGAACCCCAACTTCTTCCTGGGGGGCCTATTACCCTTTTGCCACTTTATTCTCTTTCCCATCACAGTCCGGGGAATCTAAAACTAGCCGGAGGGTGTGGCAACCTGGTTCTTCGTCTATCATTCCCAGTAAATTAGGTATGCACAAACTTCATGCCCTCTTTCATGAAAGTTTTAGATATCCAAATGTCTAGAATTTTGGAACTTGGAAGAGCTTATTCTCCATGTTTCTATTATGACAACTCTTCTCTGAGGAGTGATGGCCTCTTGGCCTAGCTAGGATGAGGATAAAAAGGCAAGTCTTCAAATAAAGAGCACATCGATTAATGTAACAAAATATTATCCAGCCTCAATAGGTCTAACGGAGAAGGTCTAGACAGATGAAGGCACGCTCAGCATCGACCTAATTGCCTCAAATGAGTTCAAGCCTTCCAGTGTAGATAAATGACCATCTCTCCGTCTCAGCGGCTTAACCCATAAAGTTCATTTCTCACACACACAAAGTCCTCTGAAGGTCAAGAAAGTCCCTAGAACAACGCCGTGGCATGACTCAGTAGTCCAAGTTGCTTCACCCCTGTGACTCTGGCTGCTGAGCCGGTGGCCTTTACATGTTCACCAAAGGGAACAAGAGCACATGGAGAATTCCCAGGGCTTTGCACTTCTCAGCCCAGAAGTGACACCTTGCACATGTTTCGTCCCCACAGCAGCACCTATCACGTCGCCTGCCTCACTGCCGAGGAACTGGGAAAGGTGGAGGGGGAGATGGACTAGTGGGAGAGCATTCTTGTCTTTGCTGCACTGGTGAGTTAAAATGATTGGCGATAATAGAAATAACAATACATGATCGAGCACTTGCCTGTGACTGAATGCTCTGTGTGTAGTATCTCATTTAATCCTATACCAACCATGTAAAGTAAGTGCTATTATTCTCTTTCTCTCTTTCTCTCTTCCCACCCCTTTCCCTCTCTCCCCCTTAAAGATGAACACAGTGGAGTTTAGATTGGATAAGAGAAATGACTAAGGTCAAATGGATAACAGATGGCAGAGCCAGAGCTTAAACTCAGGTCTGAACAATATCAAAGCCCATGCATGACCTTACTTCTGTAAGATACTGCCTCCTTGCTATCTATATCATTGAGGAAATTGGGGGGAAGAGGATGTCACAAGCTTAGGGCTGGTTAGACACCCAGATTTTTTTAAGGGAAAGTAAAATCTCAATCTAGAATAGAGCTGTTCAGTAGAACTTTGTGCGAAGATGAAAATGTCACTGTATCTGTGTGATCCCGTATGGCAGTCATCAGCCACATGTGGACACTGGGCACTTGACATGTGACCAGTGTAACTGAGAAACTAAATTTTTAATTTTAATTTAAATTGCACTGAGATAGAAAATTGAATAGTGTGGTGATTTAACTTTCTATGTGTAAATGCTCCTTCTTCAAAAACAGAGTGAAATTCTTTGAGGTCAGAGATCATAATTTACTCATCTTTTTATCTCCTTTGGCTTAGGCAGAGCCCTTTGCAGATAAAGACTGCTTAGGAGATATTTATAGATTATTATTTGATATGAAGCCACTGCAGGACTTTCTGGGAGCAAGTGGACTCTCAAAATACAGTGACCAACTTTACCTGCCTAGAAAGGGTCAAAGGACCCTGAAGCTGTGTCTTACCAGCAAGTTGCCTCTTATTCTTTCTCCGCGATTGAGCATCAGTAATGAGACATGTTTTGGTATTTTTAGAATACCCTGCTTCCAAGGCTTAAAAAAAAAAATCACTGATTTTTTTGGGGGGGAGCAGCAGGGAGGTGCCAAGTCCTCTATTTGCCATACTCATTTTTTAAAAAAGAAAATGAAGATCTAGTTTAAAGTGCTTTCACACCAAACAGGAACAGAATGAAATAGAGAAACTTAATGGATCTCTTTCTGTGAATAAAATGACAGATAAAATATCTATTTTGCTCACATATTTTTCATTCACAGACAGTTCATTTCAGTAAATATCTTACCACCTGCACTTGTCTATTTTCCAAGGTTTTTGGGAAATTTCCAATAAGTTCAGTTGGACTCTATAGTTGGTATTTATGAGGCTGTGCTTAAAGGGAAATTGCATCAAGGATATCATCAGCTCAATTTTTTCTGTGTTTTTCTTGAACGTGTAGTTGGCAAGCTCTCAAAACCTTTATCAGGTCATAACTCAAAGATCTATGTGGCCTCTGCAGCTGGGTTAATATTTACAAAGCACTCTTCTGCCCCCAGCCTTTTTCTCGTTGGTCTCTCTCCTGTGGTTGCTGCCTTTGCTCATGTCTGTTAAAACTGAGGACGGGAAGAGGCAGGTCTACGTGGGGAGAAAATGCCTCCTGTGCTCCCCCCACAGAGCATCTCTGGGTCCCTAGAAGTAAGCTGGAAAGTCTCTAAACGTTTACACCAGGGGTCCTCGGCCTCAGCAGTCACAGCGTTTCGGGCCACATAATTCTGTTCTGAAGACTGTCCGTGCTTTGTGGGGTGTTTGGGATCTCTGTTCAGCAACATCTCTGGCTTTGACCCACAAGACTCCAGTAGTACCTCCCCACCCCCAACACACACACACACGCATCTAGTCACAGGAACCAAAACTGTCTTCAGATATTCCCAAATGTCTCCTGCGGAACAATGCTCTCCCCTGACACTGCCTAGTGGCTCACATTTATGTTTCAGTTCTCAGTTCACGTGTCCTCCCAGGTGGACGTGATAGGGGTCATATTCTGTGGTTGTCACTCTCTTAGGGCCTTCAGAGCGTATAACCTCACTCAGTTCTTTGTTATGCATTCACTGATGACCATCGCCCCGGCCCTAAATTATCACCGTAATGCACGTGGCAAAGACACGGTGAAGCTTTTCCACTAAGTAATTTACTTTGGAATTGCCTTATATTTTCAGGGTTCAGAAATACTGGTTGCTTTTTCCTCCCTGTCACACACCGACGGTCAACGACACCTGCACATTTTGGGAGTCCGCTTGCTCCCTGGTGTGAAGGTGCAAATAACAAACTCTGGAGTTGAGATGACCAGAAACATTTTTTTAATGGGATGATGCAGGAAGTGTCACAACCTCGACGCCTCTTTGTGGCGAAGAAATTCACATTTGGTTTAGAATTACTCTGCAAATCACATTTCCCAACAGGAGAACAAGACTGTGAAGCCCCACAGTAAGGGACCTAACCGCGGACCCTCTGCTTGTTTCTCCCTTTAACAGACATTTCATATTTGCTGACTGAAGTAGTGAGTGACTAATACATGCCGGGTTCTCGGCTAAAGCTGGAAACATAGTAGTCAGGAAAACTAAGCGTGGTTCCCGTAAGCATGGAATGTACAGTCCGGCGGGAAGATGACACTAACCAAATAATTATATCAATGACCGCGTAGCTACAAACTGCGATTATTTGCTTCAGAGGTGCTAAGAGGATGACAACCGCAGAACATGACCCATATCATGTCCCCCTGGGGGTGACACTCGAGCTGAGAACTTAAAGACACACAAAAAAGTCAGCTAGGTGCAGTAGGGGAGAGAACTCCAGACAAACAGACCAGCAGGGACAAAGGCTACTGCGGAGAGGTTTCTAGGTGAGTAAAATAAACTGAGAAAAACCGAAACATTAGTGGGTCTGGAGCTCAGAAAACACGGGGTGAGGTAGTGCGAGAGGAGGCCAACTTCACTGTGCACGGTTCCCACGAAGCCAGCGGCTCCTTATTCCGTCAGTGGAGGTGACTTCCGGCCATCAAGAGAAAGATTACATCTGAATTTTGCAAAGATCTAGTTGCAATACGGGGAATGAATGGCGGGGGGGGGGAGGCGTGGGACGAGTGGGAGAGAATGAACTCAGGTGGTCATCCGGATGAGAGAGGGGTGCTTAGGCAAGGAGGGTCCAAGAAAGCGAGGCAGAAGAGTGACCGCTACTTGAAAAGTGAACCAACAGGGTGAGAGAGGCGAGGGATTTGACCAGAGGCCCCAGGTGGCCAAGACTAGTGACAGCTGGTGCCCATTCTAATGGCGTGAAGTCCTTGCTGCATATAATTTCTGGAAGGATCAGAGAGGAGTGGTCAGGGTGCCTCTTAAGATTTTGGATGGCTGGTGTTGTCATTTGTCCAGAGAGTGAACGCTGGGGAGAAGTCTGTGCTAGAGAATTATGAGCTTGTATCGGGCACGTTGAATGGAGATTAAGATAATACGGAAAGAAGAGATCGGTTTGGGGCCCTGCAAGGAAGGAACGTAAACAAGGATGAGGATAATTAACTGGGGGTGGTCATTTTGCAAAACATCCATTAGCCATTTTGTGATTAGTGTGAAATTTGAACAATGTTAAGCAGGGGCGATTAATTTCTGCAAATAACAAAAGAATTGTAAAAAAATAATAAATAAAAAGGTGTTGTGAACCACAGTTTCTCGCCTCACTCCCATTTCAGCTAGGCCTTTGACACAAGAAGGCCTTCGTGCATGCCTTCTGCAGGGCTGCCCAGGAACGAAAGGCGAGTGACAATACCAGGAATGCCCTGTCCACTTCTGGACAGAGACAATCCGCTTATCATGTCGTCTTCCCCAGGATATCTGTAGAAGTTCTTCTTTTTGTCACCTTGCATCTGCTCAGTATCTTAATCCCAATTGTGGGAGCGAAACTCTGGCAAAACCTTTAAGGATATAATTTGCATCCTATTACATTATTTCTTCCCATAGAGGAGAGACCAAGTGTTTGTCATTTTAAGTGTCATGTCATTACATTCCAGATTGCAGTGTAATGATGTGAAAATGAATTAAATGACAAAATGCCAGCTCACTGCCAAAAATTTAAAGTGGCATACTTTTATTTGTGGATGGGAAAGCTATTATTATTTAATTCTTATATTGACTTTGCCGGATGAAATAACGCAAGCAGACGGGTGCATGGAGAAACGGGGAGCAGTTAGGTGGGGTTCTGAGCCCTGATTCCAACACCAACAGAAAGAGCGCTCTGATTCTGGAGCGTTCTTCAGGCTATGCGTCCAGGGCTGAACGTATTAGAACAGTCTTGTCACCTGATGAATGTGGAGTGACAAGCATCAAAATGCAACCTGACTGGTGTTTTTTGAGAAGAAAAATAGGAACTGAGGACAAGTGGCTAAGAAAATAAAATGGCCCGTCTGCCTCTGTCCCCCACCCCACCCCCCACCACTTTCCTCCAGTAACACTTATTGGGAGATTGATTTTCTTTCTTTCAATGGGGGGGGGGGAAGCATACAAAAAAGCATTTTGTTTTCTATCAGCAAATTACCAGAAGACTCTGCAGTTGGTAAAATAATAATTTCTCATTTCCTTCCCTAGGCTAAACAAAATCTCATGGGGAGATCTCTTTGAAAGATGGTTAAAAATTACGTTCTCGGAATTATATGTTTTTTTTAAGCTTTTAAAGTTCAAATCTGGGTGACCTTGAGTGTTTGAGGGTTGGTGAGCGAGTCCTGTTCTTCATCTGCCATTTCTCTCTACCACTGAAGGACTCTCATGCCAGCAACACGTGTGCCGCCCAGTTGCAGTAGAGAACCTTCTTGCATCCAGACCTGAGCGACTTTCATTTCCTTTGTGTTTTTTCTCCCCTGAACATTTTTTTGGGGAGGGGAGGGGAGGCCAAGAGAAATGCCATATATCTCCAGCTGGTCACTTCTGTTGAGTCTCCTACCCCAGAAGTGCTCTTGTCTTAAGAATCCTTGCCCTGACTTGGTTTGGCTTTTGTTTTACTTTCTTTTTTATGTATTTTTCCTTAATGTAAGCTAATGTATTATATTTTTAGTTCATGCTATTATTGCTTTGGTTTACAACCTTCTTTTGTCATAAAGTGCTCTTGGCTGAAAGCTGATTGATTGGGTAGGGAAGTGGGAAATAAAATCAAGGGACCTAGTGTTGTTTTGTCTTTTTATTACATGTGGACACTGGCAAGGCCACTCACCTGTGGCTCAGTCATTTTAAAACAGGAAGACATTAAACACTAATAAGCTCCTACCTTTACAGATAACTCCATGGTTCCAAGATGGCCAATAATCTTTGCTTTTGCTCCAGCACAGGGGTCATTTCCCTTCCTCCTGGCATGTTGACAGGAACAGAGCACATGTTCTTCTTGGAAAGGGACCCATAAATGAACAACAGCTCAGGTAACAAAACTGTCAGGAGCTCACTTGGCTGTGGGAAATGCTTAAAAGTTTTGTGATTGGGAAGATGTCATTTGATCAGATAATCTGTTCTGTGGATGAAATGACTTGCCATTTTATTTGGATTTTCAATGAATCACAGTGTCTTTATTTAGTCCCTTGTTGTCTTCATCAAAAAGTACAAAGTGGCCAAAAGCCTGTGCCCACACGGCTGTAACCAGGAAATGCTACTCAATTCAAATCCTTTTTTCCCACTACTTCTTTTGACTTTTATTTCCACATCTTTTTGGCGCTAGCCCTTGTTTGGCAGGTAGTGAAAACTCAGGGTTCTTTTGGAAGACAATACACTAAAGAGCATTAGAGGATTTTTTTTTTTCTTTTCAAATAGATGGCTTTGCCATTCTGTCCTGAATCATGAATGCATAAAATAAGCTGCCAAGAACAAGGACCCTGAAATAATAGGCTGGCTCCACCCACACCTGCAAAGGAGATCATATTATGCATGTTCTGACCAGCATGCACAAACCGGCAGGTTAACCAAGACCTTTGTCACACTGCACGGCCTATGGGTATATATTTTCATGAAGAAATTGTACTCTTTAATAAGTCGTTCGCCTTCCCTGAAATCACCTAAAACCCTGGGCTTCTTCCCGATGACTATTGTTTGTTCATTTTCTCATGAAGGTAACACCTGTTTAGGTATTCATCTAAGTCTTCCAGGTGAGTAGTGAAGAGAACAGACTCTCTGTGGTCACTGAACTTAGACCTCAGTACAAACAACCAAGAGAAAATAAGCAGACGGTGAGAAGTGAGTGCTATGAAGAGATAATCACACAGTAGTGTGATCAAGAGTGAGTTAGGGGCAGGCAAATAGAGACAGTGTAGTCACAGAAGGCTCCCAAGAGGAGGTGCCATTTGAGCTGAGAATGCACACTGGAGTTCTAATCCTGTTCCACTATGGGGAAGCACTTTTCAGGTAGTGTAGAGACAGTACATTAAGAATAAGCTTGGGCAAAAAGCAGTCCAGTGTTGCAAGTTGGTGTTGAAGTGTGGGGAAGATAAGAATTGGGATCAGAGGGTCCACTCGTGCAAAGATGTTCAAACCACGTACACAACCCCCAGCTTACCTGGTCTTCCCTTGTCTCTGCTTGTTTTGTTTTCAGAGTGAACCATGTCTATCAGTCCACTTTTGGGACAATAAGAAATGCCACTGCAGTCTAAGTGACTAGTTCTCTAGTTATTTTCTGGGGCATAAATGGGTTTGGTACATGTTGATCAAAGTATAAAATTTACCTCTACTACATATACTTGTGGCAAAGCCTATCAACGGCAACATGGGAGCAGCAAGGATGCCCAGTACAGTATGAGCAGAGTACAACTTACACCGATGATAAGTAAGAGAGCCCCTGTCCCCTCTTGCCGCCTTGAATGAGGGTGTGCTGCCTAGACCTGTGACCACTGTTTTAAAATCAGGACCAGCAAGGGGACGATCGTTTCAGAAATTCTGACCTCAGATCGGATATCCTGGAAGAGCTGAGCCAGGGTTAGAAATCACCTATCTCCAGACTCCGTGGTATAAGAAAGGGGGAAACCTGACTTGGTTAATGTTAATGTGATAAGTAAGAGCCTAGAATAGTTTGTCAAAAGAAGGGCAAGCATTTACTTAAAATGTGAGAACTTTGTCCCGTGAGTTTATAGAACTCAGTCAGGGCAGTAAATGGTTCTGGGTTGGCAGTGGCCCGGTGTCAAGATGGCTTGGGGCACTGAGTAGAGATAACTGTGCCACATGGTGATGCTAGGGCGATGATTGAATTGTAATGATTACTACTGCTGCATGGCTTGGAGCTTTTCATTCTTCTCAAGAATGCCACCAATCTTCCAGTCACTTAAAAAATTTAAAAGGAAAAAAAAAGGCGTGAGCCATGGATGTAGTCAAAATAGCAGACAGTAAAGACCCTTCTCAAATAGTGAAATGATCGCTTCTGTCTGGCATAACCAGTGCGTGTCCTTATCAAGCAAGAGTGATCTGGAATTGTGGTCCAGACATGCGTTCCACCTGCTTCTGCCTGCCCTCCCCCCGGAGGGCATCAGTTCTGGTCCTGGTTCAAGTTCCTTGGCTGCAGGAGGGACATATGCAAATCCTACTTCCTAAATCCTACTCTCTTTCCCTAGTTACCTCTAAGAACTCGGGTCCTTATTGAAGAACATAAAAGGGTTGGCCAATGATTGTGAATTTCAAATACATATGGGTGTGAGTGAGGGGCTTTGTAAGAAGCGGTTGGCTTTCTTCAAGTTAAATCTGGGGCAGAAATCCACTAGATCAAAGAGGTGAAAGTGAGCACATCAGAGTTGAAATGAAAGGGTGGTTCCCAAGTGCCATGGGCTCCACCTCTTCTGTGTGCAGTTGCTGAGGGACAGTGCATGTAGGGTGGAGACTCACCTGACCAAGAGGACTCTAAAAGAGAGGAATGCAAGTGCTCAGGTGATACCAAGTGTAGGAAAGGACAGGAAGGGGGGGCTTTGAAACACACCTGGAAACACACCTTGGCGAAGAAGGTGTCTGGGTTCCAATATCGATTAGGTGTTATTTGTTCAGAGTCCAGGTTTTCAGTACTTATAACCCACTTGATTCTCATTAGAACATAGTGAATAAGAGATGAAATTTGGTGCCAGAGGCCTGTGTTCAAAGTCCAGCTCTACCACTTTCCAGCTGTGCCACATTCAGCGAACTACTTAACCTCTGAATATCAGTTCCATATCTGTGAAATGCGGATAAGTTGAAACAACCTGTCCAAAGTCATTCACAAGCAAGAGACTTGGAGTTTCGAATCCTAGGTCTTCTGACTCTTCAAATTCAGTGCTATTTTTTCCCAACCACAAGAAGACCTTGTTGCATATTCACAAAAGATGAGAATCTTGATAAAAAGAAGTAGGGAGAGAGGGAAGAAAAAAGATTCTTCAACTATAGGTATCGAGACAGTTACAAAAGAAAAATAATGTGGAATTTCTTTGAAATTCCTACCATTAGTCCCTCATTGCATTAAAGGAGCTATTCACTTCCATTTCTTGAAACGACGATTCTTCTGACTTCGCCAAATTTTTATGACTGCCAAGAGGTAGATGTTGAGAAATCAAGTAACTTACAATGAAATGAATGTGGCAGCAGCAGCAGCTTCAAAGTTTATGAACAAGAGATTGAGAGACGTCCCTGACTTGACCGCTGGGCAGCAGGGCTCGTCCGTGAAGGCCTTTGCTGCCCAATGGAGGACAGTAGGGCAAGAGAATTCCCAGGATTTGACACAGACCTGCTGTGCACCTGGCTGGGGCAGGTGGGATAGCTGATAAAGCTGGTGTCTGTAAACCTTTGTTGCCAATTAGTTAATCAGATCAATTGCATCAGAGAGCAAGGTCTCGAGGAAGTAAGACAAAAGACAGGTAAAGAATTGGTGGGGGTGGTGGGGATACAAGGCAAGAAGGTCAGGAGATATTTACACCCACAGAAGACCAGGAGTCAGGGGTCTGAACTGTGTCTGAGGCTACCTCACATACAAAAGAAGAGAGCGCATACTTTTCCCCTGGCGGCTGAAGAAGGAACGCGGAACACTGACCCAATCTCAGCCACCCAGAACACAGCGGCCAGCAGCACCAGCACAAACCTATATATTCCCAACAGTCTTCCTGCATTGAAGAGCCTGTGCGAAGCGCGGGGGGAAGCCTACGACCTCTCCTTCATAATGGTAACAGCCAGGAAGTAGTCACTTAATGAAACATTCGCCAAGGGATGAAGTCAACATGAACTAACTTGCATCTTCAATTTTCATTCTTAAAGGGCATGGCTCATTTCCCTTTTGAAAGTAATTTTTATGAATTCACTCCCAAAACACCAGAGTCTGACTTTCCAAAATTTATTTTGGTAGAGATCGGCCTCGAATAAGTAATTCTCAATATTATTAATATTACTGTGTTCATAGAAATCTGATAACAATAGAAGCACTTTTTTTTTTTAATTGGGAGAAATCTTACATTAAAACTGGAGCTCGTATTTGGCCGACTTCCACAGGTTGACCAAAAATAGAAATTGGCTTCTGTATCTTTCCCTTTTTAGGAAAGGTGAAGATATGGATTTAGACACTTGATTTTCTTCGCTCAGGGAACACTGTAGGCTAAACTGCTTTGGCCCTGAGGGACTCTTTGCTATTGGCAGCCATGGGCAGGGTGAGGTTTTTAAAATTCATTTCCGATACCCAGTTGACATGGATTTTTTTTAAGTGTTTAAAATTGTGCTGGTCACTACAGTGGCCCTCAAAGAATTCTGCTCTCAGTGGCTCCTGGTTCTTGCTCCTTTTCTCATGTTTCCCTAACTTCACACTGAGTTCTATTTCTCAGGTTAGATGTTTGTGTCTAAGCCTAAGCAGGAAAGAAATGAATGAAAAATCTAGGAGCAGAGAAAGCCAGGAGCACTGGTAGTGGAGCTGGCTACATACTGACATCCCCTCTTACCCAGTGGCCTCATTGGAAAGAGAAAGGAATGCATTCTGGTACAGTGCAAATGGGACCTGATAAAGGGAGTCGATGGATAATGTATGGGAGAGAATGTGACTGAGTGATGCCATCATTCAGGACACACAAAACTCTGCATAGAATCAGGACTAGACGCAAGCCCATGTTCTGTTTCTCATTTGCAGCTTCATTGGGGGACTGGCATTCCTGCAGAAGGAGGACGATGGATGGACTAAATGAGCAGGTAGAGCTACATAGCTCCTAGAAGCTAAAATTCTACACCCAGTTATGAAATGGTACTTCATCAGTTTTCAGAATGTGCAACTATGCTAGTAAATTTGCTATTAGAGTAATAATTGGAAAAATAATATGCCTTTTGCTTAGACAAAAACCACTGTGAAAGATATAGTGAAAAACTTGCTGGATAAGGAGTTAGCAAAAGGTTGAATTTCTCTTCTTGGCTCTGAAATTTACTAGCTGTGTGACTTTAAGCAAGTCATTTGATGTCTCTGAATCTCCCTTCTGCATCTGTAAAAGGACAATTATGATTGTCGTTCTGCCTCTATCACAGTTTTTATGAGAATGCAATAAATTCACATGTAGGAAAATACCTCGTGAGTCAAAAAACATTGTATTAACACTTGATGTTATTATCGCCAGGTTACATTTCATTTGTTTTCTATTCCTAACTTCAGAATTTTCTCAGTGAAAACAAGAGCAGGCATTGCCCTCACAGAGGAAGATGAATCCACTAATGCTCTCTGCTCCACCTTCTCCATCCCAGAACCACCCACCACAGTGGCAGGGTGATGGCTTAGGGAAGAGATCAGTTTTAAGGGCCCACGAGTAAAAGCTGTTTAGCAAATGAGATGCCATCGCCCCTGAAGTGGTCGGCAGTTGGAGGCACCCTTAATGTCAAGCATAAATCATTTATGCACATGAGACATTTATGAGGCGGAACTATAAATAATGACCAGAGATTGACAGCAAAATGTAGGTGGGACTCTTACCAGTTTCCATACACAGAAGAGAAATGCTTTGTGAGGCTGGAAATGTAAGATATAGAATTATGAATAGCTAGTGTGTATATGTATACATACATATACATAGCGTAAGGCATGGGCAGATGGTATATATGAAACACACATATATACACATATGTGTATATGGGCATGTATATATCCATTTACATCCAAACATATTTATAGTATACATTGTATATGTTATACACATGTATATATTTGGATTGACATTTGCCAGATGCTAAGCGAAGAGCAAGCTGAAATCAGCAATGCATCCAGCTTCTGTAAAGGGTGATTCGGTGGAGGGATTTTCATATTTCAATGAAGAAATTACAGATGAGTATCAAAACCTGGGATTTCTGCATATCCTGTCTGACTCTCATCTAGCTAACCAATCTAATCTAATCTAACTATGGATTTTGCTAAATTTACTTAACAAACCATTTTTAGTTTGTATCCCCCCTCCAAAAAAAGTGAGGGTTATTAAAATATTAGCATTTCTACCTGAAACTGATTTTTAATGAAAATGGGAAGGAGAAAGGAGTCACATTTCAAGGAAGTTTATGCTTAAACAAAACTGGAACAAATTCTGGAATTCTTACAGCTTTCAATGCTGTCTGCAAACTACGCACCAGTCCTATTTAGCAGGTGAATGTCTCTAGGTTGGGGCAGGAGGGGCGATAGTGTGAAAATAAACCATCTAGCTCTAATTTTCTCAGAGTATTTATGCATCTTCCTGGTGTCCACTTATTATCAGCTCTTTTGGAAATACTGACACAGTTAATGGTATCTGAAATCATGGACATCTGCTCTCCACAACTGTGGTTTCCCCCATCTGAGGACCAGCCAACATGGAAGTACTTTATCATTCTCACAACGGAGCCACCATATCTGTGGTAGTAGCAGCCAGTGTCACTCCTACTCTAGGAGTCAGGAGGAAGGAGAAGGAAAGGGCAAAAGGTCTTCTT
Source organism: Eonycteris spelaea (assembly GCA_003508835.1). Lineage (NCBI taxonomy): Eukaryota > Metazoa > Chordata > Mammalia > Chiroptera > Pteropodidae > Eonycteris > Eonycteris spelaea. The sequence continues at coordinate 4,661,845 of PUFA01000066.1, read as the reverse complement.
AAGCAGGGCTTTGTGTTTTCTTATATGGAAAGAGAAATCTTCCCTCGAGACTAATACTCAAATCTCTTTGGGAGAAAAGTAAGTCACATGACCACCACCAAATGCAAGAGGCAAGCAGGTCTCTACAATCAAGGCAGGCAAAAGAAAAGGGAGCTACGAATGGCTTTTGGAAAGCCAGTTCCCAATTCGGCCACAGCTTATCATTCTGGTTTGGGAAGGACACAGTAAAAGGCCAATTCATCTATCTCAGGGGTGGGCAAATTGAGAATGAGGATCTCAGAAAGCAAAAAGCCCAACTTAAAGTAATGCATTATATTTTGAACACTGAATGTTTGACAATACATTTCACGGCTCATTTCCTGCTACTTGTGAACGCTAGTAAACACTCAGAGAGCAAATTCACATTTTTCATGTCAAATATCCTTACAGTTTTCCCCTCCTCCAGCTTGTCACCCGTTAAACAGACCCTATGAGGACAGTCTGTTCACACTATAATCTCTTGAGACACTAAACCTTAATCTGTCTTACAATTTCTATTGTTTTTCACTAAAAGGTTATTCCAGAAATATTTTATGGAGCACATTCATTTTCTTGGCTGAGAATAAATTGCATAATCAGAGGCACTCTAACCAATGCTGAATCTCCCTTCCCAATCCAAATTTAAGAATTTCATGCGGATTACTCATTGCCATCTATCTAGCTAATTCAATGTCATTATTTTTCTCTGGTCTAGGCAGAATTTGCCCTTCCCTGAAGTGAGCTTATCTTATAAGATATTGGCGGAGGAAGGACAGTGCTGGTGGAGTTGGTGTCCCTGAGGTCCACATGTTCACTCCCAGGCCTGGAATTAAGGGGCTGTCAAAGTTCCCATGTGGAGGGAAAATCCATTTAAAAAAAAAAAAGATTGTAACTTGCTATTTAATATTTTAAGAATACGAGAGTCAAACTTTGCAAATGGTGGCCTTCACTAAACATTTGGTTTGCCTTTGATTTCATTCTCCACCCTCTCCCACCCTGCTCCTAGCCTAAATTTCACTTACTATTCAGGTCACAGTTTATATGTCACTTCCTTTCCTAGGCTTTCTCTGTCCCCAAGACTGAGAAAGGAACTTTGAACCTCCTAGTCCTCTATTCTCATTTCTAAGGGCCTGTCAAGTATTCATCAAAATGCATATGCAGTGCTGTCTGAAAGTGCCAGAATGTAAGCCACATATATAATTTGAATTATTTTAGTAGCCATGTTTAAAAAAAGGTAAAAAGAAACAGGCAAAATTAATATATTTTATCTAACCGAATATGTCCAAACTAATGCCATTTTGGTATGCAATCAATATAAAAATATTGATGGGATACTATACATCCTTTATGTAAATCCAGTGTGTGTTTCAGACTTAAAGCACCTCATTCACCAGTCACATTTCAAGTGCTCCGTGGCCACATGTGGTGAGTGACTTCTATACTAGGTGGCTCATTTCTATAGTATTTGGATGTGCATTTGTGCTTCTTCCCAATTGCTCTCAAGAGCAAGGACTGCATTTTATCTCTCACCATTGCACCCCTAGCACCCAGCACATAGTGGAAACTTAATAAATGTTTGATGAAAAAATAATTGAGCATTCCCATCTCTACGACTATTTAATTGTGTGACTTTGGGTTAGTTGATTTCTCTGGAGCTCCTGCCTTATTAAAGAAGAGGATGTCATATTCCATGATTGCCAAGGTCCCCATAAATGTAAACATTCTAGGTCACTTAATTCAGTTTCTTCTCGCTCTCTGTCTCACTTAAAGCCTCTAAATGCATGCCCTTGGTCTTCATTAGCAGTAGTTAAAGGTCGGGTACACTGAAGTTCCCCATGTTCCACATCTCCACATTTTCCCAACTGGTCTTTGGATCTTGGAGACATTTAGGGTTATGATGCTGTTCTCTTTTTTAAAAAGTGTTCACTATTTTTCTTTGATTATGAAATAAAATATCTTTACAATAGAAATTTGGACAATACAGAAAAGTACTCGGTAAACAAATTGGTTATACGGCTACTGCACAGAGATAAACACAGTTAACATGGGTCTATCTGCCCTTCCGGCGTACTTTCTGTATTTATTAGTAGTAATATGGGTACAAATATGTACTTGGTTCTCCCCTTAGCAAAATGGGAGTCATAATGTGCATTTTTTCCCCAAGTCATTCTTTGTTATTTAACGATATTTTGGGAACATACACCCCAGTGACCGAATGTTATTTTAAAGCATAATCTTGCTGGGTGCACTGTATAATATCATATGACTACATGGAGGTACCACCTTAAGGAGATGAAGGAGCAAACCAAGTGGATATTTAGGGAAGATTTCTCCTGGTGGAGGAAAGAGCAAGTGCAAAGCTTTGGAGGTAGGACAAAGGCCAGCATGCCAGTGTGTATGAAGAAAAATAATCAAGGCAGAAAAAGTAGATAATGGATTAGGGAGTTGATTGTGGTGCCTTCCTCTAAGGCATAGGGAATTTACTATCAGGTTTTCAGTGTCACAAGTGATGGGGGTGAGGGGATGGTACTAGCATCTAGTAGGTAGAGGCCAGGGTTACTGCTAAATACCTTAAATATCCAGGACAGCCCTTAACACCAAAGAATTATCTGTATCCAAATGTCAATAATGCCAAATTTGAAAAAGTTTGCTCTATAGGAAGATAAGAACAATAACCAGAAGACCAGCTAAACACTTGCTGAAGGGAAATATCAGGCTTGAGAAATGGTGCTTTGGACCCATTTGGGAGTGGTGAAGGTGTAGGTCAGTAGTTACATTCTGTACAGATTTTGAAGATGAAGAGTTAGCAGGATTTGATGATGGACCGGATATTGAGAATGAGGGAAAGGAATCAGGGTTGATTTCGATGTTTGGGATCAAAGCAGCTTGAAGGATGGAATTACCATTGACTGGTGGGGGGTAGGTGCAAAAGGAGGTTTCAGGAAGAAAGTTAGGAGTCTGGCTGGCAGTCATTTTTAGAAATTGACTCAAAGGGCCTTGAAGATGGGTGAAAGTGAAGAGTAGAGAAGAACGAGCAGAGGAGGATAACTCCGGGCTTGTGGTCTGGGCAACTGGTTGGGAAGTGGGGTCATACACCAAGGCAGGGAGAGGGTCCAGTCTGCAACTGACAGATGGCTGGTTTGGCTTTGGACATGCTGAGCTGAGGCACATCCAAAGGTAATGATAATACGATTCTGTCTCCTTCACCTGTCTCTTTGAGCACCAAATAAAATCATGGAGGAAAACGACATTGTAAAGTTAAAGTCTCTTATATACAAAAGTTATTTTCAAAGTCATATCATTTTAGTAGGTCTTCAGGCTCCTCTACCTAGTTTCCTGGGAAACCATAATCAATGTCCTTTCACATTCTGCCCTTCAAGATTCTGATGAGAGTTGACTCTCTGCCATTAGGGAAAACACATATTTATTTAGGGTGTTTAAAAATTAAGTTTATAGCAATTGAGCTTCCCTTTATTTGGCCTCAAGAGCACATTAAACATTCTTTGAACTACACTGTTAAGAACATTTTAAGAGTTATTTTTACATCAGTAAAAGGCTTTCAAAGCCAGAGAGCACACAGGATGTATCAATCTCAAGCAAGACCAACCCTAGGTAATGTTGGAATAATTTTCTTATAAGTGGTAGTTTGATCTTATTATTAATTTTTATTGAGTCCTACTGATTACACCATAATAGTAAGCCTTCACCTTCCTCATTCCATCTAATCTTCTTAGAATCATATGACATATGTTCTGTTATTCCCCTGACTAAGAAGATAAAGAAAGTGAGTCTTAGAGAAAGGAAGTAACACATCCAAGGACTGTGGGGGAGAAAGAAATCATAAGATAAGATGTAGTGTGAGGGGATCTTAAAGATCATTTATTTGCCAAATCCTCCACTTAACATACAAGCCAACTGAGGCTAACCATCCTAGACACAGCCAAGGTTCTATGACTACAAAGCAGAGGCGGCAGCCATGAGCAAGCCTTAGATACATAAGAGAGAACCTTGTTACTTAAAATCTATAAGCAGCTCACTGCCAAAGGACAGAGATGAAAAAAAGGGAAAGAAAGTCATGATGAGCTTGGAGAAGCTGGAAGATTCCAGAAAAGTAAATCATCTAAGGCTGATCTTCATCGGCTCAGACTCTATCTTTCACTCCAACATGTCCCAGAGCATGTTCTGCAAACAGCAGTTCCCTGGGAACTTACAAAGTGTTCTATGAACATGCTCAGCAGCTGGGAAGATTTGGAAAATGCAGAGAATCCCAGAGCGAGGAATAAATATGCTGTGGACATTGTGGCTCTCCCAGGGAGAGCTAGAATACATAGCAGTTCCTCGAACTTACTTGAGGAATGACTCCAAGCCTTCAGAGAACGTATGTGGAACTAGCAATCCAGAGACACCAGCTGAAGGAAAGCTGCAGTGAGGGGAAGGTTCAAAGGAAGATTTGAAATGGGGAGTGAGAAATAACAAGAGTCACTCTTAAAAACTAGAATTTGGCATAAAAATTTGATTTTGTCAGCATTTCCCTCCCCCCCCCCGCCCTTTTTTTTCTGGTTTGCTTTACTGTTTCACACCTACTATTTGCAGTAAGTGTCTGATAAGAGGTGGTGTGAAGTGGTAGGGGAAAAGTGGAGAACGCTTGCAAAGTTTCAGAAATTCCTGGGAGGCCCCTAAGGAGCCTGAATTTTTTTTCTTTTCTGATCTGTGCTCCCAGGGTGGAGGGCCAGTATAGACTGGACTCAGCTCTGCAGTCCACTCACTCAAGTCTACATCATGCATGAATCACAGGTCTGAGCGCCTTTCTATGCAGGACCGCGGTGCCTGGGGTAAGGTGGACAGTCGCCTATGGCCCCATGATCAGAGAACATGTATGTTTTTGTAGTGCTTGTCATGCCTTACTGCAATCTGTTTGCTTATTTATCTTTTCCTCCGCCTTCTAGCCATGTAACTATGGCTAAAGTACTTCACCTGACAGTTAAAAAAAAAACGTGGGACCTCAGTGGACCTGACGCTGCTCTACACCTGCCATCTAGCACTGAGCCACCTATAACTTCATTTAGACAATGGCTATTTTTGTTTTTGTCTTTGTTTGCTTTTGTTGTTTTAATTTCAGAGTTAATGAGGTATAATTGACATAAAGTTGTAAAGTACTTACAGTGTCCATCGTGGTGACGTGATGTGCATATACATTGTGAAAGGTTACCCCATCTAGTTAATTAGCACATCCATAACCTACTTTTTATTTTGATGAGAATATTTAGGTTTTGCTCTCCTAGGAAACATCAATTATACAAGAGAGAGTCATCTATATAGTGTTAACTATAGCCGCCATGTTTTACATTAGAGCCTCAGAACCTATTCATCTTAAAGCTGAAAGTTTGTACTCTTTTACCAGCTTCTATTCCTCCACCCCCATGTCTAGCTCCTGACAACCACGTCTCTATTGTCTGTTTCTATGAGTTTGAATTGTTTTTTAAGATTCCACATGTACGTTACACCATGCCGCATTTCTCCTCTGTTTGACTTATCTCACTCAGCATAATGCCTTCGAATTGCATCCATCCGTCTTGTCACAAATGGCAGGATTTCCTTCTTTCTCATCGTTGAATAATATTCAATTATATATATGTTCTATGTCTTCTTTATTCATTCATCCATTGTTAGACACTTAAGTTATTTCCATATCTTGGCTATTGTGAACAATGCTGTAATGAGCATGAACATGGCAGTATATATATCTCTTAAATATTCTGTTTTCATTTCTTTTGGATATATACCTAGAAGTGAGATAGATTGCTGGTTTGGATCATATGGTAGTTCTATTTTCAATTCTTTGAGAAGCCTCCATATTGTTTTCCACAGACGCTGCAACAATTTGCATTCCCACCAACAGTGCACAAGGGTTTCCTCTTCTCTCACCCTCACAAACATTTGTCATCTCTTATCTTTTGGATGATACTCAGTTTAACAGGTATGAAGTGATATTTCATTGTGGTTTTGATTGGCATGCCCCTAATGATTGGTGATATTAAATACCTTTCCATGTACCTGTTGGTCTCCAATGACTATTTTGATCATCTATTGTGTGTCAGGTGTTATGATCAGTTCTGGGTATCCACTAATGAACAAAACTGATAAATAATGGCCCCATGCAGTTCACAGTTGAGTGGAGACAGTAAGTAACTGAAACAAAGGTATAACAACCAATCCTGACTAGTGGTGATATAAGAGAAATAAATAGGGTATAGAAGGGGGTTTATCATACAGAATCTGACTCCACTTTTGATGCTTGACCATTAATGATTTTCAGGTCCCACAATTCCCCCTCCTTCCTTGTCCCACACCTGAGCATGGTAATAAGAAATTTTGGCAGGAAGTTCAAACCATGCAAGCCCAGTCCGTGAGAGGCAACCCAATTCTACCCCTCAGCCACCACAAAATCTTAAGCCAGCTGACCCTCTCTGCTCTCTTAAGACATTTAAGACCTGCTTGGCATCTGTGACGTCCTCCCAGAAAGCCTCATTATGTGAACTATAAACCTTTCCACATCCCCTCACGTGTGGCATCATCAGTCTCGATTTGCGAATCAAATCTTGGGTGGCAGTTTTGTCTATTCTGTGAGATGATTGCAACAGGACTATGACATAAATAGCACAGTTTTAACTAATATAATACATTTAATATAATATGATGTTTATATATAGATGGTTTTAACTTGTCTATCCCTCTTTGTGTCATGGCATAATCTTTTAAGGGTTCCAGAAAGAGATCTTAGGCATAATTGAGATACATAGATAGATAGATAGGTAGATAGATAGATAGATAGAGACCTATATACCTGCCTGTCGAGAGATTTAATACATAAAGTCAATATATAAAAGTACTTCCAGATATTCATTCAGAATATCCAGACAGCACATTATATTGGTTCCCAAACCGAGATCACCTCTTCACACAAGCAGGCCTTGTGATCTGGAGTGTAGAAAGTTTCCACAGCCCCAAATACCTGCCCGGGGCTCAGGCCACCTTTAGACTTTGCTGCCAAGGGCTTTCCGAAATCATTCGTGTTTTAATGACAGGGAAGCATCAGATCTCCTGGGGAAGGGAACTCCTGGGGAAGCCTCTGTTAGGAGCAGGCGTACCCAGGAACTGCATTCCACCGGGCGTTAAAAAGCCGGGACTGAGGTCCCGGCTCTGCTCGACTCAACCTGCGAGGCTAGGAACACTTGTTCTCTCATCTTTAAAACTACGGTTTTCCTTTCTCGTTTCTCTTTACTTCTATTTTAACCTGCCTCATCTGGTTGAATGTGACAATGTGTGTGACGCCAAAAGGTCTGATACGGAAACCAAGTATCACTTTTATAATTAATATCTAACCATGTGATCAATAATCAAGGTTTCCTGGTGGGTGAGCCAGATATTAGGACAGTGTGAGGTGACAGAATGGGGTGATATTGTCAGCAGAGCACAGCGTGAGTTCCCGAGCCCCCCACCCAGGGACCGAGGCCTGGCTTTGCCAATTCCTCATTTTTCCTAGGTGAAAAATAGTAACTTCCTAATAGATTTGTTGTGAGAATTAAATGTAATATTTTTAGAAGAGTTTTGACTACACATTCAGTAAGTGTTAACTATTATTATTATTACTATTTTTGTAACCATTTTACTTCTTCTCCCCAAATTGGGAGAAACCAGGAGAGTTTTAAAAGGCAGTCTTAAAACTAACTGTGCCAGCGCTCCTCAGATCTGACTCTCATCCTAACACTCAATGGTCTCCTTGGTAATTTAAAAATAAAACTCAAGAAAGGGAGAAGTTATTTCAAAACATTTTCTATGAAGTAGTGATATGAGTGGGTATGGAAAGATTTACTTTCAGAATATTGTTGATGCTTTTTTGCAATTTAATTTTAAACTGGGGTAAAGTACGTAGCTAAGCAGAAAAGGACTCTGAACGTCAGATATTTAAATAGGTCTGTGGCAGAGCAGTAATACACAGATAATATACAGCTGCTTTGTAGTCATGGACTCTTTAATTGAGCAGACTGATGTGTTGCTTGAATAACGAATAACGGATGTGTGGAGCACAATGAGTGCCAGCACCCCCACCCCCAAAGCTGTGCATTTGAAGTGTAGGTAACAACAAACCATTTAGGAAATAATTGGTCTGAGCCAGTAGCAGAAGTAGCCATTTTGGCAGCAGTGAGAGAGATGTTACTTGCGTGACAGGAGGGAATAAGGCTAAGATATAGAGTGCAAGATTTCCCCCCCCGATTTTAAACCTGTCACCATAAGAGAAATTAAAAAACAAAGTCACAATTCCAACCTTTTGATGCAAGTCATTTCAGATTCAGTAAAAAAGATAAAGAATTTGGAAAAAAAAAAAGCTTTCTGTATCATCAGTTAAATAACTTAAAGCAACTGAGTTAAGAAGTTTATTCACTTTTCTTTTCTTTCTGGTTTTACTGCTTCTGTATTGGGGATTAACAAACTGTGGCCCACTGGCCAAATCGGGCCCACTACCTGTTTTAATAAATAAAGCTTTTGGGGAACATATTCACACTCATTTATGTATTGTTCGCAGCTGCTTTCATCCCATGATGGCAGAATTTAATAGTTGTGCAGAGAATTTATAATTTAAAAAGCCTAAAATATTTTCCGTCTGGTCCTTCACAGAAAACATTTGCTAACACATGATCATTGGGCACAGGTCAATCAAGGGCATTCTCATTTCCTTGATTAAAGTCCTTAAATTACATACAGTTGTCCCAGGATAAGTCCAAATTTTAAACATATTTGAAAGATCTACAAATGAGCCTCTCCCGACCATGCCGAGGTCACCTCTCAACTCCCTCCTCCTCATGTTTCCTACTCCAAATACACAGGGCATTCAGCGCCGCCAAGGAGTCACATTCCCTCTTGTGTCTGAGCCTTGGCGTTGGCCAGTCCTTCTACCTAGAACTCTTCCCCACCTTCCCTCATTTTCTTTACCAAGGTTATTTTACAACAGTTATTCTTTGATATACTCCCCCCACCACACACCCCCCCCCCAGGTACAAGTCGTGCTTGCCTTTCCTTTAGAGTTTCGGCATTCCTCAAGTGATTGTTGATTGTTCTCTCTTTGTAGCTGAGATTCTTCATTTGCTGGTGCCACCCACTGAGAAAGGCCCTTTAACTCTGATAAACAGTGTGTGTGGGGGGGGGGTCCTTTTGACAGGCAGGCAGACAGTCCCCTGGCTGTGCCTGGTTTAGAGGAAGGGCTGCAGTGGTCAGCCATCGCATCCCGGCACTCCAGGGAACTGCCTCGTCGACTAAGCATGGGCTTTCTCTCACTTCTGCCTTTTCCACCTCTGAGCCTAGAGCACCCATGATGGATATCCAGTCTGAAGAGCAAACGATTTCTTATCTTTATATGAGACTACATATTTCATTCCTCTAAAAAATATTTTTTCCCTACCATTTCTATGGGTCTAATGCAGAAATATTGGATATGAAGCATGTCCTCAGCCTGTCATCTTAGAAGAGAAAATATTATTTATCATGTCTTTCTTACTATAACTTCCAAAATAGTATGAACTACAACGTCTGTCTTTTTCACCGTAGTATAATTGGCATCTATTACAAAACCTAAGAGATGGAAGGTACTCAATAAATATTTGTTGAACAGAAAAGAAATGGAGAGTCTTGGTAACTCTCCAGAAAAGAAATAGACTCTTGGTAACTCGTGTTTGCTAGCAGGAAAACCAAGAGCTCACAACAAAACTGAGCTTAGAGCCCAGTTTTGAAAGACCAAAAAGGAGCAGAGAATCTTAACCCAAATCTCTTTATACTTTTAATTACCATTCATGTCTGTCTGTTTTACAGGAGGAAGTTCTCTGGTTCTTCACAGCTATCCTAGTACGGGAGACCCTAGCATGAGGAGCTTCAGAGAAAATCATGAGGAAAGGAAAGGTTTCCTCAAGTTCCCCTTTCATGACCTTTTCCATATACATGGAGTAGCATGGAGATCTTCACATTGATCCCATCTCAACTGGAGACACCTCAACTCAACTCTCCCCAAGATATACATTGAAGCTCCAATCAAACGAGCTCATATTGACAGTACTGTTTTTTTCTTTGGTCTCTATACCCACCCATTAAAAGTTCCTGTCTTGTCCACTCTCTTGAGCCTTTGCTCTCAACTAAATAATCTGCTACCACTCATCTTCTGCTTTTCTTTCTAAGTTTTGCATCACTGTTAAAATACTGGATGATATTTAGGCAGTGCATCTGTGGATGTACTTCACCTTTATGTTCTTTACGTTTAAATATATCTATAGAAAACATATAATAAGCCATCTAACTAGAGCATCAAAGCCTTGAGGTATGGGCTCACATTTAAATAAGTATATCTCAGTTTAAAGAGCCTTAGAAGAAGCTTAGAGAAAAACATTTAGGGCCTACTAGTATAAGAGGCATGTGGATGTGGAAAAAAATTTGAAAATAATTTTCAAAGTATTGGAAACTAGGAGAAACCTCAGTAATCATGCAGTGATAATAAAATGAGCTCGCCACTTAATGCTGTACATTTCCCAACTACAAAGTAATATATTTTTTTCTAGGAAATTTCTATAGTCCATGTTTTATTCCAGATCTATGACTGTTTAATTCAGCAGGCAGAGCAAATTCAGAGGAACAATATCTGCTCCCTGTACGGCAGCATATTTATTTCTACCACCTCCTGATTGGCCCAGTGTCTTTTCCCAAATTCCAGGCTTCTGGTGCTACAGAAGGTCATCAAATTGCATTACCTGCTTTCATGCACATTGGAATCCCAGCCAGGACACATGATAACACATTTTCTCCTGAAATAGCCATAGGCATAGAGATATGACCCTCTCCTTTGCTGTTTCTGTGATTTTCCAGTGTGCAATAAAATAGTGCTACTGGTTCACCATCTTTCGTGGCATGGCAAAAGATACTTTGTCCTGTGCTAACAAGTGTAATAAGTTCATTCTGATGAACTCATTTTCTCTTACATGATCATTTTCATGTTTAGAAAATACAAACACCTAACTTGACTTCCAGATTCAGCTTTAATCTGTACAGAGCGTGGAAATCATCATTCCCATCCCTACCACAAGAAAAACCTGGACAAATTAAAAACTAACTAATTTTGGACCCTGACCTTACATGGCAATGACCACCATGAAATCTGAAGAGACAGGCAATGCAGAGTCAAAGGTGAGATCTCTTTACCCCTAAGAAAAAGCTTCAGGAGCCAGAAACTGGTAGAACCACCAGAAGAACAACATGTTTTCATGGTGAAGAACTGTGAAAGAGTCTCTCCTGGCTGTGGCTGGGGGAAGAGAATAGCAATTGTGAAATGATCCCAGCATGCCCTTCATAATGGCAGTTTACTCTTCAGGAGAAAAGACTCTGCCAGACCCCGCCCCAGTCAGGGGCAGGGAATCCACCCGACTGTAGCCCCTCCAGCCTCATGGCCATAGTTAGGATATGTTAAGCAACAAAACAAATTAACTTGTATTGGATTATAACCCAAAGTATAAAATAAATAACCATTTTGATATAAATACATGAGTGGATGGATAAATATACATACATACATACATACATACATACACACACACACACACACACACAAATGCGAAGGAAGTGACCAATCTTTCATGTGGAAGAACTCTAAATAATTAATATACTCTACCCTCAAGGAAGTGGAGCAAAGCTCCTTGCTCCTTGGGCCTGGGATATACAGAGTGACTTTTTTTCCAAAGAATACAGTGTGGAAAGTGGGGGAAGAGTTACTTTATGGGCAAGAAAACTGGCAAACGCTACCTAAGCCAAATGTTCAAGATCAGTGTCAACAGGGTAGGCCAGACTGATAGCATGTACTCTTGACCTGATGTGATGAAAATGGCACTTCACCTCTGTGGTCGCTTCTTCCCCAAAACACATAACCCCAGTCTCATAGTGAGAAAAACATTAAGCAAATCTCAATGAGAGAACATTCTGCAAAATACCTAATCAGTATTCCTCAAAACTGTCAAGATCATCGAAAGCAAGGAAAGTCTGAGAAACTGTCACAGCCAGGAGGACCCCAAGGAGACATGACAACCAAGTGTAATGCGGTGTCCTGGGCGGGATCCTGGAATGGAAGAAGGACATTAGAGAAAAACTAAGGGGCTCCAAATTAACTATCGACTCTAATTAACAGTAATGTATGTATATGATGGGTTCATTAATTGTGACAAAAATACTAATGCAGATAATCACAAGGGAAACTGGGTGTGGGGGCCTGTGGGAACACAATGCACTAGCTTCACAACTTTTCTGTAAATGTAAATTTTTTTCTAAAACAAAAGCTTACTTTAAAAAAAATTTACTCAGCTCACCCTAGAATCATCAGCCAATATCTAATAAAAGCAAGTGTCTGACACACCTGCACATTGGACTTTTCATCATTTCCAACCTCATCCCTCATCTTCTGATTCTTTCTGAAGATACCAACTCCTGATTTCAGCTCAGTCTTTTGCTTATAAAGGAAATAAGTGCCTAACACAAGATAAGACATTTTATTTCGTATATATGTTTGGATGTATGCTCTGATGTCTCCTTCCACCTCTCCCTCAGAATGCTGCTTGGATGCTAGCACAAAGAGGTCCAGAATATCCAATTTATTAAGGCTCCATATGCAGTAATCCTTCCTAAATGTACGTTTTCCAGTACAAGTTGTATTGCTAAGAATGGACAGTACAGGGCTAACTCTCTCTTCTCTCCAAGTATAGAGAAATTGTTGAGGAAAAGAAGGAGAAAGAGAAAGAGGGAGGGAGGAAGGGAGTGAGGGAAAGCGGTATTGGGAAGAACAGAAGAAGAGAGAGGGGAGTGGGGACAGAGGGGAGGAAATGAGCTTCCCATAAATCAAAGTTAGTCGTTTTTTTATGATTGTGGTCTGTGCTCATTTGTATTTGGGAAATTCAAGACCAAAAAAATAAATAAATAAAAACCTAAACATGTTTCTTTAGGGCAGAACTTCTCAGATCTTTTGATATGCTGATAAAAGGAATATCTAATATGGAGATAGGGAAAGCAGCCGTTCCTAAGCTTATTTAATTATGGATTTTTCTGTTGTTATTGTTGTTGGTGGTAGCATGCCTTCTAGCATTACGAGGCTTAACAAAAGAGAATTTCAAAAACACTGTCTCAGAGGCATAGGTGACCCGGTGTCCTAATTACAATTTCATCACCAAATATTTGAACATCAGTTATGTTTAAGACAACCTGCTCCTCAGATGTAGACTCTTGTATTTGTTCCAGTTCCTTCTATGAAAGGTAGACATCCTAAGAGTCAGGTCAAGGCAAAGCAGATGTGCAAATTATTTGTTGTTGTTGTTTTTTTTTCATCACTGAAGTCGGCTGGAGAGACAAGAAGTGCCAGTAAATACTCAGAAGCACCATCCTTTCCATTGTTGTAGATGGTTTCTCCTAATGCTTTCTTGGACCTTACTTGTCCAACGTGCATCTGGCCTCGTCCGACACATTGTGGCTTTTCTACTTATTGTTGACTTCACTGGCAAATGAATATTCTAATTGTTATGTCCAAAACCTAGAGGGGGGCCCACTGCTAAGGAAACCAGGGTGACTGAGTTACAACAGGCGGCCCCCTGGGACTTGAAGACCTCTGTTCCCTCTGCTCAGAGGCCGGCTGCACTCGGACTCACCTCGGGTCTGTTGGGCATACTACAGCAGACATCCTGTGATACACCCTCTCCCTGCTTGGCCTGTTTCTCCTCCCCAACCCCAGTCAATGGCTTTTCAAGCATTTTATTTTACCTATATTTACTAACGTAACTCAGTTTATGTGTCTTAATGAACATTGGGAACTTTGTCTCACTAAAGTGATTTCCCTTTGGGCCACTATTGCATTCTCAACACAATCTAGTTGCAGAGAGAGAATAGAAATATTTCTGTAATAACATAGGAGTACGCAATGCAGGATCTAGAAGTAAACCAATTAATTGCTATTCTATTGAGGACCCTGTACTAAACTCTTTAAAATGAAATGTTTTGAATCTCATCTTTCAGGACAATAATATTACTTCCCCATTGCACAGAAGGAAGTGAGCCCACAAGAAGCTTACAAGACCTGCCAAAGTGATGAAGCTGTATTGGACTTGGGTCACTAGACACCAAAAACAGCAGCCTCCCAGTAAAGGCTCTTGTGCTTCTCGGGTAGGCTCCAACAGGCAGCATCCTTGGTAGACAAGACCTCTCAAGCTGGGTAGGGCAATTAATACATGCTAATTTTTTTTAAAGGAATACATAAATATCTAAACATTAACAACACAACCACTATGTCACTGCGTGATTTCCAATATTCTCAAAGGGTGTTGCTTCTTAGGGCTGATTTATAAGTGACACGCAGGTGACTAATGCAAAAGTATAGTGCTTTCCTGTTTTATTAAAACACATTAATGGGATGTCTGATGATGATTTTTATGCACTTCAGATCTTCTGGACTACCAGCCCCTGTCTCTGGTCCATGGCATGCTGTGGAATCACTCAAAAGGCAGCATACTCTGGAGTTCTGATTTCATTCGGGTCGGAAGGATGCGGTAATGAAATCATTCCCTATAACATGTTTCAGCTCCATTAAATAGGCACATTGAAGAATTCCTGTTTCATCTGAAATGGGCTTGTCACGGTGACCTAATTGCAGTGTCTGTACATCAGGAAAAACAGCCTTCTTGGGATGATTTTAAGAATTAATTATTTAAGTTTCTTACTTCCACTTAATAATCTCTACAGATTAGTGCATTATACTTATCTCCTTATGATTTGTAAATTTGTCTAATTATTGTTCTTGATACCACCAAGTATGACATTCTTAAATGTGTTCATTCCAATCTATGGGAAGGATTGCTGAGCTAGGGTATCTGCAGGTAAGAAAAAACTTTGTGGGACCAATTTACTAATAAAACCTGGCATGATGCTTGCTGTGAAGATGCTGCCTGTCAAAGGCTTAATCAGGGAGAATAATCTTGCCCACTGTTGCATCCAGGAAAGTCATTGTTTATGACTTCAGGGAGTACTAGCTTGTTAATTCAAGAGATCAGCTGAAAGAACCGTTCTAGAAAAGTACATAAAGGGCTAGGGATGAGGCAGGCTTATTTAGGGTGCTTTCCCCTCGTTTCACATCAGTAAAACTTAAGAATTACAGAAAGTCTTCTAGCTTAAAATTCTGGCAAGGGGGCTTGCCTCTTTGTACCAACTACACCAAACCCTGATCAGTTAAAACCTCGATTTGCATTGGGATTTAGGTCAGTAATAGGAAAGCTACTGCACAGACCGTCACCAGTTAAAGTGTAGCTCCCAGTCCAGAAGCATCAGCATTATCAGGGCGCTTGTTAAAACAACAACAACAACAACAAAAACCCCAGAATCTCAAACCTCACCCCAGACATACTGAATCATAATTTACATTTAAACAAGAACTCCAGGCTATTTATATGCCCATTAAAATTTGAAAAGCAAAATAAATAAATAAAACTTGAAAAGCACATTTCTGGAGCACTCATCTTCAGAGGAGGTGCACTTACCCAGGGGGCGTCCAAGAATACTACTGGGAATGTAAACAATAACATTTATTTGTCTAGACTTCTATAATTTCTATTTTGTGAATTTTAATAATGTGTACGATATCGCATAGTAGCACATGAATAAAACTTACAAACACCATGTTCGGTTGTGCCTGCTCAGAATTTCCCACCAGCGCCACCTGACCCGCCGAAACAAGCTCTGAGGCTGGGCATCAGAAACCTGACTCCACGCGTGCTTCGTGGGCCCTTCCGCTGTGTGCCAAGATGTCAGAACCACTGTGTGTCCACCTTCCGCTTTGTTTGGAGGGTGATATCAGATGATGTTCACCTGCTCCCCAAACTTAATTACCATATCCATTATTTTTCATCTGGCCCAACATCCAAACATCAAGATTTTCAATATATTACTGTATGGCTTTTTATCATTTATATATCTTTATATTATTTCATTTAATAAAAATAGTGCTGTGCTTTTGGAATATGTCAGGCTCTTTAGATATATGTCATGAACAAAGGAAATAAGAATATTTTTTTATATCTTCCTTCTCTAGAGTTTGTTGATATCTGTGCTTGTGAACTTTTTTTCTCAGCCTGCAATGCCAGGACATCATAGCCCAAACCAAATGAAACTTGGAAACCAACAGTGATCAAAAGGGTCATTTTATTAGCATTCCACTCCAATGTAGTGAGGGACCAGGTGTCTTAATGGATTCTACAGTGTCTTAAATTTGATGGAAATCCGATGCCATTCCTGATTTTCAGTAGACCTGAGAAACAGTTTGGGTCAAGGTAAGACACTCTAAGACACCTTGATCTTCCTATCTGTTTCCCACTAGGTTTAAACAGTAAGCAAACTCTTTATGTAATTCCACTATACTCTGTGGGCACAAAGATAAATTAAATATATTCCTTGTGTAGAGCAGCTTATAGTGTGATATTAAAGACTCATATAACCAATTAAATATTTTATAATGCGCAAAATGAAATAAAAAGGAATTCTGAGCAAAACTTGTGGAAATTTTCAGTGATGGAGCAATTTGTTCTTCCTTGGCAAGGTAGTGGGAGAAGTAAAGGAAGGCTACATAGAGAAGATCCTCACTTGCGAGGCTAAGACTTGAAGGACGAGTGGAATTTTACCAGTAGAGAAAGGAGGGGTGACACAGAAAGGAAATTCATTATTTCTAGGCTCAATGGCTGCTGCTTCTCAAATCATGTTTTATGTAGTTTTAAATAATGCAATGTGGGATGGCTTATCTTACATCATCACCAACATCATCATTAACAACATTTTTAGTTTTGCTATGTGTCTTGCACATGTACCTTTATATGTCTTTTCTAATTTAATCCTCCAAACGACCTCAAGATTATGTTCTATCATTACCTCTATTTTATAGATGGGGATATAGAGGAAGAGAAAGTATAAGTAACTTGCCCAAAGTTGCACAGCTCATGAGATGTATGACGGGATGCAGACCTAGGTATTCAGACTCATGACATCTCTCAAGATGACTTGCTCTTTGCTGATCACTGGCTCTATTCATGAGACCTCTGTCGACAGAGTCGAGTGCCATGGCTGCGACACCAGCCACTGAATTAACTCTTCAGGTAAAGTCCATGAGCCACTGCCCCTGGCTGACCAAGGTAAAGCTTTCCAGAAAGCCAGGTTTTGCCATATCACTTTTGTTCCCGAACAAGGTGATTTGTTGTAACGCTGCCAATGGCCTAGCAGTCAGCTGCCAGCTCTGCAGATAAACTCTGCTACCGTTTAGAGAGCAATGAGGCAGGGGGGCGGGGGCCTGGATGGCTGAGCGTTGGCAGGAAAATGTGGATCCCGTCTACAGCCAACCCATGTGAAGGTGATAGCCCTTGTGGTGCCTGGCTGTTGACCTAGCTGGGATGCAAATTCGGTCCCCATCCAGTGCACTCTTTGGATTACGGATCTGTGTCTTCAGGACTGTGAATATGGTCCTTTTCCCCAGCACTAAATTTCTCCTAAAATTTATTTTCCAAAACATTATTTTTAATGTTAAACAACCCCAAAATGCATTTTTCATGTTTATTGCCAGTGCATAAAATTACAATGCTGTGAACATTTTTAGCAGCCTACCAATACCGTGATCCATAATTTAAAAGGTGACTTTAGTATGGCAATAAATTTTACGAGACACTGAAACCTCTGCAGAAAGTATACAAATTAGGGGCCAGCCATTCAGCCAGCATTTCGAGGGGTGTGGTTAATCACTGCTTCCACCATTATGGAATCTGTGGGAGGGACTGCAGTCTGCTCCACCGTGGAACTGTTGGTGCAGGAAACACCGAGGGGCTGGGTTTGCAAACTCTCCTTTAAGAAGTTAGTGATGATTTTCAGTACGTGTAGTGAGAATGATAAAATCAGGGTGAGAGACATACGCCTTCACAGATATCCCCCACTTAAAAAAAAACAACTCAGCAAAGGCGCACACACCCAGGCTCCACTGCATTTACAGGAAAGTGAACGCTGTGTCGGGAGTGGGGCTATTAGCTCTCGCTGGCTGAGTTTCACAGTTTGAAATTAATTTTTTTCTGTATTTTTGCCCTCCCGAGGTCCTGACCAATTGCCACTTTGTCGGCGAGCTTTTTTAATTTTCAAAGAAGGTAGGTGGTGTGTGAAACAAATCAATTGCTCCTTCAGAAACCACATCTGTATGGCTTCTCACTTTAGCTTCTGCCAAGCTGGAGGCATCTCGGATATATATATTTTTTTTTCCCCCAAAAAGTACGAGGCCTAATTAGGAAGCAAGTGAATATGGAAACAGTTTCATCAGGCAAATAAACTGCACGAGGACTGTTTTCCTAGCAGAAGGTGGTTGCTGATGGATGCTAGAGTGAGATTCTGGACAATGAATACATGCCTCACGGACGGACACTGAGGTCACCCATTCCCTCTGCGTGCTTACAGGAGGGGACTTGGTGATGGCAGGAAGATAATTAGCAAGTGCAAAGCTCGAACAAAACCATGGAAATTAGCACAACCTTACAAGTTGCAGAGCCGAAACCATGCAATATGCACACACAGGCGCACACACACACCCTAGATTACACGTGTGAGACGACTCCCCACATCGGCATCATTATTCTATTTAGGCTAATGATGCCTGAGACAGTCAGAGCTATCAGTGCTCTGAAAATGATATGTACCATATAGAAAGGCCCCCCAGGGAAATCTGGCCTGTTAAAGGCGCTTCAGGTCTGATGGATTTTTTTAATCTATGTGCCAGCCTGCTTTGAAAGCTAAATAGGTGCCCATCAGCAGGCTGTCAGTGGTCAACAACGTCACATATTTTGCTTGTACATTTTTGTTTCAATCAAATGGGTTGTTTGCCAGATGGCTGCTGTCCTCATTAGGGTCTTTTAGCACATCAAGTGAGCATTCTTTGGGCTGATTTATATGAAAACAGGGTGGTCCTTTGTGTCTAACTTTTTTCCTTTTATTTTCCTGAATTAATTGGTGGATGTGTTTTGAGGGATGTGCGCCTGTGGCCATCACGAACGTGTATGCAGAAGCATATATGGTGGGTATCGGCCAAACAATCCCTCATATACATAGCTGGGAGTAGAAGATGTGCTACTTCATGACAAAAATATACATTTAGGAAAATGAACATTAGTTAGGATTCCTTAAACGATGACAAATGAAAGTTCAAAGCCCTTAGAAGCACCACATGAAGTATTGTTTAATGCCTTGACTTCTGAGGGCAATAACAATTCTCTTTGTAGCATGATCGTTGACACTCAGGAGAAATTTTGCAAAGACCTAACCACTTCCTGAGTATAAGAAGCAACCAAAAATGCGTATGCCCCGCCCCACCGTAACCTCCAAAACGAGCCCCTTTGCAAAGAAGAGCAAAACTTCTCAGTGGCCTGCTTCATCACTCCCTACTTTCTTACCTCCTGTGCAGATTGTTAAGCTACTGTAGGCCCATTCCTCACCCACCTTTCTGTGCTCTTTGAGAGAAGGCTCAGTTCTCCCCTCAACTTTCCACTGAGGCTCTATACTTATCATCCCACTCCAACTGTTTGCTCACTAATCCCCCCCACAGTTCCAGGTCCACCGCTCATGTCTCTAGCCTCGTTTTACTCAACCCATCAGCAGCACTGTACAGTTGGCCACTTACCCCATTCATCTGCTCGAATCTTCCCTATCGTTCTTACGATGGCTTGTGGGTCTCTCCACGGTCCCCCTGTCCACCTCTTTCGGTCTTTTCGCTGGTCCTCCACGTCAGCTCTCCCTCAGCAGGTCGACCAGTTTCAGATGGGGTTCTCAGGTTCTCCACTTTGCCCTGTCTGTGCTCTTCCCTTGGGCAGCTCCATCTGGCTGTGGTTTTAAATGCCGTCTGTGGTTAGTAACTTCCAAACTTTAATCAAAGCTCTAGTTTTTAATTTTTTGTGTGATTTTTTTTTTCACTGAATACCATTCAACTACCAAACTATATATTTGATTTCTCCACTTGGATGAACACATGCGCATCTCAAACGTAACATGCCTTCAAAAGAACTTCCTAAATTTTCTGCTGATTTTTTTCTTTTATAGTCTCCTATGTCTCGGTGAATGGCAGTACCATCCACCGGGTTTCTCAGGCTGAAGAACAGAAAGTCGTCCTTGAGACCTCTGCTGGCCTCATTCCTCACATGCCATCCATCAGCAAATCTTCTTTCCACAAAATATCCCTCGTCTGTTTTCTTCTCTCCATATCCACTACTGCCAGCCAACATTTCGTGGATTATTGTGACTGCCTTCTTAATTTGTCCCTTTCCTTCTATTTTTGTCTCTCAACAATCCTTTTTTCACAGCGGCAAAAATTACCTTTAAAAATAAATTCAGCAGATCATATTAATTTCCTACCAAAAACCCACCAATGGCTTTACAACACACATAGAACAAAATCTCAGCGTCTTACCCTGTCACCTTGCAGGACTGAGCCGCGCCTCTTAGCTTCATCTCCTGCCATCCCCCCTCCCTCACTGTGCTCCAGAAATGTCCCAGAACATACCCAGCCCTCAGTCTTGACATCTCCTGCCCCTTCTTAGCCCTCATGTCTCACCTCGGAGATTCCTGACTACCCTACCCGGAATATTCCACTCCCAGTCACTATTGTTTCAACCTGTTTCAGTTTCTTTCACCACTCATCACCATCTGCAATGGTCTTGTTCACATGTTGTCAGTCTGGTTTATGGCTTTATCTCTCAGAGCTAAAAGGTAAGTTCCATGGACCCTGTTTGTTCACTCCTGAATTCCTGGACTGGGGACTATAAAGTGTTTAATAAATACTTACGTGTTAATGGACATAACTGTATAATGTGATTTAGCACAGAATTACAAATATTTTTTGCCATGTTACAGAGGTTTTGGTCATTCTCAACTAAATTAAAAACCCTTTGAAGATAAGGACTGTGTTAAATAATCCCATACTAGGATCATCATAGGTATTGATAAATGCTCATGAATAGACTGACAGATAAATAAAGCCATCTTTAGGATATCTTCCCTATAAGACAGCCATATTTCTCTATCTCTCTTCAGGTATATTTAAGATAAAGCAAATTAAAAATAAAATTAAAACTTTGTGGGAGAGCAGATACATTATTGAAATATACTGAAAACTGAACAAAGGGATTCATAGCAAAAGAAAGGAACACAGAGGATTCAGGGAAAAACTGTACAAACCAGGCAGTGGACATAACAAACGTAGTTATGAAGATCATTGTAAAACCCACGTAGGGCTTCTACTAATTAACTTATTCATTCATTCAGAAAATATACATGGAGGTCCCACCACATGATGGGCTATAGCTGTAGAACAGTGAACTAGAGACACTGTTCATGACCTTCGAGGATGTCTGACTAATAAAGGAAACAGACAAGTGTTCAGGTAATTACATATAGAGGGTAAATAGTAGTAAGATGGGTAATCACGGGGGTTGGAGAGACCCAGAAGCAGCCCTAATCCAGGCTTGAGAGTCTAAGAGAGCATCCTGGAAGATGTGGTTGACCACACAGTGTTAATGCTGTGCTCATTGTATTTTAATGCACTTAAGAATCACCTAGGAAGCTTGTTAAAACACAGGCTTACGATCTCCTT
This sequence comes from Eonycteris spelaea, assembly GCA_003508835.1. Taxonomy (NCBI): domain Eukaryota; kingdom Metazoa; phylum Chordata; class Mammalia; order Chiroptera; family Pteropodidae; genus Eonycteris; species Eonycteris spelaea. The sequence goes on along the minus strand of PUFA01000066.1, from coordinate 4,640,112 downwards.
CCCAAAATCCTGATGCTAGTTGGTCTGTAAATCACACTCTGAGAAACTGTGATTAGTAAGTGGAGGTTCTTTGGAATCAGACAACTCTGTTTCTTAGTCTCAGCTCTGCTCACACACTCTGGCTATATGGCAGTTTCTTTCCCCCTCTTACCCCAGTTCCTCCACCTGTATAGTAACACTCAGTCAACATTAGCAAGTATCACCATCATAATCAATGTTACCATCAGCCTAACAAAGGAAAGGGAAATGTTGTAAGTGGAAGAAATAAAATGTGGAAAAGCCAAAAGACACGTGAGAAAATTTACTGTAACTGTGGCTAGAATGACCTACCTAACAGAATAAGAATCCCAGACATTGTACATAGTTTAGTATGGTCTAGACTAATGGTTGGGAAATCTGGCCCGTTGCCTCTTTTTGTAAATAAAGTTTTACTGGCACACAGCTTTATGCAGTCATTTACATATTGCTTATGGCTGCTTTTGCACTACAATGGTAGATATATTTGTACAATGAAGATAAGTAGTTATAACAGAAACCATATGGCCTACAAAGCCTGAAATATTTTCTGTCTGGATCTTTATAGAAAATGTGTTTTTATCCCCGCTCCAGAAGTAATATGGTGTGATGGTTAGGGGCATAGGCTCTGGAGCCTGACCTCTTGGGTTTGAATTGCAGCCTTCATACTAACTTACCTTGTGTAAGTGACTTAACTCTTAGTGCCTCAATTTCTTCTTCTAAAAAATGGGGACAATAAGGGTACCTTCCTCATGGAGTTCTTGTAAGGATTCTAATTAGTTAATACATATAAAGTCCTTAGTTGAGAGCCTGGCTTAGAATAAGCCCTCCATAAATAACACGCATTATTATTGTTGTTATTAAAGGCTAGTCCCTTATTCGTTGGTTGAATTTTAATGGTTTGTGGAAACTGTCTTGGATGGAGTATCTCTGGCTATGGACCAAGGCCAAGAGAGGAAGGCAAGACGAACCTGCCGCAGACGAAACGGAAGTAGCTAACTTTAACGGCTCTGATTTTGCCCTTCTAAGCCTTTATTATTTCATGTACATGCACACAAAAAAAACAACCAGATTCCTCACTAAGGTCTAGCAACAAACAAGCAGTCTCCCCAAATATGACCAAATTGTATTTATATGAAGACACTCTTTTACTTTTTCACACGTATAATTTTATTCCCTTGGCCTGGCCACCTCACTGTCTGTTGGCTCAGCTGTGGTAGCATTCTCTTAATACTACATAAACTCATTTTTCTATTTTAACTCCTTTTTAAGCCACTGATTCTCTTACGAATCTGTGTCCCGCCTTAGATGGAGCTGTTGGAAGGTGTTGCAAACAGACCTGCTGTATAAACGGCAATGGACACAAATGCAAACACTCCTTCGAAGTCAGACAGACAGACTCGAATACGAATCCTTGCTCTGTCCCTTACTGGCAAGTCGACTAACTTCTCAGTTTACCCGCAAACAAAATTGGAATTGTAAAGATCCCTGCTTCAGAAGCTTCACATGGGGAGTAAGTGCAACACCTGCCACATGTAAAAATTTCCCAATTAACTGATAACTATGATTACTTTTATTAGCAAAATTCAATGCTTAGAAAAATTTGGTTTGTATTTTTTAGTAACACTCTGATGAAATACCTTACCTCAAGTATTCAGCAAGTGAATAGATACTGCCCTCCTAGGAACACCATCAAGAACATTTAGGCACTGACTGTTATTAAATTAAAATGTTTATCCCTCAGGAGAGAAAACAATCAACTCCCACGCCAATTCTATTTATGAAACAAAATGCTTTCGTTTTTCCCTGACTCAAATTCTCCTTTATGTACAATCTCTTAGAAATAGCAGGGGGTTTAGAATAATTTTCTCACTATGTGTGTGTGTGTGTGTGTGTGTGTGTTTCAGGGCTAAGTTTATATTTAGGGCTTGTCTTGAGAACCATCCTCATCTGCTCTTGGAAAGAAACCAAGATCACGGGGGTTCTTGGCAGCAGGAGAGCTCCTAAGCCCTTATGGTGTGGGTGCTACAGTGCTATGTGGATGGGGGTAGGTGGGCTCAACAAGAGTAAGCTAGAACAAAAATTTGCAAAGACATTTGTTATATTTCTGGGGAAATATCAGACATAGTCAGATATCAGTCTTCTAAAATTCAGATGGACAGACTATTCAGAAATACGTAAAAATTTATATTTCTCTGAGGTTTGTGTCCAGATCTCCTATTGTACATACTCCTTCCTGTTGTATATGTTAAACTGTCAGTCAAGAGGAGGTCACTTCCGGGAAGAACCAAGTACTTTTCCATATCTCTGCTGATGTCATCCACACATTTCAGTCCAGCTTAATGGAAGATGGTTTACCTGAAATCAGGAATTGTGGGCTTGACCTTATTTCTCCTTCAAAAATGACATCAGAGTTTACCTTCTCTAGGAATATTCAACCTCACACACAGTTCCCATCAGGGCTAAGTCACTTTCCAATAGGATTGCATTTTGTGATGAACCTACCCCATTAAAACTCTTACTGTGTTATTATTAAGTATTTACCCCTCTTTGGCAGAAAAGACTCTCTTTCACCTGTGAATACCAGAGCCCAGCTTAGTTCAGAGCTGTGGAAAGTGCTTGGAACAAGCTTGGTGAGCAACTGTGGCATGAGGGTCAGAGATGAAAGGAAAGACAACACCAAGCAGAGTTTGAGGCATGGTTCTGCTGAACCCAAATCATCTCAGTTTCCTGGAACTGCCTCAGTTTTAGCACTGAAAGTCCCAGAGTCACCCTATTTCTAGATGAGGAATCTCGTACAAGTTGTCCAATCCCTCCGTGTCACACTTTCTTCTCTTTTATCATTAAAATTGCCATCGGAATCACCGTCTTCAGAGCTATCAGTTAGTAATAGCTAATGGATCAGCTGTCCATCGATGCCTTGCCTAGTCTTCCACTTTCCCTCCGGGTAACAGCACCCCAGTTCTCCTTGGGCCGGGAGTGGGGGGAAGGGGACATTTCTTCCCACCCTTGGTTCAAGTGGTTGACGCCACCCTTTACTGCAAGCTCGCACACGTAACCCAGGGCTGCCCTGTGAGAGAGACCTATCCCCTTGGCTGCCATGATCAGCTTGGAGATGATCATGTGACGCAAGCAGGCCAAGGAGACACAATTCTGAGACGTTTGCCGGAAATATAGAGGAAGATGTGTTCTTAGTTCACCTGGATTTTTTGCTGGTAGGCTGCGAGAGCAATATGCAGGGGACGGCCATGTAGAGAAATGGCCTACTTGATTGTGAAGCCAACCCAGAGGGAAGCAAAGCTGAGTGACGGAGAGAGACACATCCTGCCAATATCTTTCGGCCACTGAACCAAGCCCTGCCAGAGTGGCCCTGGCTGTTTTACTGATATGAAATGTACTTTTGTGCTTTAGTTCATTTGCTGTAGAACTGAACTTGGAACCAAAGAGTCTGAACATAGTAAATTTACGTCAATATAGGATGTTAAACATCAGATTTTACACATTCCGCTTTTCATTTTCTGACTCTGCCTTAAATTTCCAATTTTAAAAAATTCTCCTTTTCTGCCCATGACCATATGATTTGTATTTTATACTTAAGAGACAAATGTGTTGTGTGCTAATAATAATAATAAAAAAGATTCAAATGTAGTCTGTCCAAATGGTGGATGAAAGGGTTTTCTTCCCACAAGCGTCTGCTCCCCTCCCCACCCCCCCACAATGAACACTTACTGGATGTAAGTAGACACAAAACTGGTGTTTTCACTTACATCCAATAACAACCCTAACAGGAGGTAATTTTATTGTCCCCATTTAACAGATGAAAAAACAAAAATTTACCAAGGTGAAGTAACTTAATCACCATGACACGGCCAGCAGTTTCAGAGCTGTAAACAGAATTATAAAATAATAAAAATGTATTCTTTCATATTAAGCAAACATTAGGAAATATCTGCTCTGTGTCAGAAACAGTTAGAAGGTGCTGAAAACACCGAGGTGAACAAGATCGCCACAGAGACTTGCATTCTAACGGCGTAACATAATACACAAGAAACCGCGGGAACATAATTCCTGGCAGTCATAGCGGCCAGGAGGGAAGCGGAGGGGTCGGGAGCGACTGGAGAGGGATCAACATTTTACATGGGTTTGTCAGGACGGCCTTCCGCAGGAGGTGACATGTGAGCAGAGCCCTGAATGATGAGAGGGATGAGACCAAAACCAGGATGGGAGCGACGTGCCTGGCAGGGGGGCAGAGTGTCTGCCTGCAGTATGGTCTCAAGCATTAGATGAAAGCCCACGCGGAAAGCACTTGGCAGACACACGGGCATACACAGTCACCCACTTTGATCGGTCTTTGTTAGAGTCAGACTCCAGTGGCCCACCGCTCCTAAAACTCTACCAAGTGGTGCGGCTCCTGGAGAAAGACTCAGTTTGTTCTGCTGAGGTCTTCCAATACCATCCATCTCCTTTTTGTGGCATTTTACTTCTGGAAGCCAGTTTCCTCACCTGTGAAGAATGCATAAAAGCACTTGGCACAGTGCCTGCATACAGTAAGCGCTTAATAAATCATTCTCCCCCACTGTATTTAACTTGGGGAATACACAAGGACTCCTGTGGGAAAAGGTTCTTCATTCTTTCACATTTGTCCATCTTAATAGGTATATCTGTTAAGATTCTTTGGCTGCTAACAACAGAAATCCATTTTGGCTATGTTAAACCAAGAGAGAGAGAGGGAGAGAGGAGAAGAAGAAGTGGGAGAAAGAGAGATAGAGAGAAATGTATTGGAAAGTATATAACAGGCCATAAAATCTATAGGAAAACTGTAGAATCGGGTCTCAAAGAGTAAGGGCCCAAGACTGCTCCATGAACTGCAGAAAAGAAACTGATGGACAAGGCAAGGATAAACTAGGGTTTGAGGTCTTCCTTTCAAGATTCAGTTCTTCCTGCAAGAAAATGGAGCTGTTTGACTTGGGTTACATGTCCATCTATTGGCCAAGAGGCGTAGGGAAGTTTGATTGACCATCCTTCTAATCCTGTAATCAAAGGGAAAGAAAGAAAACCCAAAGGCAGGGCAGAAGTGGTTACCATTGTGGGATAAGGCTGCTACAACAGGCAGGTCTGACTCTCAATTAAATGGAAGTTAACTTCTACCAAAGAGGGAAACTGTTTGTTTCTTTGTTTTAAATTTAAATATGACACAGGGGCAGAAAACAAGGCTATATAGTATAAATTGGTTTTTAGCATCCTTTGTAGAGGTAGTACCATGTAATCATTAGAATCACGGGACCTGGTCTGCAACCATCGGGATTTGAATCCCAGCTCCTCTGTTTGCCAGCTCTGTGAGTTTGGGCAGGTGATCTCTCCAGACAGGTTCCCACATCCTCATCTAACAATTGAATCTGCCTCATCAGGTTGTTATTAAAATTAAATGAGAGAGACAAAAAAATTAAATGAGTTAATATATCTAAAGTTCTGAGAATGCCTAACATGTATTAAGTGATCAATAAATTTTAGTTATTCTTATGATAACTGATATTATTGATTTATATTTATTATACAATAGCTAGGCTCTTGGGGTTATCAGATTCAAATGTAGTTCTGAAGGTTATTGATGTTCAAACAATTGTAATTGCTCTGAGGCACCAACCTTCACTTCCGTGTGGTTTTCATGTCCTCTAACCTTATGAAGTGATTACTCCTTTGTTCCTTTATAAACAGGACCCTAAGCAGAGTGAACTCTCTAGAAGTGCTGTACAAGGTGGTTTGTCAGGATGTCTTCAAGGAGCACGTTGCTCTTGATGGAAGCACATCAAGGAGAATGCCAGGCACATGAACAACCTTCACATTCAATCGCTGTCAATGTGCAACTGCACACAGCCTGGTCTGCTTGCAAAAGGGGAGCGTATGGTATATTTAGGAACAGCAATTTCACTACCAATACAAAGTAAAATGGAGAAAGGAAAAGCTAAGGAAGGTCAAACCCTCTCTTCCCCTCTAATTTGTTGAATTTTTACATCTTTGCTGCCAACGCTTAGCTAAATTGCAGCTTTTTCAGAATCTCTCATTAGTAGCTTTTCCAAAAGAGCCTTGTGCTAATTTGACTTCCTATTCAGGAGCAGAACAGTGACTCAAAATGAGATTGTCAGGATCCTAGGGGTGGAAACATACATCCTTCCACTTGGAATCCTTCATGTCGTCAAATGTGAAATCAACCCACGACTTCTCTGGGGTCAGTGAGAAAAACCAACAAGCTTGGTGAAGTTGGACATACTTAGGGAATAAAGAATGAGACTCCATATTATTGCAATCTCTTCTCTCCCTCATCTCTCTTTGTTCACATTTGTTTTTAACGTGCCAGTGGTCAAAGTGAATAATGATATATTTTTGTTGTTGTTGAAGAGAAGCCCTTGAAAGCCATTCTGAGACCGGGGTCCAGAAATCTAATCTTTGTTTGATTCTGTGTTTAGTGGGGATTCAAATCCCAACTTAATTTAATCTTTTGACTTATCCTGCAGGTACTGCCTGATTATATTCCATTGCCACCAGTAATAGGATTGCAGGGACAGAATCTTGCTATTAGCACTTTGAGAAACAAAAGCAGAACAGAACTCGTCGCCAGTATCAGTCAAAAACCTGCCGCAAGTATCCGCCTCCCTCAGCGTTTTCCCCACTGCCTCATTCTAATACCTCAAAAACATATATAAAAAGTTGTGGATTCCATTCATCTCCAGAAAATCCTGAATTTCAGCTAAAATTCAGAATCTGAAGTCCTTTGCTTATATATATATGTTAAAACTACAACCCTCAGTAAACAGGTTCTGGTAATGATTGGTTAGTAATTTTGATGATTTGCTTATAGGGTCATTCTTCATACAGTTTCATGATAGTTGGTAATTTTTAATCTACATAGAAATCATATAAAGCCTAGTAAAATGGAAAAAGAGTGCCAGGCTCCCTGGGTTACAATCTTCTTGCCAGATTGGCAACCTTAGATGAGTTAATAGTCTCTACTGCTCAGTTTTCTTACCCATGAAATACAGATAGTGACTATCTCATAGGGTTTCTGAAGGATCAAATGAAATAATGCATCCATGGAAAGCCCTTAGAAAATTTGTTAACACATAGAAATTATATAAGAAATATTACCAGTTATTACTATTAAGAAAGAAAAAAAAAAATACCAAAAAGTGAAAGAAAGAAAAAGTAACAACCCCTGTCCAGCTGACATGATCTATCATTCTGTGGGCTCTTCCTTTGTTGAGGTTCTCCAGCTTCATATACTGTGAGGAAAGAATGTGAGCATATTCTGTCGGGGGAAAAGGAGACTGTAAAATCCAGTTGACAAGTAAACATGTAAAGAGATTCAAACTCAATAGTGATCATTGAAACCAAGGAGTATCTGATTTTCACCTGGCATATGAACAGAGATGAAAACCATTTTAATACCCAGTGCTCTTGAGGTGTGATAAGATGCTGTCCATAAACACTAGGGCCTTCCTTGTGAGCAGCAGTGAGGATTTAGGCTGATTTTAGTAAAAAGGCAATTTCTTGTACTGTTACTTGGTCACTAACAACATTTCTGGACAAGCTAGAGAATTACATTTAAGGCTAACAGCCACTGCTCACTGCCTCAGATGACATACAGAGTTGGTCCAGTACAATTGCCGCTTCATTGCCCTTCAATACCCTATGACCTTGGTACTCCCTCAGCCCCCTGCGAGTGCTCCCCAAAAACTTGATCTGGAGCATAGAACCCCACAGCTGCCAGGGACATGTCTCTGCAGCCCCTTGATTCTTTGTACCACCAGCTTGCATTCAAATACTGGGCAGGCCTAGATATCCCATTGGAAGTGCCTAGAGGATGTCTAGGCTTCAAGGAAGCATAGAGAAGCAAGCATGTGACCATTTTAGACATCATGGCGGGAGGCAACCTCTACCTCAAAACTAAGGGGATTGCTTAAATACAGAAAAGAGTTTATGGTATAGAGGGGAAAAAAGACAAAGCATATATGTACCACTGAAGGGCAGCATTTTATAGTACCTGTGGAATCATAGAGTGATTTATTCTTCATCTAAAAACAATTTCACGATATGCTGCAAGAGACTTAAAATTGCTTATATGTTTGACTTTATAATAATCCCACTTTGGACTATTTATCCAAAGGAAGCTATCAGAGAAGCAAACACTTATATACAAGGATGTTAACCAAAGCTTTATATAGCTATTCAAAAAGTTGACAATACTCTAAAATCTTTAACAATCAAAGGATAATTTAACAATGCTGGGTCTATTACTTTAAACATGATTTGAATTATATTGTTAAAGAAGAAAGTGAGAACTATGGTAAAACACTGACATTTCTGATCTTCCTTTTGGAGGTGGACTCTTTCCTTCCCATATACTATACATTATTATTCTAATCCCGAGCCTCACTCCTCATTATCACTCTCTATAAAAATTTACCATTATTATTATTTTTTATTAAAAAAAACTTCTTAATTTTAGGATAGTTGTAGATTTATAGAAAAATTGCAAAGACAGCATAAAGAGTTTTGATTTACCCCATGCCCAGTTTATCATCTTACACTAGTGTGATACATTTGTCACTATTAATGAACCAGCAGTAACAGACTATTATGAACTAAAGTTTATGCGCTATTCAGTTTTCCCTAGTTTTGTTTTGTTTTGTTTTTTTTTTTAACCTAATATCCTTTTTCTGTTCCGGGACCCAATCTAAAGATGCTACACTACACTTAGTCATCACGTCTCCTTAGGCTCCTCTTGGCTGTGATAATTACTCAGACTTTCCTTATTCTTGATGACCTTGACAGTTTCCTGGAATACTGGTCAGGTATTTTGTAAAACGGTTCCCAAATGGGATTTGTCTGACGTTTTTCTTGTGATTAGACTGGGATTATAAGTTTGGTGTAGGAAGACCACAGAGGTAATTCATCACGGGCCCATCAAGGGTATATACTAACAACACACTCATCGCTGTTGCTATTAGCCTGGACCACCTGGCTGAGGTAAAGCCGAACAGGTGTTCTACTATAAAGTTTCTCTTTCTCCCCTTTTCCATACTGTACTCTTTGTAAGGAGTGGGGAGTTACGTTCCTTGAGTGCAGAGCATCTACATAAATTATTTGGAATTCTTCTATGTGGGATACTTGTCTATTCCCCTCCATTTATTTGTTTATTCAATCATTTATATCAGTAGGGACTCATGAATATTTATACTTTGAGCCAATACTACTTTGTGTTTTTTTTTTTTTTGTTTTTGCTTGTAATGTTTGCTCTTGAATACCAAGAATGACGGTGAAAACCACGTCCAACCCAATCACTGAGACATCTGGAGACTGTTAAGAATCAATTCCCCAACAAATAGTTATTGAGTACCTACTGTGCACAATGAGATGGCTTTCTTTAGCAGCTAATAATGCGATTGGTCATCCTTTTTGTTTGTTTGTTTCTTGTTATCTGTCCAGGATCAAATGCTTTTGATATCATCACAGAATCGGCCTCCCCAAATCCAAAGCCAGTTTCCTTGCCTCCCTTCTTGATATTCTTCCTATTGTCTGGAGACTAACTCCACTAACTATCCCATTTCTTTTCTTGTCTTTTTAGTCTTCTGTCATTCTCTACCTGCAAACACATCTTCCTTCATCATGGTTATCAAAGCTAATATTTTTTGAATACTTAACTATGTGCCACATATTGTGATGAGCACTTTAAAAGTGTTTCATTTAATCCTGACATCAATCCTCTAATGTAGGTACTATCCTTAGCCTCAGTTTACAAAACAGGAAATAAACTCTAAGAGAAAAATCACTTGACCAAGATCTTGATGCTACAGAGTAGCAAAGCCAGACTAGACTAATAGCCAGGTGCTGCAGGAAAATTTCCCTTCTTCACTCTGACTTGAAGGATTGTTTCTTCTGAGCAAAGTAGAAACCACACTGCACCTAATTTTTCTCTCCACCATACCAGGAGCATACTAATTTTTGTTTCTCCTTCAAAAAGTCAATGTAAAATTTAAAATAACCATATTAAAATTTCAATTTGTCCAGAGGGGACAGTGGGAGCTAGCAAGAGAACAAACAAACCTTACAAACAAAAATAAGGATTATCCAAAGTCCCTAGGCAGTAAGTTTTAAGCAAGCCTGCTGGGAGAAAATAGTACACTTAACACACGCATAATGGCAAATATCTCAACAAATGACATCCTCAGGGGTAGGAGTCTAAAAGGTCATGGGAGAGAAGCAATGTATCTTAGGTCCTCGATATTATTTCAAAATTAAAAACAAAAACAAAAACAAACAGGGCTTTGATTCTGGCCTCAAATGCTTTTGATTTCTTTTCTCTCTTTTTTAATGGACAAAAGAAGCCTTCTAATCGGCAAGGTAAATAGTTCATGGGTTATTTATTTTATCTCCATTCCTGGTTAAATTGAGTTCAAAATAATTAGATAACCCTGGAAAAGCTGTGACTGGTACTGCTAATTCCACCTAATGATTTTCCGGCATCGTTGCCCAGTGAAAGGGGTTATCTGTTAAAACAAGCTTTAAACTATTAATAGAGTGAAATTACAGATTCAGCAGCTACCCCCAGGTATGGGTTTCTGGTAGGGTACTGAGGCTCTGGACTGGGGGCTTAGGTGCTCGCTTCCCCCAGATGACCATTCTTTCTCCCTCGAAGTTGAAGTTGATCGTTCAGCACCAGAGTAACAGTTAACTTGCTCCCAACACCTTACACGATGCGTGGCCTTAATTGAGGGACCTAAACAAACAAATTAATCACTCTGGCCCATAAAAATGACAGAATTCATATGGTAACATTCTTCATTCTCTCCAATTTGTTTTCCTGAATTCCCTGCAGCGATTTATTTGCTGAATATGCGAGTTTTCCCCCCTTATGAAAATTACAAATTGTTGTCAAGGTTAACGAGTTAATATTCTCATTCAATATTTATTTCATGGGGAGACAGAGGAAGTGCGACTGCTCCTGTCCTTCTTTCCACTGCAAAGTCTGGTTTCTTAATCAAAATGACAAGGACACTGTCCTTTGTATGATACTTGGAATCATCGAGACTAAAAAATGAGCTTTATTAATCAACAGGCCCTGATTAATTATTATAAAGTGCAGCGCCTACATTTCTGTACATTTTAATAATTCCTGCAGAAGGCTAACAATGTCCCTTGGGATATGGAACCTCTGGGGTTTGGATTTTTCTAAGCAATGTCACAATAAATCGTCAAGAGTAGCTCTGCTTTCTCTAATCTACTTCGCTTCAAACCGGCAAACCAGGGAAAACCGTCTTTCTCCTATTTCCCATCTATAATTCATCATTTGCATACAAAGAGCCAAGAATCAGTGGTTTCATCAGTTTTCAAAACACTGAGGGACAATGACGGTGAATTATGGCAGGCCAAAGGATCTGGCTCACGTAAGCAGAATATTTTCGTGGAAAGCAGCCTGACATAACTTCTGGGTAAGAATGACCACACGAAAGATCAAGAAGAGAAAGGTCAGGGGTCTAAGGACCTCCTGTAAGCCGTGACCTCTTGACTTTCCTTTCTAGACACACGCAGCCCAAGGCCCCGCTGACAGTGGGACATCGTCCATCCTAAAGGCTGCAGGCATGCGCACATTTTTAGGGCTTCCCCACAACCCCTTTAATATGTCACCCCAAAGTGGCCTAGAGCGATGGGGATATTCTGTCTTGAATGGTATACATTGGGCAAAACTCATGGAATCATGCCCTTAAGAACTGTGTATTTCACTGTATATCAGTTTGACCTCAATTTATATTTTGAAAAAAAGAGCTTATAGGAAATAAAAAGAAAAGTAAAATAGCAAGGTATATATGCTATTATGTAATAATAAGATATATGTATATACAACTATGCGTGTTTATTATAAATATATACATTGCCTATGACCAGCCCCATTCTCCTCTGTCTTGTTCCCAAAATGGCTCTGAAGTACACCTGAATTTAAGCTTACTAAAAGGAGGCAGAACAGCAGCTTCCAGGTCAGAGAATCTCTTTGGGGTTTAAATGATTTTTACCCCTGAAAATTTTACAAAGTAATTACTGGGCTGGCAGATCCTCATCGCTTCTGACTTCTGAGGCACTAGGAGAGGAGTTCCCCACTCCCTACACTGAATGATGAGGCAGTGACAAAGAGGGGGCTGGCAGGTTATCACGAGAACACCGTATTCCAGCAGTTATCAGCCCTGGTGCGTTTGGCACATCACAGACTCTGGTGAAGTAGGTTATAAGCTAATCACTTCCAATTATAAGGGACTGAAATTTGTAGTGACCTAAAATATAATAAAAATGAGAATAGGTCCAAGCTTCTACCTGCCTACATATGACCTGGGTCATCACATCAGTGGCAGGCTGGGGACCATGTCGACACGGTGGGATCATGAGATTGTCTGTCTTTGATGCCTAAACTTATGACAGAAAAAGTGTTTCTTTGAGTAGTGTCCAGTTAGATGAGCCTCAGGCAATTTTATGGATTTTCCTTCAAACACGAGTAGTTTGGGAGCAGTGGAACGTTCCTTGTGCAACCAGCATAAACGTGATACCAAGAGACGGAAACGAACCAAAAAAGCCATCCTGTGGTCCGAACAAGGAAGAAGCAGCTGTAACCTGCATGGCTGATGGCCTAGGGCCAGGTGACAGCAAAGATAAGTCAGAACATGCCATGTGAATAGAGGCAGAGACCAAAGACCAGATCCCACACTCCTCCTCGCACCCACTCCTGATTCCTATGCAGCCTCCTTGAACATGAAATCAGTCATAAGAGGAGAGCACCTTGAATTGAAATATTTTATTTCCATCATTTGAGATATTAAGGACTTGTATCAGTTAGGTCCTTAAGTATATAATAGAAGTATGAATTAGGTCCAGAAGTATATAATAGAAAATCCTAATAAGAGTGACTTAATGAGATAAAGAAATTCTTCTCTCTTATGTAAATAAAGCCTGTTGGTAGGCCTTCTGGGGCTGGTATAATGGCTCCAACATATTACCAGGAGCTCAGCCTCCTTTCTTTCTGTTCTCAGCTTTCCAACTCAGCTCTCTGTGGGAGTCCAATATGGCTGCTAGAGCTCCAGACATTGCAACAGCATTCCAGGAGAAAAAAATAAAGGAGAGGAAGCAAGAGAAAGGCAAAGAAGAGTCAGATGTCTCTTATTTTTAACTTCCACATACTGACTTGACTTTTAATCTCATTGACTGGAATGTTTTACATGGCTGCTGCTGGCTTCAAATGTGGCTGTGAAATGTTGCCTTTTCACTGAGCTCACTATCGTTTTGAATAAAATTGGATATTTGTCACAAAGAAAGAAAAGAATAGATATTAGGAAAGCAGTTGCAAAGTCTCCAGTTGCAGGCTTTACCACAAGGCTCACAATAGAAATTAAGGTGACTGAGAGTGAACATCAGAGATGTTATGTCTCTTCTTAAAAATATGAGTTCATGGCTTGTGCTCTGCACCAGCCTCATCTATAACAATGTCCCTCCTTGAGTAGGAGAGGAAACGGTGCTCTCACAGGTTTGGAATAGCCCACAGCCTCCCTTCTCCATGGCGGAGCCCCTGTAAGTTCTATTATAACGTGCCATTTGTAGTTATCGCAGTTATGAATTATTTCAAGCTTTACTTCACAATCGAATTCTTTTGAGATTTCACCAAAGTCTAAATGCACCCCTGGAAGTCCTATAGGAAGTCTATCACCCAAACTAGATGTCACTATGGAAAGAATAATAAGAACACCTGGCCCGCATATTCCAAAGAAATATTAGAGGAATAAATGTGATTCTACCCATGATGTTTCTGGAAGGCAGTCCCTCCTGCCTTCTCAAGTCAGGTATTTCAGTTACACGTGTAATAGAGTCCTCATAAGACAGAGGTGATGTTTCTGCGTGGGGCCAAGCAGAGTGAGATCAGAGCACGTGCCCAGGTCGGAGTTTCGTGGCTTTTCCTGCACACTTTTGCTGCAGAAGTTCAGCAGGAAGATCCCAGGGCTCTGGAATTCTGGGCCTCCTCGCCGTGCTTATTTTTCACCCCGTAGATATACAAGTTCGAATCACAGAGAGCAAGTAAATGAGATTATGCTGTTAGCTTTCTCCAGAGATAGCAGCCGTCCAGGTCGTAAAACTACCATATGGCAGATTTGGCAGTCCTCGCCGAACGCCGTGGATTAATTATCACATAGACAGACTCTGGTCCCCATTTGCAAGCGCCTCGGGCCCCCTGTGGCAGGGATTGGCAACCCAGTGAAGGCGAGAGCTTGTATTATGTTTGGCAGGGACACAATGTGACCTTACTGTGGCCAGTTCTGTCATCTCTTAACATTTCGCTCATGATTAAGTTTATCATTTCAAATAAACACAAAATGTCAGGTCTCTGGGTCTACTTAACATGGAGAGCCAAAATAGACCTCTCTCTGATTTAAAAGGGCCTAGGCCAAGGGAACGATCTGATTAGCTCTTCCATCTGACTTTTATTAGAGCTATCGGATAATATAGTGAGGGCAAAATCCTTGTTCCAATTGGCTGGTTGCCACAGTCCAAACACACAGGGTATCTGCCATATTTCCCTTGACATCTCCAGGTCGCTAACTCAAAGTGGTGATTACAGGGTTTGATCCTTCTGGAGTTTCACCTTTCAGCCTGGAACCTACCAGCCCTGAATAAATTCTGGCTACATTTATCCCAGTTCTCCATGTGCTGAGGATGCCTGTACTCCTAGACTTTCCTTCTGCTCTCTCAGTGATAAGGACCAAAGTGCTCGTAGCCTCTTCTCGTCTGTGGCTTCAGCCAATATTCCATTCTCTTAATAGATGTCTTGCTACCATTTGACACTGGACATCGGATGTTAATTGTTTACTTCACAAACATTTCTTTACTCAGCTGGAAACCACCAAATTGGGGTGGGGGATGCGCTATGTCAGCTTAGTTCCAAAGATCAAAAGTATTCAAAACTATGCTGTAGATGAGATACAGCCAGTGGACATTTGTAGGAGACGTCCAACGGCTCTGCCGTTAGCCCAGTATCCAGTGTTTTATGATTGCACCATGCAGAATTTTAAGAGTCAATATCCTATAATTACAGACTCTAGGCAACCATGCTTTTCAACCTGGAGCAGAAGTCAAAACCTCAGCCTGCTCTGGGTTCATTCATTTAGTTATTTGATAAACATTGAAATGTCTGCTCTGGCCTCTGTCTACTCATCAATTTATCCTGAAGATCGGCCTCCCTCTTTCTTTGCCGCACAGCCAAATGGGCCTTCTCTTAGTATTTTGGACAAGCTGAGGTTCTTCATCCCTCAGAGACTTCTAGCATGTTTCCTAATTCAGTGTTCTCCTTCCTCATTCTTTTTGATCACTCCGTGCCTACCTAACTTTCACTCATCTTTTACAGCTCTACACCAGTGCGCCTTCCTCAGAAGATAAACCAGGGAACCCCACGGTATGCCTTCGTGACTACAAAGTGAAGGTGGTAATAAAGAACAATGATCACAGTGACAGTTAATAAATTAATTTCGTAATGACTTGGTAAATACCTGCCTTCCTTGCTAGCATGTCAGCTCTACAAAGTCACAGCTCCACTTTGACCAAGGCTGATCTTCAGTGCTTGGCCCAGCGTCCTACACAAAGCAGAGCTCGATAACTATTTGTTTACCAGTAAACTGAGCACTTGCACATGTTGCCAAGAGGGTTGCTCTTGAGATGATAAAAGAAATGCTCCCTGAGGAGGCACGAAGGGCAAGCAAAGGATGGCAGTGCAGTGTGCTGCCTGCTGCAACACATCGCAGGCCCTGCCGGGTAAAACGTGGGTATTAAAATAGGTGGGTTTTAAATACCTTTTCCCACATTTCTATATCCCCCACAAGTGTCTTCAAGAGGAAGGTAGATGCAGACTAGGATTTTGTTTTAAAAAGCCAATTTGCAATTCGCTGAACTCGTAGAACAAACAATACCATGAAAGCTAAAGTGCTTTTGATTTTCGAGAGCCATGCTTTGCTCAGAGGGGGGAAAAGGAGGTTTTATCAGAATCCCAAATATTGATGCTAGAGTGTAGAGGACGTTATAAACACTGTTTCCTAAATAAACCCAAAAATAATTGCAGATATACAATGATGCAGCATTTTATTCCCACCCAGTAAGGAAGATTTTTTTAAAAAATCACAATGGGTGGGAGAAGAATTTTGGACAACAGTAAAGCAATTGGTGGGTATGGAAAAAGAAGCTCTTGCCTCCCCCCCCCCCCCCCCCCATATAAAGAGCAACCTTCGGTGGGAAAAGCTGAATGTGCGGGAGAGATGCTCAGACAGGTTTGGGAAAATTCTGGGTCAAGAGGACTTGTAATTCACTTCCTCTGGCAGAGCCCGGTCTGCCTGTCAGCCTCTTACAGAAGGCCCTCTGCCATTCCGTGCAAGGCCCCAGCGATGCTGTGCCAGAGAAACATGGCCCCCGAACAGCCTCTTAGCAAGAGCTAAGAGATGCAGAAGTCCAAAAACAGTGTAACAGAGCACTGACTGTGCCGGTGTGGTGTAAGAAGCCACCCAGGAGTTCCTAAGCTCCCGAGGAGCAGAGGGTATGTGCTCAGGTGTGAGAATGGACTAAGGATGTAGGAACTGTAGGAATATTGGACAGAAGGCAATTCCAGAACATGGTGCCCAAACTTCAGATGGAAGAACCTGTTCACAGTAGAGGCCAGTGGGGCCAGAGGATGCTGTCAGCCCTGGAATCTTTTTTCTAATGTCAGATGACTTTTTCATCACACTGCAATGCCTCAAAAATGACAGAACCAAGGAGCCAGGCAAGACAGGTAGGGAATCTTGACTATTACTGAGATTTAATTTGAGAATGATAGAGGCGATGAGATTAAGAGTTTTCAGTCATTAGTGGAAAGAAGGGCCTTTCAGTTAAATTTTTATTTTAGTTGTAGGAAAATAAATCTACAGAGTCTGTGACTGTCGGCATTTGAACTTGTTACAGTACAAGTTGTTGTGACAGCTAAAGAATGGAATGATGAGGTCTGTAAAGGAGGGAATAGAAAGAAGATATTGGAGCTGGATCATGAAATGTAAGTGAGAGTGTGCCAACCAAAAGTGGTGGGAAGTGAATTTTAGGCGGCGGGGACAGCCAGAGTTCAGGAAAAGAGGTGCAGAAGAGCATGGCTCAATCGGCGAAAATAAAGGGGATCAGAGTAGCTGGAACGCAGGGCTTCCCCAAAGAATGAGAGTGAACAATGAGGTTGAACCTAAGCTAAGGAAAACAGGCTCAGTCCTGTAGCCGTAAAAAGTGGACATTTTTGAGATAGAGAATGAAATTGTCAGAGCCTTCGGGAATGGGAGGGAAATCAGAATGACTTCTCTAAAGGATAGGTTTGCTTTATCTGTCAACGTTCAAGTGCAGGTGACCTTGACCAAGGAATTCTACTTCTAGGAATTTGAATCAGAAATGTTTGCTCGCCTATGCACACAAAGCTGTGTGTACCTAAAGATTCTTATTTCAACAGAGTTTAAAACAGAAAAGTAAATACTGGAAATGTTCCTTTAGGAGAGTTATATAATTAATGGTGAAATATTATACAGAAGTTAAAAGAGTGAGATTTATTACTATGTCCTGAAATTGAAATATCTCCAAGGTCTAATTAAATACACAGCTTCTTCCCCTTAGTAACTTGTGTCCATCAGCAATTCACATTCTTTCTGCCTCTATTTCCTCATGTGTAAAACAAGGATAAGAAAAGGTGTATCTCATAGAGTTGCCATGAGGATTAAATGAGTTAATCCACATAAAGGATTTAGTACAATGTCTGATGCATATTAAACACAATATATAGACATTATTGTTACTATGTATTAAGATAGAAAAGTAACTGATAGCACAATATGGATAGTGTCAGCCCATTTATGGTAAAAAAAAAACTTTCATAAAATGTATAAACTTAAAATATAATACCTTTCTGAAAAAAGACAGACTGTTGGCAAGTGATATAGTTAGGACTTGGAATAGAGGCTGAAGATTGGCAGGGAAAGGGACCATTATATCATTTTACTACTTTCCGTACTGTTTTTAATTTAAAACAAATCATGTGTTTGCATTATCTGTAAAATGACCAAAAAGCAACAAAATTAATGATGATGCTCAAAGCATTTATTTAGTAAATCACTTGAGGTGGGTCTACATAAGATGATTTTAACAAATAAAATATTTAATGTAAAACTGTAGTGCACAATGGGCAGATCATTATGATGCTGTAATAGGCTAGGAAATTCTCGAACTCTAAGACCACAGCTCCATTTCCCATTTAGATAGCCACCTGTAAGGTGGGAAAGGCTTCCAATTATTATTATTAAGTATAATTAACCATAAGTATCAAATATTATCAATATTATGAAATTTTATCATTATTGTTTTAGCTCCATAACTTACTAGTGACCTTGGAAGATCTTAAAACTTCTTTGGGTTCTTTTTCTTAATCTGCATATAAAAGCAGTTCTTACCTCTGATAAGCTATGCGAACTAAATGAGATAATGCTTGGAAAGCATTTGGCACAGAGCCTGACATATAGTAAGGGCTCAAAAGTACATAGTGATAACAATAATTTTATCATCATCCTTTTCTTATATTACCCACACTCAGAGACTTTTTTTCCCTAACGAGGCCATTCTCCCGAACCCCATGCAAAGGAAGAGCTGATTCGAAGAAGCGCTCCTGAGACATCCCAGTGTCTTTCTTAGGGACCCCACTCTCTACACCTGTAGATGAACCCTTCTGGGTAGTGGGCAATGCAGATGCCTCATTTTAAAAAGAACAAACAAACAAAAAAACCACCTAACCTACTGTGTTCCAAGCATTTTGAAGCATGGGAACCCTGGCAAAGGAAATATATTTAAATAAAATGCATTACCAACTCCCAGCAAAACCCAAACCAAACCCAACAATAACAATTGCTTTCCCTGCTCCAAAGAAAATGCACCGTGTCCTTGTCTTTCGATGAGATGATATCATCAAGAAGCCATCATTCAATGCCAATTTATGAGAATCAGCAATGCAAAGTAGAAAATTAAGTCATGGCAGGGATGTAGGACAGGGATATAATTAACACTGACGGGTACTTGGATTTTTAAAAACCAACACTACGAAAACCACACAAAACTACAGCGTGATGTAAAACGCTCTCCTGAGCTGGCAAGGAAGTGGGCTGTGTGACCCACGGGGTCTCCGCTGCAATTCTAATTGCTATTATTCTCTGGGATGTGATATCTTAATCAGAAACAATAGCCTGTCTAATTGACTAAGGTGGGGGGGAGGCCTGCTACCTCTCACAGACATCTGAACAGTGAGAGCAGTAAATGAGTAATGCGATGAAATTAAGAAAGGACAATTCAGACAGTGAGATCAATTAGATTGTGAACAGTCATACAAGTGGAGGCCCAGAAGCTTCTTCACTTGAAGTATTTAAGACTAGAAAGGTGACACGAAGAACATCCTCTGCGAAATTATCTTTTATTTGCAAGAACTGGATGGTCTATTTCCCTTTTCAAAAATAATATTGAATAATTGCTCGCATTTATAATGTGTCTTTCATCAAGGAGCACGAAGAATATTCCCATATATTATGTCCACATCTCTGGTCATCATTATGAGATAGTTTCTTATACTCGCCAATTTTCAGATGTGGAAATTAAAAGTGGTCTATAATCTCCAACATACCAAGTACATTATAGGATATAAAATAAAATGTAATATAGGAAAGATCATCTTTGAGAAATAGTAATTCTAGTACCAAACCCTCATGTCTCGAATATATATTAGGACCATTCAACATAAACGATACAGCACGGCCGTTTTTATTCAGACCTTTTACTGGCATGTACCTGGACACAACTGGGAACATCTTTTCTCTGAAAGCCATTTCGTTAGAAGGTTTTCGTTTGTGCGGTTTGAATGTACTTTTTTCTGTAAGTTGGACGGCGAAGTTAGAATGCAGTTTGAAAGCAAAGGATACTGGACTGAAAGCCAAGAGAACAGCCGCTTCCTCGCTAGGCAGGTGATTTTTTGGACAAGTCACTAAATGTCCCTGGAGTGACATTTCCTTAATGTTTCCTCTGCCAAGAATCCCTTCTTCCCTCCCCTTTCTCTCCCATCCCAAGTGACCCACTCTCTTCTGTCACACTTCATTTACCACATAATGAACCTATTGCCCCTCACCCCTTATTTTATTATAATTGCTATTTGCTCATTACCTGTCAATCAGAATTTTTGATTAGGAGCTAACCATTATTACTACACTCAAGTGAACCAACAACTTAACTATTAATTTACTCTGAGTAAAATGCCCGTGACTACCCTAAAATATTAAAATCAGTCCACACACTTCCGGGCTTCTACCGGTCCAAGAGCCCCAGGTGAGGAGATACTAAACTAAGCTCCTCAAACTCCAAAGGCCACAGAATGGGGAGGGCAGGGCGGACCTGAGCACCTTGGCCTTCTTTTAAGAGCTCAGAGCACCCTCGTTGCAGGTGCCCAGGGGTGAGGAGTTTTCATCTTTTAGATACTGAATTAAAATCTCATCATGTTTAAATGTTGGTCACCCCTGCCTTCATCACGTCTAACATGCCATCACTAAAGATGCACCTTAATTCCTGAAAAGTTGAAATGTGAAAAAAAAAAAAGTTTTCTGGAATTGATGAAGTCTAACAGGTTTATTTCTTTAAAAATACTTTTATTTAAAAATTTTTAATTAAAAATATGCTTTCACAAATTTTAATTTATACTGGAAGGATCATGAAATTGAGTATGATCTAGCAGAGGGGTCCCAAGCCCCTGGGGTCTGTGGCCTGCTGGGAACCAGGCCGCACAGCAGGAGGTGAGCTGTGAGCGATCCCCTGCGGCTGCTCCCCAGCGCCAGCATCACTGCCTCAGCTCCACCTCAGATCATCAGGCGTTAGATTTTCATAAGGTCTCTGGTGTCACAAAGGTTGGGCACCTCTGGTCTAGGGACCACCAGGGTTGTTGTTTTTTTTTTCCACTTCTGCCTGGTCTGCTTGTTTTCCAGTATCTCTTTTAGCTCTAACATTTGATTATCTTATTTGGTCAACAACATTGAGGTGATAGTAAACAGAAACTTTTTTAAATGAAAGATCCCAGGAAAACCTACTTAAAACAGATTAACTAAGAATTTTATATCTTAAATAGGTATATCAAACACACCCCACTTTAAACAAACTTATATAGAACTAAATAAGAACTAATTATAGCTTTAGTCATTGATATATTATGATTTATATAACATTGATTAAGAATTTATCTATTGTTATTGGTTTTAATTTAATATTTGGAAACCATAAATTCTATTTTCTGGGCTCAAACATTTTTATAGAGCTTCACAAAACTCTAGCACCCAACCCCTCAGCTTATGTTGCCTTATAGATGAAACGGCTCTATGCAAAGCACTGCTCTAGTTCATCCTTCGGGTGAGGACCTACTATGTGTCAGGGGACTGTGCCAATGCTTATAAGCATTATGTCATTTCTTCCTCACAAAAACACTCTGAGGTAGGTATTCTGAACTTCTGTCTTCCTAAGAAGGAAACCGAGTCTCAGAGAAGTTAAAAGTTTTGCTCAGAGTCCCCACTGATTACACGCGTCCCTTCCTGACTCCCTCTGTACCAGCTCCATGCTCTCTGTGCCTGGGAGGCTGAGCAGTACACATTATCACAGAACGTTCTTCTCCAGAAGCTTCTGGTTGGGTTTGGCCAAAGGGAACTCCACCAGGAAATCAGAGGGAAGGAAAAGAAAGAGATCCCAGTGTGTTTCCCTCCAGCTTCCCCCCTGAACGATCTTAACAAGCCGACTAGGGCCTGGTTGTGATAAGGCGGCCCCTCCACACAGCCCTCCCTCTCCTGAACCTGGCCAGCTGTCCGTCCTCCTGCTTCCTCAGGTGTGAGAGCAGTAAAAGAGCTCCCGCGGTAATCACCCTCAGGTCCTCCACTGTTCCTGGAGGTTTCCCTGCACCCTGCCCACAGCTTTGCAAATAGTTCCTGTATTTAACTCTCTTAAAAGTAGGCATGTTGTGCCTACCAGGTCCAGACAGCTTCTGGGACCAATCAGAGATTCAAATCTAGGCCTCAACAACTTAGAATCAAAAATACAGAAACACAGGAAGAAAGGAAAGAAGAATGGAAGGACAAAAATAAAAAAATAAAAAGCAAAAAAAAAATTAATAAGATTAAAAAAAATCTTTTCACCAAACCACAGAGCTTCCTAAATATCTCTTCAGAAAAAAAAAATCTGGGTATGTGATATTATAGTAATCTGTTTAGAGGAGAGGGGGCATTTTTTTTTTAAATAGATACTCATTTCCTGTGGTATAACATCTTCACTAATACCCTTTCTTTGAGAACCATCTAGTACCTTTGAACTGTTCAGAAGAAAAATGCTATGTAAATCCAAGGTATTATTAATAGTGTATCATTTTTTGCGCGGTGATAAAAGCCCCAGGACACAAGGCTACTATAGGATAAAACCTTTTCAGCAGGAGACAATCTTAAGGAAACAGAGTCTACTACAAAGGAACTCAGGTGGTATAAAAAGTATAGGTTTGCTGAATTCAGAAAGGTGTTCGAGGATTTCCTAATGCAAGGAGGAACTCGAGCTTATCTGTACCTTGCAAGTGGAGTGTTCTGTTTCCTTTCGCAGTTAATGGCATTGTTCATCCCACAGGTGGTCGCCTAGAACCGCTTTGGGCATCCCTCAAGAGACGTTATAAAATAACTTCTTAATGCCAATAAGAAGTTATTGTTTTATTCACATTGTTTCTATTTATGTACCAAGTAGCTCGCCAGGAATTCTGGGTTCCAGTTTATTTTTATGTAAAACTAAAGATAATATAACAAGAAAAGAACCTGCACTTTTAATGACCACTTACTATATACCAGGTCCACGCTAAGTTGTTGATATGAAGTTCCTCAATGTACATATTATTTAATACTTGCTACAATATAGTACTATGCCAGTCTACTATTGTTATCCCCAAAATCGCAGGGAAGAAAACGGGCCCAGCGTGTTTATTTATCTTGCCCAAGGTGAGACAGCTAGAAGATAATAGAACCGAGACGTCAATCTACTGCAAAGCTAACGCACTTAAGTTTCGTCAGAGATAGAAAATCAAATGCAAACGGACACAGGATAGGTCCACAGTTAATGGAGCCAGCTGGGGAGGCAATAAAGTTTCATAACAACTGGAACGCAGATGCCCCACCTAAAAGGACAGTTGCTATTCAGCTCCAGCTGATCAGGCATTCAGCCTCAGCTGATCAGGCATTTCCATAAAGAATAGGGACTTGATGTAACCAGGTCTTTGGTTCAAGAAAAGTGGAAATCCTGAATTTTTATATATGAATCTCCTTATTTTTCAATGCAGGCTCCCAGCCAATAACGATAATTGATTGAGGTGTTCGAGCTGAGCTCGAGATCCACGCAGGTCTGCGGTCTGCACCCTTCCCTGGGCTCCCAGGTAAACACAAAGGCGGCTCTCTCCTCTCCACCATCCTTCCAAGATTTTCTCATCTACTTTCGAGGCCTGGAACCTTACGCAAGTCCTGGGGTTAGTCATGGGGAGGGTGACCAACCCATCCTCATTAGCCTGGGACTTTCCTAATTTCAAAACTGTGAGTCCCATGCCCCAGGAAACCCCAGCCTCAGGCAAAGTGGGGCTGTTGGCCCCCTGGTTAATGCAAAGAATTGGCTTCTGGCATCTGCGAAATTCCAGAAGGTCAAATAACCTGACCTTTAGAATGTGTCCTTTCAGGGGAATTTTGCTCTCCTTGGAGGTGCTAATTTGCTAAAGCTTTTGGGTCCCCACTTGGGTCTCCACTTCAAAAATTAAACCGCCTCTGAAGCCAGGGTATACCATTCCCCAGGACAGCCCCCGAAAGCGCGTTTCCGAGGAGCAATCTGAGATGAGGAGAGGAGGGCACGGGAAGGCAAGCGGACCTCCCGAGAAAAGCTTCGAGGTGTTATTTGTGAGAGAATCCTAATGCAAATCCAAATGGGAGCTCGCCATTATCGGGGACTCACACAGCTCCAGGTAAACAGCTAATGAGCAGGCTGCCAGTTCCATTTTTATCAAGAGCCCCTTCGAGACTCAACCGTGCCATTTCATAAAATATGCAGATGATAGTGCGGGGAGAAGAGCAAAGGCTTTGAAAATGATTCACACAACCTAAAAATGATGTTGAAAAGGGAGGAATTAAATATTCACAAAGTGAGAGAAATTAAGGCATATTAACTGTTAGAATGTGGAAATGAAATGACTAACATGCACGGAGCTGATGAGAACGGCATGATTACAGATCTGTCAAAAGTTTCTAATTCTGACACTGCTGATGTGGAGGTGCTAGTTGGCTGGTTAGGGCAAAAAATTAGGTATGGGGCAAGCCGCTCGGTGCTGATGGATCACAGTCGAAGGGAGGGAGACGCAGCGGTGATTAACACGAAGTCCCGTTTCATGCCGAGGGTGAACTCCACGCTCACAAAATGAATACTAATTACGAGCACAAAACAAGACTTTAAGTTGGCTAGACACGTGATGTGAAGGTGGCTATTAAGTCCATAATGGGGAGGACAGAAGAAGGCTCGGAGGCTGGAGATGGCTCAACTCGGTGGGGTCATCCTACCCTCCCCCTTTCAGGGGCTGGAAAGCCAAATCGTGGCCCATCCAAACTAGAATTAGCAGTAATTATTATATAATATGTAATGATGGGATTTAAATGGCTAACACATTTTCTCTGCTGAGATCATTTAGACATGATTCATACAAATGATTAAATTAATAGATCTTCCTCTTTTTAGACTGCCAGGCAGCTTAAACTAGATTTTTCAACAGAGACTGATTCTAGTGAAATTATATGAATAGAGAGATTTACAGAAATTGCAGGAAGAATCGGTTCAGTGTGTAAAGGCACATTAGGGTTTAGAGAAATTCACAAATTCACTCGAGGATGAGCACACACCTTGCTTTTCTTTTTTTTAGTCCACCTATATTTTAAAAGGGGTTTTAGAACTAAAGGTATAAAATCAACATCCTCAATAGAAGGAGATAAAACACGGAAAGCTAAACAACTATTTACAGCGATAGAGTAGCTTTTCTTATATCTAAAATGCAGCTGCTTTTAAAAAAGAAAACAATTGATACAGGTAAAAATACATCTTAATAATAGGAAGATTATTCTGAGAAATTTAAAGCTTAATACCAATGGAAAACGAATTTAAAAGGTGATAGTATTTGCATATGAGGTATTCTTGATTTCGACGCAGCATTTGAAATTTCCAGGAGAAAATTAAGAAAAAGATAAGTAAATTGCAAAGAAAAGAGCAGCTCGAAACCATCTTTGACAAAACATCGCTGTAGTCACATTCTGTCTAAATCCCATCATTGTTGTTGGATTGGAGGGTGTTTTTCTCTTCCCTCCGCAGAGTATAGAGCAGTGATTATGGACATGAGGAAACTGCCAGAGATCCACTGTGTCTCATCAGCTGCACAGCATATGAGCAAATTAACAGGCACTTGGGGAGGAAGCCTGCCGGACGGGGCTCGGGCATGTAATAATTAACATAGCCTTGCCACCTTCCTGGCATCTTGGGAAGAAAATATTAATCATTCACAGCTGTGATCGCCTCAAAGTCTCCTATTTTATGGCTTTGACATATCCATGAATAATGCCATTTACTATAATGTGCAGCATATCGGAAAGAATTTTTACAGCATGGCTGCTCCTCTGGAATACATCGTCAAACCAACACGTAAACCTGGTTCCTGTGGCACTTATGGAAAACGGAATCTAAGGCAATCCTACTTCCAGACTGTATTTTACTGAGCACCCACTATGTGCCAGAAATCCCACGTATTTTTTTTAAGTCTTTAACAATGCCTCTATGAAGGCAGTACTGTGATTATCCCCATTGTGTAAATAAAGAGATGGAAGACTGAGAGATTAAGGTCAAACTGCCACAAAAATGAATGCATGCATGAATGAATGAATGAATGAATAAAAGAGTCAGGCTATGAACCTCAGTCTGCTTTGCTCTGGGGCCCACGCTCTTCCCGTAGCATGGAATTCAAAGGAAACCGAAATATTGCGGTGACATCAGTTTCTACAATGCCCTTGATCCTCTTGGTCTCCAGGGGATCACCTTGGCAATTAATTCGTTTAGAGAATCCATCCAGAATTTTTTCTCTGCTTCATCACTCTCACCACCCTTCTTTTTCACATTTCCTACCCTAATTCAGCTCAAGTTTCCATCCTTGCCAATTCGTTCTCCACACAAGAGCCAGAGTAACTTTCCCAATGTAAATTGAGATGGGAGCTCCCCCGCCTGAAACCGTTATGTTTTTGTCATTACGTTTAGGATAAAGATGAACAATACATTGCCTACAACATCCCAGGTGATCTGGAACATCCTCTGCTCCCCAGCTTCGTTTCCTGTGTTCCTCCTTCTAGATCTTTTACTAAGAGCCAGCAGAGAGGAGGGGCTGAATTTCTCAAAGCCTTCCTCTGACGCCACCTTAAGCCCTCTGCAGGCCGCGATGCCTCAGCCTGGAACACCGCCTGTCCCTCAGTATCACTCTCACTCCCACTCCTGGCCAGTTCCTTCTTATTCTTTGGATAGTCCCTTAAATTTCACTTTTAGAGGTGACACCCTAAAACCCTCTAATCTATGCCAAGTTCTCTGGAGCTTTCATAACTCTATCCATGTTCTCCCTGGCAATTGGCACAGTGATGAGTTGTGCTCTGTGTGACTGTTAATATCATGGCATCTGTGCCCCACAAGAGAGTTTAAACTCCATGACGGCAAGACTATGTTCTCTGTGTCCGTCATAGTATGTGCTTAATAATATGTGTGAAAGGAAGGAAGGAAGAAAGAGGGAGGGAGGGAGGAGGGAGGAACAGAGGGAGGAAGGGAGGAAGGAAGGAAGGGAGGAAGAAGGAAGGAAGGAAAGAGGAAGGGAGAGAGGGAGGGAGGGAGGAAGAAAGGAAGGAAGGAAGAAAGGAGGGAGGGGGAGGGAGAAAGGAAGGGAGGGAGGGAGGGAGGGAGGAAGGAAGGAGGGAGGGAGGGAGGGAGGAGGAAGGAGGAAGGAAGGAAGGAGGAAGGAAGGAAGTCCGTGCCGGCCGCTTGGATGAAACACCTTCCTTCTCAGACAGAATCCTGTCTTTTGCACTTTCTCCACTGTCCAGCTCAGCACGGAAGCCTCTCCTTGGTGACATCCCCACCACCCGGCAACAACCAGGAGCGACGGTGCCGTGAGTGCTGTGTTGTGCTGTCAGGAGTGGGGCGGCTGAGTGTGTGCCCTTGGAGAACCTTCTGGCTGCAGGAGCACCGACTCTCCCAGGCAAAAGGAATCCATCCTCCTGCCATAGGCCCCAACACTTCTCCCACGTACCTGCCTCAGGCAGTTGTAATTGCGCGTTTGTATGCCAGCTCCCTGCCTCTCAGACCGCCAACTCCCCAGAGCAAGGACTTACCCGGAGATGTTTGCAACCCTTCAACATCCGGGACAGGGCTGGAGCACAGGAGATACTCAGGAAATGGCTGTTGAAAAACAATAATGACTCAGTGAGTAATGAATAACTAACTAGTGAAATTAGTGAATTAGTAAATTAGTAATAAAATAGGTGAAAAGTCAATGGGAAACCAATTATTCACCCAAGTTTTTCCTAAGGTGTAGTTCCTAGTGTCCATCCTGTGAATGGTAGACGAGATAATTTTAAGGACTACATAAAGTTAACTTTTAATTTCAGTCTTCAAGAATGATGACATCAACATAAGAAAAAAATTAACTTTCACGTCAAATCCTTTATATCATTGATATTATTACTTAGGAAAATCTGGGTTAAATAAAACTATTAAGCAAATATGGAAGGTACTTGGATGTGGCAAAAATTATGAAATCGGCATATAATGAGTGAGGCTTGGGAACAGTCGTTTCAGAAATGAACAGGGGAAAAAAAACCCTAAGATTTCATGAGCTTCCTCTGTGTTCCAGGCACCGCATCAAGCGCCTGACCTGTACTAACTCCTGGAATCTTCCTAAAAGCCCTAGGAGTGAAAAACCACCCCAGCTTACGGGTGACGATATGGAAACTGAGATGTGGAGAGGTGAAATCTTTGCCCGAGATTGCACGACTCAGAAGGGTTTGAACCCGGGCTCATGCCCAGGTGGAGCCTGGGGTCTGAAATGCAAGCTGCTCAGACTCCAGCAGAGTGTGAGCGAGCAGGTGAAGGCGTGAGTGACCCCTCACTCACGAGAAGGGGAGCATGAGTGGCAGCGAGGCACGCGCCTTTCCTGAGCGGGACGCAGAACCAGGAAGGATGCTTTGGAGTGGCCCTCACCTTTGTCCTGCTCTCGCTTCTCTCTGGCCTGAGTGGCACAGCGCCCACTCTGGACAGCGCTTCGAGGTGAAGCCCTCCCACTGCCTCTGCGTATGGCTCCGTGAAAAGGGAAAACGCCCCAGTCCTTCTCCCTGCCCGTGAGGGGAGCATCTCTCTGAGCTCACGGGTCCCAGAACAGGTGATGGCGAGGTGGGCTATTTGCTCCTGGTCAACCATGCTCCCCAGGGACTGTTGAGAGCACCCGCATGGGAGGAGATGGGAATAAAGGGGTCTGTCTGCACAGCAGCCACTCCGACCCAGGGGCTAAGGAAAGGGGATGACATCGTGCTCACCCAGGAGAGATGCGAGTCTCTTCTTCCTTGATGATTCTCTTAGAACCACTGCGGCCCCTTTCGCACACGGCAGAGGCACGCTGTGTGCCACCATTCGAGAACCAGCCAGCTCTCGCGCCCTCCCCAAATCTGACTCTTCCTCCCTGGTTTCTCCCCCTTGGAAAGGCTCTCCCCATCGCCCTTTGTGCGAATCCTAAGTCTGAGTTCTCACGAGACCGCTCCTTCGCTGTGGGCCATCAGATAACTTGCCCGGCCCACGTCTGCATTCCTCGGATGTCAGAGATGACGAGAGCCCCCACCTCAGCGGCTTGTCGTGAGAAGTGGGATAGTTTCATCGAAAGCACGTGACGCTCCACAGCCAGCACGGGGACCAACGTCTGGTGGCTTCATTCTACAGAGCAGCTCCCCCACGAAACCGAGGTTTCGCTTTCCACGGTTTAAGTTACCCGCGCTTAACTCTGGTCCCCAAATATTAAATGGAAAATTCCAGAAAGAAACAATTCGCAAGCTTTAAATGGCGCTGCGGTTCTGAAATCTCATGCGGCTCTGAAATCTGACGCTGTTCTGAGATCTCGCGTTTTGTTTCGAAATCTCGCGCTGTTTCGAAATCTCGTGCTGACCACGCCCTCTGCTCGAGGTGTCAATCAACCCTTGTCTCCAGCTATCCACACAGTATACCCCACGTGCCTGTGAGTCATTCAGCCAGATCTGTTGTGGTATCGCAGAGCTTGTGTTCAAAATAAGGGTGCTTATTTTATTTGGCAATGAACTCAAAGCACCAGAGAAGTGATGCTGGCAATTCAGACATGTCAGTGAGGCCAGAAAACGCTTCCTTTAAGTGAAAAGGCGTGTAGGGTACAAGATATTTTGAATGAGAGAGAGACCGTATTCACATAACTTTCATTACAGTGTAGTTATAATTGTTCTATTTTATTATTAGTTATCATTGTTAACCTTTTACTGTGCCAAATTTATAAATTAAACTTTGTATGTATAGGAAAAAACACAGTATACACAGGGTTTGGTATTGTCTGTAGTTTCAGGGGTCCACTGGGGGTCTTGAAATGTATCCCCTTAGGAAAAGGGGGAACTACTTACTGTAATAGGCTTATATCAACCCATACACTCAGGAGTGCAAAAGATACATTTATTTTTCTATCCTAAACATAATTTCATTGTCAAGCCTTTTTCACCAGGTGGTAGCAACTTAGTTGATCCAGGATCTCACTGCCTCCCTCTCTTTGAGGTCAAAGGTCAAGTCCTAAATTCCAGAGATTGGGTTTCTAGTCACTGGTCGTTGTTATGTATCTGTACGGGTGTGCAATGATGTTTAGTC
This sequence comes from Eonycteris spelaea, assembly GCA_003508835.1. NCBI lineage: Eukaryota > Metazoa > Chordata > Mammalia > Chiroptera > Pteropodidae > Eonycteris > Eonycteris spelaea. The sequence goes on along the minus strand of PUFA01000066.1, from coordinate 4,610,010 downwards.
TTAGAGTTAAAGCTCCCACAATGCGCAAGGCCCCATCTGCCACTTCCATGCCATGTTTAGACGGTAGTAACTTTCCGATTTTCCCCACCTGACACCAGACCAAGGGAAAGATGCCTTAGAACTATCTGCTTATTATCCTAGCAGTCCAGATTCGACTGCACACTGACTTGCCAGGGAGCGGCTACCTCTGCAAACATCAGAAATACCAAGAATCGGGAAGCCGCCACTGTACCTATTGGCTTCAGAACCACTTCCTGACTCCTGATGAAACATCCGTTTGCACAATGGCTGGCTCCAGAGCCACGCCTGCCATGTTTGTACCGGTGATAACATAGACGCTCCACACTCTGCCTCTTGACACTCACCAAACCAGTGTCTGGATACTGGGGCTGCTTTAAATACCACCGTGGAAACCTTGATCTCCCATGACTATGCTTTCCAGAAAAAAAACAAAACAAAACAAAACGAAAACGCAGAAGCCCCAGGAGTGCGACTTCAACCTCACTCCCACCTTCTACTCTTCTCTCATCATGATAAAGATTTAAAAAAATATTTTTCTATAGAGAAAATAGAAAAAGAACAGTCTTCTCCTCAGCATGGTTGTTAGAGATCTTTTCTATCATTGGTAGTTTACAAATACTCATGTGAGCTTTATAACTCATTATCGGTAATGTCCTATACATTTTTAAGATAGTTCCCAAATTTTGGAAAGTTTCTTCCTTATGTGAGCTATAGAATTCCGGGGAAATTTCGGTTTTTGTGTGGTGACTTGGACCCCCCACCCCAGGTATGTTTGTCACTGATGCTTCATTTAATAGTGTATTCTAAGTTTTATGTTATCTTCAGCTATGCTAGTATTCTGTGTCAAATCAGCAGGAAATTTAAACAGTGGGATTATGATAATTTTTTTTTAAAATTTTCATCAAAAAAGAGAATTAATGTATGATACATTTATAATTGTGTAGGCTGCCTTCGTTAGTATATTCCTGAGAGAACAGAACTTCCAATTTGATTAAGTGGTGATGAGACTGAAATCCTCCACTTGCTAGTGTACATATCCGATGCTCAGAAGAGTATTATTGCACAGACTACCTTCCACCTCCTTATATTCCAAAGCAGGTTTCTCTTCTACTGCCCATTGGTGGTGCAGACACTTTAGCATCCTAAGTTCACACTGCAGAGCTGCCATTGATCTTGCACCTTCCCACCACAGCACGGTGGGTTCATTGACACAGAGAGTGTAGGATATCCCTAGAACTCATTGCTACACCAGGAGACTAGCCGTACCTGAACTATAAATGAAAGTGATAAAGGAGCACACAAATATATCATATTAACCTCCAAATAAATCAATCCCCCATTTATATTTTCTATAATGAGACCTAAAAAGGCCAATGGCCATCCCGATGACACCTAACTCAAAGGGAAGTGTGATAGAAGGGACAATGGAGTGGAAAAGACAGCGTCTTAACCAATTGTGCTTAAAGCATTTTACTTTCACAGATGTTATAGACACATATCACCATGGCAACACACTGAAAGGGCTCTCCCAGGGCCCAAAATGTGAGAGTATCCGAAGCTTAAGCATGCTTGGTCTCCAGGTACATCAGCACAGCCAGAAACCTGGACCTGGAGCTCCTAATCTCTACAACGGGGCCTCTTTCCAGGATGCCTGAAGACTTCCCCATTCCAAGAAGCGTCTGCATAGTCTGGGGACATCTGCTTGCTTTATATTAGCCACAATTAATAATCAGAAGCAGAGGCACAGCCACTTAACGTATATCAACCCCTCTTCTGGGAGTGAGCTGTCATCCTCCGGTTCGCTTTTCCCGAGATAGGGAAATTGATAGGTCACTAGTGTCTGTGAATAGCACTCAAAAGGTATCGTATTTATTTTAGCCGCAGCTTCAAATCAGTGGCTATCTGCATTATGAAGAACATCATTCTATAAAACACATTTGGTCTTCATTTTTCAAATGCTCCTGAAGGGAACATATGGTAATCTGTTTAACTCTGTATTCCACAGAGATACCTAAACCCCATGCACCAAACGCTCATGCTATTTTTATTATAAAATTCATGTCCTTTTTATACCCTAAATATTTCCCCTTTCTGCTTAGACGGTTAAAAATACCTGAGGCTACAGAACTACCCTGTTCACCATCAAATTCATGAGTCATGCCCTATAGTCATTAAATATAACAGAAATATTATTCACACAGAGTTTAACAAGCACATATTAGCAGTGCTCTTATTCTTCTGGGCTTCAGACATGAACTATTTTGAAGTCATTTGTTTTTATTTTTTTTTTAAATCAGAACCCACGCTAACATACGCCCTCAATCTGATCTTCTGAATTATTTTTCTGCTAGAAGTGAACCCTTGCAAGCTTTTCTCAATTGTCCAGTTTTGAGGCTATATTTCAGAGTCTGATTATTTTCCCAGATCTTACTATTGCTTCCCTTGCTTCTATTCCCCCATCGATAGTGTCGTTTAAAACACTGATTTCGTTTCTTAAATATCCCTAAGCTCACTGCCCTTCCCGACTCCCAAAGAGAGCTCAATGTGGAATGTGACAATGGGAACTCCAGGCCTCCATTCTAACGATAGTTATTATTGATGTTGAATCCATAAAACAGAGTTGACCTTTAATTGCAAGTTGCTGGCCAATGCAAGGGAGGGAACAGAGTCCTGAAAATTTGGTTTGTGGGAGAGATAGAGTTTCTCTGAAAAATCAATATCGTTTTTTTCTCCCAAAGCAGGCATAAACATGAAATATTAACCTGCTTTTCCTTACACATATCAGCATTTACCTAAGATGGTCTATGACCAGGCAATTCTCTGTGGTTAAACATATTTAGGAAACACTTCATTTTAAATCCTCCTTTCTGGTTTTCATTATGCATATTAGCATATTCAAGGCTCTAGAAGTTTTTCACTAAAACAAAGAAAATCCATCTTTTTAAAAAATTTCCCAATTGTACTTGATCATGGGACTCTTTTTCCTCTAACATCCAGAAAAACTAGTGTTCCACAAAGCACACTTTGAGTAACGCTGCCATAATTAATTTTTTTTCCTGATTTTTCAACGGCACGTTACGCTTTTGATGAATAGATTTTTTGCAATAGAGTTGCATCTCAATAGGTTTCAGAACATTTGGTTTAACTCATTTTTTTTTTAAGATCGAGAAAAAAACAATAGAAGATACGCTTGCATGAAATAATGTAGACGTTTTATGTAAACCTCAGATTGAAGTATCTGAATTCAGAATCTGAGTTCTAAAGACCTTGAGTTGCCTTCCTGCAATATCCCCAAATCATAATTAATGGGATGAGGCTACTGACTGACCAAGCATTCATTTACTCATTCATTGTTCATTTATTTATTCTCTTACGTATTGAACAACTACTATATGTGAGCCCTGTTGTAAGCACTGAGATAGGCTTGACAACTTGCTCATAGGGAGTTTGTAGCCTACTGGAAAAGTAAATATTTGTAAATAATAACACAAATGCATGTGTAATATTAACCGAAGTCAGTTCTATAGAGAAGAAATGAGTAATGATATTTAACAGGAGGAGAAGAAGGGCTTCTTGGAGGAGCTAACATCAGGCTGTCGGTGTAAAGGATAGTGTGGAACAGATCGGGCAGGGGGAAAGAGTGTATGTAGAAAGAAATTATGCTGGTTCAGAGGAAGTGAAAGACAGTAACGTGGCTGGAACCCAGAGAAAACAAGAGACAGGAGTGGGATAAAACTGGGACGGGTCTTCCCAGGCCTAGAAAGCCAGTAAACGTATGCGAAGATTTTAACTCCAAGATCAGTGCAAAGCACGGTTGATCAGACCTTCTGCTCCAAGGGAAGATGAAGAGAGTTCTTGGTTTGGAAAGCAAAATGGATTCTGTCCTGATTCACCTATCAGCATCATTTAATGCTCACATGCTTAAAAAATTACATCTAGGTAAACGGGAAGAAGTCATTAGCCCCACATAAAACACAGTTCAGTTATACAAGATGAACCCAGCCAGGGTTAAACCCAAGAATTCAACAGTCACGGGGGAGAATGTGGTGCTGCTGCCTAAGCGAAGGCTGTAACCCACAGAAAATGCATCCCCTGATCAGCGTGGCCTGCGGGGTACGTGTGGTTCCAGATCCGCTTCACCTTTCACCCGTCTCCGATACATCTGAAATACACTGGTTCCAATCACAGTCAGTGAGTGAGGAGAGAAGGTTGGATTCCCATCTCCTTAGCATAATAATCTCAGAACCAGTCATCTTTATAAATAACTTCGTATTATCCCAGCCATACTGTCTGGATATCTGGGACTTATTTAATGAAATGGTTGGCTTTAAATATTTCCAGAGGACGGCTTTTAAAATTCAGAGCATATGTCTTCAAGACAAGAGGTCAGGGTTTGTGATCCGAATACTATGCCCTCTGACTCGAAATACTGTATATGACCTGTAACTAGTAGAGGAATGACCCCCCCGGAAGTTAGCAGCTAGTTCTGGGGAGGAAAAAGCTCGCTTGAAATTATTTATGGTGGATAATAATACTAATAAAATCGCCTTAATTCTGCAAACTCTTCTAATGATCTCCTTTATCTCTGCAAAATGTCATTTCCAAGACACTAGGCACTCACCAGTGAGACCTTCCCTTCCCCGTGCCTCCCGGCCATACCCAGGCAGTCTTGAAGCCTTGGTGGATCTAACAAACAAGGTATCTCTACTCCCCGCCTCCTCTCCAGCACGACAAACCCAGGTCTGTTTCCACTGCCTCTTTTCAGAGGTGATTATCTTAGATGCCCCGTAGAGAGATACTGGGTGAAGTTGATTGGGGACCACAGATAATAATACCCTAGGGGAAAAGACCACGGGCTTCTCTGTCAGAAATCTCCCGGCCCAAATCCAGGTTCACATCTCAGAGCAGTCACTGCCCTCCTCTAAGGGATGTTTTCACCATCTACAAAAGGGGCATCAGGCAGGGTGTGGGGCTGTACACGCAGCTGTCGATAGAACCGTGGGACCGGGAGCCAGTCGGCCTGAGTTCTATGTGTGGTGCGACTGCGTCGTTTTGGAAAAGTCATTGACCACCACAAACCTCAGTCTCTTCATCTAGAAAACGGAGACAATAATAATATCAACAACAACAACAACAACAACAACAACAACAGGTTCGTTGGAGAACACAAGGAAATGAGGCACGTAAAACTTTCAGGATGGAGCCTCATGGCAAGCGAGCACTCTCGTTATCAGAGTCCGAGTGTGAAGACTAGACACGGTCACACTTGGGCTCATCCAGGTAGCGCCTCAGGAGTGGCATCCAAGTCCTACAGCATCCCCTTCTCCCATCGCCATGTGCCTCTCCTGAAGTCATAATCTTACCCGCCTCTGGCACGTTTGCTGACAGACGCACCAAGTCCCTGTCCCCTCTCAAGAGGCTCCCTGCTCTTTCATTCTCCCTGCTACACTACAAAGCAGCCTGTCCCCACCCCACCCCTGGTTTGATAGCTCTTGAGGTCAGGGACGAGGTCTTGTTTCATGTACATGTAATTGGCAATAAATATTTCTTGGCAATAAATATTTGATGCATTTGTTGCACCGCCCCATAAAGCCGCGTACTCACCCCATTCATTCCTCACTCGAAGGACGCGCTGCTGCCCCGCAATGTGTCGAGCTGCAGTCCTGGCTGCAGAGACCACTCCCCACCCCCACCCCTCCACCCCACCCCCCAACCCCAGGCGGAACGCCGACACGCCCAGTTTCACCCCAGGCACATGGCGATCCAGGATTCTGATGTCCCAAAATCAATTCAAAGGGGAAATTTCGCATTTAAAAATTTTAAATGCGAAAAAAATGTCCTCTCTGCCATACTAGAATAATGTAACCAAACACATAATTATTTTTTAAGTGTAATTAGGTTTTTTTTCCTTTTTGGCGGGTGTGGATTATGGTGGAAAGCGCATACTACGGTGTTCAGAAGCAAGAAGTAGACTTCCTGAGTTTTGGTTCCAGACTCACTAATAATTTCAGGCAAGTGACTGACCTTTCAGTTCTCGTCTCACCTATAAAATAGGTGATAATATTAATTCTTCGTAAAATGGCGAACATAACATAAATGGTTAGAATAGTGCCTGACACACGATCCTCATCCATTAGTGTTAGCTACTGGTATCAGCAGTTACTTTGGTGATAGTCTGTATACTAACCAAGTCTGTAACTAGATCACCCTGTCCCTCCCCCAACTAATTTAAATCATACTATGATGTTTTTATAAACTTCTTTATGGGGTAGTGGGTGTGGGGTGGGGGGGGGGGAGTGTGGCACCTGCTACATGCTAGGCACTGTCCCAGAAGATGGGAACACAGGTGTAAAAGCAGACCAGGTCTCTGCTTTTCTGCACAGGAAAACAAAAGATTGAACAAATATATAAACAAGATCATCTGGTTTGTACGCACCATGAGGCTCATATTGCAGGGTGGTGTGATAGAAAAACTAATAGAGAATTTGCGAATAAGTAGTTAGGGAGGAGATCTCTGAGAAGGTGACACTTAAACTGAGATCCGAGTATAACAAAGGAATTATCATGCCAAAAAGTCAGGAGAAGCGAATACCAGACAGATGGGAAATATATGAGTAATCAAGTATTTATCTGATGAATGCCTGTCTCCTAAGGCAGACCAGAGATGAGGAACTACAGCTTGTGGGACAAATCTAGCCAGTGGCCTGTTTTTGTAAATAAGGGTTTATAGGGACATAGACACGCCCTTTTGCCGATGGGTTATGTTGCCTATGGCTGTATTAATGTTGCAGTGGTAACACTGAGGAGTGGTGACAGGGACGGTCCAGCAAGCAAGACTAAAATATTCACTGTCTGGCCCTTTACGGAAAGCGTTGGCTGACCCCCTAGTCCAGACTACATGGCTCACGACTCCATTTGTCTGTCTGTGAGCTGCTGCCTCCTTTAACCCTAGTGGGGTCAGACCTAGTAGATACCAGTAAACAGTCAAAGAGGAATAAATGCAGGATATGTCGTGTCTGTGCCAATTTTTCGAATTTTTTTTTTAAGTGAGAGCTTTTGAAATGATAGTTTCAGAACCCAGTTTTTTGTTTGTTTTGTTTTTTTGTTTTTTTTTTTTTTTGTTTTTCAGGAGAACATTATTGGTTCCCACATGTATAGAGAAGCAAGAACACAAAGTGGTGGCCCAGGTAATAGCTACACCTTTGCTCGCACCATATGAGTTTCCTGCAAGGTACTTCGATCAAAGACTGGTTCCAGGCTGAAACGCAGAGGCGCTTCTGCAGGGTGCCGGCTGATCTGGCAAGGAAGGAAGTGCTACAAGAAAATCATCCCTTGCCAACTTTGCTGGTACCTCACCGTGTGTGTGATGGTCATTCAAAGCAGCATCCCATCAGCATGGCACGAGCCAGGGCTTGTCAACCTTGCACCATCAACGTTGGGGACCAGAGAAGTCTTCGTGGGCTGTCCTGTGCATTGTGGGATGTTTGGCAGCATCTCTAGTCTCTACCCAGTAGATGCCAGTCACATTCCTCCCCCAGATATGATGATCAAAATCTTCGGACATTGCCAAAGGCTCCGAGGCATAGGGGGAGGAGGGAGGAGGGAGCAAAACCGCCCTCACTTGAGAAATACTGGCTACACCGAAATGTCCTCCTCTTCCCGTGGGAGATTTTAGACGCTGGAAGCAAATATTCTCAAAAATGAATGTTTAGAGGGCTCTAATAATGCTCAATAGTCAACCTTTCCATTCAAGTCACCCCCTGTGTGTTTTCATGTTCACCTACGTGCGGGGTAGGTGCCAGTTAAAAGTGACGATGTGGATCATTCCTAGTAATGTTATGGAGATGCGTTCTCCCTTCCAGGGCAGGCAAACCCTTTTAAAACTCATTTAACTTAATCTGAGGCTGAGAGTCCTGCGCCCTCTTTGGAGTCAGGGTATTGTGTGGTGGTGGCTCCTCGAAATGCTCTCCTGCAAAACGCAATCCCGGGGCTGAGATCCCAGCTCGCAGGTCAGGTGTGATGAGAAATCTCTGAATTCTCTCTCTGCTGCTCATGAAAACCGAGCTAACCCTGCCTGTCTGCCCGTAGCTAACGCTCCACACGCTGCAACGCCAAGGGCGGATGCACCTTGGGTGACCTGCTCTGCTGACAGGATCCAGGTGAGCTCAGAACAAAAGGGAGAAACAGGAAAGTGGAGAGTGTGGCCAGCATTTAGGTGGATTAGATTTCTTCAACCAGAAAAGGAAACAGCATGAATATGAATATGACTAGAGGAGGGAAATGCAGAAAAGTGCTTTATTAGTCAAATTGGATATTGAACCTAAACATTCATGGTTGCTCAGGGTGCTATATGCTCCCAACATCAGTGTAATTTTTGATATGGTGCATTTTATTATCATATTTATTATTATACATCAAATAATTTCAGCAACAATAGAGATCATACTTTGTAAACTAGCAACCTATAAACATATATTGTAGATATTGCATATATATGTATACATACATACTTATTACATAGGTACATATATAACACATATATATACACACATATATTTATATATGGTTCTCATTGTGCTTTTAGCTTTAAATCGTTGCCTTTTAAAAACAGAGAAATTTTGGTGAAAAATTTTGGATTCTGGCTTTTCTTCAAAATCTGAAAGCTTTGATACTATATTCACCTTCTTGAAGAATGGGAATGCCCTGGAGGTGAGCAACAGGGCGTGGGCTTCCCAGTTTGCCACACTCCCCACCACTCCCCAATATAGACCCTTACCTGTTTTATAAATTCAGGTTAGCTGCTGGAACCCGCTGGCATTTCTGCTTACAACTGGATGCATAGGTTAATTTTACCTTTACCTTTGGCCTCTTCCTGCAGCTAAGCCAAGTCCCTTTTCAAATAAGCTTGCCCAAAATTCATCGCTTCCATACAAGTACCTGACTAATCTTATCTAAGTTTCTTACTCCCACTACTTCCAACACTTGAATATATCCTACTTCATTACGGCAGCATGTCCTAAAATGTACACTGTGGAACAAATACGTATTATGTAGAGAAAATATAAGGATACTATGAATTAGGAAAATTCGATAGTACGGTAAGTGAGGAGTGCCTTTGTGGGAGGACTTCGCAGAGCTGGTAAACTGCAGGGGAGCTCTCTGAGTTTCCAAGCGGATGGCGATGTGCGTGAGCACTGCCTAGTTTTCCCTGGAACTCTGGAAAATCTATTACCACATTCACTTGCCTTTTTAAAAAATGGGTATTCGTAGTTTTCAATATTTTTGCTTATTGTTTTCCATCACAGATAAGTTGCAGAAGAGGCAGGTGCAAACCAACATGGGGGCCACCTATTTCTTTTACTTGGTAAGGTCACTGAAGAATAAAATGTAACCGCCATCGATAATAAACGTCTTGGCGTGGAAGCGAAGTCATTTTAAATACTCCCCAACATAAGAAAGAAAAAAACAAAACCGGATTTCTACTAAAAACCACCTTTTACATGGAATCTATTTGGCTTGTAAAATGTGTGCTATGTTTTTCCTTATTTCCTTGATTTCACTGAAGATCTGTAAAAACTTTGTCACAGACTGTCACCAACGTGCAAACCTGAATTTGGGAAGCGCTGGTCGACATTGCATTCGATCTGGCAACAACAGGGACTCAAAACCCACTGTAAAAACAGCTCACACCTGAGTGAAGAGGTGGTAAGTTTCCGAGTCAAGGTTTTCTGCGAGGCTTGGAAACCTGCTGAAGCGCTGGGAGAGGAGACAAGCATGAGATGAACGTGGACCCTCCTCCCTCCCCCACTGGAGTGGCTTTTGCACGCCCCTTTCACTAACCCGCCTGCCTGTACGCTGGAATCACACCTGGAGGCTTTGCGGTTTTGCCTCAGCTTCAGGGGTTGCCCTCCCTAGCCTGGCCCAGGTGGAACAGAAGGATGACCAGGATGCCCCCTGAATGACCTTCACTGTTTGGGGGAGATCAAAGACAAACGGAAGGTTTGATTTTTAAAAATGCAAAACGAAAAAGTGAAAGATATGCTGTCTTCATTCATTAGTTATTTTCACATTCGTTTATTATTCACAAAGGGATCTATGTAGCGAGGACTTAGTAGGCAACAGGCAGTAAAAATCCTGAAATGTGTGGTTTCTGTGCCTACCCTCAAGGATTTACTAATCCCTTGAGGAGAAACTGATACGAACAATAAAAAGAAAAAATAATCCTCCTGAAAATAAAAATGGATTATTTGGAGGCTCTATATTTTCTATCACTCTAATCAACTGGTAAGGGTCAAATGGTGGAGGGAAGGGGAGGATTTATAAAATACAAAATACATTAGGGAATTTGCCTAAATGTCCTACCTGGTATAAATCAAGAAAAGATGCGCTCGTTTTAAAGGATGATTTCTGAGAGTTGAATCAAATCCCCTCTTCTGGGGAACTTTTAATTGATCAATATATGTATTAATTTATTTATTTTAGGCGAGGAACCCTTGGTTGACCTCACAGATTTCAAGGACCTTGTCAGCCGACAATCCTTTATTTTTTATTTTTTACACCTACAGCACCTGGTCTTCCTAGGTGGTCTCCCACCCAAGTACTAACCAGGCCTGACCCTGCTTAGCTTCCAAGATCAGACGGGATCGGCTTGTTCAGGGTGGCATGGCTGTAAACCTCTATGGAACTTTCTATATCTCTGCCATCTGGGTTTGATCCCCTACTACGTGCCATCACAGTCCCTTGTACATGGATCTCTCATGGAACTTATTACTTGAGCTGCTTGAGGGCAGCAGGGGACCAGCTCGCTTGATGTGACATCCCCAATACCTTGCACAACGCCTGACATATTGTTAGTGTACCATATTGAAGGAAGAAATGAATCTTCTATCAACTGGCCCATTTGGAAAAGAAAAACAAACAAACAAACAAAGAAACCAAAAACAGAAAACCTTTAAGAGAGAATACCCTGACACCATATGACCGAAGTGAAAAGTGACAGGCCGCTACACTTGTCACGTGTTTCCAAACAGATGTCCTCGAGGCACTGCTTACGTTACCGAAACATTGTAAACAGTCTATTCTATCAGCATGGGAATAGATCAATGAAATGCAGGATATTTAGCCGTTTAGAAGGTAGCAGCAAGATCAATACGTATTGACATGAGGGGCCCTCCAAAGATGGCAGAAAGAAGCAAGCAGTTGCAGAATGGTGGGGACGTTATGACACTTTTTTTTTTTTTTAATCAAAATAGAAGGAACTCCAAGCAATTCCTGTGTGTTTTGCGTAAAAGTAACGAAATGATTAGATGTACGTATTATCTCAGGGAATATATAACCTCATGCAATTTATTTAAAAACCAAAATGGTGGGAAGGCCATATTTCAACTTCTTAAAGAGTGGTTTCTTGAGGGAAAGGAGGACGAAAATGGGACAGGGCCGAGGGGACTTAGAACTGTTCTTATTGTTCGCTCCCATTTAGGAGAACACTTTGAGTACATGTATTACGTGCACGTGCAAACCCTTTTCCCTCTGAGACAGTAAAAGCTGGTACCTTCCTAGACTCGAAACATTTGCAAATTGTGACTCCAGTGTTCCAGATATCTGGGTAGGATTTGTGGAATTTTTCCTCCCTTTCTCCTTCTTCATTAAAAGCTGAGAAAAACATTTGTGGAGGATATTTCTTAGGCCAATCCTCCTCATTTTGGAACAATCTCATTGTTTGTCAACTGCCAGCTCTGACATTCTCTCTCACTTCCCACGGTCTGGCAGCCGAGAAGGAGTCTGGAGCCAATTCGATTCTTCCCCTCTGAAGAAACAGCTTAGCAGTCTGCACTGTGTTTGGAGAGAACTAGTAAAATGTGCAATTTTTTTTCTCTCTATTCCAAACGCCCAGGCGTGTGTGTCAAGATGGAGAAAATCTGCCTCATGGCAGAAATGTGCTACCAGCATCCTCCGTAAGAAGAATTAATTTTTGATATGTCTTGGTATTTGATGGAAGTCTCGTAGTACAACAAGAAAGCTTCCAGACTCCACCCCTTACTTCCAAAGTTTGAAATCAGAAACAGACAATGTGGACATAAATGTTTCATAATAACGACAAATATTGCTTGAGTGCTATACATCTCAACGGCTCTATGAACTAAGTCCCACTGGTATCACACCCGTTTTACAGGTGAGCAAACCGAGGTTAAGTAAATTGCAGAGGGCCACATACCTAATATATGACAGAGTCACTCTTCACACCCCTGGCCTTCTAGCTCCAAAGAGACCCTTTAACCGCATTTCCATTGTGACAGAGTCTCTCCTACTCAGTGCTTAGCACATAGCAGATCAGCAATAAACAGTTCTTGAATGAATTAATGAATATTTGACATCTGAAAGACCCTTGATTAGAGGACACTGTGCAAAATCAAGAGCATGGTTAAGCACTCTAGGTATATAGACAAATGAGTGGTATAACCGTTATCTGTGAGATTTGGAGTCATAAAGATGTAGACACAATCCTTGACTACTCCCCTTAAACACTTGGACAAGTTTCTGAGTCTTCCTAAGTCTCGATTTCCGTATTGGTAAAAAAGGGTCACTGTGGGAAGCAGGATGCGAAGATGGCCCCCAAGATTCTCACCTCCTGGTGTTACACACTATTGATAGTTTTGAGTACGGATAGAACCTGTGGTTATGATGAGCTATCACTCCTGGAATTGGATTTTTAATCAGTTGACTGAGAGTTCATCAAAAAGAGATTACTCTGGGTGGGCCTGGTCTAATCAGAGGAGCCTTTAAAAGAGCATGCCACTTCAGAGCGATGGCTTCCTGCTGGCCTGGGAGCAACTAAACCACCATGTTGCAAACTGCCTCAGGGGGCCACTTGGCATGGAACCGTGGGTGGCCTCTAGGAGGTGAGAGCAGTTTCTGACTGGTACCCAGCAAGAAAAGAAAGATGTCGGTCATACAGCCACAAGGAAATGCACCATGCAAATGAGTGAGCTTGGAAGAGGGCCCAGAGACTCGGGTGGGAATCGCAGCCTCCGCTGGCACTTCATTTCAGCCTGGTGACACCCTGAGCGGAGGACCCGTGGAACTGTGAGATGGTATAAATTTGCATTGTTCTTAAGCTACCAAGTTTATGTTAACTTTTTATATAGCAATAGAAAACGAATACAGACCATGATACATTATACAGCGACAAAAAAATTAAATGAAATAATATGGGCAAATTGCCAAGCGCATTTGTCCTCAGAGGAAATTTTGGCCCCCTTCTTTCTTGGGAGAGGTGAAGCAGTCCGCTTACCGTTCTGAAAGTGAACGTGATGGCTGGCGTACCAACAGCCCTCTTGGCCATGAGGACAAGACCCACACTAGAGATGATGCATGAAAAGACAGAGACAGCCTGGAGCCCTCACCGTCATGGAAAAAATACATCAGCCTGGCCTAGTGTATGCACACAACACTTCTCATGACTGAGTCACTCTTTTGGAGTTTCCATATTACTCCTAGCCCACCAATTCTGTTAACAGGTTCTAATTAGTGAGATACATAACTCAATTTATTGACTCGCCGGCTCACACCGGCAAAAACACTGACAGTGCCGACTTTATTTGCAGAAGCAAGATACCATGGACTCTCTAGAACAGAGAAACCCAAGCGAGACCAGTAAAGGAGTTACTCCCCTTGTTGGCCAAGAAATCTAGAGAGGAGAGTTGAGATCCCACCTTTGATTGAAGGAGGTGTGAGTGAACAATAAGAGAGACTGCGTGGGGAGGGTGGTGGGGCGGGGGGAGAGGAGAGAAGAAAGGCACATGACATTCCTATGTGCGGGCTGGACCCTTCAGGACCTCCGACATATTTAAGAAGCATCCATCCTTCGGCCGCGTCATCATTATCTGAGGAGAAGGGTCATCAGCCGAGGAATATCAGATTCTTTCATGGAACTCATTTCCATGCTAAAACTGCAGGTCTCTCTCTTTCTGGAGAGAATTCCTATTTTATCATTAAAACGGCTGAGCGTAACCCCGCTAATATATGAATATTGCTCACACACACAGAAAAGGAGCTAATGCAATCCAACGCAACACTAATATTAAATTACTGTAACTCATTTACCTCGCCTGCACCTGATCGCTGCCCCTCTCCCCATTGCAAGAGCTTGTACACGCACACAAAATCTATACACTCTTCCCGGGAATACAAAAGCATCCTCTGTGATGTTGATAAGAAACAGGACAGTCACTCTCTCCTGACATATTTGTTCTTTAAAAACAAATCAATGGCACGGGGATTTGGCACCTGAATACAGAACAACGGTTTGATGAGGCAAAGATTGTCTTCATTAAGCACATTAATATTCATAGGGAGTAGAAAATCTGACACAAGAGAGGACTCACTAACCTTTTCTCATATTAGATTTTTACTTCTTAACACAATTACAGTCCGGCAATGACTTAATTAATGCTGCTTTTCGTCAGCCGCCTTTAAAGAGCTGTCAATTTGGTCCTGCAGAGGCTGTCAACGAAACAGAAAGACAGTCATCTCGGTGAAAAAGACACAGGAAGAAATTCAAACACTTAATAATATTCAAAGTGCTAGGCGAAGTCACACATCAGCCAGAATTAAGGAGACTTTTTGCCTCTCCCTTCCACCTTGTTTAAGCGAGTCTTGGCGAAGGTGCGTTGGGACTTGGCTGTTGGGTTTGGAAGGCACAGAGAAAGATGGAGAGAAAGACGCAGAGATGGAAGGAAAGAGCCTCCCTACCTTACAAATGCGGCACGTCGACGACCCGTGATCTAGGACGACCTGGGTTATCTGCTCTGTACGGTCACAGAATGCAGCACCGCACTTGAGAAAGGACTTGGGAAGCGTGTTGTCCAAACACTTCTCTTTATAAATGTGGAAGTTAATCAGTTCCATGCACCTTTGACCCCCGTATCTCAAACGTAAGTTCTACAGGCCGAATTTCACCTGCATGATTTTTTTTTTCCGCCTTAGCAGTGTTAAGAAATGATTAAAATAAAGGACGTGTCAAGATATAAAATTTCAGGATGCAGGCTTTTCTTTACAACTTAGAATATTTAGCAGCCCTGTCTGCTTCTTCTCATGGCCGTGAACTACAGAGCTTGAGAACTGGCGGCCCTCGCGTTTTACCATCTCCCTCCCCAGCTGACACCCCGTCGGCTTCACCGCTGTCCTTTATCACCTGTTCCCTCAAGGCACGTGTGATGGACACTTCCTTTCCCCACCTTGGCTCAGCCTCTCTCCAAACACAACCCCAGACTTTCCCTGATGTCAACATCTGTGTTGACATGAACAAACTATGAATAAAGTATGAATAAACTATGCCGTGCATGAGGGTATTTTCCTTTGGTTATTTCTTGGTCAAAATGGTCTCCTCTTGTCACGTGACTTGAATACACCTCCCAGCTCTTGGCCTACATCTCAGTCACAGCAGCTTTGACATTCGGGGTCAAGTAAGTCTCCACTGTGGGGTCTGTACTGTACGTTGCAGGATGTTTAGTAGCATACTTGAGCTCTACCCATGAGACACAGTAGCAACTCCCCCAATCTCAATGTGACAACCAAAAATGTCTCCAGACATTGCCAAGGGTCTCCCATGGGACAAAGTCATCCTCAGATGAGAACCGGCATAACCAGTCCCATTCTCAGAGAGCCCTGTCCTGATGACTCTAACTCATTCTCTCCTATTCTCTGTTGGGACATCACATGCATTTCACACACTATATGTCATAGGGGTTTTCTCCTCCTCCTTCTCCTCCTCCTCTTCCTCCTCCTCCTCCTCCTCCTCCTCCTTCTCCTCCTCCTCTTCCTCCTCCTCCTCCTCCTTCTCCTCCTTTTTCTCTCTTCCTTCTCCTCCTCCTTTCCTTCTCCTCCTCCTGCTCCTCTTTTGTTCAGTGTCTAGATTAAAAGCTGCATGGAAATAAAGGCTACTATAAATATTATTTGAATAACTGATTCAGCATTTCACAATCCACTGTAAGGTTAATTATGCCTCATCGGCACTAAGTTATTAAGTCCTTTCTTTTGGATGGCTTTGGGGAAGGAAATCACAACATAGCTATTTCTTCCCGCTTGGACCCTCATTGACTCAGGTCACACACACTTGACGAGCAAGCACCCTTCCCTGTGACTGCGCAGCTCTGCCTTCAGTACTCAAAGGTGTCAAAGATTAGTTCCTATTTGTTACATTCTGGATCTTGACTTCTGGTTTGGAAAAGATGAAAAGTCATGTAGAAGAATGACAACGTGTTGATGCCTTTATTTTTTTTCCTGCCCGGGAAGCTACCTGCTGGAGCTCTGCCTCTGAAGACACAGAGATCAACTTGAAGATTTTCTTTGCTCAAGGAGGAGTTATTGGAGAGGCACACTTTGCCACGCAAAGAAAGTCGGCAAACACTCGTTTGTGCAGAGGGAAGGATAGGACAGGATTTTGCAGTATTCTTCGCCAGCAGAGCTGGTTACTACAGAAGGGGTGGTAAATTTACATAGGGGACAAGGTGTCTGATGCAAAGAAAAGTTCTCTGACCCCTTTCCTTCGGTGGATCATTATGTTTAGACCCTCTCTGATTCACCGAGGTATTCTTGTTTAAGATCTCTGGACAGGTCATACTGAGAGAGAAGGGCACCCCGGCTGGTGGCCCAGAATCAACATAAATCCTAAAAGTCTTTTGGAGTAACCTGTCCAGCACTCGCCATGTGACTAGGGCTAGACAGAGCTCAGATCCTTGCCATTCCAACACAGTAGGAATACTGCACAGAGATCACGGAGCACACAAGCGAACCAAAGTGGGCTAACCCATGGGATTCTAAGGTTAGGATGCCACTCCGGTTAAAGCTGAGATCTTAAGCAGTTCAAAGGGCTCCTTGCAGCAGTGGGCTAAGCCACGGAGGCTGCATGGGACCGGTTCTCAACAGTGACACCATGTGGAAGCACCGGAAACAACAGCAGCCGGGACCCGAGGTGGGTTTTCAGATTTCCCAGCTCTCCATTTCTCTCTCCCACTGGCTTTTGAAGCAAAAGTGAGTCTTTGAAATGAATACAGCTCCCGGGACTCAGGTACAATTCCTGTGGGTGTGGGAGGCAGGATATGAGGTCAGGGACGATTGCATGAAGGCTATACGAAAATTTCCATGTATGCGTATGGATAGGGCTTTGAGTAATTAAATGAAATCATTAAAAGAGATGTGGCTGTTTTTATTCCTCAAGTTGTAGACTTGCATTATACCAGTGATGACTTTCAGGGTCCACAAATTAATCTGGCTCTGATGTCGAAGACAACAAAAACATCTGTCGTAAGACCAGCACTGAGGATAACTTAGATTTTAAAGTTTTAGAACCAGACTTGTAAGAATTTACTGCCCTAATTGTTGATCTTTTATCCACACATAAACCCACTGCTTGATGGGGCAGATTTGCATTCAGGTTGACCAGTCCTAAGTCACAGAAGCAAAGAACTGATCACTTCTACCATCCTCCCCTGGTGATGTAGGGTTACATATGTAGACTTTGACATAACGCATAGTGAGCCATCAGGAGATCCTATCTCTTACTCTTTACACACATTAGTATTCGACTCCTAAACATCACCTCCTTCTTACCCTTTTCTCTCAACTAAGAGTGAAGCCTCTTTGTTCACTTATTTAACCGTGGCCTAATTCTGCATGCTTCCATCTTAGGTCAAAGCCTTCCTTCTAAGAACTTCTTTGTACTCCTTTTTTGTTCACGAAATCATTCCTGTCATTGCTTGAGCTCATGTTCTCCTACTCACATGTAGACAGCAAGTCCAATTTTTGCTACAATACTCACATAGATTTTGCAATTCCTGCCTAAAATGGATTCCTAGGACTCATAACAGCACCTTTGCCCCCAATAAGACCCCCTGATGTTGAAAGTGAGCCTCTCTGTATAACTGTGTATATTGAACTGATTTTGTAAGCAAATTGAAAGCTTATAGCTGAGTATCAATGGAAGCTGATTTGGCCTGAGATTCTTTCCAGGGGCTCTGGTCATGTTTTATCATTATTAATTTCTGTAGACAAATTCATTTGCCTTTATAGCTATCATTGGAAGCAAAATACTCTGATTTTCCCAGAGTACAATCTACAAACATGCATGAGAATTGGAGTACCACCTAATCCTTAGCAGGCCTGGAGTGCCAACACGGTGGGGCAGGGGTGAGGCATGGAGCTTCTCATTCTGCCATACTCGAACTCAGGGAAATCTCATGCACAGGTGGTCCAGCAGATGCTCAGAGGGTGACCCGCGTTTATCATTGAACGAACTCACTTATCTCTGAGGACTCAGTGTCTTTTGGGAGTCACGCCTGTCATGGGGAAGACTGAGAACACCTTTCAACGAAAACCTAATTTACTTAAAGAAAAGTGTGTGTGCCCCTTCAACAATCTTTTTGTGTACTATTCCATGGACAGGATGATGGAACAGACAATTTCAAGCCGAGGCACTTTTCTAAGACACCTGTCTGCAGATAACTGATCATGAAATACAAGTGTCTCAAACGCCTGGAAGAGGGATGACGATGCATCCCCTGTGATAGGCTGGGGCAGAGATGGATGTTTGCTCACCGTGTTAGGCAAATTCTCCCCTCTTTAAAGGGAAAAAAAGAAAGGTTGTTAGATCTAAGAAAGAGAGTTGTCTTCCTTCTGGACTCTTCCCCAACGTGGAATCTGAATCATGTGTCAGGGCAATGCAAAAACTAACTCTCATTCTATAAAATGGGTTCAAGGAAATGTAGGGAGAGAAATCAGTATACATATTAACGAGCTATCTGAGAATGAGAATGCAGATATAATAAAGTAAACCTAAAACATAGGTCTTACTACTATTTTCACAGTCATTAACAATTGTTTGTATTGGTATGTGTCTATATCAAGTCACCTGTAATAACAGATATTATGCAGTGAATGCTTTCTATGTGCCAGGTACATTGTTGGGTATTTACATACCCTACCTTATTTAATCCTGACAACAATCCAGTGTGGAAGGAATCACTATTTGCATTTTATGGATAGGAAAACTGAGGTCAGTTCTCTCTGGCTTTACGGTTTATGCGCTTGAATTTTGCTACGTAACCTCATTTCACACACACAAATGCGCACACACATGTAGGTCTGTATTTGCACTTCCAGACTCTCTTGTATGTTTGTAGATTGCACTCTGGGCGGTCTCAGATCATGCGTGGATGCAGAAATAGTAGGATTGAATAACCGTGCACGGTGCTAATCCTCAGGGTGGCTGTCAACAAGCCTTAATTTAAAAATAAACAGAGTGAAACAAAACCTGCAAATACGGTAATGGCTGAATGCTGCATTGACGCTTCTCTTTCATAAACAACTTGGAATCCTGAAACAGAGATGGGTTTGGTGCTTGGGCATGTGCAGGTCTCATCGAAATGCCTAACACAGCGTCTGTGATCAAAAGCATCCATGACAGGATGCGTTCCTTCCCTTTCGGGATACTTCCCTGAAGCAGTGATTGGAGGTGGAGGTCAAAATGAACTTTTTCGTATTAACTTGTGCTAAGTCTTACATTCACTTTTAATGAACAGGTCGTCTGTGGTTCTACGCGTGTCTGCATTTTTCTGTACACCTCGTTTCTTCCCTTCGGCTGTAATGAGGAGGGAAGAGACAAGCAGAGAGCCGCTCCAAGTCTTGCAATAGTTCATAAATATCTCTTTAAATATGAAACTGTCTAAACCCTCGTGGCCATTACTTATTTATTAAGCTCCCTATCTCAACTTCTCTCTCGATCATGACCACTCTCTAAACTCACACACGGTCGTTCAATGTGTCAAAAAGTGAACCGTCCTCCATCGGATCTCATCATCCTCTCTCTCCCCTTTGCCGTCACCTCTGCAGTGGCCCAAATTCTGTTTCATCTTCTAATTCCGTGCAGTGTTCAATTTGCCGTGGATTCTGCTGTATATTGCCTGGAATCACGGGGGCACATAGGGATTCATCCTGAGAACATGCAGGCTCTGTTCTCCAACCAACCTCCTTTTATTCGGGAAGGTGGACCCGCAAGCGTGATCCCTGACATCTATGTAACCACGCCCTTTACCAAAAAGTAAGCCAAGTATATCGGGTTTGCTTGAAACAATTTTTTTTTTTGAAACACAGAAAACGATGAGGACAAATAGCTTTTAAATTATGAAAAATACATTCCCTTTCCAAATAACAATTTTAAATATTCTAGTATGTATCTAAATGGCCTTTGTCTGTTTTTTTTTTGCACAATATTGTGAATTCTCTTAATAGAAAAATATAAGATTTTCACATGTCAATAAAATAGTCCCTGCTCATCATAAAAAAGGAGAGTAAAGAGGATTTATTAAAACATAAACAAAATAACATAAAAAGAGAGGATAGAATTCTACTTCCAGAACTTAGCCTTGTGTACTTGGGTGTGATCACAGGTCAAAGAGCATTCTTTGACTATCTAATATATCCTTATTGTCTGCATAGCTGAAAGTTGCCTGTGTATTCTCATTCTATCTGATTAATAATCTTTATCAATATTTTGCTCGACTATAAGTTCCATGAAGGAAGGTGCCATATTTTTTTCTTTCCTTCATATAATCAGTGCCTAGCAGGATCCAGGCACATGGTAGAAGCTCAGAAAGTGTATGTTGAATGAATAAATAATCTGTCTCCTTTTTCGGTGTACTCCTCAGGGGAGAATGAGATGCCAATCAAGTGGCACTGGTATTAGACTGGGAGAGAAGAGAAACAAGGATGCTTCATTTTGTAGGCAACATAACAAGAGGAAAAAGGGATTCCTATCTAATTCAGTATTGTTGTTTTTTAATTATTCTGCCTGTTGAGAGAAATAAATAATTACAAATCCTTTTGTGAATTTCAATACGTTTAATCTCGGAAAATTGGACCCAGTCAGGGAGCCCTTACAAACACAGTGAGCATTCTCAATTGCCTTTTGGGTAATTCTAAGACTTCTTCATGTTGGGTTGATGGTAATTAATACAATCCCAATAGTGCACCTGAACACTTTATTATTACACAGAGGAGAAGATAGGAAGAAGCCTTAGAAAAGCAGAAAGCAAATTAAGTGACATCATTAAAAAGACACTCCAATGAACTCAGTAGATACTTTATAAACCTCAGAGCCTGACAAAAGGTTTATGCCCAGGACTCCAGAAGTGGAAAGAATCGTGGCTCTATCCCAGACATATCTACCAACTGTGCTTTACTTTCCCCTTTAAAAATAATGATAAAAATATTACCTACCTCTTAGAGTTCTTGTGATGGTACATTAATTAATATATTAAAGCATATAGAATATTACCTGGCACAGAGTAAGTACCCCAAAATATTAATAATCCTTTCCCTAATGGCTTTCTCCTTTATATATATTTTATCATCTTTCATTATAAGAGTTAAGATACTTTATTGCAGAAATTTTGGAAGAAGAAAAACAGAAAAGAGTAAAAAAAAATCACATTTAATCTTTCACCCAAACATACTTCACTGTTATTACAAAGAAATATCTTTTTCAGTAAAAGCAGTGGTTCTAAAATGTTTACAACTCCTTTAACACTTCTTGCTTCAAAAGGTAGAACCTAATTCTCCTCACCTTGAATGGGACCCGGACTTACGATTCACTTCTGATAAATAAGAAGAGGAAGTGATGGTACATGACTTCCAAGGGAGGCCAAGCCATAAATGGCAGAGCTACATCTGCCTTACCTGTTTGGATGGTCACGTGAGGAAAGTGGGTTGCCATATTGTAAGGACCCTCAAGCAGCTTGTGGAGTGCCCCTTGAGGAGGAAGTGAGTCCTCCCCAACACAACCAGAACCAATTTGCCAGCATTCTGAGTGAGCCATCATAGGAGGGGTTATTCTAAGACGCAGACCAGCCCATGTCTTGACGATAACCTCACGAGAGGCCCCGAGCTGGAATCTCACAGCTCAGTCACCTACTGATCTATGAAAGTATCTTGACCTATAAAACTAGGAGATAATAAACATGCATGTTTTTCAAGCCACTAAGTTTTGGGGTCACTTATTACACAGCATTGAATAGCTAACGCAATAACTATAGATAGTCATGTAAATTTCTAAAATTTCTATTAGTTGTTTTTTCTTTTAACTAGGTTCATTCTTTTGTCATAAATTTTGCTATAAATTCTATATGGGACTTCATTGCTTTGAATATTTTAATACATTATTTTAAATCTTCTAGATGGTTCTATTTTCTACAGTTATTAGAAAACAAATCCTGTCACTTCCGTGTGTTTACCTCTCATGGTGGTTCATTTCTTTGTGCTGGTTTGTCATTTGACTCTGAATTCACTTTGAAGTGAGTGCAAGAGGTTCCTTAGACCATGGGCATGTCCCTGTGGGTGGATTCACATGTACCTCTGTCGGGATCTAGGGACCTTCATCAGTTTGGATGAGTCCATGTTAATTTCTGGTTTCTGTGTCTGAGATCCAATGGCAAATGTGACCGTGAACTCCATCTCTGTGCACGATGCAGTCTTGGGATGTCGGTTTCTTATGGTCGACACCATCCGACAATGATGCTGCGCAAATAATAAGATTTACCAAGTGTCCTTAGTAGGTGTGTGGATGTGGGTTTCTTGACTTCTCCTTTGGTGGCCTCTGGCTTTGTACAGGAAGATTATTTCCGGTTCCAGAACGTGAAGCCCCATCTTCCACCCCCACCTGGTCATTACACCTCCAGCACTACAGCCTTTGCTAGAGCCCTATGAGACATTTCTCTTAGGGCCCTGTGCATCCCCAGCACTAAATAAACACTTTGATTAAGGCTCCTAGGGACTTCCCCTTCTTGCTTTCAAGCTTTGCTATAAGTTTAAAATATACAACTTTCCAGCATTTTTATGTTGATGTGGGACAAGTTTTCACCTATCAGCTGAATCTGCCCTATTAACCAGAAGTCCTCCAGAATCTTATCTGTGTGTAGCATTTTTGTGTAACTATATTCACACTGGCTATACAATCTCTTATTTTGATCATTTCATTTAATATTATAATAAAATGATTAAAATTCCCCCCGATTATGAAAACTCTTTATAAATAGAATTGTAATGCAAAATATCCCATTGGATGGATGTACCCTAATCTACTTAGCATTTCCTCTTGTTAGACATTGAGTTTTTCTCTGCGCTATTACTGAGTGAGAACTCTTTTTGTCTTTTGTGTTTTTCAGAGAGAAGAGAGATGTTTCAGCATTTTATTTTTAGAACCGTGGGCGCGAGCAGGTAAAATGACTTGTTCGTGGTCACACAGTTCAGCCAGAGAGAGAATAAAGGGGCATCAGGGTGGCTCAATTCCAAAGCCAGAGCTCGTGCAATCACAACCACATTCTCTACAGCCCATGACTGCTCATGGAAGTCACCAGAGGTGGCATGTCCCAGCATCGGGCTTTCCTAATGGTGCAGGGCTGGCCAGTCCACATAGACCTCTAAGAACTTATGCTGGCTGTCATCCCAGTGAAAGGTAACAGGAAGACACTGCATCTGAGACACTCTCTAGTTTGAGCTTCCAAATATTTCTCAAGACTTAAGACCCCCAACACAAATTTTACTCTGTGTTCTCTGAACAAGCTCTTCCCAAATGACCTCAGTGCGTCCGTCTCTCTGCCGATTTTCTGAGTAGCACAACGATAGGATCTCTTCCCCTTTAAGCATCTGGCATCTTGAAATATCACACGCACTGAGATAACTTTATTTAATTCTATTGGCTCAACACATTTTATTGAAGCCAAATATAACAGATTCTCAAACACATGAGCCTACTTACCAAACCTCTCTATAAGGTCCATTTTCCCACAAATACTGCTTAACTCTCTTACTTGTCCCCTCATGACCAACAGCACCCGAACTACAGTATATTGTGCTAACATGTTGATACCAAAATTTAAATCAGATACTCTTTATTATTACCTATATGCTCTGGGGGATAGAAGGCAGTGGTTTCCTAACCAATCACATTTATAATATCCTGCCTTTTACTGTCCCAGGTATGTGTGGCAATGCCATGTTACCTTCTTTTGCAAAAATGGATGCCTTAGCCCAGCCCTGGACATCTCCTAACGTACTCGCTTCCTGCTCGAAGCACAGCTGAGAGACGGTGCACAACATACAGCAGCAGGTCTCGCGAGTACACGGTGAACATGGGTGTCCCATTTTCCCTGTGAACAGCTGCTCGCTTGCTGTGGAAAAGAGAGGCCTCAGGGTTAGAAGCGACCGAACTGCTCAGCCTTTAATGTTTTTGCAAAATTATCTTGTTGACAAGTGCAGCATTATAAATTTGAATCCATTAGCTAAAAGGATCCATAAATATTTGAATAATGGCCTTTTTAGAGTTTTACCAGTCTATCAAACTTGTCACATGTCCACTTTTTACATTTTTCTCACTGCTGAAAGGAAAAAGGCTGGACGAAATCTTATGGATGGTTTCTAGACGTGGGTATTTTATCCTTGCTTTCAAAATGGGGAGGCTTTGCCGAGCAGAAGTTGATCAACAAAACCACACGAGTAGTGGTCATGGCAGAGGCTTGTACTGTCCACTAAGGGTGGCTCGCCCCTCCCATGCAGTGGCATCTGGCCAGCTAGGGCTCTGTTTCCTGGCCTTGCAACCAGGAATGGCCAGATGATAAGCTCTGGCCAATGAAATTTGAGCAGATGTGACAATGAGTCACATCCAGTCCAGAGAGGGGGTTCTATGTCCGTAAGTCTTCTCGCTGTCTCTCTTTTTTTCTTGCTAGACAATGAGGACTCTGAGGCAGTGAATAACAGAGCCATAAGCTAGAGTCCTGGATCCTGATCCACTTCTTGGAAGAAAATAATCCACGTGCTAACTGCGA
Source organism: Eonycteris spelaea (assembly GCA_003508835.1). Taxonomy (NCBI): domain Eukaryota; kingdom Metazoa; phylum Chordata; class Mammalia; order Chiroptera; family Pteropodidae; genus Eonycteris; species Eonycteris spelaea. Next base: position 4,585,114 of record PUFA01000066.1, on the reverse strand, counting down.
ACACCAACATCAGTCTGTTGCATGTGTGAAAAATGCACTTCTGCTAAGCTCAACCCTGGGCATTTTGAAAGCAGTTTCAAAAGCTAGCAATACCCAACAAATAGAATGACTCATGCATTAAAATGATAACAAACACTTTTTTTTTCATACTTTGGAATTCCAGATTTCTTTGTTGCTGTTGTTCTACAAAGAGATCTCTGTACGTTGTTTGATCTCTGCTTGTCTGATCTCTAGACTCAGCACTCTGACCTCTTAGCAGAGAGTTTGGCCTCACATTGTCACATTGGTGGCATTGATGGTAGGTCATTATGTGCATTTCATCCACAATTTTAGGCTTTCTTAAGTCTAGCAACAGATTAAACAGCTCACAGTAGAGCTTCATTGCACGGCCCCTCTCAAACCGTCACCATCTTGAGGAGAAAAAAAACCTTTAGTGTTACCCTCTCTGGGACTACTGGAAGAGTTTACATTCACTGAGCCTTTACAATGTGCCAACTACTGCGCTAGATGCTTCATCAACATTATTCCTGCTAATCCTAACAACAATCTTGTAGGATTTATGTAATTATCTCCAGGACACTGAGGTTAGAGAGGTTGACAAACTTGCCAAAAGTTACACAGCTGGTCAATTGTGAAACGGATTTCGACTCAAATCCACCTTGTTCCAAATCCATGTGTGGTAGGAATTTCGTAGAGAACATTATGAACATCTATAAGAAATACTGCTTTAATGACCCAGGGTTTCTCAACGTTGGCTTATTGAGCTTTTGAGCCAGATGATTCTTTGTTGCCAGGGGCCATCTCGTTCATTTAGGATGTTTAATAGCATCCTTGGCCTCTGCTTACTAGACGCTAGTAACATTTCTCCAGCTATGACAACCAAAAATGTCTCCAGATGTTGCCAAATGTCCCTGGAGGACATCACTGTCAGTTGAGAACTAGCGTCATAACCTAATTCCCTACAGAGCAGATGTAGTCTCTTCTTTCTTATAAAGAAAATTATGTAAGTGATCAGGTTTCCATTCTCACTGTGGCTACCAAGAAGCTCAAAGGCAAATTTATGTTTCAACTACAGGTATTTCCAAGGTCCTGAGCAATTTCCATTTATCTTTTTGTAATTCTTGATTTTCTCTCTCTTTTTTCTTGCCTTCTCTATTTCTCTACTTATTTTCCCCCATTATAGTATGTCTTTCTCTATTTGAAGTTTAAGATACTCTCTATTTAAAATACTTCACAGAAGATCCAAGGTGTAAATACAAAAACATTTTTACACTGATTATGAAATCTAGTTGCTTAATTATTTGATCAAAGCTGAATCCTTCTAGGAATGTTAAATACTCCCGTTTTCTTTTAAAATGTTTTCAATAATTTTCTCTGATATTAAAAAATCAAAGTTGGATTAAGAAATTGAACTCGATTGAAATTTTCTGCCTCCCAGAATTATATTTTAAAATGAGTTCAGGTATAGTAGAATAATAGAAAGAATACAAATCTAGAAAAGCTTTGGAAATAGTTCTTTTTTTCAAGTTTTCCCACGGTAAATATTGAAATTATTTCATTAAAATATTTGTATAACTAAGTTTATAAGGAGAATTTGTAATGATAAAGCAGATACCTTTCTAAGATGTTTTTCTAAGATTTTGCTACACTCATGCTCTAAAATGATGCACAAGACAGATTCAGCTAGTCGAGAGGCTCCACTCTTAGAATTCTATCACATGTTTTCACAAATGAATTTTCCAGTCTGTCAATTACTGGGGAGATAAAAATTGGGTCCAGAACAAAGGGTGACTCAGAGGCTCATTTGGAAATTTGGGATTTCTGGTTCTGCTTTGACAGATTCAGAAGATGAGGCAAAACATTTCCTGTAAATACCATCACTGCGATGGATTCTCGCTCTCCCGTTCCCCCATCAATCAGAAATCTATATTGTGCCTTGAGCTGAGCCCCAGAGAAATTATCGATAGTCACACATCTGGCACAAATCTGTTGGAAGGAAAAAAAAAACACATTATGCCATCTGTATTTCTTCAATCGTTTTATAGCACAGCTCCAGTCTCTTACAGTCGTTCTGTCACAGAGTCTTGTAAATATAAAGTTATATTACTTCTTGGCTTGTTGGAGGGCACTGCTCATCATAAGGGGAGGATGAGGAGATGATGTCACTGCCAGAAAAAAAAAAAAAGCTCGCCTTCCTCAGTCCCCCACCTTCCCTGGAGTATGGAAGAGCCAAATTTCATCAAGTTTGGCACAGTTGTAGGAATTAACATGACTGAAATGTATGCCAGATTTCAAAACAATTTCTAACAGTTTCTGTGAGACCGTGTAAGCAACTGAAAATTGACATGTTGTGTTGTGCCCGAGTCAGCCAACTGCTGTCACTGCATAATTAGATTTTCCTGCATGAGAGGAGAGGTTCCTTTAAAAAAATTATGAAATAAGGCAGAAGCTAATATAAAATATAAGTGGAACTGTTATTCTCAAAGAGGTAGCCTTCGACCACAGAATGACTTTGGACACACACACACACACACACACACACACACACACACACACACGAGACCAATGGCCATGGCTTTCTCTGCTTCACATGCATGAAATACTCTTCGCAAAGGGAAGAGGGCTTACAGCACTGGCCAGATGGAAGTGGGCCCACTTGGCTGCTCAAAGAATGGCTGAAACCCAGAACCGAGAACAGATTTGGAGCTAATGAACATGCGGCTACTTCCTTCTGATACGAGATAATAGATGCAGCAGAGTATGCTGGGTGCCCCCAATATTTATTTTCCCCTTTTTCAATAGTGACAGTAGTTTTTGTCTGGCACAAGGCTACCCAGCTAAAGTCTACATTCCCCAGGGTCTCTAACATGTCACTGTACCCATATAACTGCGTTCTGGCTGATGAGACATGCGCAGAATGAATGTTTCTAAATTTTATGTCATATCCTCAGTAGGAAAGGCAGGTCCCACCACCACCCCCCACTGCCTTTTCTTCCTTCCCGTCTTCCTGAGGGCCAGAGTGTAGGCGTGCCCATCAGCTGTCTTTGACCATGAGATGCCATCTATACCATGGGGATGAGGACTGCAACCTACCTGTGGCAGAACAATATGATAACAAAGAGCCACATCCTTGATATTTCTGAGTTGCCATACTGATCTTACCTGGCCTTCTAGAACATTCCATAAGAGAGATGCCAGTTACTGCTTTAAGGAAGCCATTATAATTTTGGATCTGTTACAACAGCAGCCTCTTCTGTATCCTGACTAACAGTGCACGCTTGGAGATGACCTTTAGAGTTTATCTGAGCCAGGTACTTATAGGCAGGAGAGTGTTTATACACCAGGACTCATGCATCTTTGTTTCCCAACTATATTGTCTCCTTCTCCCAAAGATCTTATTTTTATAAAAGGCAAAATGTAACTCAGATCATTTATTTATTCATTTATGATGAGGTTATTGCAATTATTATTACCATTTTACGAATAAAAAAATTATCATAGAGAAAGGAAGTAACTTGCCCCAAATTATTTAGCAAATAATTTCAGTGGTTTTATTTTTACATCATAAGCTCAAGTGGAATACGCTTTTAGCATACAGAAAGGCATGCAGCAGAGGCTTAACAGATGACTCCATCATTGAAACAAAGCAGTAGAACCAAGACTAGAACCCAGGGCTGCTGATTTCAAAGCCAGTGATTTTAAATTCTACACAATCTCTGCTCCCCAATTATGTTTAAAATTGGGCTCCTTTGAGTTGGATTTGTGAGTAAATATTTTAGCGTATTTGTAAAAAAAATAATAATAATTAAAAAATTAAATTTTTAGAAATAAATCTTACATCAAAATTTTTTTCCTGTGGCCAATAACAGAAACACTTAACCCAAGTTGGCTTAATTATTAATGAGGCCTTAGTGGCTTATGCACCTGGAAACATGATACCTGCCGTCCCTCAGTACAGCTCTTCTTCAAGGTGGCTTTACTCCCAGGTTCCAGCCTCTCCGGGCCTGAATCTCAGCTGGTTAACTTCCAGCAGCAAGGAGACTGACACGATTTAGCCTAATTAATGTATGAGCCTGGCTGTCAACGAATAACTCTAGCCTAGAGGGTTCAGGGCTCTGACTGACCAGATACAGATCACCCCTTAAATCCCAACCAGGTACAGATGCTAAGAGTAGAGGAAATGTGGTTCTCAAGAGGCCAACAAGTGCACTGTCCCAAAAGAACAAGAGATGAATATGGGATAGGAGACAATAATAGATGCTCAGTGCAAGGCTCTTTGTATACTCAAAGCTGCTTCCTCGTAGAGACCTAAACTCATGTTTTAACACCTCTCTCTCAACTTTGTCCTAAACTATTGTTGTTTGTCCACAGTAATAACGATTTCCAGTCCTTTATACCTACTCACAAACACATATAGGCAAACAACACACACACACACACACACACAAACACACACACACACACACTCATTTCTCTGCCAATGCTGTTCTAATCTTCCTAAATATTATTTATCTTTTGGAGGCAGCCGCTTACTCTCCAGGGGTGACGCTGTACCACAGTGCTGGATTCAGATCACCAGGATTTGGAGCCCAGGCCTGCCAAAAATTTATAATCTTGAGCAAGCAATTTAACCTTTGAAAGCCTGATATCCCTCCCCATCTGAAAATGTAATCACAATCATTCCTAATTCACAGAGTGAGAACTAAATAAAGGATACATATAACACTCTAAGCCCAGGGACCAATTCGCAGCATGTGCTAGCTAGGATGATAGGTCATGCAGGGCCCTTCCCTCCTTAGTGCGCCTTCCTCCAGAAAGCATTAATTTGCCTCAACTACTGGACTACACTGCCTTTATTTGAACTTCCACAATACTTACAACTGACACAGTGTTTATTGGCTCTGAGGCATACACCATCTGCATTAGTTACCTGTCTTTCCAATAGCCAAACCTCTGTGCCAGAGGTCGTCCCCATTCCCATATTGGGATTCTAACCCCTTTGTGAACGCTGCTTTTCACAGTGATTATAGAGTCAGACAGAGCAGTGTCTAAGTCCCAGCTTTGCCATTTACTACCTGTGAGATCATGGACAAATTATTTAACTTATATGAACTTCAGTTTTCTCCTTTGCACAATACAGTTGATGTCGAATGTAAATAAGGCAACATAAATATAGTACTGTAGTATGATTCTAGACACATAGCAGGTGCTTAATAATGGCAGTCATTATTTTATGTTGCATATATTTTTAGTGCTTCGATTTCCCACCTTAATTGGTCTAAGAAGTGGTCATAGAGTGAGTTTAATTGATCTAAAGTCCAGCCTTTCCTATGCATGTTGAATCAATCCCCTGACATATTTTGCAAATACCTTGAGTCTAGATAGTCATGTCAAAGCAGAAGGCATGCTCAGATTCTTGACTAAGAAAATTTCAGCAGTCAAGTTCAGAACAAGGAAAACAACAGGGAACTAAGAAAGACTGAGTTTCTATTAAGAACTGAAAATGCATTGAACATTAATTTTATTATCTCATTTGGTCTCCCAACAATCCCAAATCACAAACCACTCCCAATACATAGTGATTTAAATAAAAAACAGTGCAATATTCTGATGATTTGGTGGGTTGACTGAAGTTTCTCTGGTGTTTTTATTGGAACTTATTCATTCAAGTGCATCCAACTAGATGGGCAGGTATGTTGTAATGTTCAATATGGCCTCACTCATGAGTCCAGCAGGTGCTGCTGGTTATCAGCTAGAGCACCTTGGTTCTCTTCCATGTGTTCATTCATGTAAGCCAGTTGGCTTTCTTTTAGCATGGTGGTCTCAAGGCAGGGTTCCAGCACAGCAATCCACAATGGGCAGGTGCTAATTAAGCTTGCACAGCCTACTCCAATGAGCAACGATGTTCCACCGGCTAAAGCAAGTCACAGGGCCAAGGCCGAAGTTAATGTGAACAGGGTCTTTGTCTCTTACTGAGAGGTGTGCCAAAGAATTTGTGGCTATTTTTAACCTATCACAGAGACTTTAAACAAGGTAGCATATGGCAACTGAGTGGCAGAGGTAAGAAACAAATTCAAGTCTAAATGTTTCTATACTCCCAACAGGCCACCATGTATTAGAATAGCCTAAGAATGATGATTTTCCATAATCCCTTAGATTTATACTTTCCTCCTTGTAACACATATTAGAGAGTCCCTACCATGTAATTGGCTTCTACCTCTGGGGTAAAGCAATGTGCAAAACAACCAAAGACTCTGCTTCAGAAAGCTAAGAACATGTTATAACATCATATTAATGGGATATGGGTAATCAAAGGGGGGGAATTTTAGATTGATTGGTCAGAAAAGGTCTCTATTGAAACAAAAATGGGGAAATAAAAGCAGTCATGGGAAGACTATTATAACTGTCCAGAAAATGTAAAATCCCCAAGACACTAAGGAGGTTGGTGTTGGGGGGACAGAAATAAACCAGCGAGGCTAGACCAGAAAGACTAAGAGGAAGGCTATAGGGGGAGAGTTGAGAGAGGTGAAAAGCAACTAGAGCTTATGGGATCTCCAAGGCCATAGAAAGGTGTCTGGATTGTATTTGAATTGAAACAGGAAGCAGTTGTAGCATCCTGACCAGGGGGCTGACATGATCTAGCTGGGATCTGACCTGGGTAACACTGGATACACAGCATGGTCCTAGCTGCTATGTGTTACGTAGATAACTGAGCTTCAAGAGAGGAAGCAGAGCGCAGCTGACAGCTTAAATGCTGCCAGTGGCAACAGGCGTGGAGGGAAGAGGTTCTGCGATTCACTTCAGTATGAGGGTTTTTAAGACCCCAGGATGGATTTCTTATGGGACAGAAGTTAGTCCAAATAGAACACTACAAAGAGAGTTGAGAATATCAGCAAATGCCACTCACGGGGACCACAGGTGATCAACAGGGGATGAGTCCACTTCATTATGAGACTGAATGTCTTTGTTTTGCCTTATTTTCAAAAAGCAGGAATAGGAGTCTTTTGAATTATTCTCAAACTCACACAGGTGTGGTAGGTGAAAAGGACAAAATGCTCTAAATGATGTGCAAAGGGAGGAAGGAGAAGTTGGAAAGGCACACTTTCTGATTTATACCCATCACTCCTAGTCATGTCCTCTCATCATGACGTGGGCCTTCATTCACCTATAAACCACATGGCAGTCGAATCTAATAAAGAAAAGAGATGAACATCGCGTGAACTGCATTTCACTGCTTATATGGACACTTAGTGGATGATATATCCAAATACAATACAGCAATCATAGAAACAGTATGATTTCTCAATAAAATTGGGACATGTTGGCTTCTCCCTAATCTACTTTCTAATTTCTGTATCTCCTAGGCCTCTAGTCAGTCATTTTCTAATTTAAAAAAGTCTCAAGTTGTCCTTGGCACCTATGTGAGTAGATTGAACATCCCTCCACATATATATGTATGTATGTGTACATATATACACATATATATGTACATACATATATATATCACATATATATATACACACACATATATATACACCTTAGCCTCAAAATACCTAAATCAACCCATCTCATTCAGAAGGTAATTGCGCCTTGACAAAGCAAAGAACCTACATCCCTCCTGTCTAATAAATTACACCCTGAGACATCATTCTCTGTTGTCTGCATATTTTTCCTGCATAAAGCTCCCCCAAACAATAAATCATCTTTCTGTCTTGTCCATCATGTATGGGCTCATTACTTCACACATCATAATTATAATCAACGAACAAAACTCAAGAAAAAAAATCCGAACAATGAAATAGTATTTTTTTTTTTAACATCCGTACAACTTGGTATGATTAAAGCTTGTAATAATATAGATGGGTGCTTTGGATAATTTCCATGTAGCTCTTTTAAATTTTGCAGATATTCTTAACAGGTCCAACTACCTAAGGAGAAAAAAAAAAAAGCTCTTTTTGCCTTTAAGACTTTGAAGTCTGATTTTTTAAGTGCACAGATAACGTGAATACCTAAATTGAAAAATGAGAAGAATACCCGTAGGGAAAAAGGAGCTTATTGCTGCCTCCCCGAAGTTCATCAAATGTTGTCACATATTTCTCTAACATTTTTGACTTGGTTAAGTGCAAATTTAGGTGAACACACTCTTTTTCCCAGGGTTCATGGCAAGAGAAATATAATATGTATCTTCTGATTAATGAGTGCAGTTCTACAGTCTGAGTAATCTTAAGCAAACGGCGCTTTCGGAGACAGAGGACTAGACGAAATGAACTCGTATTTCTATTATTTCATGACTTAGTTGCTGCGAACGTTTTAGGCACTCGCTGCATGCATGCCCCTTCTGAGGTATAGTCGTGGCATTTAATAAATTGAAATCCCCATTCGCAGAATTTAAATCCTTGACAACAGTGCACAATTCTTCACATAACTATGGAGAAAACTTAAATTAAGAATTAAGAATGGACGAATGTTAACAAAGCTAGCCTTTAGTCTCATCAAATGAGTTATCATGTCTGTTGGAAATTCAAGGAATTACAACACATATGATAAGGGAAACGCTGCCATGCGTATGAGCCCAAATTCTTTTCCAGCGTGGGATTTTGGCTTTCTCGTCTACTTAATGGATGCCACTTCATGTGGCTTCTAGTTATCAGGGAAAAAAAACTGACAGTAGCTTTTAGGCCATGGTGAAACCAGTCTTGACTAGAAAGCATCTGAAAAGTTGACCCTAAATAACAAGACCGCCTCTGAGAGGACTGTCTGGGCAAATTAACATCTTACTCTCCCTTATATTTCCTTGAATCTTCGTCTCCTATTAGCTATGTGGCCTTGAGCATGAAGCTTAATTACTTTGTGCCTAAGTTAACTTATCTGATAAATTACAGAGTTGTAGTAAGGATTGGATGAGCTAACACTTGCAAAATGCTTAGGGCAGTATTTAGTAAGTGTTAAATATCAAGCCATTTAGGGCTATTGTTATTATTATTATTATTATTTCTTCATTTGGCCGATATTTTATTTGTTCTCCCTGATTCGGCTGTTGAAGCCCACCTCTTGAATGCTGATATAAACAAATTCTAAAAATAAAATGAATACTGACTAAATATTTAATAATATTAAGCAATTATTACTAACTAACTAAGGTGTGATAATTGTTATTTTAAGAAGAGTCCTACCTTTTAAATATATATACTGAAATAGCTATAGATGAAATGCTAATGTAGCTGGGATTCGCTTCAAAATAATCCCAGGTGGGTAGAAATTGAGATAAAACAAGATAGAGTCAGAGTTGAAACGTTGCTGAGGTTGAGTGTTAGGTGCATGAAAGTTTGTGACAATATTCTACCTTTTGTGTGTTTGCAATTCTTGATTATAAAAATAAACGTAAAGGTGAATAATTCCCTCTGTGTCAAAAGAAGCTTTTATATTTCCTCTGTTTCCCCTACAGTGAAAACTGTGACCATTTCTTTTGCTATACATGAAGCCAGATGTACTTCTTTGTACAATGTAAGTGTCCAATTATTGTTTATTGGATTGAATCTCTTGTGAGAACTGTGAATCCTTTATATAGGATACACATAGGTCATAAATATATTTTCAGGTTTCTTTATCATCTGCAAAACAAAGTTATCATATGTATTCTGTAGTGAATTAACACTAAAAGGTTTAATAATAATAGCTAATAACAAATGCTTTCTTCCTCATCACTGTACATGTTAATTTACATGGAGTTATCCCACTTAATTCTTGCAGAGCCTTATGAGGTGAGGTACATGTTATAAAACACCAAGGTGAATGAAACTGCCAACACAGAAATTGAAGCTTAGTGGGGTGAGGGTACTTTACCCACAAATCACATGGTCAATGGCAGAGCCAACGCCAAACTCGAATCTTCTAGACTTCAAAACTCAAGTTCTTCACCTCTCCCATCTGGCACCTTTCCTTAGGGGTCAGGTAGGTAGATGACTCAAAATAAGAATAAAATATGACCCCTTTTTATAAGGAGCATGATGGAGACCCGATACTCGGTCGAATGGCTGTGGCATGAAGGATGAGCGTGGGGACGCTTTCCTAAACAAATCAAGATGAGCGCCGAAGAGGGTGGCTGAGTTCAGAGAAGCATGACAACGAGAAGTTCAAGACGGGAAAACGAGACAAACGAAAGCGAGGGCAAAGATTCCTAATCCGTGGTCCCGCCAAACTTTCTGTTTGGTCTACATAAGGTTTAAAATATTTTGCGGGATTTGCCAACATGCAAAACTCATAAAACTTCACACATGAATCTATAGTTCTGAGTTTGAAAACAAATCAGCGGGTCCTGTGTTCTACATAGTCGTTAGAAGTTCTGAAGCAAGGGAGAGATTTGCTGACCGTTCAGGCCTGAGGGAGGAGTATGAAGCCTGCGTTTAAGGGAGAAGATGCTAGGATCAGAAATGCTTTTTAAGTCTGGACCGAAACAATGACGTCCTGGTCATCTCAGAAGCAGAGGAAATAGAAAGAAAGGGGGGAAATTCGATGATTGGTGACAGGATGACGTAAGAAGTAGAGTTATATTGGCTTCAGGTTATCTAAGCCCCACGACCGGAAGAACGACAGGTCGTGAGGTTGTGGAAGGGACCTCGCTCCTTCAGGGAAAATGTTGGTTTTGTGTTGGAAGCGACTGGGAAATGGTGACACAAGAGATCAACATTGAAAATGGTTTTTAAAAGAGAACAATGGGGTATCCACCTTGATATCTGGCACTTACGAATAAGGACATCGGATTTGTGTAAGGAGCAGGAGATGTGGATTGTGGAGAACTGTTCGACACTGTGCTTCAAAGACACAAGACAGAGAGACAGTCATCCCTTCACTGAAGAGCTTGACAGTGAGGTCAGAGGAAAGAAATACGTCGCTCACAGTGGAGGCTCGTGATCAGTGGACACCGAGGAAGCCAAAGCAAAAGGAATGATAAGGTGTTCAAGGAAAATTTCTTGGAAGTCTCCCTCCTTCTCGAACCACATCATGAGGAAAGAGTAGATATAGCACAAGAATATGGAATCGATATAACGAAGTTTGCACTGACTCAACCAATATTTGATGGGTGCCTACTAAGCGAAAAACACATGCAGTATATCCCTCCATCTGCTTTATCCTTCCTCATCATACCCGGCAATGGCGGATCTCACCTTGCACATTATATATGTGCTTACTTGCTTGATTCTTGCTTATCATCTCTGAGTACAATGTAAGCTTCGCAAGGGCAAGCACTTCCTTGTTGTTGACCAGGGTGTCCCAAGGCTAGAACAGTTCTGAAGCATAGTTAAGTCCCGATAAACATTATTTGAAAGCGCCCATCCTCACAGAGGTCACAGCCTCAGGTGAGCAGGGAACTGAGCAGACAGCTGGAATCTGGTGTGGCCAGTGTGAGAATTTCACGTGGCTAGGAGAGCAGGGACAGTGACACCCTGACGTGTCACGGGAAGGAAGAGCTAGTGTATCATCCCCTACCTCACAGAAAGAGAAACAGAGAGCATTTATTCTCTGGGCGTGTTTGTTCAATAGATTGTACGAAAGACAGAACCCAATGCTAAAAGGATGATGAAATCACGTCATTTGTTACTTCCTCTCCTGCTAATACACCTAATATACAAAGAAAAATGCCGCACACGATTTTGTCACTAGATTTACTTGTCCCTGGTGTCACGCAAATGGAGGTCGGGAAAAACGAGGGAGATGAAAGTGCCCATGTCATTCATGAGCTGTACAGAATCATCTCGCCTTTCATGGAATTAATTTTTGGCACTGGATGACATTTTAAAGTGTGTGTGTGTGTGTGTGTGCGCGCGCACGCGTGTTCACTGTGAGTGCCTCTCACGCTCGTGAAGGAATCCAGTGGAGAGTTTTTATGTTCTTCCGAAGGGCTGGAAGGCCTTTTCCCCTCTCACCTCTGCCAGCCAGCTTGGGCATCAAGGAAAACACCAGAACCCACCTTCACAAAATGCTTTCATTGCAAAGCAGCAAGAACTGTCAGATATAGATGGTGACGCTGACTTCTCAATAGGGGGAAAAAAGGACCTAAATTAGACTTCTATAAAAAGAATATTGCATATTTATTTCCACAATAACACCCAGGAAAAACGTTATTCAAGAAGCAAGCAATTGGGTGAATAAATAAGCTTGTCTTTGTTCTCATCAATTAAGTTATTACATCAGTTGGAAAACCAGTGAATTATAATACAGATGTTTAATGAAACACTGCTGAGCCTATAAGTCAAACTCCTATTTTGTGGTGTGATTTTGGCTGCATAGTTTTGTGTGTGTTAAACCGTATTTATTAGCTGATACCCATTATTATTTTGAGCAAGGTATAATTCAGTTGTCAGGCTCCATCGCAGGCAAGGAGATTTAATCAGTAAGAGCCGCTTTGCTACTGAGTATAAAACAATGTGTGTTTCATGAAGCAATCACGGCAGTGTGAAAAAAATGGGATTAATTAGTATTGTATCAGAACAGGCAGGATGCTCATTAAAACCTTGTGAGGTGGCTCTTGATAAACTGCCACTTGGTAGGACCGCATTAATGTGACAAGGCAAAGACTTCATTTCCAAATCCTTTCTGATTGTATCTTGCTTTTAAGTTACCTGGAATGACCCTCCTTGGTGTTCGGAATGCCAAGATCAAAATGACTGCCAGGGACCCGGGCCACCTGGACCCAGGAAGCCAGGCACAGACACCGAGGCTTCAAAGGCAACTCTTTTTTGAACTAGCAGTCAAACATGAATCAATAGCTGTAAATGAGGCAGCACCGGGGGTGGCGGATTTGCATTCGCACTCGGCAGGTCGGGCAGAAACTAATTTGACAATTGGCAACCCACCTTAATGAAGGCCACATACGCACATCCTCGGTCTGTCTGTTTACCCAGTGCGGGTGCTGTTCGGAGATGTCTAGGCCTGAGGAAGGTGGCAGGGGCTCGGGGGAGCTTGGGGGACTGACTGAAGGCGGCACGGAGGAGGAAGGCTGTGACCAACAGGCCACTTATGGCCACCCTTCTCTCTGAGTGCCCGCTGGCTAATTCTTGGGGTTTTCCAAAATGCCTCTCTTCGTTTTTAAAATGCATGGTTATTTTTTGTTTTGTTTTGTTTTCACAGTGAAAGCGTCTGCACATGAAAAAACAAAAGCCCTGGGAGAACAATCTGCTTTGGGTAAGGCATATTTTTTGATGTGCTTTAGACTGGCTTTTCTCTTTGGGCATCCGATGTGATTCACCTTCAAACCTGCAAGGGTTTGGGTTGTGTCTTCCCGTTGAGGTTGTTGGGGTGTTCGGGGGGCTCTTAAGTTAACGTCCGTGCAAATGCCTCGTGAATCCACCAGGTCATAATCTCCTTGGAGGAAACTAGCCTGCATCGCCCCCTCCCCCTTCCCCGCCCCCCACCCTCAGCTTCCATTTTCCTGCAGCTTTAGCTAACAGGCTTGTAAGGCACCGCCACACAGAACAGGTGTATATTGGTGTATTTCTAGAACCGAAAAAGCTGCTCAGAAACCACAAAGTCCCTTTCTTCCCCTGCCCCAGACTAATACATAATATACGTAATATATATTATATATTTGCTAAATCTCACCAGAATATGAAATTAATGCTTTCTACCACGAGGCTCAAGTGCTCGGCACACAATTATAGGTTGTTTGCAATTGAACTTGGATAATTCCACCGTAATCTGCAGATTCAAGGCATCGGGCAGAGTCAGACTACCTGAGCAGGTTAGATAGGATTAACATACTGCTTTATCAACTGATGTGTTGCAATATTATTAATTTAAACCCCAACATCTCATTGTTGTGATCGGCGCTACATGAGGTAATGCACTATGACAGCCATTGAATTAACAGAAAATGGAATTCATCTCTCAAAATTTCACACGAAAGAAAGCCATGGAGATAGACAAAAATAGAGGGAGAAGGACAGACAGATAAACACCTTTAATATTTTTTCTGTATCAGCATGAGCCTGCCTCTCTCTGAAACCACTGGGCGCATGACATAGCATCAGCCCATTTGCGCAGAGATTCCCTACCACTATTGTGTTTATTCCTCTGTAAGGCAAAGCCGTGACCACGTTCCTATTTTGTTTCTTGTATTTTAGCAAGTCAATTGCATAGAGGTAATATGCTGTAAGTGGAGGTACATGCGTTACCATTTATGCATAACACAGTAATAGGACATTTTCTGCCCCTCTTAGCTTGATGAGAACCTCCTGCAAAGACCCTCCAACTCCTTCAGGTGGTAGCCACCTAGCTTGATTTATAATCTCATCGTGGCGGAAGAGGTTAGCTGGGTAATTTAAATCGCTAGACATCGCTAATGAACTAGGGCCGGAGAAAGCACTTTGCATTGTAAAGGCTCCATTTCACCTTCCTCATGTCCCACATACTTTATCTCCAAATTTGTACATTATTTATATAAAAAGGGAAATGGTTCTCTCAGAGGAAAATGAGTGAGCTAAGCCTCTGCTGACAGAATGTCTCCTACAGTTCTGCCATTTGGATACCCTCTCTCAGTGCAACAAAACTAGGGTTGCTGGATTGAGCAAATAGAGATACAGAATGCCCAGTTCAATTTGAGTATCAGATAAAAAATAAATGATGCAATATTTTGGACATACTCATATTAAATGTTCTTTGTTGCCTACTGAAATTCAAGTTGAACTGGATATCTTGTATTTTATCTGGAACTCTAAACTGAAAGGAAGGTGGAAAGGAGATCTGCTTACCTCAGTGAGGGCATTATGTAAAACATCAGGAAAAAAACCAAAAACGCTCCACAAAGCTCGGGAAAATTGACGGTATGTAGAAGGCTTCTGGCATCTGTGCTTCTCCGTGGAACATTTTTATTCAGATTACTATAAGCTTCAGTGAGCTTTGAAATAAACTATTGGTCACTTTTTCCCCACATGGATAAGCAAGTTTTAAATGTTTCCTTCATATTACCCTCAAAGAGACTTTTCTACTGCTGCATTTTGTATAAGGAAAATATACAGCAGTTCTCAAATCTAGGAATTTCTAGAACCTTCTACCACCCCCAACACGAAATATCTTTATATAGCTCCATACACAGCAGTTTCAAAAAATATTCATCTTACAACATATCAGAAGGAAGTGAAAACAGGTATTCAAACAAATACCTGTACAAACACACGTATAAACATGTCCATAGCAACACAATTCACAACCCCCAAACGGTAGAAACAGCCAAAAGAACCATCAGCTGATGATGGATAATGAGATTGTGGCTTATACTGACAATGACTGTAACTCAGCCATTGAAAGGAATGAGGTACTGAGGCACATTACAACATGGATGAACCTTGAAAACATTATGCCAAGTAAACGAAGCCAGACACAAAAGGTCATATCTTATATGATTCCATTTATATGAAACATCCAGAAAAGGTAAATCTATAGAAACATAAAGCACATTAGTTGTTGCCAACAGCCAGGAAGGGGGTTGGGGAGCAAGAGGAGAGGAAAGTGATCATTAATGGGGTACAGACATCCCTTGGGGGGTGAGAAAAATGATTTAGAACTAGATAGGGGTGGTCGTTAAATGCCACTGAATTGTTCACTTTAAAATGGTTCATTTACATGACGGCACCTCGATAAAAAGAAATAAATGAATAAATAATCAAACAAAAAGTCATTGATCTTAATGAGAAAATGGGGTTTGCTACTCTTCCGTTGGACTCTTTCTGAATTTATTGCCAGCTCCAAAAAGACCTCATTTTCCAGCAAATGTACCAGCAGAGAGACGTTTCACGTAAGGTACTCACTAATGTGAATTGAGGCACCTATGAAAGAGCCACAGGTAGTTATGCAGACCCCTGGTGCAAACTAGCAGAAGGTGTCCCATCTGGGGCTGCTCGAGGAGCTGAGCCCCGCTCACCGCCCAGGCATGGCACCAATGTGCGGTCCCAGCCCTTGCTCTCTTAGGTGACACTTGCCGACAGTACACCGTGTACAGTGTGGTATTGTCATCCACCGTAAGGGCCTTCTAAGACAGCATGATGTAGTAACTCACTTTGCATGCTTAAGAGGCAATTCCTTAACTCCTGTGACCTCTGTTTTGTTATCTTTAAAACAGGGATAATAATAATAACACCTCCCTCCCAGGGCTGTTGGGGGTGGGGTGGAGAGGTTAAATCTGTTTAAAGCATGAAGAACAGTCCCTGACACCCACCGGAATGACTGAAATTAAAAACTGGCAGTACTTAATGCGGATAACATTGCAGAACGACTGGGTCCCTCACACATGTCTGAGGAAAGTGTCAACACACAGAGTGTCACCACTATGGAAAACCACTGAGCAGTTACTTACAAAGTTAAGTCCACCTGTGTTATGATTCAGCAATTGCACTGTAGGCCCATATGCAAAAGGAATGAACACTTATGTTTATAAAAACACCTGTACAAGAATATATATTATAGCTTATTCATACTAGAAAAAAAAAATGGAAACAACCCAAATGGCCATCAGCAGTTGACCAGATAAACAAATCGTGTGTTCAGATAGTGCAGTAATACTCAGTGATAAAAGGGAGTGAACTACTGATACTCAGAAAAATATAGGTGAATTTCAAAAAACATTAGCTCAGAGAAAGAATCGAGTTCCTGAAGAGTCTGTATGACATGATTCTCCTGCTAATGAACTTCAAAAACAGACAAAGTCATCTATGGGGAAAGAAATCAGAGTAGTCTTTGCTTCTGGATGAGGCAGAAGAACATAAGTGAAATTTCTAGGGTGAGGGTAGTCCTTGATAGGGGTTAGAAAGGTTTTCTGTAAAGAACAAGATAGCAAAAATTTTTGCCTTGGAGGTCCACATAGAATCTTTATTATATTTGTCTTTGTTCTTTTAATAACCCTTTAAAAACGTAAAAGCTATTCCTAGCTCACAGGCCACACTAAAACACCCCATTGGCAGTCTGTCCATCTCTGCTCTATACAGGGTGTTGGTTACGCAGATGTATACATTTGTCTGAGTTCATTGAATAGTACACTTAAGACATGTATTTTGCTTTGTGTAAGCATTTCTTAACAAAGTGTAGAACAGTGCCAAGTAGTTGAGTTAATACTCAAATATTAGCTTCTATTATTTTGGCTTCACATAAATGATATACTTATTCAGTTTTAATTATAAAAAAGAAATTATCATTCTTTCACATGGTAAAACAAATCTAAGCAATATATTTATGGCCTCCATTATTATTCCCCCGCTCCCTACCACAACCTACACGTGCATTTCCATCCCCCTTCCCACAAAGGGAATTTGATTTACTAGGGCCACATCTCAAACCCGGGAACACTCCAATCCAGAGGACATATTCTCAGATTATAGGGGGTCCTTGAACCCTAATCAGAGACACAGGTATCTGTAAGGACCAAATTGTCTGTCTCACCTGGTGGCCAGGTAAGAACTAGCCCTCCTTCCAGAAGGCCATCTCGCCTTTGACTGACAGACCACACATCTTCCTTCCCCCCTGGAGTTCTTACTAATGTCATTGCTGAGACCATTTTCGCGAGAGGATTCCTTGTTTCTAAGAGCTGCCAGATAAGAATTTGAAGCATTTCCAAAGACACTCTATCGAGAATATTTCCTGTACGTTCATATTTACTTATGTACATATTGGCATCACTTTTCGCTCATGACAAAGAATATTCAAAACTGCTGAGCAAAGCAGTATCAGAAGGTATCGTAAAGAAAGTACCATGTGGGTGGAAGAATTCTCATCTGTTTCCAGCAAGAGAAGCCCTTGTATTAGTGACAATAAGAAAGAAAAAAGCACTTTACTGATTAAAGCATTAAGGACACAAGCATGAGGCTCCACACACTCAATTATTGGACTTTCTTCAAATTCCTGCCAGTGGAAGGTCTCTATTCCTAGCTAGGTTTGCCTCTTACAGTGAAATTATCCAGCTCTCTTTTGCTTACTCTTCCACTCTCTCACTCATTCACTTACACGTAACATATAGACAGATACATACAGACACATAAATAGACAATTGGGATGAAGAAGAAATAAACTGCTTCATGAATGCAGTTAATTTAATTATATTGAACAATATTTTTCATTGTTTTTTTACGTATCTATGTCTATTGTTGCCACAAGCTACTTGGAAAAGTGGGGAAGAAGAAAGAGGGCTTCACTCCTGTCCTTGGGAAGCGTAAAGTCCTGTTGGGCAGAAAAAGTGAGCATCCTCACATTTATTACCATCTTGGCAATGGATATGCTTACTATGCCTGGCTCTGCACTAAACACTTTAGACCCTCTGATTCATTTAATCCCCACCATGACCCTGCGAAATAGATACTATTTTTATACCCCTTCTGCAGATGCAATGACTGAGGCTGGTCAGAAGGTAAGTAACTTGGTCAAGGTCAACACCAAACAGCTCTGGCACTAGAATGTGGATCCACCAGGCCCCAGATTCTATGCTCTTAACCCACGTCTTTGCACTGTGTCTCAGATACAACTAAAAACATAAGCAATGATGGACCAAGAAGTCATATGTAACATTCCAGGAAAGCATCCAAGATGACCAAGGACTAGAATGGCGGGGGGGGGGGGGGGGGGGAGGGGGAACTGTATAAATTAAGTAAGACTTTAGCTTCACTTGGAAATACAAATAATTTCTGAGCATGCAAAGGGAGGTGAGGATGGCATTCATAGGAGACCCCAACTCATCTGGGAGAGATTCTTGGAAACGTCAATTTAAAAAAACAACAACAAGAAGAAACAAAAAACATTAAATTCTCACAAGGGAACTTCAGTCCAATTAAAACAGCTTCAGTTCATTTGCTGTCAAGTATTACCTTTTTACAGATCCCCTGATCTGCTCAAATTGATCAGAACATGATGAATATTTAAAAAAAAAAAATCACTCTTCCCAACAGTGGGAGCAGCAGTATGTCACAGAATTTGGGGCAGCTGCTCCCGGGACAGTGCTGCAGTGAACACTGTCATTTTGCTCTGTAAATGGGGTGAGGTACCACGTCTCCGGCATGTTTTCCGTGCGTGGAGACTGATGGGGGAGAGGAAGCGGGCAGGGGGAAGGAGAAATGTGAAATAAAGCCAGAGCCAGAGGAATGCATCCAGAGTGGAGGCATCGAACCTGTTTCATTTCTCTCTTGTGTGCTCAGTGGGTAACGACGGACCCAGGAACTTTCCTAAACCTGCCAGAAGGAAGGCGGTTGGCAGTGCAGCCGAGGGCCTGGGAAAGGGCCTGCCTGCCACCAGGCTGGGAGGGCCCTCTGTGGCTCAGGGTGTCTCCACAGCCTCCCCTGGCAGGAGGGACTCTGGACAGGAGGAGGAGCTGTTCTCGGTGGCCTCTGTTACTATGGCAACCTTCTCCTTTGTTTCCCCGAATCCAGAGCTGCTGCCTCATTTAGCGACTGGCATTCAGGTGAGACAGCTGCATTAGGAAAATGAGGAAGCGGGGAAACAAAGCTGCTTGCAGAGGCGCACGTGCGCACACCCGGCGCTGAGAAGGGCTGTCGGGACAAGTTTCCAGACCTCTGGCCACTTTCTCTTTGAGCCCGTCAGCGTCACCTGATTGCAATTGCTGTTGAATAATATGCGTGGGGAATTTTCACTTTATCCTGGCTGTCGTTCGGAGGGTTGCCTCTCGCGCGTTCTTTCATTGCCTGCGATACTCCTGCTCTTCCTCTTACACTGAGGGGTGTAAAGGTCACATCCTCGCACAGGTGTTCCCTGACCACGCCCCTCCACCTCCTGCCAATGTTCTCCCTCAGCATCCTGCCTGCCTCCTTCACGGCAGCAAGCACAGTTAGTTCACAGCCATTTCACCGATTGTCTCGTGTTCATCGGTGTTTGCTCTACTCCATGAGGGCAGGGACGCTGTTATTCTTCCACAAACGTGGCATCAAATGAATATTTGTGGAATAAAGGAAGACTGCGAGAATTCTGTAGATGTGATTTAGGATGCTGAGATACTAAGTGTTGGTCTAGGGGCTAAGAGTCTCTCCCTCGCTCGCTCTCAATTCTTTTAAACGATCGTGACCTCCATTGACTCGCTTTGCAGTACCTGCTTCCTTGTGGAACATCCCCACGTCTTCAGGAAGCCTAGTCATATATTTACTCTTGAGCAGTGTAGGGGATGACAGAATGTGAAGCTGGCATTCAAGGAATAGGGGGCTGAATTGAACTCGTGCAGAATCCCTATCATGTATTTTCCCACCGGCTTGTGAGCACAAGGAAGGGAGGGAGGGGCTCAGGACGTTTACATTCGAAATGCTGAGAGAGTTGAGTCCAAAACAAAAATCTCTACCACCGAGAGAGGAAAGAAAGCAGGTAGCACAAGTGTGAGGGAGGACAGAGGAAGTTCTGCAAACGTGCAGTATCCCTCTCCCCGTCCACCCACGAGGCTCTCTAGAATCCTAAGGGATTGTTTGCTTTCTTGATCTCCCTGCATAAAAAGTTGATGATGACATCTATTAATTGAGGGCAGGGTGCATTCCTCCACCCCATACTGAATAACTTCCCAAATTTATAATGACGTGGATGAGAAATTGGACGAATTATACAGAAGAGTATATTTTAGGCATCTTTGACGGAATTCATTCTTTCCAAAATACTGAAGCATTCGGTCAAACAAAATGACTTGTTAAGAATGTACCTTAGTCTCATATATATGCAAAATCAATAGGAACAGAGAAACCAAGACTAAATTTAAAAAATAAAAAACTAAATAAAAGCTGGCAGGAAAATATCTGTTAGTCCCAGTGACATACTAGGGGGTAAAGTTAAAGGGATGAACTTCATGGAGAGACAGAGTAATCTATCTTCCTTTAAAAAAATAATTCCTGAAAGTAAGAGCCCATAAACCATTGGACTCCTGATCATTTGCCAGTGATTATACTGATGACAAGACCAGAATTACTTCAAGGAGCAGAAAGCAGCTCTATTTTTCCTGAGAATCCAAAATTTAGCTCATGTAAGATTCTCTACCTTACTGGCTAATGCAATCAAGGGTCTACATTGTTCCTCTTTTCAACGCTTTGGGCTCAAAAGTCTGAGATGGGTGTGATTGGCCACACTTAGGCTTTGAGCCTACATTACAAACTCGGATCCTGGAATTTATAATAAGAAATGTGTATTTGGTCTTGTCCCTGTTCCTGGCACACAGCTCCCGTAACCCTTGGACTTTCATAAGCGATAAGAGCAGCTATGAAGGTGAAAAGAGCATCTTTTGTTATTCATAAGAAGCCCCTTTTACCTCACCTGAATTTATGTTAACAAGAGGACTCTTGGAAAGCCCCAAAGGCTGGGGCTCTGGTTGCCAGGGGAACCAGCTCTGTGATTAGAGGGTTGTAACTTTCGGCCCTATCCCATGAATGGCAGGGAAGGGGAAGAGGCTGGAGATTGAGTTCAAGCACCAATGGTCAATTATTTAGCCAATCATGCCTGCATAATTAAAGCCTCCATAAGAACCCTAAAGGAAGGGGTCCAGAGAGCTCCCAGGTTGGTGACCACATGGAGACACTGGGAGGGTGGAGTGGCTGGACACGGCATGGAAGCTCCCACCCTCTCCTCCGTATCTCGCCCTAGGCATCTCTTCCATCTGGCTAGTCCTGACTTTAAGTACCTTGTTTCCCTAATATCCTATTCTTTGCAGATAGCTCCCCTCCACCCCACAGAGAGATCCTATTTAATTCACATGGGGGGTGGGGAACCACAGCCACATCTTCTCTGTTCCTAGGTCACACCAAATAGAGTTTCCTTTCCCTCTGGCCGCAGTGAATATTTTTTGATGGGCACATGACCCAGGGTGAGTTCTCCCTGAGCCTTTTGTCTATCAAAAGAGACATCAAAAATAATTCGTAAGATTTGAACCCAAGAATCAATAAAAATCCTGTTCATAAATAAGTCTTCGTCTCTATAGAGCTGTGATTCTCAACCAGGCTTACCTGGGAGGTTTTTGTTTTTGTTTAAGGCACACACCTGGTATACTCCAAATAAATCAAATGAATCAGTAACTAAGGAAAATTCTGGCATATCTCTCTAAACGAGAAGCTGTTTCATCGAAATACTAGATTCCTGTGGGCAATTAAACTATGCTTTTATGTGGTATATAGACCCCAAAAATGAGTATGTAGAATGAAATCACAGAACGTTCATTCAACTGCTAAATTATTTCAAAAGTATTAGCAATAGTCTATGTAATAGAGTTGTAGGTTAGAAGAGATTGAAGTTAGGAATGATAGGATATAGCCATGTTAACCAGGGTTCTTTTTGTGGGCAGTGACAGAAAACCCAAATCAAAGGGTTAAGTTAAAAGGGGAGGATTGATTGGCTCATGTAGCTGGGAAGTCCACGCCTAGGGGTACCAGGTAAGCCTGGTTCCAGAAGGTCCATCAATGGCATCTAAGCTCTCTCACTTTTCCTCCATTTCTGGCTCTGCTTCCCTTTGCTTGGGTGCTTTCTTCAACAAGGTAGAGGAGGTGACCCCGTACCTCCTTCTCCCCAGGACGCGCTGTTGAAGGTCATCAACCCCAGTGGGAAGAGAACTTCTTCTCTTCAATGTCTACGTATCAATTCCAAGAAGACTCGAAACAGGGGAGCCAAAGAGTTCATGCCAAGCAGAGTGACACAGATAATGGACCCCATGGTGAGAAACACATTCTGGGTCACATTGCTCACCCTGCAATGGAAGGATAGGAAGGCAAAAACCAGCATATGCCCACTACAGTCACACAAGGGTTGAGCTCGCACCGAAGACTTCCCTTCGTTCTCGATTCTCTGTCCCCTGCCTGTGACTTCCTAAATGTCTGAAGTCAATTTAAAAAAAAAAAAAGAAAAAGAAAATGACACTTACCAACAATAGCAAAATCTTATTACTGCGAAAGTGTAAGTCCATGCATACGGGCTTTTGAGTGCTGTCCGTGGGAGCTCAGGTCCCCAAGAGCCTTCCTTAATTAGAATTCAGCCTTCGAGGGAAGCAAAATCAGAGCGTTCCATGCCACTGAGGCTCGGTAAAAATTCCTTTTTCCATTCTAGTGAATTTAGTTTTATTAATGGTGAACTGAGTCCAAGAAAAGGGAGGTAGCTGACTATATATCTGATGTGATTTCTGCTAAAAGCCAATCCCAACTACTCGAGTGACACCTAGTTTAGGAGTCTGGTAAACTTGCTGTAAAAAGATTGCCAAATGCTGGTTTCCAAACCAGCTCACAAGTGAAAATAACACAATCAGTACGAATAGCTGCATTTCCATAGGCTTTTGAGCCAAGGAGCTTTGCAGATTAATTCTGCTGGGATGATACCCCTTGCAAAAGACTCCACCCACCCTCCACAAGCAGCACTCATACACCGGAACCCAACTGGAGAAGCACACAGTCAGAGCTCTGAATGTTTCAGGATGGAGAATACAACATACATCTGAGACCATGGGAAGAATGTGCATATCTCAAAGGGTCAGGAAACAGAACCACTCCGTCCAATTGGCTATGTTGGGGCTTCATGGCTGACTGTATGCAGTGGCTGGCAGATTATGCAGACAATGAATGAACCAAAATCCTTCAACAAGTGACTCAGTCTACCAGAATTCACAACATTCTACGGTGTCGAGTGTCCTTTGATTATGTGTTATGTGTTCAGGTGACCATTCAGGTGACAGCAAACCCATTTCGATGAGTTATAATACTTACATGAAATCTATCAAATAATCATGTATCATGGACTGAAGTTTTTTAAGTCAGACTCAATCTAGACTGAATGAAATGTGAACCAAGCATTTGAATTAAACCATGAGGCAAGCTCCAAATTAATTCAAGGCACTTTAATGCCAACATTTTTTCTTACGAATAAACCAAAGGTTTGTTATTGTTGTTGTTTTTTAAGTTACTTTATGCTTTTTTCCAGAAAAAGTGTGGATCGCTTTGTAATTCAAATAGCACAATCATCACATGAGAGGGACTTTTAGTTTATTTGTTCAGCATGTATTTATTGAACACCTAATACGTGCCAGCCTTTCCGGGCTCAGGATACACTGGCGAACTCAGTGACAAACTAGATCGCATTGCTGGCCTCGTGAATCTCAAATTCGAATGGAGAGAGACACCAATCTGGAAAATAATGCACCCCAAAAATTCAGACCTGCGGCTCCCTTAAAGCAGGGGTTGGCAAACTATGGCCCTCAGGCTGTCTGTCCTCAGAAGTAGAGTTTTATTGGAACACTGCCCTGCTCGTTTGTTTACGCATCTACGGTAGCTCTTGCGCTACAGTGGAGTGTTGAACAGTTGGGACACACACTGTATGCTCCCCGAAGCCTAAAACGTTGGTATCTAGCCTTGACAGGAAACCGTCGCTGACTCTGTGAAGAAACAAAAAGAATGAGACAGCACGTGCCTGCAATGGGGAGCCGCGTGCACGCTTTGGGGGGACACACGTGAAAAGCAGTGGCCTTTGAGTCAAAACCCGAGAGCCATGAGGAGACACCAGTCACGGCAAACACAGCGTTTGAGATATTTTTAGTCAAGTGTCACCTGAAAGGTGATGAACAAGTTAACGGGTTGTGACGTTAAGAAAACTTCAAGTGGAAAAGGAAGCGAACACCGACCTCGAAGCTTGCTCCTTGCGCAAGGTGGTAAAAGCGTTTTCCAGTCCTTTCGCTCTTTTCATCCGAGAGAGCGGGCGAGACGCCCGTAACTCAGTGGCAACTTCACAAAGTGGAAACACATCGGTGCGCCCCGGAACGGCTGCCTTGACTGCCATGGTTAAAGTTTCGGCCCAAACCCCGCTTCCTTGAGGAAGCCTTCCTTCCTTCTTGCTCTGTGCCGGTTACGATTTCTCTCAGCCTCACGCCGTTACGCGTATTCGACACATCTGCTTAGCACCTGGCTGGGATGTCTTTTCCCAGGAAAGGTATTTCGATATCATTTGAGGAGAAGCAGAAAGATCAAGGCTGGTGACCCCAAGTGAATCGGATAATGAGGGAATCCAGATGGGCTATGAGAAAGTTCTTGCTTCCTTCTACCCACTCTAAGTGGCTTTTTTTTTTTTTTTTTTTTTGTGGTGACGGGGGACACATTACTGGCCAGAGACTGCTGCTCTTCTGTAATGCTCTGTGTCTCCAGGCGGGTGGCTTCTCAATAAAGGTTTAAAAACCAACGTCCGCTTTGGGGCCGTATCTTACACCAATGTCTCTTTAACTCTCAATCCTAACGCCATATTCAAAACTATTTCGGGTGGAAATTTGTGCTTGGCAAGCATGTCCTTGCCTCTGCGAAAAACCTCATGCTCCAGTTTCAGATGTTTTCACGGTATGTGTGGTGGTCTTGGATGGATAAATTAAATCTGCTTTTCTCCTGATTGCCTCGCTAGCCCTCTTTGTAACTTCACTTTGTATCCTTTCCGTTCAATACTTTTCAAAGTACTGAGAGTTTAAAGAGGTACAATAAATCCCAGATCAGTTTTAATGACCACGGTAAGCCTGCTTGTAATATGTCAGTAAGCTGAACCTAAAAGCCAATGGGGAATAGGCCATTTCTGCCTTAGTAATTGCCTCCACAGAAAGATTTATAATGTCATTATCTGAATCTACAAGAAATAACTCATAGAGCTGAAATACCCTAAAAAAATATTACAATTCTCTTAAAATCTAGTCATTCATAAATGCTAAATCATAAAACTTTTTTCAAGATGTTTTATGTTAAAAGTAAAACCCAGTAAAAATATAAATGCTCGTTTCTTAATCAGATTCCTCATTCTTTATGTATCTGTTTGTAGCTTTGCAGTTTTCTGGGATATATTTATAAACCCAGCATTCGGCTCCCAGCATCCCCAACCACTACGAGAAGCCATGGTGTCTGAAATGGCCTTTCTCTCCAGCTTTTTCTCTCTGTCTGAGAGCAAGGACTGAGGAGGAAGAGGGTTCGTGAGTATGGCAATAAAATTAATTTCAGCAATAAAAGTCACCTTTTTTTCCTAATTTCCCTGTGGTGGGGGGGGGAGGGGAACACTCTAAACTTCCTGCCAAATGCACCACTGAACTGTTTTAAGCCATTTCTGCAGCTTTCGTTCTCTTTTAGTATTTCCAAATTAAAAAAAAAAATCAGTCACTTATTTCAAATAGTAGGAAACATCCTCCCCAATTTGTCTAGGGCTCGCCACATCTCCTCGTCTCCCCAAGCCATAAAACGGAGCAACATTCATACTAATTTCTGCAGAGCAAAAATGTTCTTGGAGTACAGAATCTATTACAGCTTAAAATGGACACTTGAAATGTTTTTCATAATTTGTAAAATCGTATTTTTTTTCCCTTTAAATACAGTCATTTGGTGCACATGTGAGCACTGACTCAGGCTCCTTTCAGGATTTCCCGCCTTCCTCCATTAGCCTCGTCAAAATTGGGATTTTATCTACATTTTTAATACCTAGGATTGCAGCTAAGCCTTAGCGCGTGTGTGGGGTGAGGAGGGGAGGTTATCTAGAGGAGGTCATTTTGTTGGCAATAATATCATGGCTCTGTTTGGAGCCAGAGGGGTGATAGAGCAATCGGGGGGATCATTTCATAAACTATAGAAATGTATAACCAATGTACTGTATACTTGAAACTAATAAAATAAAATAAAATGCTAAAGAGAGAGCGAAGGTTATGTAAGAGCGTTTGGGAAAGAAAATGAACCTTGTACCTTTCGTTTGCCATTCCCATGGCCGCCTCATTGAGCCAAGGCCCACCACTCGTTCCTTGCTTATTACTCTCTAGTTCGACATCTCTGTAAATGGTGACTATCAAGTATCTCAAGGTATCTCGACTCAACTCATCTAAAACCTCGAACTGATCTTCCTCCCAGGAAAGTGCTGATCTCAATGAATGGTACCACTTGTCCGTCTGTCTCCTAGGAACCACAAGCTCAGGTAGAAAGACAAACAGCTTGTCTCCCTTTCTCTCTCCACCCACACAAATAACCTGTAAGAAAATTTCTACCTGCAAATAGCTCCCAAATATGAATGTTTTTATCTATCACTACCTCCGCAACCACCTTAGTAATATCTTATAAGAACTATCACAACTGCCTCCCAACCACTTAGCCCTTATATATTGCTCCCCTTTTATTCACAAGCCACACAAGAACTGAGAGGACCTTTGAAAAACGCAAATCCAATCACAAGCCTCTTTGATGGCCTCCTAATCCACTTTGGATAAAATGTACAGTCCTTTTCATGCTTCCTTAAAAACGTGATCCTCGATGACATCACGATATGACCCTCTCCAGCCGTGATCCATTCCAGACACCATGGCAATCTTCGGATTACTGGGGTACATCCACGCTCTCTTGTCTTGCTGTCCCAACACATGCTAGTCCTTCTACCTAGAATGGCCTTCTCCTACCCTACCTCCTTGCCCTACCTAGCTCATAATGTGAGTCCCAGAGAAGTCTTCCATGAATGCAAGGCGAGGGAGAGCTTCTCTTGCTGTGTACTGCCTTAGCATCCTGTATCTCCTCTGTGTAGCATTCAGCACAGTTGGCTTCATTTGCTAAATCCTGGTCCTCTTACCTGTAGGCACCATGGTGGCAGGGAATATCTCTGTTTCATTAGGCACCATACCCTCAGATACTGGGAAAGAGGACCTCAATAAATATTTGATGAATGAACTCCTATTATAACAGTTCTACAATTTATCTTCCTATGTCAATCTCTACCCAATCCATCCGTCTCATCAACAATATTTATTGAAACTTATACCATGCACTGGACTAAGCATTAGGGTGAACTCATGATAAATTAGGACAGATAGTGGTGCTAGTGGCGAACCAAAAAAAAAAAAAAAACAAGTATACAAATAAGAAAATTTTAGATAGTGATAAGAATTATGGAAAAAATACAGCAGAGTCATACCACGACTCTTCACGGAGGTGGAATGTGAGCTGAGAGCTAAGTGCAGAGAAGGAGCTGGCCACCGAAAGATCCAGAGGGAGACAGGTCCAAGCCGGAGGCTTACTGAGTAGAGGCCTCCTTTGGCAGAAATGAGATTTGTGCAGTTAAGCTAATTGTGTGGCCGGGGCAGTGTGATCTAGGGGCACAGATGCCCGCAATGAGGCCATGCCAGGTCACACAGGGCCACAGAAGCTACAGCCTGGAACGCAGGTTCGTGGAAGTGCCTGGGAAGCTATCTGATGGCTTTAAGTGAGGGAACATGATCGGATTTTCGTTTTAGAAGGGTAAGCCCCTCTGCCTTTAGGAAAGTGGATTGGATGGGGGCCATAAATGAAAGCCCAGCTAGTTAGGAAGCTGTCCTAATTAGGATACCATCTATGTTCCATGGCTCCCCATTGCCTACAGAATAAAAATCAAATTCCAACATATGACATTACAGTCCCCTAAATGCCTGCTCCTGTAATCCCGTTAAGCTCACTTCGACACAGTCCCTGATAGTCCCTAGCTATAGCTGGTCGGCACATGACATCTCGAACCCACCCTAAATGTTTTCTCTTCAGCCTTTAATGTCTACAGTTTGCAGTGTTTCTAATTTTTCTGAAAATGTGTTCTCTCTCTCAAATCTCATCCATCTTTTGCATGAAGGCTTCAGAACAGCACGGGCCACGGCAAACTTTCTTCCATCTGAACAATGGGCTGTATTGTTTTTTAAAAAAAGGTTGGGGGGATATACCTCTTGCCATCTCTTGAACTATTGCTTTGCATCATCATTTACCTCTTGCTTTGGTATTGCATTTTCCTTGTGTGCGCATAAATCTCATTTCCCCCATCACAACTGAGAAACCCGTGGGCAGTTTCTTTGCATTTCTGTGTGCCTGGCCGCTCCACACCATGGTGTTGCTCTATGTGTTGACCTGCTGCAGAAGACATGCCAATGTCCTTGTCGGGAGCCAGAGAAACAGCAAGTGGCCTCATGACTAGGTAAGTAAAGGAGTTAAAGTCGGAGAGATTTTTTTTAAGACCGTTTTTGATAGCTTCTTTCCTGGAAGTCCCTTTTCTATTAAAACCACCATGCTTTGAGTAGAATCGGATATGGAATGTGAAATAAGCTTGATGCACTGTTGACCGTCGCCTCCGAAATTCTACTCTGGCTCGAGATCAAAGATTTAGAGCTAAGCTGCTCTGAAGGAGCAGCTCAGAGAGGCCCACTAGGAAAAGGTTGCATCTTGGCACGGCCCGGGATAAATGAGATGTTCACGCGATGTGAGGTTTCAAGGTCGATAGTGGATAATAGGATTGAGGACAGAGAAAGTGAAGCTGGAGCGAAAGGAGAAAGACATCAACATAGACTATTGCATTGTGTGTGAGACCATCTACCCGGGCGGAACTGCAGATTAGGTTTGAGGAAAACTGGCCTCTGGTTTCTCATTCCTTGTCATGTGTCTTCACTTTTGTTGGCAGGAAATGCTTTGACAGGATAAGGCGTTTAATGTGGAATAATAGAAGGATAAAGAAGCATGACCGACTGGATCACAGCAATGGTATTTGTTCTCTAATGGTAGGTTCCTGTGTTTATCGAACTGAAGTCCCTGAAAGGGACATGGAAGGTCATACAGAAGAAGGTAAGCGATCTCTAGACAACTGAATATAGAACCTGGAACTGATGGCTATTGGGAAAATAGCACTTATCATCTAAGACTTTTTCTAAGAAAGAAAAAAAGGCAGCTCAGGAAAGATGGATGGAGGGAGTCACAAACTACTTCCCTGGGATTAAGGAGAAGCTAGAACCCCTAGTGACATCTTCTGAATCTAGAAACTTAGAAGACTCTATTAATTATAGGGCACGTTCCCTGACTCTTGGCACTATTGTCATTTGGGGCTGGATAATCCTATGTCTTGTGTGTATATGTGTAAGGGGTACCCCACATCTCACAGGATGTTTATCAGCACAACCAGCCTCTAACCATTCGATGCCTGTAGCACATCCCTAACCCAGCTGCAACCAAAAATGTCTCTAGACATTGCTAAGTTTCCCCTGGTGGCTAGTGGTAGGGGAGAAGGGGGAATCATCTCCAGTTAAAAATAGTTAGACAGACCTGAGTTTAAATTTCAAATTTGCTATTTCCTCATCTGTAAGACGAGGATAAATATCAGACACCTTAAAGAGTTTTGGGGGGATGTTTGTGGGGGGGGGTGAGGGGGGTAAGATGTGTATGCAAACCATGAGTACAGTCTGGCACACAATAAAAGCTCAACAGATGTCAACCCAGCATGACTATCGTTACCATTATTGATTGTGGTCTAGATAATTCCACACTCTGAATATTAGTTTTAACTCTTTTAAACGAAAAAGCGTTTTTCCCCCATGTGATATTATTCCTCCTCCCTGCTAATGTGGAATAATATATCTCTTGCCACATCATTTCCCACAGGTGAGCTCAAAACCCCTGAATTCTCTTAACCTCACATTACAAATAACTTGGGTGTTAAGGAACTCTTTCAATATTTGCCTTCTTTAAAAAAAAATAGAAAGAAAAGGAAAATCTTTAATTTTTTTTTGCATCTTCAAGTCAATTTCTAAACAAAACAGTAGATGAATGTCGCGCACATCAATTATCTAATTGTGTGACTGATGTTCACTTAAAGCATTCATGTTTTTGACATAAATAGTCATGGAGTGGTAAGTCTTCAACATGATTGTTAGGCTGATTGCTGAGTGCCAGATATCAGAGGCTAAAGAGATTTTAGCCTGAAAAATTACTTTAGCATCTTTCAGTTGAGGGAAAATAACTTCCAGTAAATTAAAATAAACTATGTTCTCAATGTTGGCCCTAGGTAATCTCCAACCTGTGTGTTAGAATTAGTGGTCTTTTGGAGGATCAGAAACGGGGAGTGAGATAAAGTACAGACAAGAATCATTTATCGTTTAGTTCTTCATGACTGGGTTTGCTTTGTTTCATTTTTAAACTGAGGAAGGTATGTGAGTGAAAGAGTATAAATGAGACTTTAACTTGGAAACAAAACTTTCTCCTACATGTGAACTTCACAGTGAAGCCTGCCAACGATGCAGGTCAACAGAGAGTTTCCAGGTAAAACAATTAAATATGCAGAATTCCTAAAATGCATCTCTTCATCAGGGTTTCTCATCAAGGTTGACACACTTTCTTCAGCATTAGGGCCAGAGAGTAAATATTTCAGATGTTGCGAGGTGTATAGTCTCTGTTGCAAGTACTTGATTCTGCTGTTGCAGCACAAATACAGTTATAAAAATATGTGTAAACAAATGAGCATCGCTGTGTTCCAGTAAAACTTTATTCACAAAAAAAGGCAGTAGGCTGCATTTGACCCCAAAGCCCTACTTTGCTGACCCCCTAATCAAGGTAATACCCTTGTAAGTGGCTTATCCTCAATACCACTGCTCCTTACTATTATATGTCTTTTCAGTGCATTTGTGACCCTTTTTGTGAAAATATCCTTCAGGAAATATAAAACATAGAGGCCTTTTCATTTTCAAATGACTAAACAATGATTGAGCAGGCTTCTCATTTTAACAGAATTATTCCAATGTCTTTGCAGACTAAATAAGCCTAGTATGGAACAGCACATTTAATTTAATTTTTTCCCCTCCAAAAATAAAAAAGCAGCAGTGTTAAGAAATCCCATCAGTCAGTGCTAAGAAGAAGCTCCTTCACGTCTTCAGTGTTACAGTAATTACTAGCCAAGAACCCCTGATGAGAGATCCTTGAAAAATGGAAAATGTACCCAAAAAACTAATAAAAACCCAGTCAATTGCTATTAGATATCTCTAAATAGAATGCAGGGAGGAGACAAGGAGAATTACAGGGTAGTAGCAGGCACCCAGCTCAAAAAGCAAGTCAGGAGAAGGAAGTTCAAGGGGTAATTGTAGGCAGAGAGTAATGGAGGCACAGGAGGGGATTTGCAATTTTGTTTTCAGATGTGCGTTTGGAATATAGTTCGTATTCCTAATCTAACTCTGCAGGTCAAGAGAGTAGGAAGGCAAGAAAGGAGAAAATGCCATCATCTTGGAATTAGCCATACACACTGAAATAGTTTACAGTTTAAAACTGTGCATGGGAGGGAAGGAAGGAAGGAAGGAAGGAAGGAAGGAAGGAGGGAGGAGGGAGGGAGGGAGGGAGGGAGGGAGGGAGGGGAGGGAGGGAAGGAAAGAGGAAGGGAAGGAGGAAGGTGGGGAAGGAAGAAAATAGAGACAAATGGCTGAGCAGCCTATAAAATCAGAACATGCTGTCATATGGAAGAATACTGAGAACTAGGCATGACTCTTTACATAAGAAGTAGTCATTGGGAGCTGGGCTAAAGCCACCTTCATTTAGGGGACCCTGAAAGAAGCTCTTTGCATGGAAGAGATGGTGCACTGAGCCATGACTAGGGGGTGCATCCTTCTGTTTCTGGGTGGGTGACCTCATGGAAATGCCTGGCCATCACTGAAGAAGACAGTTTCCTGTATTTTCTTCCAGGAGCATGTATTGATGGATTGGTGTGTCTTGCAAATAACCAACTTTTATTCTGACCAGAGATTTAGAAAACCCAGAAACTACTGAAAGTCTTGGGAAAGTGGCAGAGACAGAAGATATGATTGCTTACCAGATTTTGGTGTGATTGGTGTGATCTTTGACACTTCCTAACTTTTTTGGTACTTAGGTTGGGGCCATGTGGCTACACTAGGGCAGTAGAATTACATCCTGGAAAGGATGTAACTTCCACTGGGGTCTGGCATTTAAAAATGAGCTATTTCACCCTCTAGTGCTATTTCCCTCTTTGCCACAGTGCCCTCAGAAGATAATATTCCAGATTTATAGCTTAAACATGGAAGCGGTCAGAACCTGAGTCAATACTCAAGAAACAGCCATGTAGGAGATACACTCAACCCCCAAAAGACTGTGACACCGGTGAGAAATATACCTTTTTGTTATTAAGCCACCATATTTTCAGGGTTTACTTGTCACCTTGGCGTTGGCGAGCGTTGCCCTTACATATCCAATCATCCCTCCCTGGCTATACTATTTTGAATCCTATGAGAGGCAGCTTATAAAAAAACCCAACTCAAACTGGCCAGAGCAAAAGAGAGAATCCAGGCACACCTGGACGCAGTGTAAGTAGGAACCGCATTGAAAAGAACTGCAGCATCTCCAGATCCTATCTTCCCAGGGGAAAATCCAAATGAGCAAAAAGTCCCTTTTCTGGAGGTCCTTAGGGAGGGGCCAGGACCTACCGTGGTTGGGTCTGCAGTTAAGCTCCTCCTTGTTTATACCTGAAGAAATGCAATGTCCTGGTTGGTTTAGGCCTGAAGCATAGGCTCTGCCCTAGGAGCTGAGGGAGAACCCCCATCCGGGACATAGGGACTGAGCCTGTGAGAAGAGAGAGTCCCCAAGTGGAAGCGGCACATTGCTGGAAGAAAAGAGCAGGGCAGGTCACGATGAGGTGCCTAACGATCTGAAGTGGGGAGCCGTGGCAGCTCCTGCGTTCAGCTGGAGCCCCCAGTGTCATCCTCTAACCCCTCTGGGAACACTTAGCCCTCTAAACTTGCAGAAATCCGATGACTGGATGATGTCCTTATTTTTAAGGCTCCATTAAGAATGTAGGAGCAAAAGGTACAGTGTTACTCACGAGAGCAATGTCGATTTATACCTCAATACTCCTGGTAATCCAAGCATATCACTTAATGCTCACAACCTGCATTTTTAAAAACTGTTTGTTGACTCTGAGAGAGCAAAGAGCAGCTGACAAACACAGGCTGCAACGCAGAGGGATTACTCTTACTCATTTCTATCTGTGTGATCTTGGGCACGCTACCTGGCCTCCCAGAATTTCAGATTCGCCCCTGTTGAATGGGGGCAACAATGCGTACTGGGCAAGGTTGTTGTAAGGACTGGAGAAAAGTGTATGGGGAGCACCTGGCACAGGGCCTGATCTAGAGTAGGCACTCAGTAAGGATGAGTTTTCCTTCATTTTTTAGCATTATCATTATTCTTCTTCCATGGTGTCTGGAACATCATACATTCTCAATAAATAAGCTACTGTCATTGTTGTTAGTTCTATAAATGTTTGTGGAATAGATAAAATAATTTGTGAATGGACAGAAGGAAATTGAAGAAAAGGAAGGTTGAAGGAGGGAAGATAGGAGAGGGGAAAGAAGGTGAATAGATTTCATTTATTTAAGAAATATTCTTGTAGAATTATTATGTGCCAGTCATCCTGAAGGGCATACACTGATAAAAGAGATTTAACCCCTCCCTTCCCAGAGTTTACAGTCTAGTAAGGAAAAGAGATGATAAGTGATTACACATAAAAAAAGCATATACATGTATTGAGAAAATAAATATTAAAAGGAAACTAAAGAGATGCAGTTTATATACCTGGTAGACAGGATGGTTAAAAAAACCTCTCTAAAGAAGTGAAAATTAAGCTAAGACCTAAAGATTAAATTGTAGCAGTTA
Source organism: Eonycteris spelaea (assembly GCA_003508835.1). Lineage (NCBI taxonomy): Eukaryota > Metazoa > Chordata > Mammalia > Chiroptera > Pteropodidae > Eonycteris > Eonycteris spelaea. Next base: position 4,550,708 of record PUFA01000066.1, on the reverse strand, counting down.
TTATTAGTAGTGCTGACACTATTATCATTCACTAAATCTCAGGTAAAATTACAAGCACATCATTTAAAAATATTTATAAAATTCAATTACTATACTAATTATTATTTTGAATTAAAATTAAACTCGATAATATTCATGCATTCAATAAACATTTACTGAGTACCAATGTAAACTGGCCCTGCATCTTGAAGTGAACATGAAAAGTGTGTGAGCCAACCAAGATGAAACAGTGCTTACCGACGTCCTCAGAAGAGAGAAAAATACATATGCAAACAGTGCAAATCTCTTTATATTTCTATTACAAACCCTGCAAGTTTGTTTCAACCAAACATCTTTGCTAACATTTAAGTCATTGTGGCCTATGAATAAATGATAATGGCATGATGTCTTTATTTTGCGCATTTTCTAATTTCCTCTACTAGAATGTAAGCTCTCAAAGGGCTAAGCTATTTTCTGCATTTCCCCCATGTATCCCCTGCACCTAGGAAGGCACTTAACACATGCTAGGCACTCAGTAAATTTCTGTTGAGTGAATACATTAATGCACGAATAAATGTGTTTGTATTTCCCCAAATAAATTTGCATTACAGACTTGTAATTTCACACTGGGTTTAGTCAATGTTTCTTAACACTCTGACATTTATAATCAAGACTCAGAGTCTTACTTATGCTAACAAATGCTGATTCTTCCTAATATACAAGATTGCTTTTCTCAGCTCTGAATATTAGCTTCTCATTCAATCTTTATGACATGCATTTCTGAATAAATAAATGGGGTCCCCTGTGTCATGACGTCTATTGTAAAAGTGATCACTATGATTCTGTTTCATTAGGCGCGGGATATGGGATTAGGAACCTTCTGGGAAATAAAGAACCCTGACAAAATCAGACAGATAATTATGCAAGTGAAACAATAGTCTAATGAAGTACATGGGTCTCCATGTGGCTAACGTCCCTGAAAGGGTCAAATAAGGAGGAAGTCAGAAGTAGACCGGTGGTCACTGCCCTTGAGCAAGGGGCTTTTGCAGTGGGGAATCCCCTTAAAGAACCGATCATAGTTGAATTGGCGTGTTTAAGTCATTTTGGCAACCAGAACTGCAACCCTGTCTCCTGAATAAGATACTGCTGCTCTAGCAGAACAAAGGGCCATTAATGACACCAACTAACCCGTGTAATTATCACTTACACCTCTTTATTACCTTCCATATACTCTGTGTGATGCATTACACATTCCATTAATTGTTAACATACACGCAAGTCAAGATCTTTTATTATGCGAGGTCATCAGTCAATGATAACAGAGATATTGATGTATTAGGCTTCTCATCAGAAGTTGAGCAATATTTCCATTCAAGATGATACATGGACCCTTAAAACGTACTCAATAATATTGAGCCTTAATCTTCTGTTGCTTTTCTCTGAATGTGCATTTAGACCTTTATACATCTGTCTATCCACCCACCCATTCATTAAACATTCAGCATTCATTTTCTACTCGGAGGGCAGGATCGTGCCTGTCTCACTCACCATTGTACCCTGAAGGCCGAGAACACAGTAGGAGGTCAGGAAACTATTGGGATTAAAAATGAGTGAATGGGGATGTGGTAGGCAGAATTCTAAACGGGCCCATGCTCTTCATCTCCTGGTGATACTCCCGTGACATGCCACCTTATAGATTTTGCAGATATAATCAAAGGTAACATAAAAGATAAAGTGATCATCTGGGGTTATCTAATTACATGAGAACTTTAAAAGTAGAGAGCTTTCTATGGCTAGAATGGAATGGGAAGTCAGAGGGTCTCATGCAAAACAGGGATTCGAAGCACCTTCTTGGCTTTTTAAAACAGCGTCATTGAGGTATAATTGAAAAGAACCATACTCATTTAATGCACACGACTTGATGATTTTGGACATGTGCAAACATCCACGATACCATCATCACAATCAATTATCAGTCATAGACATGTCCAATTAATTATAGGCACTATGTCAACAGCAGATGTCTAGAACTTATTCACCTAGAATAACTAAAACTTTATATCCACCGAATAATGACTCGTCACTTTCCCCACCCCACCCCACCCACCCCCGGCCTCTGGCAACCACTATTGCAATGTAATTTATGCTTCTATGAGTTTGACTGCTTTGGATACTTCATGGGGGTGGAATCTCGTACTACTTGTCCTTCTGTTACTGGCTTATTTAATTTAGCATAGTTTGCTCCAGGTTTTTTCATGTTGTTGCAAATGGCGAGATTTCCTTCTGTTGAAGGATGAATAAGATTCCTCCGTGTGTGCAGGCCAATGGAGAGAGCAAGGGGAGGACGGGGAGTGGCCCCTGGGATGCACAGTGACCACTGGCTAACAGCTGGCAGCAAAGCAGCCACAACCAGTCCTACAACCACAAGGAACTTAATTCAGCCAATAACCTGAATAAGCCTCTGAGAGGATTATTCCCCCAGGGCTCCAGATAAGACCCCAGCCCAGGTGACACAGTGATTCCAATCTTGTAAGACCCTAGTCACAGAATCCACCCAGACTCTGACCTACAGAACTACTAGAAACTGCAAAGGTATTATTTTAAGCTACTAAATTTGTATAATTTCTCATGCATCATAGGTAACTAACACCAGGGAAGATTTGAGGAAGATGTTGGTAGCAGCGACAACATACCATTTATTTTAATCCCCCAAAATCCTTACATAAAAATACATAGGGCAATTAAACAGAAAAACTATGGACAACTTATATGACATCTGTAGATACCCCAAATTTCAAGTGAGAGGGTAGAGACTAGAGCCCCGAGTCCTCAGTGGGTCCGACTCTGCACAGAAGCAGCAGAGGAAAGAAATGGGGTCTCTGTAGACTTGAGAACCAACAGAAACTTACTAGCAAGCACAGTGGGCCAGTTTGAGGCAACACTGAGTCCATTCTAAGAGCCAAGGGCTGCAAGAGGCCAGTATGAGTCCTGAAAGAGGCAGGAGCTTGCAGGGCCGCATGAGCCTTCAGTGGGAACCGACCAAAATCTCTTCCAGGACCGGGCCCCACACTGAAGAGAAACTGCTGGGAAGACAATCAAAATGGAAGGTTCCGATAAAAAATGTGTGTGTCATTTCATATAAAAATGACAAGAGAAAAGTACCTAGGTCAGATGCCTTGAAATATTACAAGAGAAAAAAAGAGAGAATAAAAAAACCAATAACATTCTTACAGAGATAAAACTATGCCAGAAAGACATGCCCTTAAAACAGTTCAAAACTGTGGCTTACTACGTTATACAAAAAATTATACAAGATCTGGAAAAAACAGCATAAATCGAAATAGACAATTCAGAAATGAGGTAAAAGAACACAATAAATTGTTTTCAAATAAATATTTTAAAAATGTAAACTAAACTAGAAAAAATATAAAATTAAAACAATAAATACAAGAATTAATACAATATGCAATGCCTTAAGATGAATAAAGGCTTAAAATAAATTTTAAAAAATAAGGAGTCCCTAAAGAAGAAAACCAATGCGAGGGAATAGAATGAATGTCAAAATATCTAAGTTAAGAAAACTTCTTTGAAATTGAAAAAGATATGTGTATGTGTGTTTGGAAACTAATATTGAAAAGAAACACCATGTATATGAGAACAGTAACCTGCAATATAATATCCAAGATATATTCAAATAAAATTATTGGACTTTACAGCAAATGAAATACTGTTTGAGCACTTAAGATGAAATTATTTATGAAGGAAAAAAAATTATGTCATCAGAATTTTTGACAGCAACTCTTTATGCCAGAAGAAAATGAAGTACCATACTTAAGATATTCAAGGTAAAAAGATGTGAGCCAAGGATTTTATATCCAGCAAAACTGACTTCCAAGGGCACTAACTATTACCACATGCAAAAACTCTCAGGGGAAAACATCTGAACTTCCGTAAATGTCATGCGCTCCAGCTTGTAGGGACAAAAGCCACAAGTCCTGACTATGTGCAGAGGAAAGAAATTGGGCATCTGACAGACTTGAGGATAGAAGAAACCTAAGCACTTCCTGAAGAATCTACCAGAAATGAGATTCAATCAAAATAACAAGAGACATTTACAAGAAGACTGGTGGAAATCAAACATACAGGTACTGAGAGGTTTAAGACTAACGGCGGGTTAAAGGAGAGAATATAGTATGCAACGACCATGTGTTCAGACAATGTGGACTTGGTATAATACCCATAAAAAAAAATAGGGAGTTGAATGAGGAAAACATGTGAAAAATATTTTTAACAGTTTTAGGCAATCATATTGGTGGTAGTGTTATTAGTTTTGTTTTTCCAAGGTTGGCATGTAATCTGACATAAAGCAAATGAGTAATTATGAGACAGTCTAATTTTATTGTTCCCCCATGAAACCAAACAAAATTTTCAGCAAGGAAGAGAAGAAAATACAGATAGAAAGGGTTTTGAAAAATCCTGTAGGCCTGAATTTGAGTTGGAAGGATCACTAGGAATGCGCATGGTATAGTATCTTCTTGGCTCTATGGAAAAACCTAAAAGCAATGACCATTCAAGGAAAATGAGCATGCATATAGGTTGTGGTCTTGCTATTTGAAGGGAGCTGGGAGAGGGAGTCTTATTCCAGATCCAGGGCAAAAAAAAAAAAATATTGTAGAAGATGACTTTAGAACATCTTACACCAGAAAGTGAAGGACCTCACCCAGTCACATAGGGACTTCACGTAGGTACTCAGGAACCAATTTGTAAAGGTTCCCACTGGCAAAAATGGAATAATTTGAGCCTCAATGAGATAATAATGGCAATGGATTGAAAGCTATCATATATCTCAGTGGTTAAATTGACATTAAAAATATTAATAAAACTAAATGGTCTCTAGAGGATTCTAGAGAACGAAGGCAGCATCTCAAAACTGATTGGAAAAAAGAAAGAACAGAGTATTTATCTGGCATCTCCAATATGACCTTCCAGGAACTTCTAGGAACTCAAATGGAAGATGAGGCATAGTATCTCTTTTTAAAGCATTCCAAGTTGTATATTAAAAAAAAAACCAAAAAACATTGATTCAATGAGAACATTAACATGTTACAAGCCACGATGAGTTCTCAGACATGGGCACTGCACGTCAGCTGCTGTGACATCACAGAGAGATGACCAGGCATTCCACCTCCCGGTGAATGAACACAATGCCTCCAGGAGTCTTGCCAGAGAAACTGAACTCAAGTCTGATGGAGTCTCTGGATTCAACTGTCAATTTGCAGGAATACAACAGGCAAAGGAACATGCTGAGCTGCATGCACTAAAAGGGTGTCATTTCAAAATCCCCTACTGCGGGAAACGACAGGCTAAGTGTCCTGGGTTTTCTTCAATGACAGCAAAGGGCTCAGGGGTGGAGGGGGAGTTGGAGATTAAAAGAGACTTAAAAGACATACCAAGAAACAGGCAATGACTAGCGATGAACACTTGAATGATGAAAGTATTTTAAAACTCAAGGAAATTACCACAATAAAACTCGAGATTAGGAGTCATCAGATTTTCATGCAGGAAACATTTTTTTAGGCTTTGAGGGCCAGACAGTCTCTTGTAATGACTCATCTCTGTTTTAGCATGAAAGCTATCATAGACAATAAGTAAATGAATGGGCATGGTTGTGTTTTAATAAAACTTTATTTACAATAACAGTTAGCAGATTAATCTCTGGCCAGAACTATGGTTACTTTGGAGGAGACAGAGTGAATTGGGGTTAGGATAGAATACTTCAAGGGATTTCTGGGGTGACTAGCAGAGTTCTGTTTCTTGAGCAGAGTGGTTGTTTATTAAGAGGGTGTTCAGCTGATATTATTGCAGTGAGCTATGGAATTCTATCTTTCAGCACCTGTGTTTTATTTCAAAATAAAACGTTAAAGGGATTTATGTGTAGGTTGACTCAAATTTTACTATTCAGTTTTCCTATGAAGGATAGCAATTGCATTCCCTTCATAGATACTTTTTCTTCAGAGAAGTCCTGTGAGCCATGCATATGGAAACCTAGTCAGAGAGTCTGGCCCATGATAACACCACCAGGATCTGATTCTAGTTTCGCTGGTACGAGCTGTGATGGTTAGTTTTCAGGTGTCTACTTGGCTAGGTTCCAGGACCCAGGCATTTGGTCAAACACCAATCAAAATGTCACTGTGAAGGTATCTTTTAGATGTGCTTAACATTTAAATCAGTAGACTTTGAGTAAAGCTCTTCACCCTCCATAATGTGGTGGGCCTCGTCCAATCAGTTGAAGCCCATAAGAGAAAGAAGACGGAGTTCTCCTGAGAAAGAAGGAATTCTGCCTCCCCATGGCCTTTGGACCTGAGCTGCAATATCAGCCCTTCCCTGGGCCTCCAGCCTGACGCCCTGTATTGCACGCTTCAGACACGACAGTCCTGCTGTCTCATGGGCCACTTGCTTAAAATACACACCCTTTTGGCTCTGTTTCTCTGAAAAACTCTAACACACTGACTGTGAGACATAGGACAGGTAACCTACCTTATTATGTTCCGGGTGCTTTGTTGCTAAAATGGGACAATAACTGTAGCAAGAATATATATTTTTTAAAAAACATAGTTTCTTGTCCAGTGTTGGGGGGCCTTCTTTAATAGAAGACAAACCTTCCTAGGAGAGGACCACTTGACTTCCCCGTCCCCCGTCCTAACACAGGATGCCTGGAGTTGTAGCAGTCACCTCAGGACCATGATAATCAAAACCACATGCTGAGGATGGGGGATGAGCAAAGTAGAAGGAGCCCAGGTCCCTGATGTCATCACTTAGCCATCATGCCTGGTTGTGAGAGAAAACTGCTAGGCCGAGCCAGAAAAACCCCTGTGCTTCAGCATAATCAATCTAACCCTGACCTTCATCTTTATAGTCAAGCACGAAACAGCAGACAGAGTCATGAGCTAATATGTTGTACTAGGAACAGCGCCTGGAGCACAGGTGAAGTTCTCGTTAGCACTGTGTGCCATCCCTCCAAGCTGGGTGTCCCACTGTGGCTGTGGCTGCAGCCGCAGCTCCAGTGACACCCTTAGCCCTAAATCCAGGGGGAAGAAGCCATGTCTCTTCCTCAGGCACCCAACAGAACTTCTAGCTGTGGCTCTCAGTGGCATGGGAAATGCTCATCTAGCTGACACCTATCAGGGCCCAGGCCCCAGTGCCCAGGCCCCAGTGCCCAGGGCTGGGGTGAGGGTTGCCTGATTTAGCATGCAAAACACAGGATGCCCTGTGAAAATTGAATTTAAGATAAACAATGAATCATTTTTAGTATAATATGTCCCAGACAGTACTTGGGAGACAGTTGTACTAAAAAAAAAAAAAAAAAGCATTGTTTATCTGAAATTCAAATATTACTGGGCGTTCAGAGACCACCCTAGTTGAGGCCCATCACACCCAAAACCTTGAGCTGAGAGGGTGGTGAGAGCTGTGATTTATTAAATGAAATTCTATTCTAGGGCCGTCTCACCAAAAACGGGTGAATGGATGCTTGGGAGTGCAGAACACACACACACGCACGCACGCACACACACGACACACACACACACGCACACACACTCATAGATGTCCTATTCCTAACGTTTTATATTTTCAAAATCAAATAACTTATAGAAACTACAAACTGAATATCCACAACCTATGGGTAACCTATAGATATGAGGAGACAGCAGAATCTGGAAATGCAGGATGTAAAGCATAGAAAAATTTCTACTTGTATCTAAGGTCATTGAAATCCAACCATGCTGATGTTTGTGACAAAAAAAAAAAATCTCTCTTTCTTTTTCGCCAGTCATTCAATTGCTTGATGAAACCCCCAATAAGGCATAAAGGAAATCACAGCAGAGTATAAAGATTCTGAAAGAATATAATTATATGATAGGCGTGTGTGTGTGCTGTAAGCTTGCACATATCTATCTCTTTCTTAAAAATAGATTGCATAAAGAAAATCTTGATTTCATTGAAAACAATAATTATGTCAGTTATACTAAAAAAGAGATTATAATACTCAGAATCTGAAATACTTGGTAACTCACATCTTTGTAGTCTGCATATTTGTTGCAAACTAGAATATTCTGGTATGATTCATAGCAGTGTGCATGTGTGTGTGTGCATACATGTATACATATACGTACACATTTTTTGTTTCATTTCTCCCTGGTCTTAGCCTGTGATCCACTTGGATCTAACAAAAATCCATTGTGGAGACATGGTAAGAATTAAGAATATTATGTGAGTTTCAATGGTCTTAAATTAGACAGCTCTTAGGATGCCAGGATTGAAGTCCTTTGATTTTATGTAACTGACAACTTCTGCACAGCACTTTAGTCAGGCAGACTCTACAACAATTAAATAAGAACAAAAGCATCTAGTCCTGACATTATTACAAATATGTATAGGATGTACAGTTAATTCTCTCCCTTCGGAAATTCTATTAACGACCTAAGAGTAGCCTCGATTCTCTTGTTCTTTGTGCAAACTCAAGCTTGGTGATAATGGAAGAATGAATTTAGCTCTTTAAAAAATATGTGATATTCCAAAATGGACAAAAAAATGTGACATATGACAACTGAAAGTGTTTTTTTTTTTTAAAGAAGCTAGCAGAAAAATTTGGTTTTAAAGCCACCGACGCTGAATGAGAAGCACTGTCCTCATTCATTCATGTTTCCATTTAGTTATCCAGTATTCGCTGAGCACCGATTTGTGCCAGGCACCAAGCACGGGGGGCACAAGAGGGAATGGGGTACACTTCCCACCTCTGGGAAGAGGCTGTCTCACTCTGGATCCGCAGGGCTGCTCTGTTCCCACAATACATGAGGTCTTCGAATGTCTGGTCTCTTTTTCACTGAGAAAATGCTAAGAGGACTCGTCACAGTCAACGCAGACATTTTATGCCTTTGCTGTACGAAGGGAGGCAAACGTACCCTTTTTACACACCGCACTACTTCAGGTGAGGCACAGATGAACTCTTAACATTTTATTAGTTATATATTTTTTATCAATGCATACATTTTATATGGGTTTTCCAGTTCTATTCCTTTTACAATAGATTTTTAAGTTAGTTAAGAGGGAGATAAAGAAAAAAGCCAAGTGAAAAAATAAGATGAGGCACATAGATGGCCAACACGGGCTGTCAGTGACGCACAGCTGGGAAGCTCTGTTTTATGTGATTCCAGACACCCCAGGAAGAATCTTGCCTGCCTGCCTGCCTTCCTCCAGGCTTGTCTGCTTGGGGCCGAGATTCATGTGGGACAAAAATCACAAAACCCTTTGGCAGATATTACAAAGTAAGATATAAGAGCAAATGGTCCTGGGAGAAAGAACACAGTGACTTGTCTACGGCCACGCCACCCTGAACAAGCCTGATCCCATCTGATCTCAGAAGCTAAGCAGGGTCGGGCCTGGTTAGTACTTGGGTGGGAGACCACCTAGGAAGACCAGGTGCTGTAGGTGTAAAAAATACAAAATAAAGGATTGTAAGCTGACAAGGTCCTTGCAATCTGTGAGGTCAATCAAGGGTTGCCTTGTCTAAAAACAAAACAAAACAAAAAACAAACAAACAAAAAACCCCACATTGGCTTATGCTTATATAAAAGCTTAAAGTGGATGATGTAAGGATCCCTGACTTTTTAGGGGGCTCCACTGGAGACAGGAAAAGCGTCTGCGAAGGGGTTAAAGTGCTAGGAGAGGCAGGGGATGGGGCCACACTGAGCTCCGCCTCCCCCCATTCCATGCGCTGAGCTAGATGCAATATTGGCACTGAGCGCGGGGCCTTGACACCATGCAGAGATGTTGAGAGCGACACTAAGAAACTAGAACATTCTTGGTTCATCATGGAGGGCAAAGTGCTTTACACGCTTCAGTCTTCCAAAAACAACAAAGCCAAACCTCGAGGTGGTATCGTCACAATCCATTTCGTGCATCTGAGGACAGAGACGCTCAGAGTCATTAAGGAAGTTGCCCAACGTCCCTCAGTCATCGACGTGGTCTCATGACCTACTCTGCCTTCTTTTCTACCCATGCTCTTTTCAGAATTACGGCAAGACAAAACAAAACTGTTGAAAAAAGGAAGAAAATGTTCCTTATCATCCTTCCTCTAATTATTGCTCTGTTAATCCTTCATGTAGGTGTTTTGTTTGTTCGTTTGTTTGTTTTTTCCTCCCTAAAGCTTTCCCAGGCACATAAGAGAAAGCCTGATAGACAATTCGACTTCAGGGCATGTATTATTATTATTATTATTATTATTTACCCTTTTAAATGCGACTAGCTATATATCCAGGAGACCCTTCCATGCTGGCATCTCAGATGCACCTCCTGTTGGGGTGTCAGCTGCAGGGTGCCTCACGCGGGGGTGGACCATCACGCACTGAGTCAGTCCCGCGGACGGCGTTCAGGCATTTCAGATTTTCTTCTATTAAGCAACAATGCAGGGACCATCCTCACGCATCTCTCTTCCACATCTGCATAAGTAGTTCTGCAGAACTCATTTCAAACAGTGGGTTTTACTAGATCAGGGCAGATGATCACTTTTAATTTTGAGCTTTAATGCATATTGCCAATTTGCAGACAATCGGTGCAAACTGCGTGAACCATCCACAACTCAAAAGGGTATTTTTAAAGGAAAGGAAGTATGAGAAAATCACACCCAAACAGGAAAAAATCAACAGTAAGTGGCACTTATCCACAGTTTACAATAGACTTTCAATACCTCCTAATGAACTTTCTCTTTTGACTTTATCGGCGAGGGAATTCCCCCTGAACCCGGGGTCGCAGGGTAAGGTAGGGGGCCGTGGCACCTGTTGGACTTCATAAGGCTGAAATTCCTGTTAAGTCCCAAGTCTCAAACCCCTGCTCTGTCTATAGCAAAACTGATGTTATGCTTCATGACAAGGATCTTCGTATCCTTGAGGAAAATCAGGAGATTTACGTATATAGGATGCGTGTGTGCACGCATGCGTGTGCGCGTGCCACAGTGTCTCGAAGATTCGTTTCTTTGGACTCCAGTTGATTTGCCGAAAACCAGGTTGCATTATAACAGAACAAAATTCGCGTTATAGACATCACTCACCCAAGGATGATAAATCATCAAACTGAATTGATGTGAATAATTAGGTTGTTTATATGTGTGTGCTTGGTGGATTTTCTATTTTTTTGCTCATTATCACTGCTTTTTCTTTAATTTTTTTGAATCCCCATTTTTCTCCAGTCAGCCCGTCCCCTGTATTTGAGAAAATCTGATTCCTCTGATTTCATTTAGGGAATGTGGCAGCTCCTTGCTGCTCTAGAATGGTCCAGGCTTTTTCTGGGAGCTTCCTAGATGTGCAGCATCCCAGGTCCAACCCCAGACCTACGACATCAAAGCCTGCATTTTAAAAAGGTCCCAAGTGATTCCTGTGCACACTGAAGTTTGCGAAGCGCTACTGAAAGCCTTTTCTTTATTCACCCAAGACAGAAAAAAAAATTGATTTTTTAAAAAGAACGATAAAATAAAGAACCAGAGCACAGAGAAGGCCTGTGCTAACCTGCATTGATAGAGGCAGGACAGAAGGAAAGAAGGGAGAAAGAGTGAGGGAAGAAAGCATGAAAGGGCTAATTATTCGGCAATCTGGAAATACAGATCTTATTTCCAAGAACACTGTGAAAATACCCTTTTCCTGTTCTCATTATAAGAGTCAGTGTTTTGTGTTTCTAAGGGAAAGGGGGCTCAAAGCTCAAGCACTGCAGACTTTGTATAGGTGAGGATTTAATAGGCTGCAGAACCCCCAGTGCCTAATGAGGGCCTTTTAAGTAAATCGCAAGAAGCTCTAATCTCACAGAGCCTCCCATGTTCTACTCTGCTGTTCATATTTAATTTTTAATAAGAACAATTCCACATAGCTCGAAAGCATGGCTCAATTAAGAAATATTCCTACCAGGCATCTTTGAAATCTTGCCGCATTCTCTTCCTTCTGTTGCTTGATGACCCTCAATTTGGTTGTGTCGAGCGGTGTGTGGGGAGGAGGGGAACAACCAAAGCTTGTTTTTTAATTGCAAGTTCCATTTCACACTGTTCTTTATGAGATGGCAAGACCGATTTTCAAAGACAGAAATGCAACCCGTGTATCTGCTGCCAGAAGCCTACCGTGGAATAGCTTAGTATTGTATTTTGAAATTTCAAGTGGCATCTTTGATCTGATTCCTGAGGCATTAGATGTCCTTGAAGTTATAGAGAGGTCATGAGAAGTAATTTCAAAAGAAACAATTGTTTCTGAATCACAAAACTCCAACCACAAGTATCTTAAAGTAATCTAAACTTAACTCCCTTCTAATGCCCTATGGTTTATAGCAAGAAATATTGGCTAGTTCTTCCTGGTAGAATTTACCTTGCGTTACTGTTTCCTTTCTAAAGACCCGTCTCTAGAGGTTTAAATGTAGCCACAAACTTTCACCACCTTCCCAGATTTTTCAGCTGAAAATTCATGCTTCCATCTGTATCTGTATATCTATCCATCAAAACACATACATGCATGGACGTATGCACATGTATGTGACAACGACATCAAATGGGGGAGGGGTGTTGCCCGTGTTGGTTAATTTAAAAAAAAAAAACACCAAAGGATAATATATAATGCAAAAAATTATGTATTCATTATTTTTATTTGTAATCCATCCACTGCCTAAGATATGAGGAAGCTTTCTGAACTAAGCCTAATATAAATGGGACAATTTCCATAGAGTCCTGAGGAAAGAAACAGTGAAAATTGCAATGAGTGTCATCGCCACGCACCAGACTGACTGCTACATTGACCACTGAGGTTGGCTTTGCCTGTCCTCACGGCAAAGCCAAAAAGGAAAACTTTTCGCCTATGTCTTACACCGCATCACAGGAGAAAATGTACAAACGTACCAGAAGTTTAAGTTTTTCATGACCCCAAAGACATTTTCACATTATCTTATTTTGGGGATGTCATGCAACCTAACAGCGAATTTCTCCAAATAAGGCTCTACTAAAGACAAAATACAACAATATGGATTTCTGTGTGGATAATCTTGATAATAATAACTCTGAGAGAGCATTTCTGCAGGTAGATAAGATAATGCTGTCTAAAGTACGTCTGTAACACGGGGAGGTCCAGGAGCAGCCATGGTACAAAAATCTAATGTCTTTTTCAAATATCAGGTGTTTCTAGGAAACTTATTGACTACTGGTTTAGCTAAACTGCTAACATTCCATTTAACTTCAGAGACTTAGCGCCTCAGAAATCGATTGTTTCAAAGTAGGGATTAATCATTAGCCACAAAATTTTAGAAGCTTCAAAGCGTAGCTCAGCCACAAAGCATTTTTAAAAAATTTATTGGGTTATCATGTATATAAAATTTACTCCATTTTAAGGTGTTTTAGTAAACTCACCAAGTTGTACAATCATCATCATGATACAGTGATGGAAAATGTCATCGCCCCAAAAAGATTCCTCATGCACGTTTACAATTCGGTCCCTTCTGCGTCCACAACCCCAGGCAACCACTAACCTAATTTCTGTCTCCGTGGATTTGCCTTTTCTGGATAATTCATGTGAATGGAATCTCAGCACATGTGTTCTCTTCCGTCTGGCTTCTCTCACTTAGCGTGATGTTTCTGACATTCATCTAAGTCGCAGTGTGGGTCGAGACTTCCTTCCTTTTTACTGCCAAATAGTATTCCATTGTGTGGATATGCCGCATTTCGCCTATCCACTCACCAGCTGGAAGATATTTGGGTTGTTTCTAATTTTAGCACAAAGAAGCTGCCCCCTCTGAGAGGGAGATTCACAGATTCTAGAGATGGGGTTCACATTTTGCTCCAAAAGTACTTTGGACTTGTCGAGTTCTTGGGCAAACAGGGAGCAGAAGCCCATAACGAGCAGGAGATTAATTAGGAACAAGTTTTGCTGAATCATAAAATAATTTTCTGCCTTTTCCCCTTCTTCTCCTTTCCCTCAGTTAATTTTCAATAATAACAAGAGCTTAACACTTACTGAAGGCTTAGAACAGAGCCTGGATTAGACAAGTGCCTGGCACACAGTAAGGAATACTTAAGTGATAGCTATTATAGTCATTATTGCCTGGATCTTTGCACATTGCCACCCAAAACAAAACTGAGGTTTATTATTAAGAGAGAAGCTTGGGCTGGATGTCATGGTAAAATGACAGATAATGGTACATTATATAATAGCATATAACAGTGTCAGCAACATCCTGTTTCCTAAAACTGGGGGATCAATTTCATGTAATAGCTCTACTAAGATATTGAAATATAAGTAAAATAGGGAAGAAGTTAAGTCATAGCCCTCTCTTATATCATTTCCAACTGGAAATCCATCCATCATAAGAACTTAACTGCTTACTGTGAGTTTAGAAGTGATAATATGCTACAGGCTTTAAGAAGCATTAAAAGCCTGCATTTATGCAGAGAATATTCAGCTTACTCCATCTACTGTTTCTGTCCATGAAGTCAAAAACCAAGGGGAGAAGCATGAAACAGACAGAGACGGATGCCATCCACAACCTCTTTCCCACTGGGGTAAGGATTAGGCACTGAAAAACTGGGCCGGCCCGAACCAGCTTGTTACCCATAAAACTCCATCCAAATTTATCCTCGTGTCTAGCTACTCCAAGCGTGACCCCTGAGCGGGCAGCATTAACACAACCTGGAACCTTGTTAGAAAGGCCCCATCCCAGACCTGAGTTCTTCTTATCCAGAAAACAAAAGCTCCGGGTGATCTGAATGCCAACTCGGATGAAACAAGCATTGTTCTAGCTAGCTCACCATAGTCTGGGTTTGAGCATCACCCACTTCTCTCCCTGAAGGTCAGGGCCAGCTGGGGTGAGGCGAGAAGAGGTGCATAGAGCATCAAACGGAAGGATTGCATCTGATTAACACCTGCACAGCCCTGAGAGTGTCTACCTAAGTCTGCGCCCCAGACACATCTCTTGCCCGCCTTAGGCCGGGACCTGTCGAAGGTGTTCAAGCTCCTGTCGATGTCCCACTTGTACAGTTTTAGGACTAGCAAGGAACATGGAAACAACTCCATGTTTTTGCCATTGGAAATCTAAATTGAAAAGGGAATGCAACCGGCCCAGAGTGAAGCTTCTGATCAGTGGCAGAGCAGAGAAGAAAAGCCCAGGTGTCCTGTTCCCAAGGCCACCAAGGCCCTTTCCACCACAGCACAGTGCCCCCTCTTCCAGGCTGGCCTCAGGCTCTGGATAGGCTTGTAGGAGAGGAAAGAAGTCTTGGAAATAGGTGAAAGATCATGAAAAAAATTGTATTCCTTAATCAAAAAATTATTACAAATGGTTACTTATTGATAAATAACTTGATTGTATAAGTAATATGAATATACTTAAAAGAATTGAAAGGGCATTTTCTCTTACCTGATGAGAAAAATCAATTTTTAAAATAATCAAAGGCAAAGATCTCTTAACTACACCACCAAAAACACAATCCATAAAGGGGGAAAAAAAGGATAAACTGGCCTTGATCAAAATTAAGCAAGACATGGTCAGGAGAATGAAAAGACAAGCTTTGTTAGGAAGACGATATTTGCAGATTATGTATCTGATAAAAGATCTGTATCCAGGTTACATAGAGAAACCTCAAAACTCAATAATCAGAAAACAAAAAAGAAAGAGCAAAAGATGTGAACAGATACTTCACCAAAGAAAACATGGAAGAATGACGAAGAAGCACATGAAAAATTGTCAACGTTGCTAGTCAGTAGCGAAATACAAATTGAGATTTCAGTGAAGAACCACTACGTAACTATTTAAATATCTAAAATTATAAAGCTGGTCATATCTAGTGTCGATGATGTCTAACAGCTAGAACCCCGCCCACAGCTGGTGGGAATGTAAAGTGGAACAAGCACCATGGAAACCAGTTTGGCAGTTCCCTAAAACTTTACACACACACGTACCACGTGACCCAGCCATTCCGCTCCTAGGTATCTACGCAAGAGAAATGAAAGCATATGTTCACACAAAGACTCGTGCTTGAATGCTCACAGGGCTTCGATCGGAGTCCTCCCCCGCACACTGGAAACGGTCCAAACAAACGATTGGACGAATAAATTATGGAATATCCATACGTGCAAACACTACTTGGCGATAAAAAGAAATGAATTATTGATACACAACACGACATGAATGAATCCCAGAATTACCATGATGAGTGAAAGAAACCAGACCAAAAAAAAAAAAAAAAAGCACGTACTACATGAGGCCGTACATGTAAAGTTCTAGAACGTGCCAACTAAGCTAGAGTGACAAGAAGCAGATCAGTGTTTGTGTGGGGTGTGAGTGTGAGGGGACAGAGGGGAAAAAGGGAGCGTACAAAGGGGCACAAGGAAGTTTCTGGGGCTGATGGAATTAGCCGATTGTAACGATGGTTTTTCACGTGTGCAGACATATCGACTTGCGTAGCTTAATAGGTACAATTGAATACTGACCCTATCTCTCTCTTTAAAAAATGGACTCAGAGAACAATAACAAAAAATCTTCACACTTCTCATCCATTTTGCCTCACGCTGGTCTCAAACATAACACGCCCATAGCTCCTGCTCAGAGCCTTCACATTTGCTGTTCCCTCTGCTTGGAATGCTGTTCCCCAAATAGGCAAGAAGCTTGCTCGTGCATATTTTGTGTCTGATATCGACTTATAAGTGTAAACCCTTCCCCCAGCACCCCCTTTTCCTCTTTCCAGCTTTATTTCACTGCTTCCCACATAACATCTGACGTACTATATTTTTTGCTTATTTATCTTAATCATGTGCCTCTGCCCTCTAGAATCAAGCCCACGTAGAGTAGGGAACGTTGGCCTGTTTCCATTCCCTGCTACACTTCGAACACCTGGAATAATGCCTGGCACCTATGAGAAGCTTAACAGGACTTGCTGACATTGATCCATGTAAATCTGCTTCCCGTGTGTTCGCAGACACCTCACAGTAGCATTTCTGTGTCCACACTGCAGATCTGCATCGTTCCATTTAACTATTAAAAAAAAAAAACACTGACCAAAATTCTTTTCTTTTTGTTCATTTAACAAAACTGTTGGAAAACCAAAATTCAACATGAGATAATGGATGTGATCGCACTTTATAGCTGCAAAGCACTACACTTATGAATACGAAGACGTATCAAAAAGCCCCAGGTTCATTTCCTGAGTCTGGGGTAGCTTAATTCTGAGCAAGTCACTTTGAAGTATGTGGACCTCAGTTTACCTGCCTGTAAAATGAGCATTTTAAGCTCAACAATGAGTAACATCTTCAGGGGACTTGAGTGCAGTGCTAAAGAATAAAGGCCATCATCAGCAGCCCTGCACTCAAATCCTCTCTGCCCATGCTCCCACAGGTCTGGGGAAGTCACTTAACTTCTCTTAAGTGTCCACGTCTGTAAAACGGGGGCAAAAACCGTCCCTGCTTTTTTGCAATGCCTAAAGAGCAAAAGGAGATAATCCCTGAAAACCACCCAGCATGTGGCATGTACTCAAAATGGCTTACGTGTTACATTGTCATGTTTTTCTTTTCTTGAGTTTTTGATCCATCTTTTACCAAACATCCATTTTCACCTGATATTTCAGTCCTTTCTCCTTTCTAAGGGGATTTGAATTTCATGTTGATTCTAGTATTTATAAATCTTGAAAGTGAATGAATTAAAGCTGCAGCCAGTAAAAGTGGATTCAGCATTAAGTGCTCCCAGGTACAAAGTTTCCAAAAAAACATTGAGTTCCACCCACCCATCTGGGCCTGGAAAGTCAGAAAGTTTAACCGCATTACACACTGCTCTATTTTAAATGCCACAATGAACAGCACAGGCTTAACTGCAATTAAATAGTCCCTGCTGACCACTGAATATACAGTACATCATGTCAGGAGAGGCAGAACTGTCAGATTAGTGGAAATTCATTTTGGGATTGCTGGGTAATTTCAAGAGCTGACAGCCAAGGCAAAATCCGTGACCCTCCCTGTGTGTGCTAGTGTACAGCACTCTTCAACGGTGGTTGTTTGGGACCTCACAAGGCGGCAACACTCCCGATTCTAAAGTTCACTTCTAGAGCAAAGTTGGATGAGAAAATGTGAATGATGAGATCGTTGTGTTCAATGATTAAAAAAAAAAAAAAAGGAAAGAAATTCTTCTGATGCCAACCTACACAAATAGGAGGTGGGCTCATCAAGGTGGAATAGGGTTTGTAGCCTGTCACTTCCCAGAGAAGGAGGGTGGGCTAACTCACCGAGACGACAGTGGGATGTCAGCTCAGAACCCTGGAAGGGACTTTGTTGCTTTGGGGACTTTTGCCTGAGTGGCCCTTTTTTTAGACAGCTTTCTAGAAGGTGCTTGACCCCCGCTGAGAGTCTTCAAACTCTCCGCTCCAATCATCAGTCAAGCCGATGCTTCTGTGTGATAATCTTTTGGTGGGCAAAGCAAAACAAAACGACAAAACACAGCATCAACAACAACAACAAAAACATTGCGCGCAGTCGGTAAGATACGAGGCGTTTAAAAGCAGTAACGAACACACACTAACTGCTCGCGCTGCTCCAGGCGCTGCGCTACGTGCTCCACCTGGATTAGCTCTGCCTCCTGACTTGGACCTTACGAGGTCGGCACCCTTGCACCCATATCAGGGTGAAGAAGCTAAGGCCTGGAGAGGGGCGGCAGTGGGGCTGTGGTCCTACTGTCGTGAGGGTGACTGTGGTTGCATCGTACCGCACCTCACTCTATGGCAGTGGTTCTCCATCAGGGGACATTTCACACATGCGCGTGCACACACTACACACACGCGGCATGAGACAATGTCTAGGGGCCTTTCTAGTTGTCACAACTGTTCCCGGCATGTAACGAGCGGAGGTGCTGCTAAACACCCTTCCTATATAGCACAGCAGAGAATTATCCACCCCAGGTATCACCCGTTCTGGTCGGAAAATGCTTTCTAGGATAGTGATGCCGCAGCAGCATGGGCTGGGATCTTGTCGGGAATGCAGTGCACAGGGCTCCACACTGATCACCGAGGCAGTCCAATGCCCTCCTGTGATTCTGATGCAGGGCAAAGTTCTGGGGCCGTCCGAACACGTGGGCTGAGTCCCCCTGCTCACCTAAATGTTCAGAAGTCTCAAAGTCCCAAACAAAATGAGCATCAAAGCTTTTTGGCTTGAGAAAGTCTACGCCTCTCAGAGCTCTGGATCAGCTGGTGCTTCTCTTGTTTCTGCAACTACACAAGGATCCACCAGCCTGTCCGGGACTCCCCTGTGGTGTGCTGGGACCAGGCATTTCAGGAGGACCTAGAGTCCCCTCCCCATGTTTTCGGAACACTAAGCTATGGTTGTAGGAGCATTACCAGTGAAACACATTTGGGCCCTCACTTACGTGAGCTACTTAGAGAGAGCTGTAGCAACGTCCCCTAATTATTATCATTAATAAGGACAATGACGATTGCCATTTCTGGAGGACTTCTCCCATCTTCGGGCATGTTACCTGCATTGATCTCATTCTTCACCGCTGACCTGGGATGAGGTTTTGACCATTTCCAAGATCAAGAAACAGGCTCACGACTGTATGTCAGGGACTTTCCATCAGAGGCAGACACACTTCTGATGGTGGCCAAACCCCGCGTTAACCTCACGGGTGTGCAAGGAGCACCGGGCTGGGGTTCGTGGGACTTGTGCAACTAACATCAGTTTCTCCCGTTTTTTATAAAATGGAAGGTTTAAACTAAAGCAACTCTGATTTCTTTCCCTATCTTAACCCGTTACAATTAGAGTAGGTAATAACTGTTTCTATTTTCTTAAGATTGGCACAAGAAACGTTATAACGGTTTACATTGACATTTATATTGATTCTATCACACTACATTGATATCAGTTTACATTGATACAGCATTTAAAGGTTTGCCTCATGCTCTGCCGTCCACTGTCTCATTCCGACTCACTACTGTCGTGTGAGGTACAAAACGAAGACACGCTGACGTCATCTGGTACTGGCACAGTAGGATAGTACATTGGTAGTGCCCATTACTGGATCCTTGCTACACGCCTGGCAGGTACTGGGCGCTTTATAATCCTCTGTCTCTCAGCCTCACAGGGGTCTATGAGACAAGCATGACTACCCTCATTTCTTGGATGAAAAAATGGAGGCTCTGAGACATCGGGACCCAATGAGACATGCTGTAAGTGCTGGGCCCACGCCTGAACCAACACCTGGCCAACCCCAAAGCTCCTAGCCTCACTGTGCATGGGGCTTCCGGGAAACTGAGGCACACCAGGACCTCTCTCATGGCATTTACCGAGTGGGAGCCCAGAACAAAATCCAAGCCGCTTCCTCCTGTCCCATGGTCTGGCTACCACAGCACAATTAGACTAGACTCCTTCCTTTTGGGGGTGGGGGCGGGCATGGAATCAATGCCGGATTCATCCTGGCGGTAACTGAAAAGACGCTCACCTTCACCCTGCCCTCCGCATGGTGGGGGCGGGGCGGGGGAGGATCTGCATAGCGTTTGCTCCCTTTAAATGGATGCACTAGCCTCTTGGGATATGAAGCTCGTTGGTTCTGTCACTCGTGAGTAATGCAGCATAGCTCCCTGGTGGGGAAAACGGCAGATTATACAATCGCATGCTTTGGTGTGCAACTGTCTTTAGAATAACAAATCTCCCCTTCTGCTTGTGAGCATTATGCTTTAATAAAAACCAAAATAGTGGCCACAAATCCCAGCTCTAGCTAAAGGGCAAGGCTTATAAATTCATGTGAGTTCGCACTTCGCCATCCCCACCCACCCCCAAAGAAACACACACACACCCCTCTCATAATTCACAGTGAATGGCCCGGTCTGTGGCTCTATTTACATTTGTCGTGGGGGGAGGTGGGTAGGGCAGGGGGAGCAGACTTTCTTGGCCTGGGCTTATTGACAACTGACGTTTTGGGGTGATAATTCCTTGCTGAGTGGGGAGACAGTCCTGCTCATGGCAGGATATTTAGCAGCATCCCTGGCTCTGTCTACTAGATAGATGACAGAAGCATCTCTCACAGTCGTCACCATCAAAAATAGCTCCAGACATTGCTGAAATGTTCCCTGGGGTGGGGGTGGGGCACACAAAATCCCCCCTCCCCCAGTGGAGAACCACTGTGCTCCTGAGAAAATAAATAGCCCACCACGTCGTGGGTGGGTGTCAGTAGAAATAACAATGCCTTACCGTAGAAACTTTTCGTTCCTAAACCAACCAACAGACAAAAACAAAAGCATTCTCCTGGGGAAGCATGTGGTCCCAATAGTGTGCAGCTGGCACTAGATCTTGCGCGGCAGTGGTCTGAGCTGGCGGGCGCCATCCCTCCCCAGGCCCCGGGGAGAGGTGCGGGTGCTGCGAACACTCTGCGAGGCTGGCCCGGGGAGGCGAGGGCAGGGCGCCCTGCGCGGTGGAAGCTGGGGCGCAGAGGTGCAGACCCAGCTGCTGCCCGCCCGTCTCAGCCGCGCTCACACTCACACTCACACCGCCTTCACACCTTCCAAACTTAGAGGCGAAAGCGGCAGGTGAGAGAAGCGCGCCCTGCGACAGGTTGGAAACAGCGCGCTCCGCTCCGGGGATGCGCAGAGGGGGCTGGGTTTCCTCCCTGCCTCCGGAGGGAAGGCTGCGGGGGAAATAACCTTGGGCATCCTTCCTTGCAAACGGACGCCGAAGCGATGCACGCCTCCACTGTCTATTTTAGAGGCTTGGTATGTCCCCCCAAAAGATTTCATGAGCCCCACAGAGTTTTTAACATTTGGAATCACTGTTAACATTTAAAAACCGGGATGTTGTTCCTACAAACGCAGGTGTCAAAACTTCTCAAGAAAAATGGGCAGCCTGGACGCCTTGGGCCATCGAGCCAGCCCGGCAACCAGGAGCTGGGCTGAGTGGTGGCGACCCCCTGTTGGCGGGGATAGTGTTTCGCTGTTCACCCAGAGCCTCCCAGCCCGCTTGACCGTTTACACCGCCCGCCAGGATTCCGCAGGCAATTAAATTAAGTGCCCTCTCCTCTATGTTTTTGAAATGTGTTGCACTGGGCAATGTTTGATATAGTAAAAATACATTTAACATTTCATTTAAGAAGCAAGGCAAAAGAAGTATCCGTGAATCTGACACCTAACTTTACAACTAGAATATTACCTTGAATATACTCATTATTTTCTCTTTCTCTCTCCCTCTCAGGTATACATTATTTTGCATTTTGTGTTTATCATTCTCCTGCCTTTTTGCACTTAGTTTTATCGCATATGTACGCATCTCTAAATAATGTTATTAGTTTTGCTCACATTTGATTTTTATAAAAATGATTCCCTAGTAGCATATGTAGTCTTAAATGATTTGTTTTTAATCACTCAACTGTATGCTTCTAAGATTCATCCACATTATTGTGTGTAGTGGCCCTTTCATTTTTCACTGCTGTATAATACTCTAGCACACCGTGATTTAGTCCTTGTTTCATGTCGTCACACCCCCCTGCATTGTCCTTGGCTCACTCCTGCTCAGGGATCAGCTATATGATGACATTTCTCAGAGAGCCTTGGCCACCATCTGTCAAAAGGATACACTTTCTGGGTATTTTCTATGAAAGCATTCACATTTTTGCTTTCAAAACACCTTGCCACAATTTGTAATCAATTTTTAATTTGCTCACGTTCTCGCTCGTTGCTGTTTTTCAGTAGGCTGTAAATTCCATGAGCGGGAGAACCTTGTCTGCCCGTCCGTTGATGTCACTTCAGCACTCAGCCTGGTTCTTCACACATAACAATGAACCCATGTTATTGTTTTCTGAAAAGGTGACAGATATTCCTTGGCACAGAAATAAGATCATACTTCCTGGAAAATGCTAGCTGGCACTTTCCACACTAGAGGTAGAAATCCAGTAGGCCTTATTGCTGGTGCCAGGGACCGAGGTGCTTGGCGGATATTTGTTAAGGGCTGCGAATAGAAGCAATGGGTCCGAGTTCTAGGTCAGGACCTTGAAAGGAATGGCTTTCCCATTGGTCTTCATTTATCCCCCACCCCGACCCCAACAGAAATGTGGACGAGGCAGGGAATCATTTCAAGCCAGACAGACAGGGAAGTTGTCTTATCGATGGAGAAACAACAGGAAGGAAGGCGTTGGGGCAATGGACCCTGTGGACTGCCACAGTAGCCCCAGGCTTCGAGAGAAAATGAACTACTCTCCTGTTTAAGGCAAAGGCACACTGGGTCCTTGCAATCGCAGTCAGACCTCTGTGCTAATGGTTCCGGCCCACTAGTAGGACACTACTGGGAGGGAATTCACCACCAAGCAATCCTCTGACTCTACATTTCCAACCGTTGTCTCCACATGATAATGAGTGGCTTCCGGGATCCAGGGACCCTTCCTTTTCTCCAAGCTTCCTTACTCTCTGAGACTCTCCTTGTTGACAGCACTGTAATGTTCTCTCTCACCACTTGGTTCTATTACAACCCTGTGATCGGACACTGTTCTTGGAGTATGAGAGGAGCTGAGAGGAAGACAGTGACCGGAAGACAACCAGAAAAAGAAGCTGGGGCAGAAGTCAGAGGGCAAACCAGTTCCAAAGTCAGAGTGTCCAGATTTCACCCCCAGAATTTGTTTTAAATCTGCACCCAAAGACACAGAATACACAGTCAAGACCAAGATAACCGAGCAGTCCCCAAATCTTTACGGCCTGAAAATGTTTAAGACACACATAGCCAGGAGCCCTCCTCCACCAAAACAACATCTTAACAAACCACCTGTAGCAATGATAATGCGACTCCACGGAGAACCCGCCAAAATAGACCATTCATGAAATGCACACTAGGGCAACTGAAGAGAGTGACTTCTCGTGTGGAATCATTATTTACATAGCAGGACAATGCTGAGGAACATCTGCCAGAAACAACAGGTTTGGAAGAGCAGGCTGGCCACCACCCCATCTGATGATAATTAACAAGCAGGAGCTGCTGTCTCCTCGGGCCACTCCAGGGCTGCTGTCGTGTTAGGAACGAAAGGAGGCTTCCTTCGGTCCCTGTATACCAGGGCTTTCCTACTGCTCATCTCGTGACGGCATCAACTCATGGAAAAACAACGTGTAACCAGAACAAAAACGGCCACCGTGTTAGGAGAGCTTCCCGCGTGCCCTGTAATAAGCCGACTGTCGTGCACGCATCAGCTCATTGCCATTTCATAACAAAACTCGGATGCACACTGGATCCCCCACGTCTACCTGGGGAGAACCAAGGCTTCGAAAGGGTAAACGTCTTGCTGAAGGCCACCTGACTAGTGAGACATAAATTCAGGATTCGAGAGCAGTCCCATCCCCTTCTGAACAGTTATGACAGTATTTCTCCAACTCCATCCATCTGTGCACTTCATGCACAATTTTTACCCTATCTGTGCAGCGACTGTTATAAAGATATGAAATACTTTTCTTTCCATCAGCTTTCCTTTTATTTTTACACAGGTAAATTTATTTAAATGGACATGTTATATGAAAACCATAAATGTGAAACACCAAGTATCATTTTGCCGTAAATAGATAACCAGCCTGACTCTACGACAATATAAACATACGAATGCTATTAAACACTATCTGGACTTAGTCTGAGCGTGAGCTGCGCTCTCGCTTTGTTATGAAGGTAGATTAACGAGTGACGAGGCGCCATTAGAGACAACACGAGCACCAGTCAGACCTTCTCCCCAACCGAGAAGAACCTAATGAGAATTCAATGGCCAAATACGTCTCACTAGGAGTGCCAGTGTTACTTAATGATGAGTGAATGCAACCCCAAACCATACTCAGTATTACATTTTCTTAAGAACTACCACAGTACGTAGTATTCTCTGCTCCCATCCAAGAGACGTATGCTGAGAACACAGATCTATCCTCATGGACGTTTTTAAGATTCTCCACCAATTACCTAGAAACTATGGTAAGCTTCCTCATCTTGAAGCCCATCGCTAATTCCTGTTCATGGATTAAGATCTGAGAAAAGCAATACAACTCGGAATTAATCTTCTCTTCTTGAAGGCGGACGTATCCATTGACTGACTGGTTTTTTCATCCAGTGGCCACTCGCCGAGAGCCCTCAGTGCTGAGTGAAGTGGTCAGCAGCACAGACGTGGTGCTGCCCCCGCACGGCTCCTGAAACAAGGTGACGGTGTCATAGCCAAGCAGAGGGCAGCATCTATCTACCACGATGGGACGATCATGTGCCAAGCCCTCCTGCTCCTTAAGCAGAATGTGGGACTGAGAAATGAGACCAACAGACCGGCATGCAGGAAGGGGATCATTCCCTGGCGGTCCTCTGAAAGCAACCACAGTTGGGGTGACCGCCTTCAGTGTGTGGGCTGGGGAGGAGCTGGCCTCCCGCCCGTGTCCCCCAGGGTCTGAGTCTCAGCACCCGCTTCGCTTGCTGGGTTTCTTCCTCGAGTACGAGAGTCACTGAAGCCTCTCTCCTTGCCAAAGCTGTCATAGTGATCAAGCAATCGGTGTCTGGAATCAAAAACACTCACAGCCCCAGGTCCGGGCTCTGTCACTACCTGTCCATTTGACGTTGACCTGTGACATTCCTCTCTAGGCTTCTTCATCTATAAAATAGGACCATCATGCGAGCCACCTGGTGAGTTACCATAAAAACTGAATGAGACGATGCACTGAGCCACGATCCCTGATAGCCAGAGGCAGCGTCCCTAGAAGATTTCATTGCAGCCCGAAACCCCACCTCTGCAGACGTGAAAGTGCCAAGACCTATGGGCATAAAACATGGAAGGAAAAAGATCCCAGTGTGATCCTTCCTCCAGACTGCCTTGTTCCTGGAGAAGAAGCACAGTCACCGCTGCGGGTGCTCCGGGGCTCCCTGGCATATGGGAAGGTGCTGCCCCCACTGTGTTTCCTGTACTGGTCCTACCTACTATTCACGACACCAATGCTTCTCAGATGGGAATGCTTGTGGCCCCAGGGGACATCTCAGAATGTCCGGAGACATTTTCATTTGTCATGATTGGGTGGGACGTGTGACTGGTGTGTAGTAGGGAGCGGCCAGGGACACTGCTAACAGCCTACAGTGCACAGGGACACCTCCAGGACAGAGAATGGCCTGGGTCAGAGCACAGCGGCGCTCACGTTCTGAAATAAGATGAACTTTGCCGAACCAGGGCCTGTGGTGAGGCGCACCTCGACATTTCTAAGTCAGGACACGGTACTCTAATGGAACCGGCTGATGCAAATGGGGACACCAAGGACATTTCAAAGGGAAAGAAGCAGCAGAGGTGGGAAAGTCTGGTGAGAGGGAAGAAGGGGACATGGGGGAAGAGCTCTTCCGCGTGAGCATCTACTCCATGGATCTAGAGAGCAACATTGGGGGTCCAGGCTGTAGTTGCTCCTCTCTGTGAAGTCTTACACAGGGACCTAAACTGGAGGGGACCAAATGTAATCAGAGATGTTATGTGACATATAATGAGGACATTGGTACTCACTGCGTTAGCCTGGGACTCATAATGCAGAACGCTAACGCTGAAGTATGGTTCAGTAAGATTTCACACTTTTTAAGGGCCTTTTTGGGGGGTGAAGGAGAGGTAGTTTGTGGGCCAAATATGGCTCATGCCCAATCGCATGTCCTTGAGGGTAAATCAATACAGCGCCAGGAGATGAGGACGAGAGCAGAAGGGGCGCCCAGGCGGAGAGGTCCGGGCTTCGCTGCCTCCATGGAGACGCACGGCGAGGACGTGGGAGGCAGCGGGCACGCTGGCGAAGAACCCAGCTGCAGAGGAAGCTCCAGCCCCACCCCTCAGCTGGACACGCCCCATTCTCTCACGAAGTCTCAGTGTCAGCATCTGTAAAATGGAGTTGCTAAGAGCATCCCCCTCACAGGCTGGTAGGAAGCTCATGTGAGATAAGACATGCCGAAGTTCGTGGTAAGGGCCACTGATGGTAGCCATGATAATGGCTTGGTGTGCAAAGGCCCAGCCTGGCTTTGAAGGAGGCACTGAGTCCAGCCATGAAACCCTAGGAGAATAAGGCTGTCAGCTTACAGCTTTACTACTAGTCTGACAGATAAGTGGGCTCCAACATGCTCTGCATTTGAGCGCTTATGTTCAAATATGCTTATGCTCCATATTTGGGCACTCTAATTGGGGGAATGAGGTCCAATCCAGGATAAATCACAGATATGCAAAATTTTTATTTTCTGTATAATTCACAAGTCAGAATTTCCAGTGAAACTTTGGAGCTTATCCTGCCTTTCTTTAGGGCAGAAATATTCTTGAAACAGAAGACATTGTAGACAGCTCTCATTGCCTTCTGGGTAATCATGTCTCTAAAGCAAACTCCTGAGGCTTATTATGAAACAAATTGCATCTTACCCATGTCCTTGGAGAGAAGGTTTAGATGGATGGTGTTGGAGTGAAAGCTTCCAAAAGCCGATCTCGTTTCAAAGGAAAAGAATGTGCTTTCAATTTTTGATGGTGTACAGTGGATTATTTTTATACCCATTCCTGAATCTTTTGTTGGAACACATAATGGCTATCTGCTGCCACAACAGTGAAGGAATTTTCCAGTCTAATAACGTGATCTTGTCTCATCTTTATGATGTGCAGAAGGAGCAAGGATTGGCCTGGAATGAGCAACTTTTGACCCATCTTCTCCTGAGAGCTCAAGATTCGACAATAGCCTTTAGCTAACATTTATTGAACCCCTTCTATGTGTGCGATGCACGGTGCTAGAGTCTGGAGTTGCAGCGGTATAGAAGAGGTGTGCACAACGAGGGTGACCTTCGTGGATGGGGACAGAGACCAGGATTGAAGTGATGGCATGAACCAGTCAGGGTCTCGGCAGGAAAGAGAGGCACTTTTCAACTGCGTAGTGTAAGGAGCATTTAAGAAAGGGACTGCTTACCCAGACCGAGGCAGTGATGAAGGAAAGCTACAAGGTACAGGGCTGTACGTCTGGCGTGTGACAGTGGGAACCATTAACAACTCCAGGCCTGAAGGGACAAGAAGAAAAAGTGCCACCAGAACTCAGAG
The DNA here is from genome assembly GCA_003508835.1 of Eonycteris spelaea. Taxonomy (NCBI): domain Eukaryota; kingdom Metazoa; phylum Chordata; class Mammalia; order Chiroptera; family Pteropodidae; genus Eonycteris; species Eonycteris spelaea. The sequence goes on along the minus strand of PUFA01000066.1, from coordinate 4,522,673 downwards.
ACATAACTACAGGAAGAAAGACACTAAAAGGACTTGTGGCCTTTGTGAGAATGACAAGCAGCCTGCACAGAGCCATAGGAAGGAGGGCGGGGAAAGGATACCCCAGACTCTCCCACCCTCGGATGTCTTTGGTGACCTTAAAGGCCAAGCTCAACAGGAAACCAGAAGGCAACGAGCCCATGGGTGCAGACCCACAGGCAGCTTCCCAGGGCACTGAGCTGGGAGGCTGGGATGGGATCTAGAGAAAGAAATAAAATAAATCAGACACGTGGTTCGAGAGGGCTCCGTTCTTTATCTGTGAAGCTTTGATTTTGTACACGGAGAATGAATTGAGTGAAGAAGGAGAAGGAGAAAGAGATGGCAGGGGGGAGGGTGGAGAGAGGAAAAGAAAGATGCAAGAAATGGCAATAACAGGCGAAGAAAGGCAAGTAGACGGGGGATTACATGCAGAGGAAGAGTCAGGGTCTTGCTGCGGGGACGCCAAGAGGAATCCCTCCCCCCGGCTTGGTGAGGAGAGGCCTCCCGAAGGAGGAGTGTCTGAGCCGAAGTCTGGAGAGCAGGTAGGAATCAGCCGGGGAATCAGCAGGTGGAGGTGGCATTTACGAAGGCCCGAAAGTGAACCAAAGACCTCAGAGGTCAAAGGTAAGCTTGGAAGAGGAGAAGAAAGAAGGAACACGGGTGGAGTAGAGAGAGGACCCAAAAGAGCCTTGCATGTGACCACAAGGAGCGCATCCTGGAGGAGACGGAAGAGGGTGACGAGTCAGTTGGCACTTTCACGTCTTCCTCCAGCTTCCCTCCCAGGAAGTACATTTGTTGCTGTCGACATGTCAGCAAACACATACTCGTTTGTCCCTGTCCTTGACAAAAAAATCAAAAAGTGTGCATGGGAGATCGGTTTGTCTTTTTAATCCAGGGTGAAATCCAAAGAGCCAAAAAAAAAACAAAAAACAAAAACGAAAACGAGAAACAAAGCATACAAAACAACATGCACAGGTGGATGTTGCTGTGAGAAAGGATACCGCCGAGGACCCTCTCTGCTACCCACCGCGTGCCCGAATGGCGATACCAGCATTGCGAGTGGCGATCTGACACACCTTTGGCGTTTAAGAAACAGGAGCCTTCAGCCTCAGCATCATGAGCTGAGCCCGGATTGACACCCTTTCAGACCACAGGCTCAGGAGTTAGAAAGAGGTCAGCCTGGCAAAGAACTTTAAGAGCCACTGAACCAGAGCAAATCGGGCGCCTCACTGGTTCCGCTCACCCTTAAGAAAGTGAACCCCTCCATACCCTGGGAACCTCTAGTTCATCTGCTCTCTCCGTTTCAGGGGGTCTGGAGAACGAACACAGACTTCCTGCAAAGACAGTAACTTTGCCGCAAAACAAAGAACCTACATAAACAGGAATACGCTTATTCTTTGCTGGGCTCATCATTTGCAGGCCGCCAGTTCACGGAGGAAGGCCAGTTTTCATAACGTGTGTGTGTCCTTTGCATATTTGCTTTTTTTTTTTTTCCACGAGATATGTTTACGCAACAAATGAATCAGGCAATAGAGTGATCTGACTGATGTAACTCCCAGGTCATAGTTTGTTTTCATCTTTGTCTTGGTAAAATTTCTTCTGAAATTGTGCGCTTGGAAATAGAAACTTGTCTCATCATCCCCCGGCACTGATACACACTGCAAGACCTGCAAAGTCCAAAGAAACACCACGACGCACTGGATTAGTCTGTGTCTTTCAAAGGGGAGCAGGGGCTGCTGGTTTACCTCCTCTTCTCTGGGTTCCCTCGTCCTGCTGAGACATCCACATCAGCGTCCACCCGATGTCATTACCTAACACACAGATATCCTCAAACGGCACCGCGCCCCCTTGGCGTCATTACGCTATATGTGTGCCAGCCTCCAGGTTCACCTTCCTGCAGGGCTGCATTGGGGAACGATGGCTTTGCCGTAAGGGTTCTACCCAGAGCGGCTGCCCCATCTTGGGGTAAATGGCTCCTCCCCATGTCTCCCACCTCGTTCTGGTGATGAATGTTGGTCACAGCACTCCCCCCTTCCTGACCACATGAGTGGACACGAGCTGGGCTAATGATCCCATCGCATCCCCTGGCCAGCGTGATTGATCCAGAGATGGCCCTGGGCCTAAAGCCATAGCCGTCAGAGAAGTAGGTGTGACGCTCTACCGGTGAGAGGCCAAGGCCTGGATCCATTTGTGCCTGAAACCAGTCTGCTCCATCTTTCCCATGGTTTGGTTAAATAAGGCAACAAAGGTTCCTCTTTGGCTTAAGATAGTTTGCTTTTTTTCTAGAACCTGTAAGTGAAGAGTCCTGATAAATATATCATGCTCTTTATGCTTTTAAAAAAAATGAACCTCTCAATTTTCTCTACGCATCAAATTTCTTCACCCCTCCAATGCCAGGAGAGTCTCTCAGGTCCCTGGTACAGCCGCGGAGAGAGCAGCACCTTGTCCCCACCCCCACTTCAACTATTTACAACCACAGACATGCACGAGGGCTTTGGTTTTGTGCTGGAAGGACGGGCAGAAGGCAATGGCCTGGTGTCAGTACTTCTGACCCTGTGACCATCTCTGGCTAGAAGAATGAAGACCGGAAGCTGCACAGCCCACTTCCATGAGCAAATGGGGCAGCCGTGGGCTGCGGGCTCCGCCTTCACGCCCGAATGACATAACGTGGAATGGATTTGCAGAAGCAATGACGTGCCCCTTTTCTGCATAGAACCCAGGGCTGGCTCCACGGGCACTCAGCCTGTGCTGTCACAGGGGCCCCTCCCACTTGATTAATACTCTGCCATTGCCATCTTAAAATTTTAATTCTGTTTGAAGAAGAGGCCCCACACGTTCGTTTTTGTACTGGACCCCAAAAATGATGTAGCCAGTCCTGATAGAACCCACTATGATGAAAGAAAGGTGTTTTTTTTTTTTTTTAATCTGCATATTATTCCCAGTTTTTTGAGATGTATGCTATAGCAATGAGTAAAAAAGGGAGGGGGTGACCTAAAGTGAGACAGACCAAAGAATAAAGAGAAAGATCAAAAAGAGGAAATTATCTCTGATGAAAGATTACCATTTATCCATGAGATTAAGATATCTTCCGGGACACAGTCGGAACTTTAAAATTGCACTGATGTAAAATACGATTTTAGGTTTTTTTTTTTTTTTTAAGTCGGTAATATAATAATGACAAGTGTAAGCTAAAAGCCCAGGATGATAAACTTGGGTCAACAACAGAGTTCAAGGAGACGGTGCTTAGGGCTGAGCCAGGTTCTCAGTGAACAGTACGTTCCTTTTTCTTTAAGGGCAATTTATCAGGGCTTATCCAAGCCGGTAAGAGCAATCCCTTAAGACCATCCAATTTCCTTTCCTTCTAATTCCATACTTAGCAGAGCAACCTTCTGATAATTAATTTGGTTTCTCAGGTAAGTCAATACTGGGAGAGAGACCGGTTGAGTTATTGTGCCGGCTGAGTCGCCTGCTGTAGATGGAGAAGTTGGTTTGTGGATTATCAGTCCACCTCCCCAGAGTTCCGTTTGCAAACACCACTTTTCCCAGGGTGAGGTGACACTTGACAAGTAGACCTGCAATACCACGTGACCAAAGCGAGCAGAGTTGTTCTAAGACATTCACACCCCTGAGCACTTACTGCAGGGGTCACCACCCCAGGTATCAAGCATGTGAAAATACACTCACGTCCAGGGTTGCCATATTGCACAACAGCAGTTGTGAATTGAGCTTCCCGGAATTGTGCAATAAGTAGCCTTATTTTCTCTTCAAATGAAATGCAACTTTTTTTTTTTTGGTAAAAAACGGAAGCAATTTTTATAAAGTTATTCATTTAGTCATAAGTCACTCATTTTATTTACTTTTGGCCATAAGTGCCCAGTAATCATCATGTATGTCAGAGAATGCTAATTGTCCCCAGGATCCGTTCTCTACTCCATTTTGTAATAGAACCGCAGTCCCCACCCACCTAAGTGTCAGGAGACACAGAGTCGTCTAGCTGGAGGCTTTTCTGTACCTTTACGTGCGGCCACGTTTTTAAGTCTGCTCGTTTAGATATGGGTAGGCACGAGATGTATGGCTCCCAGATTGCATTCCTTAGAACAGAAATGATTTGATTGCCTTCACCCTCATTCCTTCTTGCTATGACCTGGAGCTGGTTAGTCAAGGTCAATGATGCAGACAAGGACAACATTTCTGAGGCTGGCAGAGCAACAAGCTGGAAGGAACCAGGGCCCCTGGATGACATCATGGAGTAGAGTTGCCTCTCTCCCTGGACCACCCACTGGGCTCCTTGTTTCTCACCACATTAGGCATCCTCCTGCCTCAGGATCTTTGTACTTGCCATCCCTTTCCTGTGAATACCTTTTCTCCATGAAATTTCGTGGCAAATACGGCAAATTCCTTCACCTCCCTCGGGCCCCGTTCAAATGCTACCTTCTCATGGAAGCCTTCCATGAACACCTGTTTAAAAGCACAGTCTGCTCCTGACACAACCACATGCCCTCCTTCTCTTTCCATGCCCTGTTTCCTTCATGGGACTTATGAACATGATGTACTCTATACCTTACTCGTTTATTGTTTTCCTACTTCAATCACAAGGGCAGTATGTTTGTGTTTTGTCCACTGTAATAACTCCAGCACCCAGAACAGAAGGGACCCTAGTATGGGCTTCGTACATATTTGTTGAATTAATAAAGTAATCGTTTTCAATTTTGTATAGGTTTAAACTGATTGCAGGGGGTTGTTAACTATTTTAGAGGTCCTTAAAGAGCATATGGGTTGTAGGCCCTAACGCGGAGTGCCTAATGCAGATTACAGCCCTGAACACATGCGAGGGGGTGTCCTGTGCTCCCAGCCCCCACCTCACAGACACAGAACCCTTGGCACTCATGACGGAGACAGCAGACACTGTCTGCTCCTCTCACGTCCCCTCGGTCTCTTTCACAGTCTCTCTGTGCCTGGTACCCCGACCCTCCCCCCAGCTTCTATGAGCTTTGCTCATTCCTGTCATTCTCTTTAGGGGGCTGCCACAGGCTATGGGGGCTACTCTGCCCAATGAGAGAGAACCAGAATTTCATGGGTGTTTATGACCCTCCCGACTGGCTTTTAGCCAGTGACCAGTTGGAGGCGGAGGAGGAGAGCCCACCCTTTACCACCAGCTGGAAAAAGCTCTGAGGTGTGACTTATACTCCACAGGCCCCCACAGGAGCAGGCTGAGGTTACACCCTGTTTGGCCTCTTGCCCTTCCCTCTCCAGTCCCTGCCCCCCTCAGCCCCAACCCTATCCCCTTATACACGTCTTCTGGGAGCATACCTTCAACAAATCCCTTGCCATGAAATCCTCACCTCGGGTTCTGCTTCTGGGGAACCCAACCTAAGACACCCCCGAACAGCCTCCCCATCACACGCCCTCCTAAAAGACGCAGTGCTGCTCTGCCATGGCGTTCCATGCACGATGGCCTTCTGTGTGCGCAGCTAAGACCAGGCAGATATCGGAGAGGAGAGAGATGTTCCGGGATGAAGCAGGTAAAATGGCCACATGATGCTCAGAAGCCCAAAGGCTGAAAACAATGCCAAGATACCGAGAAATGGGTTCACGCCCGACTCACCTACAGACTTGTTATGTGACCCTAGACGGGCCTCCATTCGATAAATTCAAGCTACCTTGCCCTCCGAAATCAAGTCTGTGCTGAGCTCCTGATTCGTCCAAAGAAAATGAACCACTGCATAGCTTTTGTTTCCAGGCTGCTCGTTTGAATTAGGACTTTGCAGCATTTTCGTTTACGGTATCTCTGGGGAGGAGTGAGTATGTCAGTGTAATTAACTCATCTGATGAGAGAGGTCTTGTTTATTTTCCTACAGAATAACAGGTGGTGGCTGAGCTCCGATACATTATGGCGATATAAAAATGCATTTAGAATAAATCGTATTGAATAAATAGGGAGACAAAATGATTTCAAGGTACATGTTTTATTGTTTTTAAATTAAGTTTTGAAAGGGAACAGCTGCATACCATAAAGCCACGGAGCTGCTACCTGTCTCCAATCTGTTCTCCTGAGAAAGGGTTAATGACACTCTCTAGTTCGACCCACTAGGAGTCACAGAAACTCAAGATTATTTACAAGTTATTGTCCGAACAGTCACTGGGTTCTGAGAACCCTCTCCGTGTGGGGCAAATGACAGTCTAATCAATTTGGGGTAATCAGTTAAGAAAACTATACTCAATTCATTGTATAAAATCTGCAACGAAATGCATTTAAGAAACATGTAAGAACCCCACCATGTGCTGGGCATTACGTAAATAAAAACATATAAACACAGTAGTTGCCACTGGAAGCTCCTGGTCTAAAAAAGTATGGTAGACAGAGATATTTTCAGGGATTGAAATGGCAAAGCATATTCTTCCTCCCTCCAAAAATGAAGTGAAATCCCAGAAATGAAATTTTTTTTTCAAAACATTTAAATGAATCATGGTACTAGAAAGCAAGTAGAAAAAAAAATGCCAGCAAACTGGAAATGCTGACAAATACCTAATTAATATGTTGGGGATGAGAAGAAGAATTGGCTGGAGCTGAGGAGAGACTGGACTGAAGAAAACCCTAGAGAAGGAGGAAATGGTGAAAGAGAAGGAGAAAGGGGAGAAGGCGGGTGAGGAAGTGGAGAGAGGAAGGAAAAGGGGAAGGAAAGTGGAAAGCAGTCGTGCTAGGAGGCGTGGAGGTTGAAACAGGAAGACGGGGATAAGCAGATTTGCCGATATGGTTAAATCAAAGATTTTCCAATGGAGAGATGATCTGGGATTATCCCAGTGGGAGCTAAATGCCATAAGACGTGTTCTTTTAAGAAAGAGGCAGAGGAGATTTGACACACCGACAGAAGTGGAGAAGACAATTCGTCCACAGATGCTGAGTCTGGAGGATGTAGATGCAGAATTTCTATTATTCCTCTAGAAGGAGAGAAGGAAATACTAGTACGACTACTACTAATAAAACAAAATCTCCTAGAGCCGAAGAAAGAAAATTATCTTTAAATTGAATGGGCTTTTGAACATCAAGCGAGATAAAAATAATAATAAAATCAAAGACCCATTCCTATATACACTATGATGACATTTCAGAACAAAAGACAAAAATAATCTGAAAATACACCATAGAGCTAAAATAGTTTACCTAAAAAGATTCTGAGTCTCATTAGATTTCATTGATAACACTGTAGAGTAGAAAATAGTGGATCTAGAAGGAAAATTATTACAAATTTAGGACCTTGTGCCTAATTAAACTCTACCCTCAAATTTTTTCTAATACGTAAGAAATCAGAAACTTTACCATCTACAGATTCTCTTTGATTGCCTTGAAGATACACCACAGGGAAATTACCAAAGATCTATGCTACAGGAAGGTGACACACAAGAAAGAGGGGGAAGGAAGAAACGATGAAACATAAGGTCAAGTTTAAATAATGAATAAGTTACCTAATATTTTTAGCAAGAATCTGGGGCTGAAATCCCAGAAGATTATTATACGGCACATTAAGAGAACCAAGTGATGCTCCAAATTGGACTTAGCTGGATTATTTTACTGGATTTTAAAGAAAAGACTATACTCTTTAAATCCTTGCGTCAATTTCACCTACAGGTCTCACAGGTGAGGGGAGTCAGGGCAGACGTTCACTGACATGGTGTCTAATAGTGGCAGCAAATTACGTCCATGATGCTCTCAGTGTGGACAGACTCTGGGCAGTGTTTCTCACATGACATGAGTGATCGCTAAGGACAGCAGGTGAATTTGTGAGTATAATTTTATGTCAGACCCTTGTATATATTATCACATTTAATCCTCAAAGCAACTCATAACTATGCAGTTAGTCTTATTATTAATCCATTAGGATTATTGTTATTATTATTATGGTTAATGCATCAGTAGTAGTAGCAGTCTTATTAATAACTCGTTATATAGATGGGGAACTAGAGCTCATAGAGGCTAAATAAATTGCTTAAACTAACAGACAATAAGATATTAGTCAGTCTAGGACCCAAGTCTAGACTCATCTCTTTTTTGCATATAAGGGTTCTCTTACATGGCGATTTGGGGAGTTCTCTAGAAAGAGCATGGGATTTGGTGTCCAATGCCTGAGTTCAAATTCTTCTGATACCATCTACTAGCTGGTGGGCAACATACACAGAATTAAGAGCTCGAGAGACCATTCAAGCCAGGGTTCGATGCTCAGTTCACTCAGAGGTCAGCCGTTCAAGAATGGATAGGTCAGTAAACCTCCCGAAGTAAGTAGGATTTCTTATGGTGAGTTTGACAGACCTCACCTCCATGGGATCCTGCATGGTTATCAGCTCCAAGAGCAGCAAAGTGGCATAATAAATACAGGAAGTGCACAGATGTCCTTGTGAACCAGGGGGGACAAACTAGAGCAGTTGGGTTTGGTCTGGTGCAAAGACCAGTTTTGTTGCTCAGAAAGTGATAAGAAATGAAAGATCAGAATGACCATATAGCCCAGATGTTCTGCTTCTCTTAAGGAAATCCGTCAATATTGCAATCACATTCCGACAAGGACGACAAACAAATTATGCCGCGTCTGGCTCATCACCATAGATTCTAATGCGGCAGCATTATCTGTTGTCTTATACCTGCCTAATTCAGCTGCTAACATCATCATCATCAGCTAACATCAACATGACTGGTCCAGGGAGGAATCTGAATTTGCAACCCCTGCCATCAACAAGAGACCTCTGGCAGGCAATTCGGGGCTAGCTGAAGAGAAGTACCTCATCCCCACCCAGTCTGAAACCCAGGCTCAAGAGACCAAGGTCCTTATTCCATAATGGGCACGTTACATAATCACAATGTAGCACATTTATCGTTTCATTTCAAAGGAGTGACTGCCGGAATTACATTTCCCATGTCAAACAATAACACAATTCCCAGTTGATCGGCAAATAAATAAGAGAAAACAGCTTTGTAATTATTTCGACAGTGGCTGGACTCAAAGAAACCCATCAAATCCCATTTCATGCGAAAAAGCACTAAGCAGAATTGAACAAACATTTCACCTGAGTCTAGTCCAACACATGCTACCCCGAAGATGACTCCTATAATGCAAACCTGGCGTTTGCAAATGACTCATCATGTGAAAACTGCGCAGAAGATGTTGGAGATTTGGGCGATGCGTGCAGAAATGAAATCAATCAATACGAAGGTGGAGCTCAGCAGAGTAGCACAGCCAAGCTGTTTGATAAGAATGAGACTGGGGGAACCGACAGGGCTCAAGAAACACATGGACGTGCAGGAAATGCCAACGGTAATTGTGAATTAGTAACTATTGCTAGAAACGGAGAAACGAGAGTAAACAGACAAAGGGAAAATTATGGCCAGGAAACCACCACATCCATGCCTAGTTCCCTAGTCCAAGCCACCAGCAGCTCTCCCCTGAATTATGACAATGAGCTAATGATCCGTGTGGCTGTTCCCCACAGTGTGTCACTCCCAGCCACCGGAATAACCCTGTCAGAAACAAATTCACATGGAGACACCCCTCTAATCAGAGTATTCTGCTGGCATCTGTGACACTTATTCGCGAAAGTCAACATCCCCGCAGGACCTATGAAACCTGAATGACTGGGTTCCCCATATCCTGTCACCTCTTTACCTACTCTGGCACGTTAACCAGACACACAGTGTGCAAACTCTAGCCACGGTCCCACCTCGGGGCACTAACATATGCTGTTTCATGCTTCTGGAATTTGCTTCTCTCAGGCCGCCTCAGAAGTGTTCCTCCTTGTGTCCAGTCTTTCCTTAAAGGCCACCACGCAGGGCAGCTCCCCCTAGGCAACCTATCAGAAACGACGATTCTCTTCCCATACACATTTCCTACGTTTTTTTCCCTCCTTCATGTTCTTCTTGGCGCACAGCTCTCTTAAACGCAAATATTTCAGTCAAGCATCTGGTTTCTCACCTGCCTCACTGATTAGACTGTAAACCTGAGATCAGGAAGCTTTGCCTATTTTCTTCTCTGCTGTATCCCATGTACCAGGAGAGTGCCTGGGATATAGTAGGTGCTCAATAAATAACTGTCAACTACATGACTATTATTAGGAGACAAGTGGGAAGAGAATGATGATAATAACACATAACAAGGATTTGTGAAATTTACCATCCTGAAATATGCCCAGGCAATAGTCCCCTCCCTTCCCAGAGGGTTCATGAAGGTGGTGAGCCAACGCCAATTTTCTCGCACGTGAACACATACAATGAAGGTTCTGGAACCGGGAGAGTGGAGAACTCTGCCTGAAGTGGTGGCATCCTGGCCATTCTTGCCCCTTTCTCCTCTGGAGTAGTTACATGGTGAATCCTAGCTCAACTCATCAGTCAGTTTCTCTCTCTCCTTCCTTCTTTGTTAAGAATCACAATGGATTGATTTGCAATTCAGTTTAACAAACATTTATTTACTGAATTGAATTTGCAGCGATGTTAAGGCTTCGATGTGGCAGAGAGGGAAAATTGTCAAGTTAGTTTTGGAGTTTTTCTTCCACTCATTTGTGAAGATTAACGATAAATATTGAGCATCGAACTGATTGTGTTGTATTTACACACATCTTCTATGAAAAACATTGATGGTAACTCAGATGCTTATCTGCAAAACTATAGCAAGAACAAGGCGTAAGAACTAGGAAATGGTTCATTTGCAAGATGTCCATTCTCAAAATGCATTTTCTGTATCTGGGCAAGTTCTCCTTGCTCACCTGGCAAATTGGCACCCAGCTTCAAGACAGGTAACAGGGACCAGAGAGGAAGGGTCATGTCAGCTGATTCACCTTATAAAGCCATACATCTAAACCCATAAGTGCAATTTTCATTATGCTTTCTCCTTCCTTCAACTTAGATGTCTATTGAAGGTTCAGAAAGCCCCCCTGATGAGTAATCGTCCTTGGGATTGAGCATGTTACGTTTGCTTCCACAGTAGTCTAGCAGCGTGTGTAGACCTCAGCGCTGTCAACACTGGGGCTGGAAAATTCTTTGTTGGGAGCTGTCCTGCACACTGTAGAATGTTCAGCGCTATATGTCGATAGCCCCACCACCACTATCCACAATCAAAAATGTCTCCAGACATTGCCAGACATTCCCTAAAAGGCAGGATCATTCTCAGTTGAGTATTACTGTTGTAGAATGAATGTTTCCATAAATTGAATTATACTTTTATTACCTAAATACTATACTATTAAGTCCTATAAATGTATCATCGTTGTATGTTTTATAGCCATTTCTTTACTCCCCTCATGTATCACTTCTACCATATTTCAGGTTCTTAGCTCTTTCCTAATCAGGGGCAAATCTGATTGCAATTAATTGAAACCAACTTGATTTGACCAAGTAGAGAAGTATATGTCTTAAGTATGCAGAAGAATTTCTCAGACCAAAGAAAACAGGGTGAGGACTGCCGAATTTATAGGATGTACAAGATCTCTTTCTTCTCCCTCCCATTTTTGTATTTTATACCCCCCCCCCATTTTCCTCCATATGGAAGCAAATGTGATTCCTTTAAAACATAAATCAGATCATGCTATTCCACGGTTTTCCATCATGCTTAGAGTACAGTCTCTCATCCTTATCATGACCACAGGACCCACTTAATCTGGCCTCTGACCTCATCTTTCCACCTTCTCCCTCTGCCCTTCTTGCCATTCCGAGGGTCCTCACACCTCTGGCTCTTGTACTTGTTTCTCTGCCTTGAGTTTTCTTTCCACCAGATAGTCACGTGGCTTGCTCCTTCACTTCATTCAAGTTCCTGCTCAAGTAGGACATTTTCAGAGAGACCTTCCTTGGCTATCCTATCTAAAACAGTACCCCCCATCATTGTCCTCTTCATCCTTATTCTGTTACTCTTTCTTCATAGCTTTTAACTCTATAACATAGTTTCAGGGAGTGTTATTTATTTATTGTCTTTCTCCCACCTCTCTAAAGCAAATTCTCAGAGTCGAGGCCATTTCATTCTCACATTCCCAAAGCCTAGAGCCTTGGAGCTGACACTTCTCAATCAATATTTGTCAAATAAATAAGTAGACATCTCTTTCTTTGTTCTCTGAAGACAGATGCCTATGTTCAACGCTCTCACAGGTAGTTCATCTAGGATAGTCCAAAATGTCAGCTAAAGACCCTGAGTTTATAGAAATCTCTAGTTTGGGCTATACATAGTTAACTAATCTAGTCTCTAAGTCATTGTAAATTTGAGGAGAGGGTCATCTGATCTGACCATCTCGTTTGGATACTTGATCCTTGTCCAACCAGCTGGGGTCAGAGAGCAGGCTCCTAGAACTAAATCTTCTAACCGTAAACAGGGCAGGTAATCTAAGAATGAGGTATGGAATGGGTGAAAATGATGCAACCTTAGGTATTTCAACTGCCCTCTGCCATTACTCTAGGAGCTTCCTGACTGATTTTTCTGAGAGAGCTGGGCAATGAAGCCCTTCACATGGCAGGCAGCATGGCTAAGGTCATACACAGACCAAAGACCATGGCAAGTGGGTGCCAAACCCCATCACCACCATCACCACCACCACTGGGTCATTACTAGGAGTTTTAATTGTGAAATAAAAAAAGATATCTAGGTCAAGTAAAAGGAGTCTGATTAAGAAGGGAATGTAAATTAGCCTCCATGAAAGAAAGCAAGCAGAAAGTATGTCCAAACTTGAAATCAGACATAGTCCAGGCTGAACTGTGGTTGAGTATATTGCAAGAATGGGTTGTGGAGAGAAAAGGAAATATTGACACTCAGAGACCCAAGACAGACAGAAAGATTTACACATATGATTTGAGCATGAAGAAATACGCAAGAAAGGGAATTCTTATCTATTATTTGATAAAGGAGTCTTTCACAAGAGGGTAAGCAGAATGGGGTCCCTTAGCAACAGCTCGACAGTACCTAACGGATCACTGGAGAGGATGTCTTCATATAACCTTCATCTTACATATCTCTTCTGGTGTGAGAAGGGTGAGAAGTCCCCTGAACAAACGGTCGATCCCAGTAGGATGGTAGTGATGTAGCTGAGTACTAGGCCCAGGAGATTTCCCAAGATCTTAATAACCAGCTCTTATGATGAGCCAATCCATCATGTACATTATTTCCATGTTAATGTTATTAAAATGACACTTAGTGCATGTCACTTCTTTGTTCAGAAGCCATCAATGACTCATTGATGCCCACTGGATGAAGTGCAAATGTCTCAACCCTGCACTTACAATCTTCCATGATTTACACTAAAGAGTTTATTGTTCAAAAACCAAAGAATGCAAGACCTAGTGTTATAGGTTAAATTGTGCCCCCCTAAAAAGGTATATTGACACCCTAACCCTCAGTACCTCAGAATGTGACCTCACTTGGAAAGAGGGTCTTTGTAGATTTAAGCAAGTTGAGAAGAGGTCATTAGAATGGGTTCTAGTTCAATATATGTAGTGTCTTTATAAGAAAAAGAAATTTGGACACAGACTTTGCACAGAGGGACGATTATGGGAAGACACACAGGGAGGAGATGGCCATGTGATGACAGAGGCAAAGACTGGACTGATGAATCTACCAAGCCAAAAACCAGCCAGGAGAGCCAGCCATCGACGAAAGCTAGAAGAGGCAAGGAAGGGTTCTCCCCTAGAGACATCAGAGAGAACATGGCCCTGCTGAGCCCAGAATCCCACACTTAAACCTCCAGAGCTGTGACAGAATGCATTGCTATTGTTTCAAACACACCCACCCCAGTTTGTGATAACTTGTTACAGCAGCCCCAGCAAACTAACAAGCTGGGGAAATGGTGCAATAGGATTTTTGTTTAACGTCACATGGCAGGAGGGTGACCAGTTGTTCCAGTTTGCCCGGATCTAAAGGGTTTTCACAGGGATGTTCAGCGCTAAAGCTGGGAAACTCGGAGGAAACTAGGCTGATGAATGGTCACCTTCTCTGGCAGCCTCCTCCCTCAGTGGGCAGAAGTTCAGGAAGCAGACCCGTGTGCATAAGGAACCAGGACCCTTGAGAGTCAAAGCCAGGGAGTGCTGTCAGGGGAGGTAGGACTTGATGGTCTCAACCAAGGCGCAGTGGCGAGAAAAGGCAAAGAAACCCAAAAGAAAAATTTAACATGAAGTCCTCTCACTTACGATGGATAAACTAGTGTCCACGGGGGCTGAATCAGAAGAGAGATAAAAGCCAATGGTGATTCTGTCATAAAGAGATCGGGAGAAACAGACACTGCCCGTCTCTGGACCACCTGGCAGAGGCGGACCACACCTCCAGCACTGGCTGTCGTTTGACATTTATATTTGCTTTCAAAGGGGTAGAAAGACATCTGTTTTGATATGGATTTCTTTCACTTTAGGGCTGTACACTTTCAGATTTCATTAGCCATCTGTGCTCCCTCTCACATGGACAGAGTTTTGGGTCTTTTGCTCATTCTCCCCCATAGGTCTTAGTTTCTAAAAAGCGGTTTCCATGAATTCTTCCACAGTAAACGTATTTACGCCTTCTGTGCCATGCGACGCACGTATTTCAAGCTTTTTTTTTTTTTTTAAAGTTTAGACAGCCCTTGCCCGCACAGAGAGCAAAGTTAAATTGTTTTTAATTTTTTAATAGGAAATGTTAATATTTTATCTCTGGAAATAGGAACCCGTCAGGTTAAAAGGCTCCTCTTTCCATTTCATTGTAATAAAGAGTCATAGTGCCTTTACTTATTCTATCAAGTGGCTCTCGCCCTTCCTGTAGCTGGCACAACATAACCCAGGGCCTGGCCTAGGCTGAGGGGACGAGGTAGGTAGAGCACAAAGTTTAAGAAGGCCTCACCCTCGGGGCATGGAAGGATGGAAGGGCTAAACAGTTAATTACCTAATGAGCACTTTGAAGACGAGCCTGGGACACTGAAACCTGAAGAATGACCGAAGGGAACCAGAGGAGAAATGCTGGAGAAAACAAGAAAGGGACTAAGGGGGAAAAAACCAACTTTCAAAACCTTTATCGGAAATGAAAGTAGGGGGAATCTCTAGGAGGGTGGGGTTGTGAGATGAAGTAGAGAGTTACCAATTCCTTGTTAATGAACGCAAGGGGCACTGGAGCATCACATTCAATATTGCTTGCTTTTCATTTTGTACTTACAGAACTAAGTTTTTAAAGGATACATTTCACTTTTTAAGCCATAATTCATGTTTTTGAAAAGTGGTCTCTTTGGCTAGAAGAGAATGAAGCCATAGTGCCTTGAAATACCAAAAGTCAAGATTTATAATGGAATACACTATATACTATATATAAATTATGCATTATATAGATATTATATATAAAGTTATGGATGTAAGTATCCATACTTTTTTCCTTGCCTACTTGAAAAATAAGGATGAGGCAACAGAAACTCAGACCTCAGTGGATTGTGACCGCTCTCCTTCTGGGTCCTGTCCCCCAAATGTCAGCATGACTCGAGAGACCAGGCTATGAGCTGCCCTTCCACTCGCCCCTCTTCACCTGCATAACTTCCTTCTCGGGAACCTCCTTGCACAGTTTCTGCGTTTGATGTGAGTTAAATGCTCCTGTGACCCGCTCCCCCAGCAATCCAGGAGTCCAGAGTTGTCCTTTTAAAAGAGAAAATGATTCTATAAAATCGTTCCTTGATTATTTATGTCATTTATCTTAAATACTATTTAACACAAATAAGGGCAGTATTCGTGGAAGTGCTGCGTTACATTGATCAAGATCTGGGAATGTGGCTCATGCCCCTTTGTTTTACATTAAAACCCCCTGAAAATATTTCTCGTGCATAACTTTTTTCTCTGCAAATGTGTTTTCTTCTTACGCATCCTCAGCGTGTATCGAGGACTAAATAATCCTCATTGATAATATTTTTCTTTAGTATGTTACATTTTCCTGTGCTGTAACGTGAATGTGGAGGAGAGACACATGGTTCCCTGCCCTGCGTGTTGTTCTAGAACGTAACCTTGGCGTATCTTGAGATCTAGCTTCACGGAGCACTCCAAGCCGGTACTGTCCTACGTGTGGGGAATTTGGTCTTAACGAGATGGACGTGACCTTTCCCATAGAGCAGCTCAGTTTGGAAGGTGGTTTAGGGAGTACCTTCCCCTTCCTGGCCTAGGAGTCCTGCCTACCTGCACTGCAGCACTTAGTTCAGGGACAGGAACAGCCTACAGGCTCCTAGAAAATTTGGTGCGGCGTAAACCAGCTGGCCCCTAGTCACCCCTCCTGCTTCCTGGCAGGCAAGAGTGGTGTAAAACAACTCTGCAATGGTAAGCAACAATTTCCAAGAGAGATGCAAGACACTGATGATACCGTCAACGCCTTGTGGATTAACTTTCTTTGGAAGAGTATCTATAGCAACTAATCAATACCAGAGGTTATCTTCTTGTCTCCTACTACCTAGTCTTTGGTTGGTTGAATCTAAAAAAAAAAAAAAAAAACCAAAAACTTATGTTTATGTAGTTTTTAACAACTACCAGAACAAATTTTAAGTCAGTGTTTGACAAGCCAAATCCCTTTAAAGGCCTCCTAGGGATTGCAAGTTGTTTAGTGATCAAATCCTTGTGTTTGGCAAATGACTTTCTCCATGAAATTGGGGGAAGAAAGTCCAACAGTATGAATGGGTTAGTCTTTTCTTCCAAGGCCAATAACAAAATAATTTATACAGAAGAATTATATGTGAATCAGCAAGTGAGACAGTGAGACTTATCTTCAAAGGAGAAAAATCTAAATATTTGTCCAATTGAAAATAGTCACACTTGTCTCCTGTTTTTTTTTAAAAAAAATGTAAATGAGAGATCCAGTACATTAATTCTAAGAAAAATGACTTGAAAATGAAGATTCAGAATTTTCCCCAAGAAAAGGAATGAAAGATAGAGATTTTTCACCAATTTCATCTTTCAAACTGATAATATATGTTGAAATCGCACATTTATAGGCAATTACAATTTGGAAAATTGGACACATCTTCACCATGTTTTGTTCATTAACTATTACTTTTAGGCAGAAGCAATACCTAAATAAGCAATAAGCTAATTACAACCAGCACCAACCAATCAGAACAGGCACTGCCCTGTGCAGACATTAACCGTTTTTCTGTTTGGCCACTAGAGAGAGTCTTCGGTAGGGGCCTTGGTGGCCAGGACAGAGTAGCAGTCGTTCAGAGGGGTTTAGGGAAGGAGCTACATACATACTGGTAAGGTGATACCAGTGATCCTTGTTGACTATCAATTCTACTTTAATTTCAAGGTCAAACCCTATTATAAAGGATGTCACAAAACCATCTCAGTTCTTTTGCTGTGATAGTTTGTCGTAAGCGATTTTATTATTACCATAATCCCAATTACGCACTTGTGGTTTAAAGGTGAAGGAAAGGAAACAACTGAGGTATAATCCTTTAAATGTCAAAAGGGAAATGCAGAGGTCTTAGCGAACTGGAAAGAAACTTTAATATTAGGCATTCGTCAGTACTATCTCTTCCTTTACCAAGCTCTTAAATCTTTTGGTGAGCTGCATGGGTTTGGATGGTGTGTTAGTCAGGGTTCTTCAGAGAAACAGATCTAATAGGGCATAAAGAGAGAGAAAGAGAGATTGATCTTAAGAAATTTGCTCACACGATTGTGGGGATTAGCAGTTCCCGTATTTGTAGGGGAGGCCAGAAGGACATTCACGTGAGAGCTGATGCTGCTTCTGGAGCCGGGCTCTGCAGGGCGTGCCCGCGGGCAGGAAACTCAGGCAGGGCTCCCATGTTGCAGTCTTGAAACAGAACGGCTTCTTCCCCTGAAAACCTCAGTCACTGCCCTTAAGTCCTTCAGCTAATTGGATGAGGCCCCCCACGGTGTGGAGGGCAATCTGCTTTACTTCAAGTCAACTCATTGTCAATGTTCATCACACCTGCAAATATAGGTGCCGGGATTTCACAGCAACTTTAGACTAGTGTTTGACCAAACAACTGGGCACCAGAGCCTAGGCAGGTTGACACATAGAATTAACCATCACAGAGGGGTATTTGGGAAGTTTAACCATAGGTGGAATGTTACTGAATGGCACGAGCAAAAGCCCGTGACTAATTTCGTGTCATGAAGCATGTTCTCTACCCCAGGCCCAGCACCAAGTATGTCTCTCGTTTATACCTCACAATAGCCCAGTGGGATAAATACTGTTATTATTCTACTTTGCACATGACCAAACAATGGTTTCCAGAAATTAGGTTGCTTGCTATACTAGTTTCCTATTATTGCTGTAACAAATTAATACAAACTTAACGGCTTAATACTCTACAAATTCATTTTCTTACAGTTTAGAGGTCAGAAGTTCCAAATGGGTCATACTGGGCTAGAATCGAGGTGTCAGTAGGACAGCATTCCTTTGGGAGTCTCCACGGGAGAATCCGCTTCCTTACCTTTTGCAGCTTCTAGACTCTGTCTGCACTCCTCGGCACAATGGCAGCCTCTTCCTCTATCACCAAAGCCAATAACAGCAGAGCATCTCCCGATCTCTCTGTCCCTCTGACTCTGATCCCCTACTTGTGATATTGGGCCCACCTCGATAATCCAAGATAATGTATCACCTCAACGTCCTTAACCACACTTGCTCGGTCTCACAAAGATAGTCGCGGTGGTGCCTGGATTTAAATCCATTTTTACCTGACTCCAGAGTCTACACTATACTATGGTGGCGTTTCACCTTTCACAAATAGCCCATGAGCAGAATTTCAGTCATCGGGGTGACTACAATAATGAGCAGGGCAGGGATCACCGAAAGCATTGGTCATAGCGAACTGTAAGCGGATTAATGAAGCACTGTTCAACGCGTTATCAAAGGCACATGGGAATGCTGTGTTATAAAGAAGGCTTGAATATCATGGGATCATGTTTCCATGACAAATTTAAAAAGTGAATTCTCCAGGCTTCTAACACTAAAATGCAGCTTCTCTGATCATATAGATTAACTATACAGTCAAATTTGGAACAGACTAAATCGAAGAGTGTTTTTGCCAGGAGAAAGAAAATAAACAAATAAAGACATGTTAATACCAAAGTTTTGGCTACTGTCCTCACACAAAACACCCCCAAATCTCAAGGATCAGGTTTCAAACTTGACCGGCTCTAAGAAGCCACATGGATGAAATGGGGTTTGGAGGATTTGAAAAATAAAGCTTGGAATCTCCAGGCTTGTAACAGAAAGAAGAGAGATTTATTTACTTGGGTGAGGGGGTTTCAAAAGAGAACTCTAAAGAAAATTCATGAATAAAATAGCCCAAGACCAATGGAAAAAATAAAACACAGTCCCATGTAGGCTCACTGTCCGTTCCCATTCAATGGTCCTTTCACTAATTTCTCAGTTAATCAAGTTGTAAGACGAGTTTTAAACTAAATGCCATGCAAACAGCCCGTTCGAAGGGCATGCAACAGAATGAAGTGGGCAAGAATGCCTGGTTCGCAACTCACGTGCCCCCCAAATTCTTACTTTTCAACAACTTAATTTCTACTTCCATTTTCTCTGCATTGAAAGAAATCTGGCTGTTGATTTACAGATGCAATTGGCTCCAAAATACTACTTTTTATTTTGTAGGAAGGAGAATTAAGCATCAGAGAAAGAAAGAATCTTCAGCTGTGGTCTATAAAGTTCCCAGCTGGGGCCATGTGCAGTTCAGTGGACATTTGGCACAGTCTAGAGACACTTGATCATCACAGCTCAGAAGGTGGGGACAGAGGAGTGGGAGGTGCTACTGGCTTCTAGCAGGTAGAAGCCACGGATATTGCTAAACACCCCACCATGCAGAGAACATCCCCCATGTCAAAGAATTATCCGGCTCCGAAATTCAATATCGACAAGATTGAGGAGCCCTGATTTATAGTGTACCAGATAAGAGCTGGGTTCTGGGACCAGGTAGCCTGTGTTCAAATTCGGGCTCTGCCACAGGCTCACTGCAAACCTTGAAATGTGTATCCTCACCTCCAAAATACACAATAAAACACCCACCTTGTAGGGTTCCTGTGGGAACCAAATAAATTAATCTAGGTATGTGCTTAGAGTACAGCCTGGCATAAACACAGCACACACTATAGCATAAACATATACTATACATTCTAGATTATATTATATATTAATTATATATAAAATACATTAATATATTAATTTTCATGTTATTTCAATATAATTATTTGTAGAATACTAAATATAATATATGGACAGTCATTATTAACATAATGTATTAAATATATTGTGTATTTATATATTATTACACATAATAATATATAATACTCATACCACTGGCTTCAAACTCTGTGTTACTTGCCAGCCTCCTTCAACTCCCTCACTATATAGTGAGCAGCCTAAAGGCAGAACGTAATCACCTGTGTCACTTTGTCCCCAAGCACAGGGCCTAAACAGACAATTAGAAACCAAAGCACCGCCAGCAGCCCTTGTCACCGTTATCTGCACCCCCTATCTGCTGAGCCCTTCCTACGTCAGACACCCTGATGTCCTTCGTGCCTGAGGGCTTCCTCTGACCTCTAAGTCCACCCTGTCCGCTACATGGCAAGCTCGAAGTGCCAGAACATCGAAGCCCCCAGGTAGCAACTCTCAGCAAGTGCCTGGTACATAGTCCCGAGCTCCCTCACCCCGGCGAAGACAATTCAGAGGGGTGTGCTCCACTGTCTCCTCAGGCTCCTCAGCCCAAGAGACTCGGTGGTCCGGAGCGGTGACTCCCTCGACATTCCTTTCCACCCTTGTCTCACTTTTCCACCCCTCCCAGGCTTTCTTGGCTTCGTCTCCACAGAAACGACTGTCCTCCCATCTTGGCCTCAGAGCCGGCTCCTGGGGGAACTTAGCCTGACATGCCCTACAGGAGTAGGATGGAGCTGGCCACCAGGAAGGCGCTGTCCCTGACGCAAACATTTTTGCACCTTAGTAGGGCTCAGGCTTTAGTCCTGCTCGTTTTCATCTCTCGGATGCGCGATCCCGTCTGGCAGATGACAGGGGCTGACATGGGAAGTGGAAGAGGAAGCCATTCTCAGCGATGAGATAAATAACTCGCTTCCAGCTCTGAGACTGGTATTAAAGGAAACGAGATCATCTTTCGAGCAGAGCTTGGGGGCACCCGTGACTATTAAATGGAGCTACTATGTTTCATACTTTTAAATATTATGCTCGAGGCTAGAAGTTTCGAACAATACATCTCCCGGAGGCACATTCCTCCAGGAACAAATATTCAGGGACATTTTCAAAGAGGGTGTTTGCTTTCCCACTGAGGAAGGAAGTCCCTTTGTTTCCCCTGAGAAGCCAAATCCACCTGGATCTCTCTGAGGTGTCAAGAGCTCTCCAGCCCCTTCCTACCTCACCTCTCACAGACTGAGGATCATTGGCTGTTGAAAATATTTATTCGGGATCAGGAAGCAAATAGTGTATTTACTAATCACTGCTGTTTCCTGAGCCCTTTTTTGTGAACTGAAGGAAAAAGAATCAAACAAGTAACAACAAAAACCCACTCTGTTGTCCAATTAAGATACATCTTCAAATCTGTTCTCTTATCCTTCGTGGAAAACTATATAATAATAGTAATAAAAGCTTGTTGAGCACTTACTATGTTCCAGGCATTTAAATTCATTACCTCGCTGAATAACCTCATAAGTAACATCATCCCATTTTACAGATGGAAAGTTTAAGAAGTAGAGCTTAAAAAATTGACCAAGGTCAAGTCACGTAGCTCATAAATGAAGCTGGAATGTTTAACCTAAGAGATTCTGACTTTATAATTCTACAGTGACTGCCTGATGGGGAATTTAAGTATAATTTAACTAATAAACATCGTCTGAGTAAAACTGAGAATTATTCCACTCAGCGTCAGGCAGGAGACAGAGAACATACAAAAACTGACGGCAGCCGGGGGGCAAGTCCAACAGATAGGGAAGAATTGTTGCAGATAGTCAGCGAAGATTCCCGCCTACGCTTCTGCAGTCATAAACTTTGCTTCTCATTTGTACATCAAACATGTGTGCACCTGCAGTGGAATCTCAGTGAGTCTAATCTGCAGGAAGTTGACATTAAAGCCAGGAGCCAGGAGTGATAGGAAAATGGGACTTTCACTAAAGGACCCAGAGCCCTTGGCAGGGAACCCAGCACAGGGGTTGTAAGACCTGGCGGCTTCCAGGGAAGCGAATGTGCTACCCTGCCCTCCCACTCCCATCGGCCTCACACTTTAAACCTGGTATCAGTGGCTCGGCTCACCTCTGAGCTCCAGCACTCGCGATTGTTGTTGTGAAGGTGGAATGAGAAACTCGTGCAAAAGGCACGAGTGGCCAACACAGAAGGAGCACTCAGGAAACATTCGGTAGTATCCTTCAGCTCTCACCTGCCCTCCCCAGGTGCACGGTCACCTCTGGCCTCAGGCTCTATCCAGCTGCCTTGATGTTTGGCTTACCTCACAGCCCAGAGCAAAGGAGAGAAACCCTTGGTCTGGAATCGGTCCCTGCACTCAGTCCGAGGGAGGGACTATTGCATTAGTGGTACAACCATTCACAGGACTCCAAGGTCAAGGGAGTCCTCTCTCATTCCCAGCCCCTCTGAGGTGAGATCTTGCAGTGAAGGGTCCAGAGGACCATCCAGCTGCAGGCTCAGGGATTCTTATGGTGATCTGAGGGAGCCCTGAGCTGACACCTGGGAGGAGGAGACATGTTTAGGTTGGTGTTTGAGAGATGGGTGAGTGGCCCAGCGCATGGCCCCTTTCTCCAGAGGCTCGTAGCAATATCTCCCAATGACTAAAGATAGTTTACAGAAGTTATTTCTAGTCCTCCTTAAGTCAATAAAATGCAGCCATATGCCCATCTTACATAGTGGAGTGATCTCAGGTTTCAACTGACCTACGACAACAGCCTAGCCAGGAAGAGGTGGACCTGGGTGCAGGACCCCGGTCTTTCTGCTCCCTCTTCTGGGCCTCTCCTGGTTAGAGGTCCCAGGGATAGACCTGAAAACAGTGCTGTAAACACAGAGATGGACCACGCAGATCTCCCTCCGGGAAAGGCCTTGGCACCCAACTGTCTCTCCTTCAATTTGGGGGCTACTACAGCTACAAAATGCCACCTGACCCCAGGTCTTGCTCTCCGAGCAGATGGCATAGAGACACAGAGGGTGGGGGCATGAATGTCCAGCCGTTTCTGCCCAACGTGGGACACTGTGTGACAGGCGGTACCCGCCCCAGACCTCCCGGCGGGGCTGGTGAGGCTCCAGCAGGCCTGCATTTCAGTCCGACTCCCGCCTCTGCTCTCTGCTGCCTCCAACTCTTCTGTATATAGGTGTTGACCCCAATACATACCTGGAACCCCCAATTCTGTCTCAGTGTCTGCTTCCAAAGCACCCAATTGCACTATGGTGTAGGCCTTTTAAACCACAGAAAGGTGGGCTCAGGGAGGAAAACCAAAGTTGGGGTTTGAGTCAAAAGACCTCGACTGGACCCTAGCTCATTCACATGCTACCACTGGGTCAGGCAAACCAGGCAACTGCACGCAACTTTATATGGAAATACAGACCCAATATTTCTTAATGGGTCCATCCACCAAGACCGCGTGCATAAAAATCACGGCATGTCTCATCATGGTCGTCATTGCCATCCCGACAGCCCCCCTCATGCCACGGTGGGTGCATGTTATTTTGTGGCATGGGAAGGGGCTCCTTTCTTCCCCAGGGACTCACCTGTCTCATCCCTCAAGGAGAGGAAATGCCATTCTTTCCCTAAAGTCTCCAAAATCGGCAGCCCCAGCAGTGGCAAGGGAGTGGGAGCATTGTTAGCCCCGCACGGCAGAACTGTAGCATATAATTAAATCATTAAGAGGAAAATTAACTCCTCTAGCAATACTCTTCTAAGTATTTGTGGGCAAACCCATTAGCGCTGTGCCAGTAAATCCTGAAATTTCTTAGCAGGCAGATGGAGTAGCTGCAGTATCGAAAGCAAGGGCTGGGTTTGGGGGAGCCACGTACAGGGGGTTTGACTTCCTATGGAGACACGTGGGTCGGGTGCAGAGCAGGTGGATGGAACATTAACGTTATGTTGTGACTGTATCTCATAAACCCTTTGAAAAAACAGCTGCCAGATTTCCCCTATCTAGAGTCAACAATATATCTATTATTTTTCCAGCTTCCAGTTTCTCATTCACTCTGACCTCATTGACGCTCCTCAATTCTGCCAATTCACACAGTTTGGATTGTTTGGTTTTGGACGGGGTTATAGCTGGGGGGGGGGCGTTGAGTACATAGATGATGCATCTTCCAGTGGTGTGTTTTGTAGCTATTTATTTAGCACGGTTTTTGGAATAATGAATCCGAAGTTGGCTTCGATTCTGTAGCCAAATATATATTTATGCTATTGACTCAGATTCAAGCTGACCAATCTGGTTCTTCGCTGTCTGTGGCCTTCAATTCATTCAGGCTTGAGTGTTTCAGTCAATATGTTGATCTTTTATATGATGACCCTGCTTAAAGCATTTAATAAAATGTACACAACACAAAAGTGTACTGGAAGTCAACATAACTCATTATGCCGCTTATACGCTCATCAATATCCTGGGGGGGAGGGGGGTGCCTGGCCTGATTGCAGGTTTTCTCCAGAGTCATACAATAATTTTAGCTGTGAAAGGGACTTTTTATGGCATGTAAGATTAGCCCACACTAATGCAAGGTCAAAAATAATAGAATCAATAGGCAAACTCAATACCGCTAACATTTTGAGAAAATTACTACCAGAAAACAATGTCAACGACACATGGAAATGGGTCTCCGAAGCTGTCCCATTGACTTCCTTTCACTCTGGTGGCAACCTAACTCTCTCTTTTATGCAACATGGAATGTTTAGTCTTTTTTTCCCCAGCTTTGCTTTAAACATGGAATATTTCTGTGGTACTTTTTTTTTTTTTTGACGGATGTCAAACATTACATGCGTTGAAAAATATAGACGGTGTTCATATCGAAGAGAATATGGAGACTTATCCACTGTATAACGCCTGTAGCAGGTCTTTAATTTGGGCTCAGCTGATAAATTCAGGAGTTGTTTTAATGATAGCAAGACGTCCACGTTCGAATGTCAACAAGGGCCAGTAACAGATTACCAGCTGAATAAAAACCTCGTGCTGAAAACACATGGCCTCGGATATGGTTTCACGTTGGATGTGTTGTACGTGTTGTCATCATCCTTCTCGTTGAGAGATTACAGTTTGACAGGCCCATGTCTTGAGCATTCCCTGGAACATCGGTAAGTAGCCAAACTCTCAATGAAACAGCAACCCAACCCCTGCCCCCGCCCCCTGACTTTCCTACTTCGGTCTCCCATGTCAGTCCATGGATCCATCAGCCCCACCACTGACTGACGGATCCACGCCAGAACCTTGGGAATTACCATTGATTTCCTTCTCTTCTTCTTTCCCACAGCCAATACATCAGTACGTTCTGACAGTTTTACATCTAAATTATATCCTGAAACCCCTCGCTTCACTCCATCTCTGGTTTCTCATTGCCATAGCCTCTTTCCTGTCCTCCCAGCTTCCACTTTCTACCCAACAGGACATAATGATCACTTCAGAACACAAATGAAATCACCCAGCACTCACACTGGAAACTCTTTCACGGCTGACCACTGCACTTACTACAGAATCCAGACCTACTTGTCACGCCCTCCCTGGTCTGGTCCCTGCCACCTCGCCTTCCTCATCACATCCTCGGTCTCTCCACCCCTAACTTCCTAAGCTCCAGGCCCGTTGGTTCCTTTTGTGACCTAAAACATGCCAAGCTTAATAACATTTCAGGCCTTTTCCTGAACTTTCTTTTTTCAGGCATTTCCCCCCCCCCCCACCCAAACTTTCCATCACTGGTTTCTTCTCTTTAGCCAGCTATCAGTCCTAGAAGAGCCTTCTCTGAGCATGTTATCAAAAGAGGCTCGTGACCTCACTTTGTCCCTTCTCATAACCATCATCCCCTTCATCATTTCTATAAAGAAGTCTGACACTTATAACTATGATTCCAGTGTATAAAAATGGGGGGAGGAGGGAAGCATATTATATAAATCATTTCTCTAACATATTATCCTTTTGTTCTCAAGTTTCAATCCTACTGACAGCAGAAATCCTTTAATTCATTAATTAAGGGCATCACTCTTCTTTCTGTTAAAGAATTCCTTCTTTTCTTTTGGGGTAATTTTCCAACCTTTTGGAGTTTCTCTTGTCTCAGGTTCTTGCCCCCTTCCACAGGTGCCCTCAGGTACCGGGAAAAGGTTGTGTCCTCACAGCTCTGGGAAGGCGTGTCTGGCCCATGAGCCCCCTTTCTGCCTTGGTTCCTCTTGTTCATGGCCTTCAGGCACCACCCTCCATTCATACGGCCACCCCTGTCACATAGCGGAGCCTCCATGTTTGATGGCCATTCTGGGTTGGTGTCCACCAAGATAGGGTTGAACCCGCCTACTCCTTGGGGCTCCGTGTTGGCCCCAGGTGTCAATGATCATGGATCTCACCGTCACCGCATAAAGTCTCAGGCGCCTGAACTTGCTTTCCTTGAACCCCGTCTTCTGCCAGGCATTCCCGCACCCCCTCACTGCAGTGGTCGGTTGCTCCCCAGTGCAGCATGTATATTACCCCATGGTGGGGCACGCAGGTCCCTGTGAGCTGCCCAAGCTGAGCAAGGGTATTACCCCGCTCCAAGCCCTGTCAGAGGCACATGCGTGCCCAATACAGTGCTTCTCTGAAGGACATACATTCTCCCCAGACTTTAAAGCGTTGTGCTCTAACTAAACTCAAAGTTCTGGAACCAAAAGAATCCATCAGAATGACTGCTCTTCTCTGCCCTGGCCACATTTCTGGGCTCCTCTTTCTGGCCCCTGAGGGTGTTTCCCATCCTGTGTGAGCAGAAATGTCTCTAAATTCATAACCACACCTTTCTCACTCTTAAGTTTCACTTTGTGGTCTGCTCTCCAAACCTTGGATCCTGAAATATAAAAGCCCAGTTTGGGAAAACAGCCAGAATAACAGTGTTTTCCTGTAAAAGCCTGGCTTCTAAGACTATGTTCTTACTAAATATTTATTTTGAAACTCAAAGCTAAGAATTGTAATTAAGATAATTATACAATGAGTGTTGCTTGAAGATTTTTAATTTTCCTTTGTTCGAAGCCATCTCAAAATTGCAGAAAATTTTCAAAAAAAAAGGAAGAGATTCTTTTTTTATCCCTGAATTATAAGATTAGGCTGTTGACCTGATACGTCAAACATCTTACTGTATATTTTCTATAAACAAGAATGTTCTCTTACATAACCACAATCAAGCCATCAAAGTCAGGAAACTAATATGAAATGTGCCTGTCACCTAATTCCAAGATCCCGTTCATGGTCTGCGACTATGCTAAGAATGTCTTTTGTAGCAAAAGGATCAAGTTCGGAATCACCCATCATATGTCACTCTCATGCCTCCATCCTCTTCAGTTCAAAACAGTCCCTTGGTCTTTCCTTGACTTTCACGACCTTGACCCTCAGAAAAATTCTAAGCCGGTGATTTTGCAGACTTCCACTGCACCCATGTTGTGTGTGAGATATTGGTGCATCATCTGAATCCATGGGTAAAGACTACAGACTTCCAGGCTCACGTTCTGTCTGCGCAGACCCCGACTGTGTGGTCATGGGCCATTTGCTTAGTCGCCCTGTGCCTCAGTTCCCTTGTCGGGAGAATGAAAGTCACGACTGTGCTTACCTCCTGGAGCTGCTGTGAGGACACTTTTCTTCCTGCATACTCAGAGCCTGAGTTGTCTGGGAATATGGGCCCCTGGCCACAGTCCCTACAGATGACTAGTAAGTACAGAGAGTATTAATATGCCAGCTCTCTTGCTCCCGCTTGGGGAAGTCTGAGTGGTCATCTACACTCCAAAGCGCTCCTGTGGGCTAAGTCCAATTCACCTGCCCTGGGACTCACTGTCACCTCTCTTTCCTGGCCCCATTTCTTCGGTCCCCTTCTGGTTTTTTTCTGGGAACTTCTTAATAATTGATTTTCACACAAGTCCTCCTGTCAGGGTCTGCTGTTGGGGAGTAGCCCCCCGCCAAAGACAGTTTCTATCTTTTAAGGGAGCAGTTTGTCCACCACATCAGGAAAAAAGCACATAGACCAGCTTGGAAGTGGCTAGGGTTGTCCGGGCGGGGACCACATGGGCTGTGAAGTGAACACACAGTCTCTTTGGAGGTATCCTCGATAGAACTGGCTTCCAAATAGTATACACGGAATAGGAAAAGAGACAAGTCAAGGACAGATCCTTAGATGTGTGCAAGTCATTTCACATGAGGAGCGGGACGGCACCTTAGCCATGGAGAGCTGATATTCTTAGCATCTCCTCTGATAAAACGAAACGCCGTCCGTAACAAGGATGGTAGACACACACCAAATTTAATTGCTGGTACCACGGTCTCACAGTAGGAAATCGCAATGCCTCGAATTTAATAGGTTTTATTTTTCAAAGGGAATATTTTGCTTTTACAATGTCTCACTGCCAATGATGCTACTGGATTAGACTGATCAGTCAGTCTTCTTTTATCTAGAAACAAGGACCTTGGCTATTTATACAGACTTGTTAGCTTTGCCCAACTGAAATGAAAGCACTGGCCTTGCTCTTCCTTCTTCATGCTCCAACCCTTGAATGGCCTCAGAAGAGCCTCCAACTTCTTTTCATCTGGGCAAGTGAGTGATGGTGCAGCAGGCCCCCCTCATCCACGGGAGATATGTTCCAAGTGCCCCAGTGGATGGCTGAAACCGTGGATAGTACCGAACCCCCCACACTATCTTTCTTCCTAGACACATATGCCTTGTATAAAGTTTGATTTATAAATTAGGAACAGGAAGAGATTAACAACAATAACTAATAATAAAACAGAACAAATTATAACAACATACTGTAAAAAAAAGTTACGTGAATATAGTCTCTCGCAAAATATCTTACTGTAGCGTCCTCACGCGTCTTCTCGTGAGGATGTGAGGTGATAAAATGTCTTATGACGTCTAGAACTTTTTCATGTTTTCACTAACAGGAAGTACTTTACAGCTTCTCTCTGGCTAGTCCGAACTGCCAGCATCACTACTCCTGTGCTTTGGGGCCATGAGGAAGAAAAATAAGGGTGACCTGAATGCAAGCACTGAGATACCACCACGTGGTAACCGAGAGAGACCCTAAGTGGCTGTCGCATGTTGAGTGTCTGCAGTGTTGAGCAGCTGGGCTCCAGGTGGGATAGATCTGGATGGAGCAGGACGGTACAAGATTTCATCAGGCTTCTCTGAACGAACACAGTGTAAAGCTTATAAACTGTTTACTTCTGGAACTTTTCAGGTAATATTTTCAGACCATGGTTGACCAAGGTAATTGAAATCACACAAAATGAAACTGTGGTAAGTGGGATTACTGTGTAGAGAGAAAAACTTTGGAGTAGGCGTGGTAAGACCTGGGTTCCAGTCCACTAACCTTAGAACGTGGGTGAGTCATCCAAAATCTGATCCCCAGGATTCCCAACTGATTGAATAACTACATTCTGCAAATATTTCTTGAGCACCTACTATCTATCAGGCTCAATTATATATCAAGGATACAATGACAAAAACGATCATCCTAGACCTTAACCTCACAGAGCCCATAGGAGGAAAAAATTCTCCATCACCGTCCACAGATGAAATAGATGTTTCTGACATAAATGTTTTGTAAATTAGTGGGCGGGCAAATGTAAGTATTATTAGTGTCCGTGTGACTTCTCAATCTCTAATCTCTCAAATGATTCCCCCAACTTCTAAATGTTAACAATTACAAGTCCAATGCTTTTCTCGGGCATGCTGAAGAAATGGTCCCATTTGCTTGTGGAGGCCCATGATCTTCCATCTGGAACACTGTAGGCCCAATATATTTTGGAATTCAGGTCTTACTTGGATCCCAGGGAATTCAGTGCAGTTATAAATAACACTGCAGAAGGGGACCGGGCAGATCCCTATAATCAAACCCAATATTTCTGCAGTGAAACATATGAATATCCTCATTCACCAGAATGAATGAAAAAAGACATCCACACTCATATTCACTTAATTCCATTTTGGCCATTAAGTGAATTATTAACATTTTTTAAAATAAACCAACTTTGGTGTTCAGGTGGTTTTTGGATTTCAGAATTGCCTTTAAGACATTGTGGGCCTATGCACATATCTTTTGAAATAAGTAGGACATGGGTTGGGGCTTAGAAACCAAATTTATCAAAGATATTCATTACAATTGCATTTGCTATAATGGTATTTGACCTATAGATGACCCACCTTTATAAATAAACTTAAAGCACCTCCAGGTCCATTAATATTTCATTGATCCATAAAATACTCCCAAGCACTTATATTTATCAGCCTCATAGAAAGCTGTATCTGATGTAGGAACCATGGCGGGGGGGGGGGGAATAAAACAACAAAAAAAAAACACAAAAAACCGGCAACTTCGCTCTGGTGTTCTCGACCATATTTCACATGAATATTAGTCGTCAGCTATGATATAATTTTGAAGGCCCCAGGAGGGACCCCTGGAAGTGGGCATGACAGAATGGGACCATGCCATCTCGTGGGTCGGCTTTTCACATGCTCAGGATAGCAATCCCCAGAGAGATCACTGTAAAAGCATGTCAGAACCAATGACACCCTCTATATCCCTCCCCCACCGCCTGCCCCACGGGATGTAGAACAGCGGTTAACTTCCCTGGCTTGGTCAGGCACCATCTGACCTTCTCTCTCTCTCATTTCTCTTGATCCTCCAATCACACTGGCCTTCTGATTCACAAAGCTCTCACCCACCCCCTCACCTTTGCCTGAAGTACCTGAAGGGGCCCGCCCTTCGTACAAAAGGCTCCTCATCATTGTCATCTAGTTTAAGCTCTAAGGGCAACCACACGACAAACCCTGACTCCACCCTTACCTGACCACCCCGTATCACAGCGCCCTATGTATTTACTTCACATCATTAGTACTCTCTGAAATTATGGTTCAGTTTTTGGGGGGTTTTGTTGTTGTTGTTGTTGTTGTTGTTGTTGTTGTTGTTGTTTTTTTATCATGTCTTTCCTTGTATTCTTTAGAATTTGGTCTGGTGGTTGATTTTTGCCCAGGTCTTAATTTATAAAAGTGACTGAGTAATGTCACAGAGAGGTCAATGCCATTGAAAGAAAAGTCTAATGTTACTCACAGTTCCCCTACAAATGGAAGGCAGGACGCAGCAGGCAGGGCCACAGGAGCGGGCAGCAGCTCCGGTCAGGGGGCTGCAAGAAGCAAAGAAAAGGCTTAGGCCACAGCCTTTACTTGGATTTGCACGGGAAAGGGCAGGCAGGGAGGGGGACAGCTTGGGATTGGCTGGGTGGAATGATGCTGCTGGGCTTTGGGGCGTAAAGGCCGTCCCTTGTTGCCTGGTACCCGGGCCTAGGTTGCTTTTAGGGCAGGGGAAATATCGGTTTGGTGCGTGTTACACGAGGAGATGGTTCTGAGTGTGGACTCAGGATCGCAGGGGAGATGTAAACCACTTTGGCCGTTAGTTTGGCGCTGTCATTAATGGATGCCCGATAGACAAACAGGAAATCTAAGAAAACACAAGAAAGCAGCACATAACACCCAAATCAAAATCAATGTTTTAATAGGATAGAAGGTTTGTTGTTGTTGTTGTTTTCCTTTCTCTCTCATGCATGAGTCCAGAAGTAACAAATTCAGGGCCAGTAGGGTCGCTGTCATCAGAAGTAACCAGCGTTCCTCTCTTGCTGACTCCCCATTCCGGCACAGGGTTTCCTCGTAAGGTACTGTGCATAAGCTTCCTGCTGCTGCTGTGACAAACTGCCACACACTGAGTGCTCAGCACATCACACTGACGTGCAGCTCTGCTTCCATCACATCTCCGTTTCCAGACACTGACCCACCTGCTTCCCTCTCATAAGACCCCTCTGATTACATTCAGCCCACCTGGGCGATCTCTCCATCTCGGTGTCCTTAATTTCACCTTCTCTGTAGTGTGTCTCTTTGTTATGTAAGGTAACACCTTCGCAGCCTTGGGGAATTAGGACGGAGACATTTGGGGGGGGGGCATGACTCTGCCTTCCATAGGACACATTCTCCAAGGTGTCAACTAGAGCTCTGAGCATCAAACTCACCTTCCAGACAGAAGAAGAGGGAACAGAAAGCACTGCCCGCCGGCTGTGGGGGGCCCTCCCAAGAGCCTCCCAAGCACTGTCACTTGTCTCATATTAGCCAGCCTGAATCGCATAGCCAGGCATTCAAAGGAAACACAAGAGAGACCAAGAAATGTAGGTTTTATTCCAGGGGTTTGTGTCCCCCTCAAAACGCTCAAAATGAAGTTTCGTTACTAAAGAAGAGGGACTAGATGTACAGAGGTCCCCCGGGGTTCTGCCTATACTCCCCAACCGGAACACAGGTGTCGCAATGACAGAAACAGCCTCTGTGCTGGCCGTTCTTTCCCGCAAAGCCCGGGCAATGTCGGGGACCCAGTCGGCACAGCAATGGGCTGCGAGATGTAAGACGAAGCCAGTCCCACTGAGATCCATGAAGCCAGGAAGCGAGCGTTTCACGCTTGGTTTTTAGTCTTAGCTCCTAAAACAGTGCCAGGAAACAGTAGTCTTGCAGTTTTTATTGACTGAGGAAGGGGTTTTTTCTCTTTCATGTCTGATGCAGAGGTTCTTCACTGGAGGTAATTTTGGCCCC
Source organism: Eonycteris spelaea (assembly GCA_003508835.1). Taxonomy (NCBI): domain Eukaryota; kingdom Metazoa; phylum Chordata; class Mammalia; order Chiroptera; family Pteropodidae; genus Eonycteris; species Eonycteris spelaea. The sequence goes on along the minus strand of PUFA01000066.1, from coordinate 4,489,932 downwards.
CAGGGGACATTTGGAAATGTCTGGAGATGCTCTCGTTGTCACAAGCTGGGTAGGGTACCACTGGCATCTAGTGGGTAGAAACCACAGATGCGTCTTTACATCCAACAGGGCGCAGGGCGGTCCTCACGACAGAGACTGATCCAGCCCCAAATGTCAATAATGGCAAGGATATGGTGTCAAAAGTTCTTGGTCCCAAGAATTCTAAAATGCCTACCAAGCACTCCCTGGTAAAACACCTGGAGTGGACAGAGCGCCATTGCCCTCATGTTACAATTTAAATTCTGCAATGTGCATCATAAAGGCATCTCAGATTTGGCCTGGGGGCTGCCCGTCTGGCCGCAAGTCTCGAGAAATCCCCATGTGCATTTTGCAGGAGAAACACCGCCTCCTTGCAGGTCAGTAGCCATTTCTCTGCATCCACGCACTCCTTTGCCCAGGAAATTCCTCTCTCCTTATTTGCCTGTTTATATAGTTATGTCTCTTAAGAACCAGTGCAAGAGCTATTTCCTTCCGGAAACTGTAAAGTCATTTTTTTTTTCCATCTTCCCGTCGGGGTGAGTCATGTTCTTAGTAAACTCCCAGAGCACCCTTGTCACGGCGTGTCGCTTGTTAGGGGTGTCTTAGCTTCCCAGGGCTGTGGTTACAAACACCTGAAACTGGATGGTGCAAAACAACAGAAATGTATCGTCTCACGTTTCTAGAGGCTACCAGTCCAAAACCAAGGTGTCGGCCAGGCCACGTTCTCGCTGAAGGCTTTACGGGGGGAATCCTTTCTTAACTCTTTCACTCTTTGTATCTCTGGCCGTCCCTCGCTTGCCGTACCCATTCTCCAGGGTCTGCCGCCATCTCCCGGAGCCTTTCTTTTTCTAAGGACACCAGTCATGTTGGATTCAGGGCCCATCCTACTCCAGGACGATCTCACTTTAACTAATTACACCTGCAACAACACCGTTTTCAAGTAAGATCGCATTCTGAGGTACTAGGTGTTAGGATTCCAATCTCTCATTTTGGAAAACGCAATTCAACCCCCAAGAGCTGGAATAATAATAATTAAGTGTGTTGCTCTAAAGAGAGAATAAGAGAAATTCAACCAAATTGGTTTAAGTGAAAGAGGAGACTGTATTGGGTGATATACCTGGACAGACCAAAAGTCAATGAGTTTCCTTCAGGCATGGCTGAATCCAGGAGCCCAAATGTCATCCTATGAGTTTGATCTTTGTCCCTCTCTGAACTCAGATTCCATTGTGCTTGGCTTCATTTTCAGACAAGCATTCTCTGTGTGGTAGCCCCAGAAATTGCAGAATTATATTACCTAGAAATACTATTAGATGTAAGTACAGCAGATAAGATTCCTCTTCCTCTGGTTTCTTTCAAGTGTAAGATCAAAGATTATCATAATACTTTAGGTCATCTGAACCTATTGCTGTGCTAATTGGGCCATCCTGGTCACCTGCCTACCCCTTGGGTTGAGAGGGAATGGGGTGAAATGGAGAAGACTGATTGATACCATGAAAAACCACCAGAAGGAGGAATGGTTTTTAGAATGGAAAAGACACTAACCATTACTGTGCGTAATCTTCTGTTCCGTTTTTCCTGGGAGATGCTAAGCAAGTTAATGTAAAACATAGATTCTACCTTGTTTGATTCTGTGAGAAACAACACCAGGCAGACAGAGCACATGGTACATAGTAGGTGATCAATAAAGATTTCTCAAGTGAACTGGGATCTATTTTTGGTATTTCTATGCCCTTTATTAGCATCTCTTCCTCTCTTTTGCTCTAAGAGTCATGCATATTCTCCAAGCACATCCTTTTAACTCATCAGTGAAAGCAGCAAGCCATTCTAAATATTGTTTTTCTTCTCTTCTTGCAAAAAGATGATCATACTGTTGGTGGACAGAGAATTAGTAGGTAAAGCTATATGACGGTTACTATTGTGACGACAATATTTAATTGCCCACCTTTCTCTCACAGCCCACGCCAACATCCTCAGAGGACATGTGACTTACAGATAAGGTTATGCTCAAAAACTCCCAACCGTTCATTTTCTGTCATTCTAATGTCACTCGATGAACAGATGTTGGTCAAAGACTATGTCAACAGCGAATGAGTTCACCAGCTTTCGCCAACAGATTGTAAAAGTTTGTGACTTTAATCAAAGTTTGTCATCCACCCAGAACTTAAGAAATGAATTTCCATCAAAAGGAAATTTAAGCTACTGAAAGTTACTCAGCCCTAGTGTCATGAGGGTGAACTCTGGGTCCAAAAAGAAAATAAAAATCAATCACAACATTATTTTACTAAATTATTTTAAACTGGAGTGTATCAAGAATGCTCAGGTAAATGTCGACTGTCACACCGACAAGCTGTGCTGTCCCCGTCACTGACCTTTTTCTTGTTAAAATGCATGTCAATATGCAAAACAGAAGTGTTCCATAGCAGAGCAAATGCTCTCTCCATTTTCAAAGGTTTCCAAAATAATCTGCGGAAAATGGACTTCAAGGGACAATTCCGCTTTGCTGGAGACGTGCACAAACGAGCTTTAAAATTTGTCTCATCTGAGGGTTTGTTCCTTCACCGTGTCAGCGCTTATTCCAACGGACCTGAGCTTGCTTCGAAGTACGACAGAGTCCAGAGAGAGAAGCCCTAAGAGCAAAACATTCTGAAATCCCTCATTCGTAGAGAGGTGCTTCTCTACCAATTTCCATCACCTAGAACGTAACTGCCCCCTCCAAAAGAAAAGAAAAAGTTAAAAAAAAAAAAAACCAGTGAAAAGCGAAGGAAATGGCCCTCAGAATGGCCAAAATAATGTTGCCAAACTCAGTCTCTTTCACTAATAAGAATCAACAAGAATCTGTGGACGTGTACTTAACTAGTGGTAAAAATCTAACCATCTCGGTTTATCGGGTGGGAGCCCATCAGAAATCGCATTAGGGTTGGTAAAGGCACCATTTACAATGGGGTGTGGCATCGGGAAGTCTAAGGGTCTATTACCTGCCATGAGCCCCTTGGGACAGGGGAAGGAAGATCCTCCAGAAGCAGGAAGAGGAACCGCATGCGGAAAAGGCCGTCGGGAGGAAGCGTGCTCATCAGATCTGTGGGGCAAACAGAAGGCATTGGGCACACTTTAGGGATAACTGTGGTTGTCTCAGCCTATGGTGTGTGAGGAAACCAGAAATGACTATCGTCAGACATAGCTCATGGCTGTGCCCAGAAGGGACAATGATAACAGTGAAGAAGAAAACAATTCCCACAGCAGACACCACAATATTTCAATATGTGGACAGGAAGTTTTGCCAAGTTCATTCCAAGAGTACGAATTTTGTCCACAAAGGAATTCAGATAAGAATCATATGGAATGGGACAGCTTAGAGCAGGGCCAAACTCTCCACGGTACCCGAAGACATCACTGTAGCGTAAACATCTCCATCATTTAATAACAAGTAGCCCGGAAAAGTTGAGAAAGGATGCCATAAACTCTCCCTAGCGAAGTGGAGACACATTTGAGATGTTTTCTAAAGTGTCTCTCCAAAGCAGTTAAAATACATTTGCTAATTCACAAAATGCAATAATAACTAATAATGTATTGAGTTCAGACTGTGCCTCAGGATCGTCACATGCAAATGCCGTTTCCCCCACCTCCCAGCCTTATCGGCTGGTGTGATCATCTCATTCTCATCGCACATGGTAGCTAAGTAATTTGTCCAAGGTCCCGCAGCCAGTAAGGGAGGGTGCCGGGTTTAAACCCAGGCTCTGGAGCTCTGGAGCCTGCACCCCTGACTGGATAAAGCTCACGTTTGCAACACCTGCTCCGTGCAAAGACAGTGCAAAGGAGATGATTTAAAAACAAAGAAAGAAGCACTTTTATGGCACTTCAGTGAATCTACAGTATAGAAAAGGCACACGTGGTATATATTAGTTTTCTATCGTTGGGTGACACACCACACCCACTTATCAGCTCTTGGTTCTGTAGGCCGGAAGTCCAGGCGTGGCACGGCCCGGTTCTCCGCTCAGGATCTCACGAGGCTGACATCCAGGTATTGGCGGAGCCGTGTTTGTGTCCGGAGGCTCTGGGGAAGGATCCGTTTCCTAGCCCGTTCAGATTGTCGACATAATTTATTTCCTTACGTTTGTAGGACTGAAGTCCCCATTTCCTTGCTAGCTCTGGGCAGGGGCCACAGAAGGGATCACAGCTCATAGAAGCCACGACCCCCTCCCCCCCACCCCACACACTTCTTGCCAGGCGCCCCTCTCCGCATATTCACGGCAAGCAATGGAGACGCTTCCTCATGTCGAGTCTCTCTCATTCTCTGAGTCTCTTTCTTCAGAAGAGTCTGATCGCTTTTAGGGGCTCACCTGATTAGGTCAGGCCCACCCAGGAGAATCGCCCTATTTAAAGGCCACTGGCTTGCGCCTCTTGATTGACATCAGCAAAATTCTTTCTCTTGTAGGAGTGATATTTCATCCTGTCTACAGGTTCCTTCCACTGAAAGGGCAAGGATCACCGAGGGTCACCTTAGAATTCTGTCTACGACCCCAGCTGGCCTTATAACCTTCTAATATTATATACATAGAAGTCACTAACCTTGCAACCCCGGAGGCGGACTATATGGGTCCTTCCTGTGCTCAGCCTCTGTTACTCAAGTTGTTTGATTTCTCTAAACCTTAGAGTTTTTTTTTCACTTGTGGTGAAAAAAATGATCACATATACCTCATAGGGCTGTTTTGAGGAGTAAAGATTACATCCGCGTAACTGCCTGGCACAGTACCTGGCAAACAGTAGGCACTGAGTAGCTCTTAGCTATTAGAATTCATATAGCATTGCCGTTAATATCTTCACTGCTATTCATATTTGAATTATTTAATCGGAATCGAGATAAGCCCAGATTGAGTTCACAGCACAGTTGAGAAATCTCTGCCGCTTGCGTGTTTTAATATGGATTCTGGGAGCAATAAGCCTGGTCGCTGATGCATCAACTCAGGAAGAAGAAGCAAGTGGCCCCTGGCAAAGAAGGAACAAGAACATCTCACACCGACTGCATTTACAAGGTGGCTTATCGCTTTTTATAGATTCCTCAGACAGCAAGAACACAAAGGCTCACAGAGAGGAAAGCCTGAGATATTCTAATACATGAAAAAAAAAAAAAACCCATTCCTCAGAGCATGGTCTCCACCTTAAGCAGCTGAACACCCTCCCCACCCCATTCTAGTTAAGCTATCACAAGCTTCTCTCCTGCATTTGCTTTCATTTAAGCAACGTTGTATGTACGTCAGGCTACGTCCTACAAGGTAGAACCTACTACAGCTCCTTGTACTTCCTCACTCAAGAGAGGCTTCTTCAGGACACCAGGTGCTGGGGCTGTGTCATCACTAGGGACTGTGTCTCTTCTAGAAGCAACCCCACCTTGAACCGGCAAGGAGCAAGGAAGTGGATTGTGATTTTGCCTGGCCTAGAGCAGGGCCTTCAGACTGACAACAGGCAGGAAAAAACCCACAACATTAGACCTTCTATTTATACTTATTTTCCTACTAACTCTAAGAAATAAATTGAGCTTTGTTATAGTTTAATAAGCAGCTTGACACTTGTCTCACTCAGTCTGCGGGGTTCACGGGGTGTTGCAGGAATTCTGAGAGAAGATGAGAATTCTACAACCCGGGGGTGGGGGCACAGCGAAGGTCTGATTCCCTCGAGCCAACAGCTTATTGAGGTTTCTCCCAGTTTCCACGTGCTCAGGAATGAGGATTCGCAGATTGCATTATCTATTCTTAACTACGGCAGCAATAATGAGAACTTCATGTGACATGAAATATCTCCAGTTGTACTCCACAAATTAGACATGTATTTGCAACTGGCCAAGTACATAGTTTCCAATATTTAAAAAGAAAATACTCAGTGTTGATAAAGACTCAGAATATTTTTAAAGTCCGTACTCTCAGTCACCCTTCAGCTACTTTCAAATATTCATTTAATCTTCGAACCATCCCAAAGGTCGAGTCAACAGTTCCAGTCATTCACACCTTAGTGTGAAATACCATCAAGCCAATCCAGCTCTTGGGGGACATTCCTCTGGATTACAAAGGGGATTTGTCTGAAGATATTTTAGTTGGGAGTTCTTTGGCAACAAGTGTCAAAAACCTAATTTAATCTGATTTAAGCAAAAAGGGGCTTTTATTGTCTTACATACTATAAGAGCTTAAATGATAAGCCTACTTCAGGCCAGGCTGGATTCAGCAGTGCCAAGATTTATCAGGACTCTGTTCATGTCTCCTCTCTAGCGGACACTCCTTCTAGCATAACAGAGCAGGTTTGCATCTTCTGGGCCCTGTGGTCCGAGTGTAAAGATGGTGTCTTGTTCTCAGCAGGGCACATTGCAGTGCCTGGCATCACTATCACTGGCCGCGCGTGCGTCAATCATCACACGTGGAGTCAGAGGGCAGAGTCACAGGGGAACCACGATTCCCCAAGGGGAATTCTGAGTTGCTGCTGCTGGAAGGAGGCCTAGGGCGAGCAAAGCGACAGATGCCCATTTCAGGAGGTACAGAGAGGGGGTGATTCAGGCCACAGCGCCTCCCCGTCCCGCCCACAACACTCAGGAGGTATCTTGCGGGTCAAAACCTGCCCTGTGGCGAATACAGAAATGAATGATAAACCTAGGAGCCTTGGGAAGCCAGAAGGTCACCCAAGGACCAAGGAAACGTCTGACCTCCTAGTTCAGAGTGACTGGTGATTCTTGCACCTTTAAAGTTGGAGAGCCCTGGGATTTGACAAGGATGCCCATGCTGCATCTGCACACGCCTACCAGTCTGAAGAGAGGACGAACATCAAAGGCAGTGCTGGCGAACGTGGAGCCGGATCACAGCGGGCCCCTTCTGCCCCACCACCTGGTTGCTGTGTGACCGTGGGGACCGCCTTCACTTCTCTGTGCTTCATGTCCTTGTCAGGCAAATGCAGCTGATGACAGCACCAATCGCACGAACTCCTGGCCAACATGAAGCGAGGTTGTGTTGAGGTTGTGTTCTTTGGAGAGTTGCTTAACGGAGCAGTGGAGAGGGTGGGGCAGGGAATCCCGCTGCTTGGGAGTGGTCGCTGCTGTCCTACTCACCGCTGGGCTACGGGTGAACTTGGCGATGTATTTAACTGCTCTGAAATTGTTTCCCCTCCAGGAAGAAGTAAAATTGATAATAGTACTTGCTTCCTATGTTCTTGTGGGATTGACGTCTCGAATCTTCTTCATTGCATCTGGCAGACAGTCAGCACTCGACATGGTGGTGCCTGCTGGTTTAGGGGGAGGTTCCTGTCTCACTCCGTTGCCAGTCTCATGAGCACCGGATTTTTTATCTAACTTAGTTGCTGCTGTAACTTAGAACAGACAGAACCCGTCACATAGTAGATGTGCAATACATATTCATTAAGTGGCCAGCCGAATCCTGGTCATCAATTGGGAGTATGCTACCTCAGCCCTCAGCTTTCTCATCTATAGCACCCCCATATTCCTAAATTTTCTCATTAGGATTTTTCATTCAACACGTAGTTATCGAACACTTTTGTTTCGGGCACTGACCTACGCTCTGGGAAGAGAGCAGCGAACCAGATGCACATAGCGGCTCCTCCTAGGAGTGTATAATCCCGTAGAGAGGGAGGAGGACCAGGCTTCGGGACGTGATAAGGTCTACGCAAGAAATAAAATCAGTGATGACACGGTTGAGGAAGGTGGAGAGTTCAGAGCGGGTAGTCTGGAAAGGCTCCTGAGGAGGTGGCTTTTGAGCTGACCCCCAAAAGATGGGAAGGGGCCAGCCATGGAAATACCTAATAAAAGAGGATCAAGGTAAAAGTCGTGAGGTGACAGTATGAGTTGAATCGCATCCCCTAAAAAGATATGCTGAAGTCCCAACTCCCCCTGCCTGTGAATATGACCTTATGTGGGATTAGGGTCTTGAAGATGTCCTTCAGGTGAAGATGTGGTCGCCAGGTTCCAGGACCACGAGAGGACAGGATGCTGTGGTTTCAGCCACCTATTCCGTGGTCCTCGGTTAGGGCAGGCAAGGAAGTGAAGGCAGGTGGGGATCAGCTTGCCTTCAGGGGACAGAAAGGAGGAGCACGACGCAGGACTACAGAGGAGAGAGTAAGGAAGGAGGCCAGTTAGGAAGGGGCGGGCTCAGGCGGGTCTCCTCGGCCACACCAAGGTGAGAACACCGCCTGCCACTCGGTCTGTGACTAGAAGCTGAGGGAGGGACTGTCAGCAAGGGAAGGACGTGATCTGACTTAAGTTCTTCCAAATCACTCAGGCATCTGTGTGACATGGGGGCACCTGACAAAGCCGGAGGACCAGTTAGCCTGGAGATAGTTCACCCTGTGAAGAGCTTGGGTGGCTTTTAATGCCTTGGCGGCAGCATCAGACACATACTGAAAGGAGGGACTATCCGCTGAGTTAAGTGAGCCCAGAAGTTGCTCGGAAGGCACGTCAGATGCTAAATTTTTCCTTGTGCCTTCAGATCTTTCTACCTCAAACCGTATCGTTTTGCCATATTAAATTCACTAATAATGTCCCAGAAGTGACGCAAATCTTTTCAATGAATGTGGATACAGACATGTGTGTAAACATGCACATTTTGCACATTGTCCTAAATCAATGGGACATGAAGGGAGAAACAGGTACCAGTTCCTGCTACCAATGTCAACTTAGGTTTTTTTTTTCATTCTCTAAGCAAAAAAAAAAAAAAAAAAAAAAAAAAAAAAACCACACACACACAACCACACACACTCACATACATACATATACTGCATTTTGTATGTTTTTCCCCGCTGTGATCATTCTGGTTTTGTGACTGTATATTAGTTACCCTGGCAACATGGTAGACTTGGATCTGATTGGCCAGGTTGTCAGGTTCATTGTCAGAGCCGTGGGCCCAGTTTTGGGCGGTAGATGTGTGTGTGTGTGTGTGTGTGTGTGTGTGTTTTATCCAGAGCTAGACAGACAAGGTTGGCCAGAAAAACCCAATCTAGCAGAACTTCTGCATCCCTTCTGCCTGCCAAAAGACCCTTCCTCCAGCTGCTGTGAATGTCCCTTGCTTTGGGAAGATGCAAATATATATAGATATATATTTTTGAAATATCTGTTAGGAAATGTGCTCAGCATCAGTGTGTTCAGCCCGTGGTGCAGAGCACATTTATCCATAATGAGAAATTAATTCCGAAGGAGGCTAACAGAGAAGAGTCCGACTGCTGGACCATGGATTAAAGCCTATTACACAGTCTTAATTCAGACTCGCTGTGCAATCAGGAATAAGCCACAAACTCAGCCAAATGTCTTGTTGTCTGTAAATCAATTTCATTCACAAAGACAGAGGCTTCTCTTAAGAATGAGGTCCTAGGAGCACAGTATGTTAAAGATTTAAAACAGGACAAAAAAATTATTGTCCAGTTTATGCCAATAATATTGAATCATGTATTTATTCAATTTATCAGAGGCATCACTTACTTATTAGAGTCTAGCTCTATTATTTACCAATTACCTAGGAAAAAAGCAAACCCCCACCTATAGCTGAAAATTTTTATTAACTAATGAATAAAGAAACCCAACATAGGGTAAAGTATAGACCTATGCCTAAAAAAGTAATAACTATATTTCTCTCATTTGCACAAATAAGAAAGTGTCCATCAATAGATGAATTTCCGAGTAGCCACACCAGGCTCACTTTCTGCAATCTTTCAAAGAAAGCATATCATTAACACCTAGACCTACCATACTCTCTGCATTTGAACATATTATATTTAACCGTGCTATATAACCAGCAGTCTTAATATAGATGTAAACGTCATTGGCAAGCAGTCATTTTTCACCTGGGTTAAGTGTTACAGTATGTTCCGCTCCAATAAAGTTAACATTTAGGCTGTCCAATTTCAAAGAAAAAAAAAATCTAAAGAGATAAGAGATGAGAAACACATTCCGAATAGTCCTCCAAAAAAAAAAAAAAAAAAGATGATTGCACAGTAATAATTAATTGCTCTGCTGGCGGGGCGGGAGGGGGCAGGGAGAAAGTACCTTCTAAAACTTACATTTCCCCCACTGAGAATAAACGCCTTAACTGTGCACAGAGCAACCGGAGAATAGAGCGTGATCAGGGAACCAGCCAGTTCCCTCAGGACTTAGCCAGCGCACCAACTGCTGCCACCTTTCAAGCATCGCTTGCTTTCCAAGATATCACCTCGAACGGCTGGGTTTCCTCAGAGCCTTGTTGCAAGGCTAACAGTAGTGTGTACTGACTATTGTTTGAAAATATACAACTATTCCCACACATAGCACAGTGACATAGCCTTAAAATCTGGGCAAGAAGTGTTGATTTGTTAACCGTGCATAGTTAAAATACATCACAACCTTTATAACCCTCCTTTGGTACATTTTCATTATCTAACACACCAGGGAACCCCCCAGATGGAAGCGGCCTAGGCCTTGACCCCTGCCTGCGAGGCCGGCTCACTTAGGACTTCGTGCACAGGGAAAGACCTGTCGGCTGAGGGGAGGGAGCTGCAGAGAAGAGGCTTCTCCATCCAGCCCTAGCTGGAAACCTTGCACCGGACCTACTCCGGACCAAAGATAACAGCCCAGAACATCACATTCAGATTTTTGGAGACGATGCAGCAGGACAAGAAAATGAAAACCTTAAGTCCATGGGGAGAGCATGCCAGAAGGTGAAAAAGTAATAAGGTCAGGGCGGGGAAGAAGGCGGGGTGGCAAACAACGAAAGGTCATTGGGAGCCCAGAGAGAGGGCATCTGAGGGCACACGGAGAATGGAGCCCTTCTGAGAGATTCCGGGCAAATCCGAGGAGAAGACGCGGTGACGAGCGAGGAGATAAAAGGACACCAGCATTCATGGAACCGCGGCAAAATGAAAATGCGACACAAAAGCCCACGGTTCCACATACAAGCCAAGGTACACGCATGCGCCAGTAAGAGCAGGGACGTGGGCAACAAAGGATGTCAGAGCAACCTCGACTAGTCCCGTCGTGCTACCAACTGCAGCGCTCCTGGTCATCCGTCAAGGAAAACCGGGACCCACATGGGCAGTCACGCGGGGAGCACTGTGGCCCCCCCTCCAGGGGTGCCGGGCCCCTGCCATGCCTCCTGTCTCCTCTCCTTCCTTCCTCCCCCCATAAAATCCGAGCTAGGTCTGGGCCGAGCCTCTCCCTCCCTTCTCCCGACAGCTGCTTTTCTGAAAGGCGGGGAACAGCCTAGACACAGAGTCCGAATACACTCGTGTCCCCCAATTATGTTGCCCAAATGGTCCCAGATCTGGGCGAAGGGGCCTTCCGTGCTCTCAGCTCCTCCCCTGCCCCTTGGAAAACGAAGACGGGGTCAAAGAAAGGGGAGAACGCACGTCAACACGTTTTGCTTGGTCTGGGAAATCGCGCATGTATCTCACCGTTCACATTCATCGGGGACCGTGGGTTTGCAGTGGGACGTAAAACTCATTTACCTGCGCCTGATTCAAAAGAGACATGCTCGTTTCCTTCCACCTCTGTCTTGTACTTAAATTACAGGTCTCTTTTTTATTAATAGACTATCATTTCTTTCTCCTCACGGTTGCGGTGGAGGAAACTCCGTGACATTGGAGGGAAAAAAAAAAAAGAAAGAAAGATGAGAGTTTCACCAGCAAGACTTGGAACACTATCGAAAATAAAAGAAAACTTTTATAAGAACCTAATGGAGATATTGACATGTGTGTCTGGAAATCTAAACTTAGCAAAGCGTAAGGCAAGAACAGGCTTTCTCACTTTATTTCTGTATCTGGAAAGTTTCAGCGGCTGGTACCATATGAATATTTATTAATGCATTGTGAATCAGAACCTGTGATTATTACTCAAACTATCTTTTTACCTTACAAGCTTCAACTCAGAAGAATAAAAACACATCTGCTTTTGCTCTTCCCATATTTTATTCAATGTTTTAACAGCTTTGCTGTAAATATCTCATCCATTACGAGTCAGTTGTGACTGTATTGGCGTCACGTCTCCTGTTTTAACGCTGTCGCTGCAGTGAAACAACACACCGCTAATTCGGTTAACTAACAAGTTCATTGTTCAAGCTCGTCAGCTCTCTCCCGTGTGTTGGGTCCACGTGTTCGAAGAGCACCGGTTATAAATCACAGACGGGCCGGAGCAAGGCGTGTTCCCTTTGTTGAGTGGGTCTTTATTTGAGATTGTCGTTTAATATGCTGTCATGGAAGAAATGAGTAAATCTGAAGAGAGAGCCAAATCCAATCATATCAGATGAAGAGGTTGCACAATCCTCCAGGAATTCGGCACTGGACTGTGCAAGCATGTCCTGAGCTTCAGATTCTCTGCATGAAACCCGCACCTCCCTGTCATTCCAGTCCAACGTCAACCTTGTAAAACTGTCTTCTTCCAGATTCTTTCCAGCGGAAATGGGCTAATATTTCTTCTCCCCAGACATGACTTAGTGTGTCTGTCAGTGAGGTCTGACAGTTAGGAATGTGGGTTTTACAGTCCAGCAGACCTGGTTTGCTTTCCAGCTCTGACAGTACACAGTTGTACGGACACGGATGATTCACTTACCACCCAGGAGCCTCATCTGCAAAATGGGAGCAGCGGTCACGCCTGCTCACCGGGTGGGTGTGACGATGAAAGGAGCAAATGCGTACAAAGTTCTGTATCGATCAGGATCCAGTGCAAGACGCAGAAACGGCTATAGGTATTTCCAGCACAAAATGAGTTAGTTTGGGTATGCACTAGGCATCTATTACTATGATGATGTTGAGATGCGCACACACACACACACACATGCACCGGCTTAAAACGATTAGCATTTATTTAAATCTGTAGGTCAGAGATTCGGGCGCGGCATGGCTGAGCAGTCCTTCAGGTCATGTGAAGCTCACTCCATGTCTTGCTGTTGGCTGGCGCACCTGGGCTGACTGTATTTCTCCAGCAGGAGAGCCCCGGCATTTCCTTGGCAAAGGCAGGGGAGCAAAAGGGCTTCCCCTTGGGTAATGTTTGCAACATCTCATTGATCAAAGCAAGTCACGTGTTTGGCCCACAGGCAATGGTTGGGGTAGATAGAATGCCCCACCCAGAGTGGCAGGATCTGAGGGTGACCAGCCATTCTGGTTTTCCAGAATCTGAGGGGTTTCCTAGGGTAAGGTTTGGGTATTGAAATTGAGATAGTCCTGGGAAAACTGGGGTGCACTGGTCACTCTGCTGGTTTTGTATAGAGCAAGAACACAGATGCGAAGAGGCTTAGGACTTTTTGCCTTAGGGGAGGGATTTAGAAGCTGCCTGTCAATGGTTGGAAGGATTGGAAGAACTATCCGTCTGAAGATCAGAGCTTTGTTTTTGTCACTATTGCCACCTCTATTATTCCCACCAAACTGGTGAGTACACGCTGACACGGAATCCTCCTGTGAGCGCTTGCTCAACAACCGTGGCTGTCACAGGCGGTATCTCCCAACGCCCACCTTTCGGATGCCCCATGAGAGCAACTGATGAACAGAGCCTAACTCAAACCCAGAACTCTGAATGCACGGGGGCTGAGAAGTGCTTTCTGACCTCCTGGAAGAGGAAGGAGAAATGGACCATTTGTAGCTGGGTCTAAGTCTCTATCACAAGGGCGTACATGACATCTGGCTCGTGGGGAGTATCATCAGTCGTGCCAGGGGTGGTCAGATCCATCTGATGGAGACATTGATATGACCCACTACTAATCCCCAGGTCTCTCTAACCCTCCCTCAGGTATAGTTAGAGTTATAGGTGGACAGTTACCTTCTAAGATACCTGATTCCTAGAAGGCTATCTCAAAAGGACAGGCTATCCTCAGAAGGACAGAATCATTACAAAGAAATGGTCTTTGTAGCATTTCAACTCCCAAGGACAACTGGGAAATTTTAAAGAAGGCACAAGCTTCCTGCACTTTGTTTTGTTTTAGGTATTTTTGGGTTTGGGTCTTTATTTTTATTTTATTTTTTTTAATTCCTCTTCTGAAAATTAGTGAGCATTCTCAACCTCCAAAAGGTTTTATTCAAATTCTGGGTGAAGGTTTACATCAGTTCTCATTGCTTTAGTCCAGCTGACTTCTTTGTAATCACACATAGTTACAAAATAAATAAGAAAAAGGAATGAATTCTGAGGGTATCTGAAATGAACACCGTAGATTTTGGCCTGTATCTGACCTCTTCCTAAGAAAGAAAAAAACAAACACCTAATCTTCAGAAGGTCATTTTGAGTCTACTGATTTCAAAACAAATGAGCTGAATTTATTAGGAAAAATTCTGGTTCATTAGAGATAATTTTTCTAAGGTACAGTTGCTTAAGGAAAACATACCTTAGTTGTGATTCTAAATCTGTCTCCTGAGAAATCTTGGATGCCTGCTGATCATTTTGAATTCCTTGCTGCCCTTAACTTTCTGGCTGCATGTTAGAAATCATTTTAAATGAATTGAATAAAATTCACAAGTGTTATATGCCAGCAAGTGATGAACTCACAGGAAATATGACTCAAATCCACTTTTTTTCATTTTTTTTCTTATAATAAATAGAAATGAACAAATGTGGCTTTAATGACATCTTGGAGTGAGAGTTTTTATTGATATATTATCAGTTGGAAGCATGTAAAGCTTTGGTGAAATGAACTCCATTTCACATATTTATAACCAGATTGAAAAAGGTGTGTTTGTTATTTTGTTTGACACTTCCTAATGATAGTGAAGTTTTATATATGAAGATATACATGCAGCATCATAAAAATGAACAATATTTCAGCTCACAAAACGTTGCTTTGATTGAAGATGTTTTTGTACTTACTTAGTTTCCAATTACTTTTTTAACCTGTGCTCACAAACTTGAAAATACCTTTTCCTCATTTCTGTAAAACTGTAAGCAGATGCTCCAGATTGTGTCCATTGGAAAAGCAATGTGGAACATCTGTTTTAGAGTGACAAGTCCTTTCTCAGACAACTGAGGTTCTGGTCATCAGCCAATCCAGTTTGTATCAGTGCAACAAGTCTGGATTGCAAAACAGAAACCGGCTGAAGAAAAACGGGTATCTACTGGCTCACGCACGTGAAGCGTAGGGAGATGGCTTCAGACGTGGTGGGAGGAAGGTGCTCAGATGATGCCACCAGAACCGATATCCCTTCATCTCTCGGCCCCGGCTTCTGATGTGTGTTAGCTTTCTTTTAAGACAGGGTATCTCCACAAAGTGACAAGATGACAACAGCTTCAGAACCCACGCACACACATCATAGCCAAGAAAAACCAAACGCGGATGCTCAGAGGGGCATGCGAATGCTGTTTCTCTAAAGAGACAGCAGCCACTCAGGCCCAGCTTCCTGCCGACACATGGGAGTATGAACTCGGTGTAAACAGATCTGCTGGCTTTTCAAGAAAAATAGAAAATTCATATCTGTATGCCACTGAAAACAAGATACACTTAAACAAGTGTGCTGGACAAACAAGACTGGTCTGCAGGCTGGATTCAATACACTCACTACCAGTTTGAGAGTGATAGTTACACTTCTGAAATCAACCCTACAGAGAGGAAACAAAACAAAACAACAAAGCAAAACAGGAAATAGCGAAACTATGGTGACGACAAAAAGAGCAATGGTTGCCAGGGCTTAGGGAGAAGGGAGGAATGAAAAGGCGCAGCCCTGAGGGTTTTTAGGGCAGCGAAATTGTCCTGTGTGATACTGTAATGGTAAATACATGCCGTTGCACGTTTGTCAAGACACACAGGACGTACAGCCCCCAGGATGAGCCCCGATGCAGACTATGTGCCCTGGGTGACAATGACGTGTAGGCTCAGTGGTAGCAAATGCACCTCTCGGGCGTGGGGTGGCAGAGGTTTTCATAGAAAGTCTCGATACCGTCGACTCAATTTTTGCTGTGAATGCAAAAATACTCTAAAAATAAAGTATGTCAAAATAGAAATAAAATTATTTAAGATGCATCATTACAATTATGCAAGACAAATAAGTATACACCGATCGATGCCGGTTGGTAAGAAATACATGTATGGACTAAAAGTGCCCTTGAGGGGCGAGGTTATGCGTACGTTTTTTTCCTTGGTCTGTTTCCCAAGCCTTCTTCATGAGCGAATCGTACAGGCAGTCCTGACTTTGCCCAGTAATGTGGGACTATAAAATGACAGTGGCAGCTGAGGCCGTGCAAAAGAACATTAATAATCACAGCTACAAATTCCAGTCGTCCCATGACCTTTAAAAATGTTTGTCAGAACGTTAAAACTATCCTCCCGTCACTCATAAATGCATAGGAAAATTAAAAAAATAGTAAAACTAAAATTTATTTAGTAGACTGTACTCATTAGAACCTTTGAGAACTAAAGCATTTATTTCTTTGTGAAAAACTATAGTTTGAATGCTGCCAGTCTTCATGGTGTGGCCTAACGACACAGAGAGAACACCTCCCCCGCCTTGGGGAACGGCCGTGCTTAAATCTAAGTTTGGATCCGCTTCTGGTATGTTGATCTTCGCCTTTTCGGTGCCCTGAAATATCGCAGAGATCTTTCAATGTGAATTTGTTTTTGCCAGTGTCGCTTTCTCTGGGACACCTTCGTCCTTCTTGTCGTGACCACTTTTCTCACTTATTGGTAAGTCTGCCTCCAGGAAGGTCCTCTGGCCGCACACCGAGAGTGCCTTCAACAGCCACGGCGTCATCAGCGTCCCTCGGCCAGCTGTTTTTTGGAACATGACTCCATTTACGTGCAAAGCGACTTCCACTTCCACATCACTTTTTGTTTCTTTGCCGCACTCTTATCTTTGCTGGCTGATTTCCCGCTTTGATTGCTCACTTTTCTGAAATGGCACCATTTCACGGGAAGACAAGGAGGCCATACAACCACACGCTTCGCCGTTTTTGTGTGGACCGGACATGGATGCGCAGTGACCAGTCCCTGACAGACTGAGGAAGGGGCGTGGCGGGTCACGGCCGGCCAAGGGGTGACTCTGACATAGTGATCCGTGGGCGGAAGAGCTGGCAGCGAAGTTTGTATTTTATGTAATTAATCACAGTTAATATATCACAGTGACTCGAAATTGAATCATGCTGTCGGTGCCATTTGACTAAAATGTGGTGACTAAAATACAAGCCTGAGCAGAATCATGCAAAGCAAGGGCTTGGCTGAAATTTGGATATCGGAAAAATTAGCTTTATTCTAGAATAAAGCGATCCTGTGCTCTGTTTTTGGTGGCAGGCAGGCTCAAGGACTAAAGGCGGACCGCTGAGGAAGACACGCTGCTGGCTGGCATCAGCTGATTTATGACCCCGGAGGCCTCACAGAACATGTCATGATGCTGTTTTGTTCAGACTCCCTGTGATCATGTACATCTGGAGATATATATATTTATGGAAAATGATAAATATTTTTTCTCCCCTACCTTATGTCTAAGTAGGTCATGTTGGCAATATTCTGAGTGGTTATTACATTTCAGCCAATGTATTTCCAAGAATATGTTGAATGTAGCTGCAGGACACACATGGGTGGTGACTGTGAGTGTCTCCCACCTCGAAGTTCTGTAAATATGATTGTTCTCTGGGAGCTAAACTGGGAAACTAGAGCATCATGGATCAGAGCAGAAAAACGCAAAGTCAACTTGGAAATATAATGTTAAAAGCTGTTTGATGTCCTTAATAGATGCAAAACGAATAAGATTCAACAATTCCTCAAGTTTTTTTTTTAAATAAAAGGAACTTAGTAAATAAATTTTTAAGGGTAAACGACTATAGCAAATATCATTCTTCGTGCTGAAAATTTTGAAGAATTGCTATCAAAGCTAGCAATGTAGCAAGCACGCCTCATCACTGTCATTTTACAAAACAGTTCTGAAGATCTCAGCCAATGCATCAAGAAAAACAAAGCAAATGGGAGGAACAGGGATGAGAAAGGAAGCAATTAGCATCATGTGCAGCCAACAAGATCATCGATAAAGAAAATAGATTCGACACATGATTACAACTAAAGGAAAAGTGTGTCAAAGTTGGTCGACATCAGGTGGACATTTAAAATATCCTAGACGCTAGAAAGAATCAATTAAAAAATTTAAGGAAGAGTTAATGTGATTCCTAAGCCATCAAGGCTGGAGGTAGCCAGATGGAAGGTATTAACACAGATAGGCAACATGTGGACTCTTAAGGGACTAGATGAGCCCTAAATTCAGGGACAATGAGAATCACAGAGGACAATCTCGGTGACGCCTAGGCAAACCCTATCTTGTGACACAGGTATGTGATATAACTGTCAAATATGTCAGTACGGAAACCAGTTAGTAGCTGAAGCCATTATATTTCCTAGCCATATATAACTAAATCACAAGTCGCCCCATTCTTTTAGGACTTCAACAAATGTGTATCGTGTCCTTTGTTTAAGAGTCCTTGGAAGTCCAGTGCTGCTGGACAATTTATCAAGTTCAACCGATGACGGTCCATAGGCCTGGCAGTTTCTGAGACCATGAGCGAAGAAGCATACCTCTCCAGGGAGGTGGACTTATCTGGGACCCAAACCTTCCCCTTTCCCTGAAAGTCAGAAACAAACTTTTCATGGATTTCCCATATAGTGCTTGCTGCAAATCCGCTTGAGAGAATGTGATTATTTGAGTTATACCCACCCACCCCCCCCCCCCAGAAAAAATAGTGCACATATTTCCAGGGGGGTCCCAGACCTCCTGAGAGCCTATCCAAAGGAACCCATGTTAAGCATCCATGCTCAGCAGCATAGGGCAGCATACTACTCCCAGGCGCATGAGCACTCATCACAGTGGTTCAAGGTACAGAAGCCTTTCCCATGGCGGCTGGAGACGGTGACCTTCGCTTGGTACTACTGAATCGGCCGTGTACCCTTGATTGCACTCCTCAGCCTCTCTGGGCCTCAGTGGTACCACTTGCAACAGGGATTGTCATACTTCCCATCTCGCTGGGGAGTCATGAGGCTCAAACAAGACACAGCAGGGGAGGCTGCTGGCTCAGTGCCTGCCACACAATAAAGGACCAAAAATTTTAGTTACTATCATTTTATTATTAACTACTCTATGACTGCTTTGTCTTTTATTTTGTTTTAGCTTTTTAAGATAAATACACTTTATAAGCTGTACCAGAGTGTTTCGGCCTCAGCACTATGGACATTTGAGCCAGAACAGTCTTTGTTTTGGGGGGCCGTCTGGGGCATTAAGATGTTGAGTAAATCCCTGGCCTCTACCCACTCATACAGTTGTGACAATCAGACATGAACAAATATCCCTTAGTGAGCGAAATCACCCCTGACTGAGAATCACCACTCTATACTAATTACATGGATCGATTTTGAGAATTTTTTTTTTCATAGCAGAGGCAAAAGTAACCATAATATTTAACACATTGCCATTCCTGATGAAAAGACAATGAGTCCAAGACATTTACACTCAGAATGGAGACAAAGGGGCTCGGAGTGAGAAGGAGGGACAATGCGAACGAGGACGGGGAATGCAGGGCTCGGCATAAGTATCTGGGCGAAAGTGACTAATGGGAAACACAGGAGTTGTGAAGGATACAGAGGAAAAATAAATTTGGGCAGTAAAAGGAATAAACTGGAAACCGTTTCAGGAAAAAAATAAAAAATGGCTCGGCCTGGAAAACACACAACAGGAGCAACACCTGGAAAGTGTCGGCGATTGACTACGAAATGCCGAGAGAGGCAACGAGGAAGACGGTTCTGTGGATCCCACGAGCGTTTGGCACCACTGAGGTGAGCTTAAACAGGACGATGGATGTGGACTAACGGGTAGAGCCGGGGTTCAGGCACCCTGGGCACAGGACCAAGGCTGATGTTGGGCTGAGATCCCGAATATCAGCCTGTTAAGACGCTCACATGATATACTCGTTCCTGAAACAAATAGAATGAGCATCTGGTATGCATAGTCCACATACGGTCACAGAGCTGTTTTCCATGCAAATAAGTTCGTGGGGGCTCAAAGTCTCTCTGAAACAGGAGCAGCTCAGGGAAGTTACACATCGGTGCTGATCAGAAGGCGTGTCATCTGTGAATGAGACACGTGCCCCTTCCCCTGGGTGGTGGCATCAGAACCTTAGTTGTCATTCCGATGTCGATGCTGGCGATATAAATCTCCCCAGCACTTCTGAGCACTTTGCACATGTCAGGCTTAAGTTTTCTATTATTATCTGACCCCTTTTCATTCCCACAACAACCTCAGGAGTACGGACAATTACGACCCCCACTTTACAGGTGGGAAACCAAGGTTTGGAGAGGTAAGTCTCTGCACCAAGGATGCACGTGTAGAAGGCGAGGGTCTAACACCCAGTGGTCTACCTCTAACACTTGTCGTGGCTCCTGCAAGGTCCTGTCTCGAGTACATGCGGGGAGCGGCGGGGTCCTGAATTCTACCCACTGCGCTCGACGGAATAAGGGCGAAATGGACTGAGAATGCTTGAACAAGGCTGCTCTACTCTGGAGCCATTTATTTTTGTACAACTAATGTTTCATTTTGCAATTGAATGGTGCGCTACACATTAGTCGTGTCACTGGAAGGGATCGAAGGTGAACAAAGAGGGGGAAAATCCAGCGAGGGGAAAAACCGCCATAGTTACCTGCATCCTCAGTTCACCTTATCAAAATTGAAACCAAACCACAGAAGAATATTTATTGACTATGTGCTATAGTCTGTGCCAGGTATTCCCATGTAAATTATTTTACTTCCATTGACATTTAAATTTTTTTCCCCCAGTTGGCATCATTATCCACATTGTTCAGAAAGCAAAGTAACCCCGCCATCGAGAGAGGGAGCTAAGACCAAACCAAGCTCAATCTGACTCCCAAGTCTAAGGTTTTTGCCACCCAGATCAAAGCAAACGCATTAAAATCAAGAATCCTGTGTTCTGACATGTCTCCAAATTTTTTGCCATGTGTGACCAATTAGCGCAGTTGGCCAGAACATGGTGCTAATGAGGCCAAGGTCAGGGGTTCAGTTCCCTCATGGGCTGAAACTTGATGCTTCCTTCCAGAGTCACAGGCTGCGGCCTGCACCACAGCTGGTCCCCTCCCAGGAGCATCGTACTGGTCACAAGTGCATTCAATGAAGCCTTGTTGAATCACAGTAACTCTGTCTTACTGCTGGATCAACTCAGAACACAGGCTGTACCGAGGGTGTGACTACACACATAAAGGAAGACCAACATTATTAGTTGAATAAATGAACAATTTTTGCCTACCTTCTGTAAATTTTAACTGCATCCTATGGATCAGTGGAGCTGTGACTTTATTTTTAAAAACTCATGTATTTAAAGAGAGATGCTCAAACTTTGAGATGTTGAATGACATATACATTAATGCCTCAATTACTTAAACTCATAAGGAAATGTGTTATTTTGCATATGTAAATTATGTTCAGATAATGAAAGTGTCTCCCTAGTACCAAGACATTTTTATAGTAGAAGTTTTGATGGAAATCTTTCTAAATGGAATTCACATTTTCCTGACTTCTCAGATAGGAGAGATGGGATATAATTTGTCCTAGCTATCTGTTATTTACAAGAAACAGAATTTAAATGAAGTGGTTTTTTTGATTGAAAATAAAGGGGTGAGAGAAGATACACCAACAAGGAAAGTCAATGTTGACACCAGACAAGGTGGAATTTAAGGGAAAGTAATAACAGGATAAAGAAGAACATAATGTGATAATACAAGACTTTTTTTTCCCCCAAAGAAAATGCAGTAACCATAAACCTATGTGCACCAAACAATACAACATATCCTCACTGACTCCCAATTTTTTGGCCTTCTTACTGTTCTTTAAATGAGCCAAAGTGGTTCCCGACTCAGAGTCTTTGTGTCTACAGTTTCTTCTGCCACTTGTAATTTCACCTTATTCAGTTCTCTGCCCCAAATCATTTACCTAATGATGGCTGACCACTCTGTCTAATTTGTCATCTATGATCCCAAGATTTCAAGTTATTCATAACTGATCCCTTATATATATGAGGTATTATTGCTGTGGGGAAAAGTAAAGATGCCCAGAGCCCTGAATCACCTACCAGGTCATAACAAATCCTCTAAGCAAACGTACTTTTCGTTAACAATTAAGACTTTAGACCTCAAACCCCATAGAAGAAATAAGCCCACAGACTCCTCTTGGCCCTTTTCCTCAATAGCCAATCTTGATCATTGGCTATTAAGTTCTTATCACCCTAAGAATAAGGAAAGTCACAGAAATATGAATGCAATAAAAAATATGATTTTTTTCTGTATTACTTGCCTGTGGCAATGGTAACAAATTACGCAACTCAATGGCTTCAGACAACAGGAATTTATTCTCTCACCGTTCCAGAGGCCAAAAGTCTGAAATCGAGGGGTCAGTAGAGCCATGGTCCTTCCAGAGGCCCAGGGTGAGAGTCCATTTGTTTACCTTTTCCAGCTTCTGGTGGCTTCTGTCAATTCCGTGGCTTGTGGCCACACAACTTTAATCTCTGCCTCCATCTTCTCATTGCTGCCTTGTGTGTGTACGTGTGTGTATGTGTATGTGCATGTCAAATTCCCTCTCTCTCTCTTGCAAGGACACTTGTAATGGCCCACAAGTGGGTAATCCAGGGGTATCTCACCTCAAGATCCTTAATTTAAACACATCTGCAAAGATCCCCCTTTTTTTTCCAGAAGATATTTATAGATCACCAACTATGTACAAAATATTATACAGGGACGAGCAAAACCAGACTTTGTCCCTGCCCTCAAGGACTTCCCATCTAGAGACATTCATTAAAGAGAAGTAAATGCCGTCGTAAGAATGCAACTGTCACAATTGCTCTGAATGAATCCTCTGCAGTGGAGCCCGGAATGGGGAGATTTGCACCATTCAGGAAGTCAAGAATGGATTCCCATAGGACGTGAGGCTTGTGCAGAAATCGACGCATGAACAAGGAATATAAAGGGCGAAGGGGACAGAGGTAGAGCGTGTGCAAAGATCTTGCACTGGGAGAGAGCACAGAGACATGGAGGGTGAGTGCAGTAGGAGATGAAAGATAAAGCTGGAGAGACAACTCTTTTTAGTACATTTTAAAGTCTTTGATTGTTTGTTTTATAAGCTTCAGGGCACTGAGGCGCTGTTGAAGCGTCTGCACAAGGAGCTGGCATGATTAGATGTGTGTTTTGCAAAGGCTTACCCTGAGCTCTCTTCGGAGAGTGGTTTGAAAGGGGAGCCAAGAGTGAAACCAATGAATAACGACATAAAAATTTTTGGTTAATTGAAATTGGTTTCATAGTATCGATACTTGGGATACATAAAACATGTGACTCCATATACGTATGTATTTGCCTCTGTACCACTGCTTTGTGTTCACATTCCCTAATTCAAGAATTCTTATCAATTTTATTTGACATCACTTAAAAATAATAAAAATGTATGGTGCCTTTATAATCATATACAGCGTATTATCAAGTGTATTTCAGGCAGGAAAGGAATTGTTTTGCTGTGACTTCGATGAGAAATTAATCCTCTGCTTCAATTTACACATTTGATGCTTGCAAAAAGTTTCCATGGCCAGCTTCTGGCTCCATATATTTTAGACTTTGCATCTCCTCCCCTGCCACACACATCCAGTGCTATCTCCCTACAGAGCCTCTAGCCTATATCTTTGTGTCACTGTGCTGGGGGAGATGGCGAAGTGGGTATTAAGACTATTATAGATGCCCTCCCACACCAGAACAATGAGCAGCAACTTAACTATGTACATGGTGACCTAGAACCACATATTCCACTAGACCCAAATGAAATAAATCCCCAGCTCTTTCCTTTAGCCATATCCAAAAGCCACCAGTAGCCACCTGCAGTTGCAAATTGGGCTACAACACATGGCCATGTGAGGACTATTGCCATGGGGCCTCCCAGGCCCATGGAAGAGCTGGTGTAAGTGAATGAGAGGCTTCGGCTTTCTCAGCTTCACAGAAAATGCCTCCTCCACTCCACGTTCGTATGAGACATCCTCAGAGCAGGGCTTCTCTCCTGCACTGACAGGCGGGGCTGGAGGATTCTTTGCTGGGGACTGTCCTGTGTGCTGCGGGACGTTTGGCATCTCCCATGACCCCTGCCCGCTAGTCTTCCACCCCCACCCCAGTCGGTGGAGGCAAAAATGTCTCCAGAGGTTGCCAGATGTCCCCTGAGGGGCGACACTGCCCCCTACTGAAAACCACTACTCTAGAGAAAGAATTGAGAGAGAGAAGAGTTCATTTATTTCGTGAATGCTTACTGAACACCTACTATGTTTACAGGCCTAGAAACACAAGGCCACAGTGCAGGTGGGTAGGCACATCATGACAGTAAATCTCAGCAGAATTCAGTGAGGGCCGCCGGGAAGGTCTCAGAGACACTGTGGAAATCCAAACGAACCTCTTTCCTGCTTTAGCAGGCTATTGCAGGAATCAAAGCGATGAGGGTTATAGAAGCTGAGACTGCTGTGCGTTGACGCCACCGAAGCATTTCTTTACGTTGGCACGATGTACGCTGAACACACAGGAAATGCTTCAGTTAAGCAGAAGAGTCACTGTTTACAAATCTGGGCCAAGAAAGATTGAGAAAGTGTGTTCATTGCGGAGAGGAGGAGGAATCCATCTCCTTTTCATGTATTCTGGCAGCTGCATTCCTTCCACCATGTCAGCCACACTCAGATTTGAAGGCTACAAATACATAGATCGAGTCATTCCTCGGAGAGGCTGACAATTTTATGCATAGAAGATTTGCCACAAGGGTTTATCCCAGCCAAGTGGAGGGGGAAGAGAGAGGTTGAATCGATGAGCATTTAACTTGTGAACAGCGCTGTATAATAAATTTTTTTAAAAAAATCTCACCTGATTTGACACAAATCATTCTTCTAGAACACTCGAGATAACCCTAGTACCGTTCTCACCCTACCGTGTTTCCCCCACAATCAATTATTTAAACCGATCGACAGCGAAATGAAAGAACTCGAGGGCCCATCGAAAATCAGGGCCTATTTTACTCGGGGTGTCTTCTCAGCCATCAGATATATTTGTTCACAGAAGGCTATAGAATAGACAATATGTCCCTTTGCTGAGCTGTTTGCATTTCCGTAAAATTAGTAATTGGAGAGGGAATGTTACTAATTCCCATTTCCCCGTTTGGAAGTCACTGTAGGGTCCTTTATCAAATTGAACACCGTGTAACTGTGTTTGGCAGAAATGAGTTAACCCATTAGCTCTCTCTTGATTGCATTTAATCACAGGAGCCCCTTCAAAGTGTGTTCCTTTAATCTTTTCCTTTATCGTTACTCTTTATTTTGCTGATCTTACCTTAATTTAGCCATTCAAACCTCTTCTAGAGAGTGCTCTGTGGCCCTCACATGGATTAATTAATCCATTATTCCAATAATTTCCACTTATATAGTGCTCAATCATTAGAAATTAAATTTGATATTGGCAAGAGGTAGTTTAACATTGTAGTTTTAAAGCAGTGTATCCTCAAAATTTATTAGAAAAATAGCATATGCTAATGCACTGAACCCATGATTCCAGGATATCACTGCTAGGAGTGAGGTTAAATTTATTTAAATGTTTAAAAATCAGGAAAATAACAATGCAGGGGTCTCGTGGGTAGAGCAAACCTCTTCAGAGAGGGTGTGGAGTAACAGCTATGGCAGAGATCCTAGCCAAGAGCCAGGGCCTTGGGGCCAAGACAGCCCCATCTGCTCTTCTCAGCTACCGGGACTTGTGAAATCTGTGACAAGTCACAGGTTCTCATCCAAGTGGGATTAATCATCTGCATAGTGTTGTGGTGAGGATTAACCCAGATAAACCACGCAGAGCCCAGCGCTGTGCCCGATATACAACCACTCAGTACACTTCAGGTCAAAGGAAGAAAGTCACTACTTTTTTAAATGGACAGTAATATCACTGGACACACACACACACACACACACACACACACACACACACACACACACACTGCTACTGATATTTTAATTGAACAGAGAGGCCAGTTCTGGAAAATAACCAAGTTAACCAGTCTTTTCCACCCACAAAATGACCAATAATTAATTGGGGGAAAAAAAAGTGTAATTCAGTCAATACAGGTCCACTTCATTAGTTATTGGTTACCTAACTGGTCAGTTATTCAGATAATTGTCTAATTAGTTATTTAGTATATGACCTGCTTCTCCATGTCCTCTGGTTCAGGGTCTAAATGTCTCAGCACTATTGACACTGCGGGCTAGGTGGCCCTTTGTGGTGGGACTGTCCCACGCACTGCAGGATGCTCAGCAGCATCCCTGGCTCTACCCATCCATGCCAGCAGCACCGCCCACCTCGAGCTGTGACCATCCAAAAATGTCTACGGATATCGTCATGTGTCTCCCAGGTTGAGAGTCACATAATTTACATTAGCATTGATACAAGATGCTATTTACTTTTCAGTCTCATTTCTCTGCATCCCCTCTTCCCACTGTTTCTGGAGGCTTCACCTGCATTTAATAACTAAACCAAGTATGGTAACTTAAGCCTTACTAATAATTTTTTTTAATATAGAATTGCCAACTACTCTTCATTACGATTGTTATTTTAAAATTACTCTCTCAATTTTCAAATGTTATAGGGGAGGGTACTTAATTTTGCCATAAATTGCAAAAGTATAAAGTAATCCCTGCCATGCGGTCGTTTATGCTCTAAACTGGGAAATGATACACAACAAGGTGACATTTGAAATAAGGGTAGCTACGTAGGGAAGCGACGTCACCAGAAGCGCATGTGTCTGTCTGTGTGGTGAGTTCTAGCTCTTCCCGCAGAAGCCCTCAGAGTAAGAGGCAGCCTCTGCCTAGGCAGGTCTGTGTACAGTGGTCGGGGGAAAACCTGTAGGGTTCGGAGAATGTTAGGTGAGGAGGGGCGGGGGTGAGTGGGAGGCCAGAGCGAGAAGTAATGACTGTTTTACTGACTGGGACATTTTGGGGGAAAGGCGCTTCAGAAAACGTTATATATGGCACCTTGGGTGAACTTAAGCTGTTAGGTTAGCCCCTTCCACAAAAGCTGAACAAGGATTTTCATAACTCCTCAAGGTCTACTGTCAAATTTATGCTCTTTTTAATGTGATTGGATCTATTGATGGTGATCAGGGCCACAAGGCCTCCCTGTTACATCTCGGTTTCACCAGAACCTTGATTCTAAAATCCATAACAATAGTGAACCAGTAGTGGTTCACTATTAGGTACCAGTAGTGAATTTACCACTAAACTAATGAGTTTAAGTCTCATGACCCATCACTTGCACAGACTCTGAGGCCTTTAATTTAATTTTGTATATGTAATTTAATGTCATTGTGCAGAAGAGAGCTCTTCAAATGGAGGTTTGGTCCCCATGAACTCTGGCTCTCCCCTTAAGAGACAACATGTCTCTTCTGTTCTCCTCTGTACCTGCCATGGTGCCTAAAATATGATAGATATGCATGGTGTTTGCTGAGTGACTGAGTGACTGACTCAATGAATGAACAAAGTGAATGAACATAGTGATTTACGCATTTCAGAAAAGCATGAGAGGCCATACTGTAGCCAAGGGCACGATCTATGGCCTGCCGATTTAGATATGCATTCAGGTTACTGGAGTTCAGACAAGAGAGATATTATTTTAGGTGAGATGAAAAGGAGATATTACAAGCCCATCAGAGACTCACCGAGTTAAAATAGCATTACAATGAACTATGGCAGCCAACACCATATGAGACTGACTCGGACATTGGACTCTTAGCCTTAATCCCTAAGACCCACTGCCCAGCGGAAATTGCCCAGTCACTCTCTCCAAAGTGGGGACAAGACAATGTCTGTGGCATAAGACAGTTGTGAGGACTAGACTGATGTCACCTGCAAAGCGTGGAGTATGGGGGCCAGCATGGGGTGGGTGCTCCATAAATGTCCGCTAGTAATACTATTGCTTGGTTTCAATGGGCTGGGCGCTGTGCTAAGTGCTTTTCAGGCCTTCGGGAGAAAGGGCAGAATTGACTCTTGATTGAGCATCGATGTCCAAGTCCTTTGCTATGTTCCACGTTTAATATTCACTGCAACTCAGCAATGTAGGTGCCGTTCCAATTCTGTAAGTGTAAACTCAAAGTGAGAGAAGTTAGTTACAGGCAAAGGTGTTAAGTGAGCGAGATGAGATGGACCACGAGCGACGCTGAATGCCAGAACCGTGATTTCTGCTGACTGGCCCTCTCTGATTCTGTCCCACTGGCTAAGAGACCACGGGTCAGATGTACGAGTTCAAATTCTGGTTCTACGCTGCTTTGACCTTGGCAACTTAATCTTTTAAAGCTCAATTCTTTTATCTGCAAGATAGAGATGATAACTGTATTTACATCATAGGATTACGGAAAGGACTAAGTGACATAATGAATGTGAAGACCTACCTCGGTGCCCAGCACATAACATCTTAGTGTTACTAGTGTCCAAAACTTTGGAAAGGTAGAAAGTGTTCTATTTACCCATGTTTCAAATCCTGATTTTATGTGTGGGATGCCCTAAAGGAGTGTCTTGATAAAAATTTCATTTTCAGCCAATCGACTGAAAGGTCTGGCTCCCTCACACATTAGCGTAACCCTGGTGGATTCACCAAGACCAAGATTCTGGGGAGCAAACTGGGAAAAGTTCCTGAGGACCAGGGTCAGGAGAGCAGTGACTTTCACAAAATGGGAAGTAGCCGCCCAGTCCCTGTGTCTCAAGGCCATACGACCAGGGTATTTGAGTAAATTATGTTCTCAATGTTGGTGGCCTGTGTCATGTTGAGGACATGTAACTTCCTAGAAAAGCATCAGTGACCTCCAGAAAGATGGCAGCCAAATCCTTAGTTTTGAAAATTATTAATCTTTACATGAAATTCCTAGTCAGTGGCAGGGGGATATTAGTATTATTTAATTTCATTCAAATTACACACCAAAAAAAAAAACAATTAAGGTGAATAATTATGAAAGTAAGGTCAACTCAATTTTCTATAATAATGTTTTTTTGTTACCAGGCTCATTATTGTTAATTCCTTTCATAATCTTTGCCATCTAACCTCATTTGTTTCATTTATAAGTGGCAAGAAATGCACATCATCAAACAGCGATGAAATCAAGACAGCAGCATGTCACTTGGGTGATCTCTGGAGAAAGTAATTATTGTCTCTAGTTAACCTTTTAGGGAGAACGTCGTCTGCATTTCCAATGTAGGTGTTACAGTTGTCAAAGTGAAGTTTTCCTCTTTTAATTTTTTAGTCATACATCCTGGCTTGAGAGGGTACAAGCTTGCCAAAAGTTGAAGTTTTATCCTGCTGTTCTGAATACTTATAAACCAAATGAAAAAGCACTCAAGGAGGTTTTAAATGGGCTTTTAGTGGAACCCAAAACACACACACATACACACACGCCACACATACGCACACGCACACTCATTTTAAATATTCAAAATCGTTTTGCTTATGTTGCCTTAAAACACTTTTTTTTTTATGTTCATTACCAAGACACTCGCATTTGAGATCCTCAGAATTTAATTTGCCCCCATTACTACACTTTGAACCTGTACTTTGGGTTTATAAAGAATCTCAAATTTTTACTAACAAAGGCCTGACCTACTTTAAACACCTCATGTCTTAAATATAGCCATTCGATGGCTAGAAATGAAATCTAGCATAGGGTGGGCGAGCTTGAATAATCAACACTCCAGCCACACTGGGGTTGAAATACTTTGAATATCACCCTTTTTGCTGATCACTAGAGAAAACATTCGAGAACCAACAAACACAATCCCTGTGTTCTTGGACCCCACAACATCTTAATGTAATAAACATACAAACATATAGGTATGATTAACAATTATGATAAGTGTGTTCAAAGCAACTGACAGGTCTTAATGAGCTCAGGCTGCTGAAATTGCTGAAATAAACTATAGCAGACTGGGGGGCGTGGATTTTTAAATGACAGTCATCTTATTTCTCACAGTTCTGGAAGCCAGAAGTCCAAGATCGGGGTGCCAGCATGGTCAGGTTCCAGTGAGGGCCCCTTCCTGCTGTGCCCTCACATAACGGAGGAGGAGAGGACTCTGGTCTCTCTCTTCTTATAAAGGCCCTGACCCCACAGTAGGAACTTTACCATTCTGATCTTGACCAAACCCAATTGTGTCCCAAATCAACTACTCAAGTCTGCCTTTGGGGACCCTAGGTTAAGATCAGGACCTACTGCAGGAAGGTAAAATTTAACCTGGTCCATGAAGGAAGAGAAGCAGCCCGCCCTGCGAGCATCTGGGAGGAAAGCATTTCATGGAAGAGGAAGCAACAGCATGGCCAAAGGCCCTGAGGTAGGCAGCAGCTGTTACACGAAGCGTCTGAGAGAAGCCACGATGGCAGAATCACAGTTGGCAGCTCGGTATGCAGCTGAGACCAGGCAGGGACCAGACCAGGCAGAACCTGGCAAAGCCCTACGGAGGAGTTACAGTTGTGTTCTAAAGGTACCTCCGTTTTGCAAAGGAAAAAGCTGAAGATGCGAGAAGTTACGCGAAAAACCAGATGGCCGGCGAACGTTTGAGCAAGAATCTGAAAACGAAGCAATTCGAATACGGAGCCCCTGTTTTGTGACTACTTTCCTACCGAAGCTGATGCCAAAATAGCGTAAACCTGTATTTCCCTCCTGATTCACCCCCTTTCTCTTTTCACACCTTCCTGACTGTGGTCTCTGCTTAGTCCAGATACCAATACAAATACCTGATGACGACGCCGTCCCTCCTACCAGCCAGAAGAGCTGCGCACCTGCATTCACAGCCAATTTCTGGCATATTCTTGTGCAACATCAAGATCTATGGCCTCTGTAAATTTTCGGAGACATATTAATGTTCACCTCCATAATGCCTTAATTGTACAGAAACCATTAGACAAGAGTGTTAAGGTGACAAAGAGACCCATGCAAATGGTAAAGAAAGAGAGCAAGATGCCTAAATTAAAAGGGTGAAGGGTCCAGGGCAGTCTTTCATGGGGAAAAGATTCATGGAGATTTGCTGTCTTAACAAGAATGGACTGCCTCATAAATTATCTCAATATGATGCCAGTAAGTCAAGGGGAACTTTTTTAAAGTAGGAATTTGCAAAAGGTTAAATTAAAATGAAGGCTGAACAATTATTTTTGTCCTCCTGCCTAGCAGGGCTTCTGCTAATGTTTGTGTACAGAAGTGATAACGGCAGGATACTTCAAAGGCTTTTCAGGGGAAAATCATATCATTGGTGAGAAAGAATTTGATTTTGTAAAAAGCTTACATTGTAAGTGATATTGAAAATAAAGAGACAAGATTGCATGAGCTAAGTGCTTTATTTTTGTTAGTGCTGGTGGGGTTCCACAGATCCTCATCGTGCCCATAATTGGGGTTTTAAAAGTGGAAATAGAGAAGGACATGTTTTCCTTTGTCTGTAAAGATGGCAGGCCTGACCCACCAGGGGAGGTCCACGCACTTTAAATTTTGTCTCCAGCAAAGGTGAGGTATTTCTCCAAGGATCCCTGGATCTCTCAGCAGGGCCATAGCATTTGATGAGGGAGGGGCCACTTCGAGTGCAACATGTTGAGTTAACCTCAAGCTTTTCCTGACCCATTCTCCTTGCATACTTCAACTAACTTTATAGAAAGGAAGAGGTTGACCAAACTGGAAGGAAAATAACAACTTCTCCCCGGGGGACAGTAAGCATCATATGAGCTGAGGGCATATATCCTACTCATTTCTTATTCTCGATCCCTGGCCTGGGGCCCACTGTATTATAAGAGGTGCATTTACTGCAAGTAACATAAAACCCCACTGTAACTTGAAATAAGGAAAGTGATTTTCTCATGTGACTAGAAACCTCGAATTGGGGTCACTTCTGGAGTCATTAATTTCTTCAAAAACATCATCCAAGGCCCCGTCCTTTCTCAACATTTCTTTTACATGAGCCAGGTCTACAGGTTACCTTCCTTTGAGGTTTTAAGATGTTTCCTAATAGTATTTCCTTTTAAAAGATGGAACAGCTTTCCCAGAAGCTTTCTAGAGATGTCACTTTATACGTCATTGTTGTGCATGCTTATGGCTTCAACAAATGCATAGCGAATGGAATGGGACTAACATGGTTGGCTAGGATGATCGAGATCTGCCCTTGGGTTCGGAGATGGAGGAGCCTCTTCTCAAACATGTGACTACTCAAAGGAGGTGAATGGTTGATCAAATGGAGTCTAAATGACTCCATCAGAAAGACAGAATGAAAGGTAGGGAGTGGATACTGGCAGGCAACAGTCTCTGCTAAAATAAAAAATTTCAATAAATATCTATTAAAGAAGACATTGAATAAACGAATGAGTCTCTTGTGTCATTCATTATTTTTTTCCTTGAGGGTGTTGATTTTGTTTTGAGTCCTTTTTGCCTTTTTAGCATTTATTATCCCATCTTCTCACACTACTGTTCCCATTTCTCCTTGAAGATCCCCTAGGCTTCATTATCAATTCATGTGGTTCATTTGGTACTAATCTAATCCAAAACGCACAGAGATGTATATCCCAATTCTGTCCCATCTTCCATTCCTCTCACCACGCCAGTTAGTTCACATGCAAAACTGAACCCATGAGAGTCAATTAAAAGGAACTATGGGAAAGGTGAATGTCTCTTCCCACTAGAATGAGTAGGTGTTTGGAGCTTCTATAATGCAACCCTGGACAGTATTTGTTCGTATTGGGGGGACACATGAGAGTGAACCCAGAACAGAGGAAAGCAAAATCAGGGGATGGGGAGAGACTACATTTTGCTGATATAGTACAGAGTCTGGATCTAGGGACATGTAGGTAAATATTTCTCAACTTTTTGCATTCCTTGCTTTCCCTTGAGTCGGTTTGAACTGAATTCTTGACACTTGTAACCAAAAGAGTCCTGTCTATTATATTCCTTTACCCCAACTATGTTACGAGCTTTCTAAGACCTTAGGCCCTGACATAGTCATTATCTAATTTCCACAGTCCCTAGTACACAGCAGAGTGTTTCCCAATGATTACATGAGAACTTTTTAATATTAAAAAATTAACAGTACTTCACCCAACAGTGGTTTTGCTTTTAAGTATTTGTTGAGTGAGAAAATATATAATAACAAAAAGCTACTCTAAAACTAGGGATGGTTTTGCTAAACGAATTTATATTTTATGACTTACAAAGGCCTCTACCTACATTTTAAAACAGTCATACATAACGTGTGAATGTCTTACCTATTTAGCCTAAGACAAATTTTGGTCCACACATGGACTTGTGGTCTATGAATTTAATAACTGCACAAGTTGATCTATAGACCACAAAACTCTTTTATGAGCTTTACGATTTATCAAAAGTACTAGGCTGGGCATGGATAAAAGGAAATAATGCTTATACACTAAAAAAATAAAGTGATCCATGACTCAATCATTCTGTCGAGGATCTGAATGCATCTTCTCAGGGGTCCTTTTTGAAGTGGAAGGAAGAAAGGAAGTAATACAACATATTGGTTAAGAGCTAGAGAATGGAGGACTGGCAGAATCACTAAGGAGAATGTTCGGGTTTGTTAAGGAGAAGTCAGTTCAAGCGGCAAGACTAGATGCTGAGGACAGGGTCTCCATAAAATACTGCCATAATTAGTCGTAATTCTTATTCTTTATTCTTAAAAAATACAGAATAATACAGATGTAGGAAGACCTCTATGACATAGAACCTAGAAATAAGTTTCCAATACATTTACTTTGTAAAAATTGCCTACCTGTTCGTGTTTTCTGCTTAACAAGCTCCACCTCCACCTCCACCCCACCCAACTCCATGTCATTCTCACTGCAGAGCAGTTATGAGATTGGATCCCAGGGCAGTTTCTGATTGGTCCCACCCCCCTTGTCACATGATTGGCTCAGGTTTTGCTCCAATCAGAGTGAAGCTCAGGACATTTGCTTAGTGGCTCCAGAAGTAATTCTCTCTTCTTCACTTGATATGAATAAGGAAAAAGGCAATTCTAGTTTCTAAGGGCAGCTTTGAAGGAATCCAGGCTCAGGATAAAGCCAACCCAGGCAGGAGGACAGAATGAAGATAATCCCAAAGAAATGAAACTGGGGTCCTGAATTAGCTCACCATGATGCCTACACTACACACTTCTAAATTTTTGAACTATATAAGTCAGTAAATCTCCTTTATGTTTAAGCCAGGGGCCAGCAAACTACAGCCTGTGAGTCAAAGCTAATCCACTACATGCTTTTGCATGGGCTGCAAGCTAAGAATGGTTTTACAAATAAATATTTGCAATCAATTTGGTGATAGTGAACACTAACTTTGAATCCCAATTAGGGAAAACATTAACCCCCTCAAAATAAGAAGAAATTATGTTTTTCTCATTAGTAGGCCTGTGCTACAAAACTGAACTCAATTATTATTGTATTTTCAATTTCATCAAAACAAAAAAAAACCTTATGAAAATTTGTTTTCTCTTTTCTTATGTAAATACCTATACAATATCCTGATTTTGCCTCTTGGCCCATGAAGCCTAAAATATTTATTTTCTGTCCCTTTATAGAAAGTGGGCTGACCCCTGTGTTAAGCTATTACATTTCAATTTTCTGAAATATGTAAATAAAGTCATGTTAAGTGGCACACCATGGTTTTAAGGGAAGAAATGAAATGTGTCCATTTTAGCTTCTAAAGTCTCTATTATGTGAAAATTCAACCAGAACAACCAAATCAACTGGCTGAAAGGGCCTCTACTCCAGCCACTCCCAGCTCCCTTCATCCCTCAAGTAGACATTGTCCTCTTAGATATTTTCTACCCTTTGAAGCTCTGATCATGTGCTTTTCTGTCACCTCCCATAATTCCATTGGAAAACAGAACTAAAAACTTAATATAGTATGATTAATGAATTGTGAAACAATTATTTTATGGTTCTTAGGAGCTTTTCCATATTTGAGCATCCGCAACAACAGTGAAATATTCATGACTTATATTATTCTTCAAATTAACTGGAAGTAGATTGTTTTTTTCTTAGAAGATAGTACGTTTTCTCAGAGGGAGCATTGCAAGTCAGAAGGTGTGGGTGTGAACTGTATGGCAATGAACCCCTTCTCCTGGCTAAAAAAA
Source organism: Eonycteris spelaea (assembly GCA_003508835.1). Lineage (NCBI taxonomy): Eukaryota > Metazoa > Chordata > Mammalia > Chiroptera > Pteropodidae > Eonycteris > Eonycteris spelaea. The sequence continues at coordinate 4,454,816 of PUFA01000066.1, read as the reverse complement.
AAAAATAGTGAGTTTTCCTTGGCCAATCGCCACCTCCCACGTTCACTTCCTGTGATGGGGTGCAGCTAATAGTACCACCAGCTTCCCTGATGGCTTTGGGGCTCCAGTCTAGCCACATACAGCTCACTGGGCCCAGCGAGGGTTCAATGACGGGCACATGACCCAGTCAGAGTGACTCTGCTCTAGTCTTAGGGCTTAGCTGGAGTTACCTGGAGGGAGATGTTCTCTTCTACTGGGCTTAAACCTGGGATGATATAAACTCTTGGAAAGAGCACCTGCCTGAGAAAGCAGTCAGTGCAGAGGAAAGCAGAGCAGAGAGAAGGAAAGAGAAACAGAGTGCTGGTAACATCGTTTAAAGAAATAGATTCAATGGTGCCTGAAGCCAGAGCGATTAGCCTGGACTGTTCAATTACATGAGCCAATAAATTCTTTTCTGCTTGAGCCAGTTTAAGCTGGGGTTTCTGTCACTTGCAATGGAAATATACAACCACTATCTAATGTGGTGGCTGTCTTGGGTCAGGGTCTCCCAAAAACAAGCCCTAAGACAAAGATGTGAGTGTAAGTAACTCCTTTGGGACACGCTCCCAGAAAGCACTGGTAGTGGGGCAAAAAATTAGAACAGGCAGGGGAAGTCAGCTGCCTGGGCGCATTATCAAGCACGCGGATACTGAGGGCACTGGGGCGCAATCGACAGACGGAGCAGAACACACGCCTCGGAGTTACTCTCCCTCGCTGTTCCAGGAGCAAGGAAGCGGGAGTATTTATCCTCCAACTGACACCCGTCCTTGGCTGGAAGGCTCTAACGCCCCGCATTTCCAGCCAGCCCCTTGCCTGAGAGGCTCTTGGGAGAAGCGCTGCGCAGGCGCGTGGGAGGACTCGGGGCACGTCCTGGAATGTTGACTGCTGAGGTGGAATGAGCAACGCGCTCGTCAAACTGGCTTCTCCATGTCCCACGCGATGCCACAGTAATTACAGACAGATGGGGGCCAATTAGTGTAGTGTGGGCGTTCCCCCTCCCCGCCACTTCTATCCTTTAACAACTGCCATTAAAATGCTGTGCAACTTCAAAGCTCAGTGGCTTTGAGCAACAAGGACATATTCCCTCGGGCTTCTGTAGGCTGACTGGGGTGGCTGTAATCACGCTACAGGTCCTCGCACCAGCTGGGAGAAGGGACGCATGTGTTAACTGAAGGGGCAGCATCTACCCGCAAGGAAGCTTCCCTCACAACCATGGCAGAGAGAAACCTGCCTTTTTAATTTCCAGTTTGTAGCATCTGCTAACATCCCATTGGCCAAAAGCAAGTCACATGACCGACCTTGTAGCCAATGAAAGGGCAAGAATATTCAGCCTGGGTAGGGGGAACTAAGAGTCGCTTAGCAAAGGGAAGGAAGGGATGCTGCAGCGGGGAGGGAGCTTGAAGAACTGAAAGTAATAATTCGATCTACTACATCCCTCAAATTTAAGTTCTCTGAAAGCAAGACCTCTACCTGCTATTTTTTACTGCTTTATCTCTAGAGCCAAACACGGGGTAGGCGCATAGTAGGCATGTCATACGGATATGCTAAACGCTCTGAATTCCGAAGAAATACATTCCAAATGAACTTTTGTAAACCCAATCTATTTCAGAGTCAGGAGCTGCTTGCAATATGAGGGCGCATAAAATACATCCCCCGGAAAGGTAATGGCAACATGTGCTAGACTCTAAATCTGACATCAATGAGCTACTATCACAGTGTCTTCAATGGATTATAAAAACGATGGCTTTGAAGGATGCCTTTGCTTTGCCAGAATTATGATTTGTTATTCATCTTGTGGATTTTTTAAACAGAACCTTGTACTTAGTATTCAAATTAATGACTCCAATGTATTTGCCTGGATTAAAAAAAAAAAAAACCATTTTGCACAATACACGTAATAGTTACATTTCTATGATAAACTTACTTGGTAAAAGCTTTCTTGATTTTATCATTTAGACAAGTAGGTATCAGTAAATCAAACTCGAAAACCAGAATAGTGGAGGGAGAGAGAGAGAGGCTTACGCACCAGGATGTAAGGCAAGGCTTCATTTCAACAAGGGCAGTGGCAGGAAAAATGAAAGAAGAAAAGACTAAACTGATACAGAAGAATGTAAGAATGTTCCAGGAAATCACCTCCAGCCAGCAACCTATTATCTTCCAATTTCCTGATTTGATTCACTAAAAACTTGTCTCGCCTGGGAACGATTTGATAAAGCACAGTGTAATTAGTGGAAAGAGCAAAAACTTTTAGCATAGTTTAGGTTTAAATTCTAGATCTATCCTTCCCTAACTCTGCAACCTAGAAAAAAAAAACGATTAAAATTTATTATGCCTCGATTTCATCATCTGCAAAATTAGAAAGAAGGGCAAGGCGTATGAAAAGTCCTGACTTAGAAAGTTGTGAAGAATAGAAAAAAAAAAAAAAGATCGCATATGTCATTCATCTCAACTGCCAATCAACAGGCCCACTATGGTCTCTGAAAACGTCTTCATGGGTCCATGAGAGAATGAAATAAGTACAGTGTTATGGGTTGAACTGTGTCCCTCAAAAATTATGTCGAAGTCCTAACCACCTGTGGTACCTGTGAATGTGCCCTTATTCGGAAATGAGGTCTTTGCTGATGTAATCAAGTTAAGATGAGGTCATCAGGGTGGACCCTCATCCAATATGATGGGTTAACAGGAAGAGGAAACCACGTGAACACAGAGACCCAGGAGAACACCATGTGAAGACAGAGGCAGAGATCGGAATGAAACCGCAGCAAACTGAGGACCAGTGCCACCACCGGAGCGAGGGAGAGGTGAGAGAAGAGTCTCTCCAGTTTCACAGGGTGCGTGGGACCTGCCACCTTGACTTCAGACTTCTGGCCTCCAAAACTATGAGGCCATAAATTTCTCTTATTTTAAGCCACCCACTCTGTGGTACTTTGTTATGACAAACCTAGGAAGCTTTTCATATTTTAGAGTAATTTAAATTCACTGAAAAATTGAAAAGATATTATGGAGAATTCCCACATACCCTGTATCCAGTTTTCCTCCTTATTAACATCTTACGCTGGTAGGTTACATTAGTTATAATTAATCATCAATGTCATTACATTATTATAAACTAAAGTCTATACTTATTCGAATTTCCTTATTGTTACCATATGTTCTCTTTGTGGTCCAGGTCCCACCTAGGATATCACATTACAGTTCGTTTTACTGTCCCCCTAGTATCTTGTGAACTGTGACAGTATCTCAGATTTCCCTTGCTTTTGCTGACCCTGACAATATTGAGGACTACTGATCAGCTGTGTTGTAGAATGTCTTTTTTTATAGATTAAATTTACATAAAATAAAGTTAACCATTTTAAAGTATACAATTTAAGGGCACTTAGTACATTCACAAAGTTGTGCAATCATCACCTCTATTCTAAACATGTTCGTCTTCCTCTAAGGAAACCCCACACACGTTAGCAAGCACTCCCCTTTCACCCCTCTCTCATCCCCGGACAACTGCGAATCTATGTTCTATCTGTATGGATTAACCTATTCTGGGTATTGCATATCGATAGAATCATACAACATGTGACTCTTTCTGGCTTTTTTCACTTGGCAAAATATTTTGAAGTTTTAACCGTATTGCAGCATGTATCAGAACTTCATTATTTTTTATGGCTACGTAATATTCCATTGTGTGAATATCACACATGTAGTTTATCCATTCATCTTCCAGTGGTATTTTCCATCTTTTGGTTATTGGGAAGAATGCTGACATGAACATTTGCATACAAGTATTAGTTTAAATACCTGTTTTCATTTTTCCTCATACAACCCTAGAAGTGGAATTGCTGGGTTATATGGTAATTTTATTTTCAACTTTTTGAGGCCCTACCAAACTGCTTTTACATAGTACTTGCATCATTTTACAGAAGTCTTTAAAATTCTTTATTCTTAGGCCAGTTTTAGGTTTACAGAAAGATCAGAAAATGCAGAGCATTCTGTCATTCCTGTCCTCATGCGTGTGGTTTCTCTATTATTTACATCTTGTATTAATGTGGTACATTTGCAAAACGTTTTTTTCTCCTATACCCTTGCCAGAATTTTGTTTTTTTCATAATAGCTTTTTAAGTGAAATAATTTTCCTTTTTTTTTTCTAATGGTAAAAAGACTTAAATTATGGTAATGGATAGTGAGTGTGTGTGTGTGTGTGTGTGTGTGTGTGTGTGTGTGTTTAAGAATCTCACATGACAACCCTAACAAGTTAGCATACCATTTTTGTTCTAATAGTGTACAAAATATGATAATTTAAAAATCGGGGGATCACTGGCAAAGGGAAAACACGCAAGTCCCAGCCTGCCACACAGCACTCAGCAGGTGCTGGGTTCTGTGGCCAATTGGGCATGGATAGGGCAAGAGGCTCTTCTCTTTTATTTGCCATGTTTCTGAGAACTTCGGACAGACATGAAACTGCATGTCCCTGGCACTGGCCCTCATGATTTTCACAGTCCACTAGCACATGCTGGTACTCAGGCTCTGTCTCCAGCATTCCTCATCCCAGGCACTTTCTCCTACACGGGACTTCTGTTCCGGTCAAGGGCAACATGGAATTCTGATATTTAGCAGCCCTGAGTCTGGTAAACTTAAGCCCTGAGTCTGGGAAAGTCAATCAAGGCTTATCTTTCTTGTGGGGATGGAGAAAGCTCCATATTTTAAAATGTGCTGTCTCCACCTTGCCAAAGTGTTCAGAGGACTTTAAAAATGGATGCCCAAAGGGGAGTGGGGTGACCTCTTGGAATCTGTTTGCACGTTTCACAGAGGGATGAAAGCGCTTAATGCCGGTGCTAGTACATTATCATTTTTCACTGTAACTCTTGGCGTTAACATTTTTCTAATCTGAATTCTTTAGTGCCAGAGGTTCATTTAGACATTTCTCCTATTTCTTAAAGTTCAGGAACCAGAATGATGGGCCAATCAATTCTCCACTTTGCTTCAGGAAGCATAAGCTCTTGTCTTCCGATAACTATGTTTCACACGATAGCCTTATTCCTTCTATAAATTAACCCCTGCATATTATTAGATAGTGAAAACAAAACAGTGCATTTAGGTGGCATCTGGTCAGATCTCTTTTCTCTTGAAAAGACCCTTCGCCACAACCCAAACCACTTCCTTATTATTTAACTTTTTTTTTGATTGTTTCCAATTTGGTATAATCCTCATGGAGACTCAGCAACCAGCGAGTTATTCTGAAAATATCGTTCAACCATTTTGTTTCGATTATGAAGTCCACATTTCCAGACGGGGCGAGCACTTTCCTCAGGTAAAGCCAGTGGACATTTAAGAGGTTAAAACTACAGAAACAAACTATCTCCCTTTCATTTTTTTCATTATCTTCTGAAGTTTTCATTTTCTCCTACCATATAATGTGATTGTTTTAAAATTTTAAATAAAGCTACAGTCAGCTAAGATATGCACTTTTCTACTTTTTATTTAAATGTTCTGCTTGGTAACGTTCTTTGTTTTCTTTTTTTTACCTTCTGTTGGACATACAGGTACCATCTGCTGCACATACACACCTTGTTAAAGGAAATCCTTACTCCTGTACCTCCATAAGCACAGTACACACGTCAGCTTACGTATATCTTTCTTTGGTTTGATAGCAATCTTTTTGTTCCGCTTATTTCTGACCCTTTTAAAAATGTGCTAAACAACCTTTTAGTTACCTTGAAATCCACTGCTATTGGTGTTTAACTGAGTGCAGAAGAGAGAAAATTAAAATAATCAATGAATGTAGTTTGCTGCTTGGTCAATGTCATCAGCATTTAATTTACTTCTTCCCTCGAGCGATTGGAGTTAGCTTCGCTCTTTCTACTACGAGTGAGCCATAATGAAATTACCTTCATTCCCATTCCCATTGGAGGCTGGGATGGCTTAGCCATAGGAGAGTCTTTACCTGTTCATTTCATGAAAGAAGGAAAGGAAAGGGAAGGGAAAGGAAGGGAAGGAAAGGAAAAGGAAGAAGGAAGGAAGACAGACAGACAAAATCTTAATGGATCATGTTTTCTAAAGCAAATATCTCCTTTTGAAAATGTTTCCCTCATTATCTTAAACTCTCCATAAGAATGGAGAGTGTAGCAGAAGCTACAAGGGGTCCACCTCTCTCCCTGGGCAGGCACCTAGCCTGCATGTGCTCACGTGACAGAGTCCAACTTCAAGCACCTGGGACTCCATGCAGGAGGGCTTCTGAAGGCTGCCCGAGCCTATTAGCCCCTCACATGGGCTGCGCTGGACATGCTGGGAGCTAATACCCCTTGGGAGCAACTCTAAACCCATAACTGAGGCATGTAGTGGATAAATACCCCAGTCTGGTTGCCCCTCCGTCGGACGAACTGTAGAACTCTGCTCTACACTGTCTCTGTGCCATCCAGTGTGGGTGAGTCCGGCTGCTCATGGCCATGGCTCATTAGATAATTCACCCTTCACTTGTCATTTACTCTTTCCTTTCTCAGCTCTACTCTCCCACCAATGCTTCTTGGGGTCACCTTCCACACAAACTACTCGCACGTAAATCTTTCTTGGCAGCTACAGTTTTCAAGTATCCTCAGTTTGAATCTGAGGGCCATTTGCAGATTCCAGTAAAAGGACTAGTTCTGATAAAGAGAAAAATCAGGTCATTGCCCTCAATACGCTTGGAACTGCTGTGACTGTGGAAGTTATCGTAAGGACTGCTACCAATAACCTCACAACGCACGCAATGGTCCCAAGTAAGCGAAAGACATTTTCACCCATCTTCCTAAGTCCCTAATTTTCAATGAGAAATGATGACACACAGATCAATGAGGCTTAAAATACCTCTAATTTTAGATGATACAGGAACTACTTTTAAATCTGATTTCCTCCTAAGTTTGGTTGCTTAACGAACATGTAGCAAGCACTGACCACCCAGACCAGGCAACAGTGCCAGCTTCGAGACGAGCAAGAAGAAATTCTGCTCTGACTGGCCCAACAGAAAGAACGGTAGGTTTAAGTCCGACACAGTCAGGGAAGGTTTCTAAACGAGTTCTGTGTGAGTTGGTAAACAGCCGAGAGCTGACATGCCCTTCGATCCACTTTTCAGGTACAGAGGGCATCGAGCCTACCAAGACATCAACCTAATGCTTGATGGTAGATTTTATTTTACTATAAGGGAACACATCAGTTTCGATTTTATTTGACTAAAAGGGACATTACGGGGAAAATCTGACTGAAGTCTGTATATCGGAAAGTAATAGTATCAGTTTTAGTTTTCCAATTATGATAATTACATGAGAATCAAAGAATGTGTTTTTAGTAAATATATACTAAAGAATTCAGGGCTAACGGGACATTTTGCCTGCAACTTACTATTAAACAGTTCTGGAAGCAATTACATGTATATGATTTATATGATGTATATTATATATGTATACACATTTAGCTATCTGTACATTTATCTAGATAAACATAGATAAATACACAGGCTACATGTCTATGGCAAAAAAAAGCAAATGTAGTAAAGTATTAATATTGGGAAATCCAGTAACCTTTGCCTGGGAATACTGTGTACAATTCTTGTTTCTTTTAAGTCAAATATTATATCAAAATAATGTCTTTAAAAAGGCGATCAGCCTGACCTAGTTCCCTTTTTAGCTAGCGGTACTTATGTTCATCATATATGTCCGGTCATATATTCTGGATGACCCTCCTATGGTCTAACTGCTGACCATTACAGCTCCCCTCACTAAACGAGAGAATGGCTTACATTTTTGCTGAAAAAAATCCCTTCATCTTGTACCTCGGCATTTACTCTATATTTGGATTGTGGCGATAATTGTAAACTTACGAACTGTACATTTAAATAGGTGAATTTTATAGTATGCAAATCACATCTCGATAAAGTTGTGAAAAAGGAAAAGGAAAAGCCAAATAACAGGTTACTCAAAAAGGACTATGCTTCTGATGGCCCGGTCAAATAAGGCAGGGCCTCTGCCACTTCTGCATCCTCATTCCAAGAAGAAACATCTAATATTTAACCTGCTTTTAGATAGAAACCATGACAAATAATAGCAACCTCTCTGCGACGGGCAGGCACACTCTGTTCATGGCACCCCACACTATTTTTTATCCTTTATGCCACATAACCCCCATGTCTAACCCGCGAAGTCTTAGATGCTCTTGTGTCCTGCAAATTTATAGTTGAGAAGGTTGAGGTTCTTACAGGCCAAAAAGATGCTCAAGGTTAGCCAGCCAAAAAGCGGCACAGCTAAGAGTTACCTAGCAAGAGTCACGCCGTCATTCCTCCCTTAAAGAAACCTGCTGGGTACCCCTTCTGAACAAATTTGCAGCTGCTCCTGATCCAGAACGAGGACTTGTACATCAACTCACAACAAATCGGGAAACAGGGAAAAAATACAAGCACACTGATTTAATTGACAGAATTTAATCTATATTATAAAAGCGAACATATATAATAGCTCTTACTGATTTAAGAGACAACCAAAAAGCTTCCTGTAGGTTGAATCTTTGTGAGTTATAAAAACAAAATCCATTTACCTATCTTTGACATTCTAATAAAAAGATAAGATTATGATTCTCAAGAATTATATAGATGATAAACACAGAAAAGCTGAAAGACAGGAAAAATGCAACAAATAAAACAGCACATTGCAAAAAGCCAGGACAATCAGCATGTCTAGTAAGAGATAAATTATGGTATATCCATAAAATCAAATATAAAGTAGCCTTGAAAAATTATGTTTTCAAAGAATACTTAATGACATAGGAAAACGTTTAAGATACAATTTAGTGAGAAAAGTGGGATATAAAACTCCATAAAATATAATATCAAATTTATAATAAATAGTTACAATATATTCACAAATACACACACACACACACACATACACAAATAAGGGTGGGTATATACACTGTGTGTGTCTATGTGACTGAAAGAAAAATATATCAAAACTAATATTAACAGAAGTTATCTCCTTAGTGGGTTATTTCATGAATTTTATTTTCTACCTTTTGCAAATAACCATGATTTACTTTTAAAGTGAGAAAATGCTAGATTTTGTATATAAGTATTTTTTAAGGAAAGCAGAGCTAGGAAAAAAAGGAATTTTATTTTTGCCTAAAACCTTGCTCGATAAATAAACTCTTACATATGATATTGATGGGTGTGTGGGGGGCATTTTATGTGGAGAATTGAGGTCGAACTTCTAGAATGAATTTTCTTCTCTGTTCTATTTGAAACCAATCTGAGAGGCCCTCCCAAGGGTGCCACCTCTCCGTCCCCAGCAGGGGCCCCCTGCCAGCCCTGAATCATTCTGTTCAGATGACATGGGGACTGTTTTGGCGTCCGCTCCCTGACAGCTTTGAAAATTATTTAGCTTCTATCATGATGGATACTCTTTGCCAAAAATGATGGATGGGCAGCATCTGAAAATGGACGAGATGAAATCTGAAAAATGATTCGCGTGCTGGTGGACAGGCCTTTTTTTTTTTTTTAAGAGAAAAGTTGACATAACTTTGAAATATGGCGTGGAGGACTAGTCTCTCATTTTTCTCTCGTGGAAGAAATCAGTAACTGTCCTTTATCAATATGCGTTTTGAAGAAGACAACCTGTATTCAAGTTAAAATTAATTCTTTCCCCCTTCATAAGAAGTACGTGGGGTAAGCCTTAAGAGTGAATTTGTTCATTCACTCACCCAACAATTTCCTGAGTGCCTGCTTTATGGAGGATATCACTGAGAGGCTGGGGGTAGAAAGATGAATTAGACACAGGCCCTGCTTCTGGGCATCCCACCAGCAGAGAGACAGACAAGCAAACAGATCAGGATAACGCAGAGCGATATGGAGGAAGGTAAGCCATGTAGAGGGCGGTAGGAGATCCCAGGGGAATGGGGTGACAGTCAGTCTGGCACCTTGTACGGGGAGGAAGGGCATCAGAACAGTCTTCCCTGAGAAGATAATGCCTGAAATGAGTCCTCTTTAGAGCTCAATTATTTCTCTTAGCGCCTTGACTAAATCAAGATGGTCAACCCATGAGTCATCCACTTACAGACTTAGAGGCAAAACCTTTCCCCTGACCCTTATCACGTCCTCGACAGCCGTAGACCTCTTGGCTGGGTTGGCGTGTGCCCAGAGAATTCCAGTTCCTTCAACGGATTAACTTTTCAAATGTCTCATCAACCTCAATGAAGCAAGGATTTGCCGCCAAGGTGAGCTAGCGTCTCTCCTCTTCCCCTCCTCCTCTCCCCGGCAGTCGTACAACACACACGATCATTAACGTGCTTGTTTCCCTAGGTCTGAGGTGCAGGTGTGTGCTCCCATTACCTCGCGTGTTAGGGTTTACTTAAGAACACGATGGGAAGGGAAGGGAGACTGGGCTTGCCCCCTCCTCAGGCCCCAAGGACGCGCCGTGTCATCCAACGGCTCTGACAGCTGTGTCCTGCAAAGCGGGCACCCTCCGAGCCCCATCCTGTCCTCTGGCATTGCGGTGCCTCAGCTACCCTCGGCCTTTCTGGACCGACTCTACACTTCCTACCTTGCAGGCATCAGCTCCGGGCACCCCGGCCTCAGACACCCGCTCACTGCCTTCTCTCCATACTGACTTAGTCGTCTAATTCAAGTTCAAAACACCTCCAGTCTTTGCAGATAAAAGAGCTTAACTGGAAGCATATGTTAACACAAGGCGATACAATCTTTTTATATTTATTTGAAGTATGTTTATTTTTTTAAAATGTGTATATGTAAAAAATATCAACGGTTTGAAACTCTAAGATCCTACTAGCCAAAATCAGAAATATTCTTAGGGAGGTAACTACCTTTGGGTAAGAAAATGCTTTGACTTGAGGGTATAAGTAGCCACAGTGGATCAAATAAAAGACTGAGCTAAGCTTTACATCTTGGAAAGAAACAGGACGTCCTACAAGGAACAGAACAGCCCCCGCTGGTAAAACATTATCCGACCCCAAATGTTCATAGCTTTGAGGCTTAGAAATCTTGCTCTATTGCAATGGACATGACACTATTTATGTTTCACTTGGCTCCACCCCTCTGGGAACTCCGAAAAGGTGGGCTCACATTTTACTCACCCGTGAACCCCACCCCTCAACGCAGAGCTGGCCTCGATATACAATTTCACGGGCGGGTCATTAAACATTAGTAAAGGAAGCAGCTCTCGCGGGCCTCACCCGGGGATGCCGTGTGGAGTGGCCCAGGAAGAAATAGTGCAACTGTGATCGACACCTGGATTCCAAAATTCTGTCCTTTGTGTCCCTTTGTGTCCCCTGCCTGGAGCTCACACAGAAAGCCCCGTGTGCTGCTCCAACCACGTCCCCAGTATGAGCCCTGCCTCCTCTAGCAGGCAGTCGCGTGGGCCTCCTGTCAGACCTGTTTCTGCAACCCTGGCCTGACATCACGCCTCTCCTCGAGGTTTCGCTCCCAGCCCCACAAGGCGAGTTTCATTAACTCCACAGAACCTGCAGGTCTAAATATCTCGGACCTCTAAATGTTGCGATGATCCAACTAGCCATTATTATTTAATGGTAGAACATTCCGTTTATTTCTACAGATTCAATGATTTTAGGAGCGGGAGCAAGAAGTCATTGAAAAAGACCAAAAGTAAAAAAGTACTAATAATACTAATGCAGGGAAAGAAGGATAAAGAGATAAAAGAAAAAAAAATAAGGGAAAGCAATGGAAGAAGCAGGCATAGGGGCCAACATAGAACCCTCCAGCCATGATCTCGGGGTGCCTGGTCTCCAGGGTTACAGGGGACACCCCTGAGTGTGTCTTCGGACACACCTGGGTCTCACTATTAAGAAGGTCTCACTGTAATGTTGGCACTTGCTTTACGGAGGACTAATGAGGAAATGCACGACAGGTGCTTTGATGGTACCGAGTACGTGATAAACGCCCAGAAGATATTAATCATTGCTATTGTTCTTACCCCCATCTAAGAACAAAGGATTCATTCTTGACTTTTTTTCATGGTCGCAAATGTGCAACTTTTATCTTGAAATGACTGTGGAAAATTTTTTTTTTTAAGTATTGGGGTGACATTGGTAAATAAAATCAAACAGCTTTCAACTATACAATTCAGCAACACATCGTATGTATAGCGCATTATGTCTTCACCACCCAAAGTTAATTTCCTTTCATCACCAAATATTTGACCCCCTTTACCCCTCTCTACCTCTTCCCTCTCCCTCTCCTCTCTGGTAACCGCTGGGTAAGTTTTAATATCCCTTTGGTGGTCCTCAGCCAAAGCAGATAGGCTCCCACAAAGGCAGCGTTTAGAACTTAGAGAAGGGGCGCTTCTATCTGTCACTGTGACTTGGAGGTATCTACTGGCACTCAATGCCAGCAGTCCAGTGATGCTAAACACCTCACCATGCACAGGAAAGTCCCGCGCAGTGAAGAGCTGGCCTCCTCCAATAGTGGTTTCTACCACGAAGATCCCTGAGCCAGGCATCCCTCAAAACCCATGTGAAAGAGTCCATATGCTCTGTGAGCTGCCAGACTTCCCAATGGTGTCACATCAAATGTGAATTGTTGGGCGTAGCAGGCTCTTCTGGGTGGCAATCTAGCTAGCTGGGAATGCCAGGAAGGGAAGCAATGTGCAAAGAGAGGAAGAGGATTGGAAGACAGGACAATCAAAAGTAACTCCCCATTTTTCAGCACCCTGATTTGATTTCTCCCTTGGTGTACGGCTCACGCTATAAATTAGGGTTGCAGAGGCTGGCCCCCGTCCGGAGGCACTCCCGCATTCCCGGTCCGTTTTCAGCTTGGTGCAGTACCATTTAGACATAAAAGCAACAGGATTTATGTCTCGCCGCATTTTGCAAAGACAAAAAATAGTTCCCAGCATGAAGAAGCAAGGGGTGCCAAAATTCAGTCTCAAACGAAATTTTGTTCCTTGCTAAAATTCACTGAAAATGGCCATCTATATTGGAAACCATAATTTACACTTCACTGTGGATGTGACAGAAGAAACCTAGAAAGATTTTTGGAAAAAACAGAAGATGAGGGGGCAAAGAGAGAGAGAGAGAGAGAGAGAGAGAGAGAGAGAAATACACTTATTCTATTTTCCCCCTGCTTCCTTTTTTTCTCCTCTTTTTCTTCATTAATCAAAATGCACAAATATTCTTTTAATGAACCGAAGGTATCATAGAAACTGTTGTCCTGATTCGTCGTATGACCTATTCCTCAGTGTTTTACACACCCTCCATCCCCAATCCCGCACAATGCACTGTCTTAACTCTGCGAGCCACGGTTTTGCGAGAGCTGTTAGACCCCAACCAAGCACTCCGTCTTAAATGTACATGCGTGGTACGCCAACACCGTGACTGCTCATGCTATCAGCCGTTTAAAAGAACAGGAGACACGCGTCTGTCCTTCCAGCCCCGGCCACCTGGTTCAGGAGTAATGACACACCTGAGGTCCTTGTGCAGCCGCTTCACAAGTGTCCACTGTGCCGCCACCGCCAGACACAGTGCCAGATGCTAGGGGCACTGCTGGATGCTGACGGGCATTTTGTCCCGTCCTCATGGAGCTTACAGTATAGATGGGGAAACGGATGATCAATAAGAAATCACTAAACAATACGATCAGAACTATGAAGGAAACAGGAGAGAATGAAAGAGAAGCGGTAGAAGCTGTCACCTGATGAGGAAACGCTGAAGACTCGATTTGCTCTGTAAAGACGGAGGCCGGTCAGAGTTCGGGGCGGGGGATTCTAGGCAGAGGCGAGAGCTTGCGTGAAGGTCCTAGGTTAGAAAATAACTCTCCTGGTTGGGAGGGAGGCCAATGAGGCAGGGACAAGGGTGTGAGACAGGACCGTGTAGGAGGCAGGAGGCAGGTGAAGTACAAATGCCAGTTGGGGACAGTGATCACTGGGGCTAAGAGCTGCAGGATCACAGCTTAGGTTTTACGAGCGCTTTTGTTCCCACAGAGACACAGAGGAGAGGGTGTTGGGAGTATCCGTAGAAAACCTTCCCTGCCAGGTAAGAGAGGCCTGAGAGCCACATGCAGACCTGAACTTCTGGAAGGCGAAACGAAGGAGCACGGACAGGTGTGAGATGCACCTTCCAGGTAGCAAAGACAGGCCTTGCAAGTTGGGAAGAGAGGGGATCGAAGTGACTCGGGCTTCTGGTTGGAGGAGGTCTGGCAAAGCCGAGACACTGAAGGACAAGTTCGGAAGTAAGCGGCTGAATGGGACAGGAAACCGCATGGCAAGGTCAGAACAGGCACGGAACACATCTGGTCTTCACTGCAGTGTGTTGGATGGGGCTTGCGAGCTGGGAAGGGAGGAGACGAGGGGCGCACCACAGGTACCGAGGACTTTAGGGCATGGAAACTGTCCAGCGATCGCTAACCTCCACGTGTCAATCACCTCAGCCCCTTCTCTGCCCCCGGGGTGGGGGGCAGGGGGACTTGCAGCACCCAAATGCGTGATGGCTAACGGCATGAGTGTCTGGAGTCAGGGTGCACCGTATGGCAGTTCCATCACCCACTGCTGTACCTCTTATGCCTCAGTTTCCCCATTTGCGCAACAGGGGTGATCATTGCTTCTGGCATATACAGAAGGAACGAGGATCGGATGTGATCATGTATGAAATGAGCTTAACCCAGTGATTGGGACACAGAAAAGAGTTCAGGAAACCTTCGTGACTGTTAGTATTACTTTGATCATTTTTACAAATGCTGCACCTTTCAAATGGCCAAATCTGTTTTTTTACGGTTGGTACCTGTCAGGGCTTATTCTGAAGAACCTTGAGTATCAGGGACTCACTAATGTTTTATGATATTTTACCTCACTTTATGGTAGTCATTTATGACAAGACCAGTATGACATAAACCACCATAAAGCAAAGCAGAGCAATCACACAAATGACCATAAATCAAGGGGCACAACCGAAAAGGGTCATAAAGGAAAGGAAATTGAGGGGAACGAGAGCGAGGGAGAGTGTGAAGTTGGGAGCTGGCAGCACGAACTTTGAGGGAGTGGAATTTCAATTGAGAACAAACTCAAAAAAAAAAAAAAATTAGACGGATGTCTGCAGGCGTTGTTTAAATTTCCCGTACACATTTCCAGACAAATATGGTACACTTTCATGGTTTCAAAAAGAAATACATTATTTCATGTCCTACTCTATTATGCATTTTTTTATTGAAAATGCTATTTCTAATCCTATCAGTGTGTTTCGAATCCGTATTGGACTTCAGAGATTTTTAGAACTCACAAGGCTAGAAAATATTTTTGCAGTTCTGGAACTATGGATGGTCCTAGATTCTTTTTGGAACCCCACTGGCTAAAAGGGATTTCTTAATAGGTAGAATGTTTTTCCCTTTTTCTTTTTTCCAATATTTCTTTTATGTCTTTTTCCTGGAGTTCATTGTAATGAATAGAGACTCAGAGAGTGTACAGCTTCAGTGTGCTTAGAATAATTCTGCTCAGGTGCGTATGGATGGGTAAGAGAGATGCATGGAAAAATTGAGCAATAATATTTTCAAGACTCTTGCTGCATAGACTTTGTTCAACTTTTAAATGAAGTCACAAAATCAAAGTAGGACAATTACTTTGGACCGATTTCTGATGATAGTATTTGTAGCTGTTTTAAAATGATTCAAGGAACGACTAGACCCTAGGTGGGAAGAAGACACAAATGTACAAAATCTTATCTTCCATTTTTATCCCAGAGAAAATAGTTGTGGCCAAATACCACTCCCATCCCAAGCGGAGGACTTGAAAATACATGTGCTAGATCCCGTTCCAGTGATTTAAAAATCAAATCATCTTTCGGATGTGTGAAAGACTTGCCAGGCTAACAGACGCTTTGGTTTAAATGCCTTGAAAGTAAACAGTCCTTTGATAACATAATCGCTCCCCTTCCAAACGTAGATGGTTTATTCCCGTTAGGATGTACGGATTTGGGGTTTTCATGAGGCAGAGCGCCTCTGCTTTTCAAAGCCCACCGGTCTCCCAGAGTGCGACCTGTCCCTCGCCATTGCGTAGGCTTACCCCACGAATGCCAGCTGTCTCCCGGGAACTGTGCTCCGCCAAGTGGCACGTACGACAAGGAATTAACACCAGGAAGTCTGCGTTGCACGGCAGTGAGTTCCGTGCCTCGCTCACAGACGTTTCAGAAGCCTGGCGAAAGGCTAAGCCCCTCTGCTGTAAGCTCCCCCCACCTTCTTAGACGCCCCTTTGAAAAGAAGCTGTGGGTTTTCTTTTCTCTTGCTTTTGTCACCTTCGGGAACAGCCTCTTACGTTCTTGATTCTAATTCTCACATCGGGACTTCCCAACACTGTGGTTTTTTATTTACTTATTTTATTTGGTCTTGGTCTCTCTCTTTAATACGTAATTGCCCCCATATGGCCTGCCTTCCAGTGGGTTAGAAATGGTGCCTCCTGGCTCGGATATAGCAGTTTATCTTAAAGAACTATGTGGACAACTATGCAGCGTTGACTCAGAAGTTTTTGAAAATGTAAACACCCTAAATGTCCACTAAAAGAGAAATTTCATTTCCATTCAACGGAATGCTATGCTGAAGTTTAAAAGGATATGAAAGAATGGTATGTATTGACATTTGTCCAGAAAAATGTAGACTTGCACAAACATGTCTTAAAAATCTGGAAATCTACACACGGAACTGTTCTCAGTGGTTATCTCTGCAGGGTGGACATTTCTGAGGAAATTTTCACTTTCCGCTTTTCACACTTCTTTAGTGGGTGAACCCACATAATGGGCGTATGTCAGATGGGTATTGTGTATCTTATTTGGGGGAACATGTTAAGTTCTCGTTTTTATTTTCATACACAAACGTGGACATGGAATATTAATGGCACTCGTCTCTGAGGAGTTAGAATATTAGGGGTTTCTGTTTTCCAAATTTCCTACGATGAACATATATTAATTTGCAATAGGACAAATTCATTTTTTAGCGATGCCCTTAAAATATAATCAAATGCCCAAAAGGAAGGAAGGAAAGGAGCGAGGGAGGAGGCCAGCTCTTCTACGCATATGTTTTCCTTTCCTGGAAAGCGGGGAGCCCAGAGGCTTAGAACATCTCTTTCCCGCAATGTATGTAATAAGCTGAACAACTGTGACAAACACAAAGAGCTGCAGGTGGATGGTCCCCCGGGTAGGAGACGCACTGGGGGTGCTCCCCAGGCCCCCATTCCTGCAAACATCCCCTGGCCCTCCATCTCCACTGAGGGCAAAGTGACGGAGCCGGGACAGCCATGTTCGGGGTGGCCTTTCCCGCCCAGCTGCAGCACCCTGGACCCGCGACCGACCGCTGGCCCGGGAGCTGATGCGCAGAAAACGCCTAGAGAAGAGTGAAACCCACAGACAACACGGCCCCAGAACGGGTAACGCAGCGGTTTCCTAGCTCACGCAACAGCAGCTTCTAGCTCCACATGCCACGAGGATTCTCATGTCTAACTGTGGATTCCTTTCGGCTTTTGTCAAAATACTCTCGCTGCACAGACTTCGGAGAGCTCCTGCTCCAGGACCTCCCTCTACACAGCCAGCTCCGCTGTGTCTTGTCCATCTCGGTCATTGCTGTGTCCCCGGTTCCTAGAACAGCGCCTTGGACATTGCGAGTACTCGATATGTGTTCACTGACTGAACCAATGAACCAAGGCACTTAATGAGAACAGTCCTGGAGCTCCGAAGTGGGCTAGAGCCTTGGGGAGAAGGAGAGAGAGAAGAGAGGAAGAGAGGGAGGGAGGGAGGGAGGGGAGAGGAGAGGCGAGGGAGAGGGGAGAGGGGGAGAGGGGGAGAGGGAGAGGAGAGGGAGAGATTGAGATTTCACTTTTGAAAATGCACCAAGTGACAGGATATGAATGCCCAAAACGTCTCATACTGGGGATGTGTGTGTTTAGGATGCAAAACATTCCTGAACATTTTAAACAGACTTTAAAATCTTTGTGATCGATATCACCTCTCCCTAAATGACATGCCGGCATAAACATTCAGGTGGCTGGAGATGGGACATTTGAATGCGTTTGCTCTGCCCAGCAAGTCAAAGGCAGCCCTTGCATTGAGTGTGTGATATACAAACACATAAGCACTCGGAAGCCCATGTATATGCAACGAAGTGGGCTACATCATCCGAGAAGCAGAGCCGCAAACGTTTCTTGAAGGAGCAAGAAAATGGGGCGTACTCAAAGAATACGGCAGTTTAACCCGGTCCAACAGATGAGACATCATCTTTAAAAAAAAAAAAAAAAATCTGACATATTTCCTCCTCTATCCCACTAGGGATGTTTGAGATGATCCAATTTTATGTTGAACAACCATAATTGAGAGGAAACATAAAGATAGGAGTCTGGGGTTGAACTCTATCGATTGCCTTGACAGGCAAAAAAAAAGACCGAGATAAGGTATCAATAGTAGCATGCAGCATTATTGAGACCGTTTTACATCTGTTTTGCATAATGTTCTTTCAGTCCTTTCTTTCCTGTCCATGAAGATTTTTCTTTTTCAGCCTTTTAAAATAAATTCTATAGAAAAAAAAGGCAGGTGTTTGGGAGGGGAGGGGGGGAACCTATACTCTATATTGTTGCTTGGCACAACTAGTGAGAATCATTTTCTGAGGTAAACGGGGTATTTATTATGATGATGCGTGTGCGGCTACATTGCTTGAGAAAATAAAATAAATGAACAGAAGGATGGCAGAGGGAGGAAGAAGCTGATATCTGGATTTCCGATGCAGCCCGTGCATTCCCATGATTGCACTGCCTTTTTGGATTACTTTTGATTTATAATGTAATTGGAGAACCATAGAAATCTTAATGGCAGCAGCATAGTTTTAAGGGTGACAAAAATGTTTACTAATTATTGTCTTTAAATGTGGTTAATTATTGAAGCATTCATTCTCTGAGTTAATTTCAGATGGGACCACCATCAGGGAAGGTCAGGGTGAAATGTATTGTCTAGTTAGAAAGGCAACGTTCATAATTTTGTTGTATTTCTCCCTTGGCTGACCTTTTAAAAGAAGGGACAGATTGTAAATTAAAATTCTCTGCACTACAGCTCAAAAGCAAACCTTAAGGTGAGTCATTGCATTTTGTTTTGTATTTGGATGAGAAATTGTGGCTCGTGTTTACATTTTTTTTCCCAACGTGTGCTGCTCATTATCTTAAGGGAGAGACGGAGAATATCGCAATGATTATCAGTGAGGCTGGTGATGAGGTTACTGAACCATTTGGAACTGACTTCCCTTTTGTGATGCAAATTACAGGGGTTTATTTACAGTCTTTTTTTTTTCTTTTTAATGATTCACATTTTTATTCTTTGTTCTCTTCCCTGTGAAGGGTATGATTTCTCAGTATGAATTATTATTTGGAGTGCTGCATTATTCCCTGGAATGCTAGAATTAAAGAAAAAATTTTTTTAAACTAACTAACTAAAGAGCTAACCTCACTGCAGTAATGTTCTCGAGATCTGGATAAAGCACACCAAAAAAGGAAGGCACGAGCCATTATTCCACTAACGCGTTTCCCCTCGTATGGCAGTCCTGGGGCATATTACGTTGTAAAGCATCTTATTCTCCCTCTAACTTCTTAAATTGCTCCAGATGCTCCTTAGCCATAAAAAAATGTAATGATAATTTTTTTTAAAGCTGCATCATCTGTTTCCATATCTGACTTCTCTGAGATGTGCCAGTTAGTTTGGGAAGTTGGAATCAGAAGCAAGTTCCATGTGCATGGTTCATTTGCACATAAATGGAGATAAAGGACCTCAGCGAAGCATCACAATGGCAGACACTGTCTTACCGCCTCACTTTAGAGCTGTTCAAAGACTCTGTGACGTAATTTCCGCACCCACAAAACGCAATAACAGTCATGCCTACCGGATGGGTTTTTTTTTTTAGGGATTAAACTTGTTCGTCTGTATAAATATTTAGAATCCAATACCAGGCACATAAGTGTCTAATGAATGAAGACTCTTATTTCCTAAAGTTGGCTAATCATCCCTTCGGTGGACGTTAGATGGTTTGGGGTGATTCCTAGAGAAATTTTTATTTTGATGTGTATCAATTAGAATGCCCTTGGCTGCAAATAGTAGAGATTATTTGTGAACGGTAATATTTGATCAATAAGAATTTTAAAGTAAAAACTGCCTTAGAACGGGGGTTGGCAAACTAGAGACCGCAAGTCAAATCTGAGCCATTGTCTGTTTTTGTATGATCCGCAAATCAAGAATGTTTTCTATAGATGAATATTCACACACAATTTGGTGATAGAGAACACTTTTAAAAATCTCATTCTCATTTATAAACCCCTATTATAAAAAAATTATACTTTTAAAACTATTATTATATTTTGAATTTTGTCAATAAATAATTTCTGGAAATTTGTTTTGCCTCTTGTTATATAAATGCATATATGATACCTTTGATTTTGCCTCTTGGCCTGAAGAGCCTAAAATGTTCACTATCTGGCCCTTCGCTATTCTCTCATCTGGTAAGCTGTCCAGAAGTAGAGCCACTGGACATTGTATGAACAATCTATAGCATGACTTTTCCTTTAAATACATATCATAAAAAAAAAAGCTAACTAAAAGTAGGTTGTCGAGCCATCTTTTCATAGCTCTTATTACTTAGGATAAGATTTAATTTTTAAGTCTATGGAAATAGAAATATTAAATAACAAGGAAAAGGTCATGGCAAAAATTAGAAAATAGTATACAATGATAAATTACAGAATGACTAAGATTTAGGCAAGTCTGCATGTTGGCCATTATTTATGCTATGCGTTTTGCTTAGAGACTCTTACTGATTCTTCAAAGCCCGAATCAAATGTTCTCTCCTCACACTGGAATCTTCTCTGATCTCCTTCTATTTTTTTTCAAGTAGGACTGGGTTCTCCAGAGCACTGTCTTTTCTTATAACTCATAACAAGGGACGAGGTTGTGCAATTTACGTAGCCACTCCTGACTGGGAGCACCCTGCCTATCATTCAGCCATCCATCAAACCCTTGTTGAGCACCACGTACATGACTGACGGAGAAGATAGTTATGTTCATTTCCAGCCCTGGCAACTAAGGCATGACATATGCAAGGTGCTCATAATATGTTTGTTGGATGTGTGAAGGAAGAATCGATCGATCAAATAATTTCATGAATCGACGGTAACTGCCTAGGCCAAGTTCAGCGGAGGGGGACACACGTTTTGAACACCTAGCACTCGAGCAATTCCCTATTTAATTCAAAACGAAGCCATCCGGTCTCATTAAATCTCTGAAGTCTGTGTCACTTTTAGAAACAGGTGAAGACAAAACTGTCTCTGGAGAGAGCCGGATTAATGTATGGATAATTGGAGGTAAGGCCTTTTGCCCCAACTATTAGCTCTTCGTTATTTTACTCTACTTTAAGAGAGTCTGTTACTCTCCTTCTTATAAGGAAATTAAAAATCGGACTCCTCACCATGGAAAAATAACTGTATTTCTAATTTACTTGAATACTATTTTAAAATTTAAAAATTTGATCACTTTACTGCCTTACTCGGGACACTGTGATGGCCTCTCATGTCTCTGAGGATAAAGGCAAACCCTTTCGGTGTGGCTTCCCCCGACACGGTCGTTTCGCCAGAGCTTTCTCCCTGGCCCATCTCGTACTCCTCACTCTCCTCCACCTCCTCTCCCTGCTACAGCCACAACGGTTCGCTCTTGCATTTTACAGGTGAAGCTGCCCCCACTCAGAACCTTGGCCTGTGCTCCTCCTCTGCTCTCAATACTCTCCAGCGCTTGTTTACTCTTGAAGCCTCAAGTTCAATGTCCCTTTTCCAAGGAAACCTTCCTGGTCCCTCCTAGCTAAAGTGGGCTCCCGTATCACATGTTCTCAAAGTCCCTGCATTTTTCCATCAAAATAGTTATCTAACTTTTCATTAAGTTTATCACTTGTATAATTACGTGTTGATTTTCTATTTTCCCCACAAGAAGGTAAGGGAATTGTGCATGGTAAACTGCAATGCTTAGTAGGATCTGGCACATAGTAGGTCCTCAATAAAAACTGGTTGACTAAACAAGTAAATGAGCCTGCCCACGAGCAATAATGTCACTGCCTGGCCCTATCAATATTCCTCCAGGACCATACAAATTCCAAAGTCACTTTCTTGTGACGACAAATACTCATTTCTGCATTCATTCAATAAGTCTTCATTAAGCATCTGCTGTGTGCCAGGATTCTTACAGCCAGCAGAGATAGAGCCATGGACTAAATGACCAAAACCCCAACATCATATAGTTTACATTCTAGTGGGGAGACCAAAGATGAACACAAGCAAATAAACGCACAACGAAATATCACATAACAACACAAACTATGAAGAAAGCCCCAGAATTTTCATTGAAAATATGTTTCCAGGGTGGTAAAGTCCTTTTTCAAAAACTGACTTTCTGTCTTATGAAAAACAGCAGCCACCATAAATTTAGCAAGTATCTGAGTTTAGCTTACCTTAGAATGGCCCTTCCCACCAGTCAGCGAGAGTCTGCTAACACAAGATCTCTTTCCTGAGTGGGAAACAGACAAAAAAATATATACTTTAGGATTAATTGAACTTTTCAAATTACAAATGCATCTAAAGCGCCAGCCACCACCAAGCAATGACTCATGGCACTGCCGGATTTTAAGTGCCACAGCGACAGGCTGTTGTTCAACCCCTCACACGTGCTTCTTAAAAGATGGTCACCCTGGGGTTTATATCGAGCCCACGTAACCATGTATTCATTTCCATGTTTCTAAAGTTCCACTAATCATTTTCCTAAGATGGTCAGTGTGTGGTGTAATTAATAAAACGTAGGCGCTCGAGACAAAGGCCCAGGAAGATTCGGGCAAACACTGAGAAGTAGGGTCATTTTTTGGTATAGGTGAGCATCTCGGAAGATCGAGTCTTCACTGGAGAAATAGGAGGCAAGCATTTTTCTTTTTTGCTTTTCGGTTTTCTCCTCCCTTTCTGTGTTTGCTGAACTTAGACACTCGTAAAGGGCTAATATTTTACCAAGAAAGAAAATGTGTATACAGGGAGGGATGAGGGGGCATGAACAAAATCATTAATTCAATTTCTCACTGTTTTGTCTTCAGTGATTGCCATCCCTGTGGGCAATAGCTTGTCTGTGGTTCTGACCCAATTCTTAAACCCTTCTGATGGTGCTCCACCAATTCATCTAATGGTTCATTAATTGCAAATATCTGAAATCATTAGAACCTGACTGAGCACAGAAACATCAAACCTTCTAAAGCTGTAACTGCTTAACCAGCAAGTGGGCTCATTGCAAAGGAATGTCGATGTTTATAGTAGATGTAACCCAAACTCGGGTGTTCATTGACACATCGTTCCATTTGTATACAACCACCCTGGCATCTATCTGTTCAAGAGAGCGTGATTTATCCAGCGCTACATCCTGAAACTGACAGGCCAAAGATTAGAGCTTAACCCAGATGAAAGCCAAGGCTATGTGTATTCCTAAAATAAATATTTAGTATCTGACAAGCTCTGGTTAATATTAATTTGTGATAGAAAGCAGTCAATTTAAGCTTAGTTCATGCCAAAATCTATTTGGGTTTTGTAAATCATTTTTCAGGATTATAGCATAAAGAATTGGACAAAAAAGGAGACTTCCCTAAAATTAAAAATCTGCAGATCTGGAGAGAACATTCAGCTCAGGGTTACAAACGGGCAGCCCACAAGTATGATGTCCTCCTGCAGATACGTTTTCTTTGACAACCACAGTGTTTGTTTTAAAACAATCATTTTTAGTTATTTACCAAATCTAAATTTCTGACTTTTCTTGCAGATCTAGCAATACTCAGTCCGGGCAGTAGGCAGCTGGCGCTGAGTAGAGGCTGTCCCTGTGGTGAGACTCACGTGTGTCCTCTGGCCGGAGCCCACCTCCCCCTCCTGTAGATACCGTCCCACTTACACCTGCCCACTGCTCATCTTCCAGGTGATGAAACTCGTGTCTAGAAAGGAAGAAGGCTTGTCCAGGGGCATGCGTTTGCTTGGTGTCAGAGCTGGGACAAGAACCCAAATCTGATTCTACGTTATTGCTTCTTTAGTTAGCACCACCCCGTGCCATTCCACACTGATGCACACATGGTGTGGGGAAGACACATTCTAACCCAGCATTTAGGGAGTTTGCAAAGGCCAGAGAGTGTGCCTGGCTCACTAACGTTGTTATCGATCGCTCCTCGTTACAGCACGTGCATGTTGTTGCCTTGCAGATCTGAACAAGCGTCATTTTGCAAAACTACAAAAATGCATTATGATCTTCCTATCTCGACGCACACCTAGTTTGGGTGGGCGGCGACTTTGTGCATTAGGACATGGACATCCTTACCTAATCTCGTGCCAGTTCTATAATAATACGTATGGCTTCCATTAGACACCTGTAGTGCTCCAAGCTGCACATGTACACTTTTCTTCGCCTTAATATGCAGAGGAATCCTCAAAGAGAAGTTTAACTGTTCTCACTTTGCAGATGAAGAATGTTAGGCGCAGGAGGACTAAGCAGCTAGATCAGGATTACGCACCTTGTGAGTGACAGAGCTGGAATTTGAGCCCAATTATATTTGGGACAAGCCCCTGGTCTTACTACTACATCCCACGCCGCCTGGCTGCTGCTGAGTTAAGCTTGTGCCCTATTGGCAGACACAAAAGCAATGTGCATATGTCACAGGTGGCTCGAAGTAAGAAGGTACAGAAATACAGGAGAGAAAGGGTTAAATGTTCTGTTAGCATTGGTTTAAAAATGAATTCTTTGCATCTTTAAAATGTGTGTTGGAAGCATATTTCTCAGTGTGCAACAAAAACATTTAGGCTCCCCTGTCATTTAGGTGAATTTGTTTGCATGCTCTCTTCATGGAATACTGATGTTAATTTTTAGTTAAGTTTAATCTTACAAAGTATAAAGCAATTTGATAGAATAAGTAACCTTTCATTAAAGTTCAATACCGTACTTAAGGAAAATGGGACTGTATGCATTAATTGATAGTTGACAGCTATTATTTCCATGAAAACCTTTTATAGTAAAATTTCTATTTGATGGATCGAAATTTATAAAATTTGCATTTCACTGAGCTGGATTCAACTGGAAATACTGGAGATGTATTTCTTCTTCAAATAATTTTCCATCTTTACATTTTTATTAAACATTTATTAATGAATGGAATCTTAATTTAAAGAGTACAGCACTGATTTTATTTAATAAGTCAGGTTTATAAGTGCATGAACACAAGTATTTGCCCTGTATTTGACTTTGATAAAATATGACTATTTATGAGTATATTTATCCATGGAGACTTAATTAGTACAGTTGAGTTTGGGGGGAAATTGCTTAATAAAGAATTTTATTTTATTTTACTTTTTAAAACTCACAATAAATTACATAAATATCACTGGGAATTTTTCTTCCATCCAGCAGTTTAGAAGGAAGTAATACCTCAGATTGGCATTTTGACTGGAATTACAGAAATGTGGAATACAGCTGTCATTTTATTCAGATTCTGCCTCCCGACACACCCACTACATCTTTACAAACACGAGTGAGGATGCTTGAGACACTAAGATTTGCTTGGGCATTGTTATCTGAGATTTTAATAAATGAGATAACAGTAACATAAAAGTCATTTTTCTCCCATTAACTCTGATCAAAATATTAGCAAGATTTCCTATGGTTTTCCACAAAGCACTCATGGTGAAGCTGCTATTGCCATTGAAGAAATGAGAAGGTAAGAAGGCCGAGGCCGACAATGGTGAAGTTCCTTGAAATTAAACTAATTTAAGAATATGTCAAGATTAATATCTAAGGTCTAAGATCTTTTTCCAAAATGTAGCTACCAGATTTAAAAGCCTTCTCTCATGCTGCTGTCTCTACCTGAAATGTCCTTTTCTTCTCCCAGGTGGACCTGGTTCTATGATGTCCTTCAGGGTTCAGGAGAAGTCCAAAGATACAACATCCTGGACCACACGATTAGCTAAGTGATGCCTGCTGTCACCTACCACTGCAGAGTATCACAAGTGACAATTAAATGTGGTCTGACTACTTTTTTGTTATATATCTACCCTGTCAGACTTTAGTCTCCACGAGAGCAAAAATGTTGTGTAATTTACTCACCCCTCTACATCCCCAGTACATGGTACGAAGCAGGCTCTCAGTGAATTGTTGAATGAATAGATGGACAGAGACTCTTATACTCAGAACTCAAAATTAATCTCTGCATCCACAGAGTAGATTTCCCGTGAGACCAAGATTTCTAGTTTGTATGATAAGGCAGGGTTTCTTTCCATCCTCCACAGACTGGAAAAGAGAAATCTTAGCCAGATATTTAAATGAGCTGCTTAAAAGGCCTTATGATGTGATACAAATCAGGAAGCTGAGTGTCTCTTCTCAGAAATCCCATTCATTTCCCTGAAAGCCACTGCTGTGGTACCAGCCATGAATCCAAACCCCCGGGACCCAAAGTTGGCTGTTCTTAACCACTTCAAAAGGAGCTCTCTGTTTATGTTCCCCTCAGTGACATTGCTGCCCCAAAAGTAATTCGACAGGAATCACAGTGCAACTTAGCAGACATGATAAAAAGATATAGCAATAGCTCATGATGATATCATTTATTCTAAAGGACAACGTGGTGCAACAGGAAGAGAACACACACAAAAAAATTTCATAAGGAAATGGGCAACGATGCAATTGCTTCGAGAACTACTCAGATTTAAGGACCAGGATAGCTGAGGGATGTTTAGTTCCTGTGAGCTATCAATTCCTGTCTCATCAGGGAATTTCCCTCTCCTTCTGCTCCCTCTGAGTGAAATGACTGTTGAGTGTTTTTGGTATGTTTTCTAAAGTTAGGCGTATTAATATAAAGAGATAGCACCTCACCTGATAAACTGGATTAAAAAAAAAAAAGAAGAACTTACTAAGATGGACTTAAAAAAATCCACTCTGAGTTCACATAGTTCTTACAGATATAATCTGGTCATTGGGCCAGGGCCAACGGAATTTTGTTAAAAACCCAATTAGTAAATATTTTAGGCATTGCAGGCCATTCAGTTTCTGTCCCAACTACTCAACTCTGCCCTTTTAACACTGAAGAAGCTAAGACAAGGCAGAAATGACCTAATAAAGCTCTTTTTGTAAAAACAGGTGGCTGGTCCATGGGACATAGTTTGCCAGCCTCTGAGGTAAGTTAAAATTTTGAATAAAGTCAGGTTTTCGAATGAAGAGAAACCTGGGAAGACCTGGAATTCCCCTCAAAATATGCTTCCACACCTTGATGAATGTCTGAAATCCCACCTTAAAGTTGTCAACTCTTTTTGTATTAATATGTGTTGATAAGTATACACCTGTGAAGGAAAAAAGCGTTGTGTAGTCAAATATGTTTGAGATGCTGGATCAACAAATTTACGCAGCTTTATTTATTGAAGAACTTTTTAGAGCTTTTACTATCCTAATGTGCCTTGAAACTAGGGGAAGGGAGAGCGTAAGCACTGTCTAAATGTATTTGACTACAGAATCCTTTTGGTGAGGCCATTTGCGGGGCTGCAGCCTACCAAACATATCCTGGGAAATGCTATTTCCAGATAAAAATACCACTGGGAAGGTGTAGTACATAATTGTAGTTGTTTATTGAATCCTTACTACATATGACTACATAGCATTATTGTATTTAATTATTACAACCACCCCATGAAATATATATATATATATATATATATATATATATATATCCCTTTATAATTAGAAATATTGAAATGTAAGCAGATCAAGAAACTTCTTTTGGTGATATAACTAATATGTGGCAGTACAAGTTTTCAAATGAATGTGCGTTTGACTTCAAAGTCTTAATTCTATTAAATCTTAGAGTCACTAACATTGTAATTTCAAATAAGGACTTCCTAAAATCAGAGAGTTTAAGATGAAGGGGACCATCAGAAATATAGTTTAATCTGCTTACAGAAAAATGAACTTATTCCTAAAAGAGAAAATCAAAATCCGAAGAAAGGACAGGACTAGTCCAAGGACATTACTTTTCAAAGTGCAGCGCCAGAAAAAAAAATCAAAGAATATTGCTTTAATCTCATTTTAATCCCCTTCCCAAAGAAGACTTGGCCAAGATTTGTTCGATGGTGCAAAGAGAGAGAAGGTTATATTAGTCAGGGCTGTTTCGTTTGCAAGAGACAAAAAACTATTCATTCTAACTTAAGCAAAGAAGGAATTTGTAGGCTCACGTAACTACAGAGTAAGGGAACACTTGGCTTCTGACATGGGTTAATTCAGGACTTGAACAATTCCACTGAGACCTGACTCTTTCTACTCCCAATGCCCTCAGACAGGGTTTCTTCCTCAGGCTCTGTGAGGTGGCAAGATGGCTGACAGAAGCCACATGGCTATGCTACCCTGTCTTCAAATCCAGCAGGAAAATGAAATTTCTCTTTCTCCGACAACTGAGACAGAATTTCTGAATCTCTCATTTGATAAAACTGGATTATGTGGCAACTACCAAACGAAACTGTGGTCAGAGGAATAATAGATGATAGGAGTCAAACCATAACATAGTCGTCTGCATTGCCAAATACACTCTTAGCCAGGAAGCTAGAATCGGTTGCATAGAAAAAGAGAGAATAGGAACTTGTGATTCTAGAAGAAATAAAACATTTTCTTAACAGAAATAGTTTACCGAAAACTGCAAGAAAATATTAAAAGCAGCAGAGAAGGGCATGTTGCATACAGAAGAATCAATATGATATCAATTACCAATTTCCCGTCAGAAACAACGGAAGCCAGAAGATATTGAAATAACATATCCAAAGTACTGAGAGGGAAAAGAAAACAGTTAACCAGGAATCTTGTGTCCAGCAAAAATAGCTCTCCACTTCTTAGGTGTGGGCTACGAACAATGACTTATTTCTAAAGAATATAGAGGATGGAATGAGTGTGTGCATAGTGGGGCAACACTGAAGAAACCTGACAAAGTCTGCCTTGGCCAGGTGACCAAGGTAAACAACAGGTCATAAATCATGTTGACCTTATACACCCTTGATATAATATGAAAATGATACTTTATCACTATCTTCTTCCTCCCCAAAACCCATAATCCCAGTCTTATCATAAAAAAAAAAAGTCAAATTCCAATCAAGGAATAGTCTAAAAATACTTGATGAATACTCCTCAAAACTTTCAAGGTAATTGAAAATAAGGAAAGTCTAAGAAATTAACACAGCCAAGAGTTGTCCAGGAGGCATGACAATAAAGTGTAAGGTGGTAACTTGGATGGGATCCTGGAGCAGAAAAAGAGCAGGAGATAAACACTCAGGACATTTTCATCAACTATGGACTTTAGCTAATAATAGTGTATTCATATTTGTCCATTAATTGTAACGGTTATACCACACTATCTATAACCTTAATAATAGGAGAAACTGGGTATGGGGCATATGAGCACTCTCTGTACTATCTCCTTAATTTTTCTGTAAATCTAAATGCCTTCTAAAACTAAAAATCTATTTTTAAAGTCCCGATAAATTTTCAACAACTAAATTCACACAAAATATGTCCTCTGACCATAACAGAATTAAATTAGAAATCATTACTGAAAACACATGTCAACATGTGTGGGGTGCTGCTAAAAGGGGCTTATAGGAAAATTTATAACCATGCACACTTATATTTAGAAAGAAGAAAGTTCTAACATCAATTGTCTGAGCTTTCACCTTAAGAAACCAGAAAAATAAGAGCAAATTAAGCTCTAAGAAATTAAAGAAATAAAATAATAAGATATCAGAGAAATATATTTGCAAAACGTACATCTTGCAAAAGACTTGTATCTAGAATACATAAACAATATCTTAATAAGACAAACAGAACAATAAAAAATGAGTGAAAGACTTGAGTGAATCTTTCACTAAAAAAATATAAACATGTGTATATGTATATTAACCAAAAAATACATAAAAAGATATGTAACATCAGTAGTCATTAGAAAAACACATATTAAATGCACAATGAAATACACTATGAATCCACCAGAATAGCTAAAATAAAATGATTGACAACACCAAGTGTCAGTGAGAATGTAGAGCACCTGAAACCCTCAGGTATTGCTGATACAGATGTAAAATGACACAGTCACTTTGGAAGACAGAGCTGAAGTTTCTCAAAAAGTTAAAAGTATATATTTATCATACATTCCAGTAATCTCGTCCTAAGGAAAAAATTAAAGTATGTGGCTATATTATTTATAACAGCCAAAAAAATAAAAACAACCCAAAGATACATCAACGGGTAAATGGATATCCATGCAATGGGATATCAATGAACAATACAAATTAATGAACTATTTATGATACATGCACCTGCTCTGAAAAAACTCGGCCCAAAGGATTCGAATCAAAATATACTGTAACAAAAAGGTGACAAATATCATTTAAAATAAGCACTGACTGCAGTCACGTCTGCTTTCAAGAGATGTGACATAATTCATCCTAAGGCAGGTCTCCCCAACTCTTTTTTTTAACCTAGGAAACTGCCTTGATAGGGTCCTTTGAGTGCGACAACAGGATTTTTTAGGTCATAGTATTGAAGTCAAGAGTAAAACATAGAAAGGGTTAAATACTTTCAGATAAGGGGGGGATAAAAGGAAATGGTGGTCCTTTGCTGGCGACTTTGAGGCCGTGAGGCGACCACGAGTCTGGAAGAGAACAGACGTGATGTGGAAGGGGGGAGAGAGGGAAGTCGATCCCGAGCCCACGCTAGGGGCCCAGAGGGCGTCGGGCTGCAGGAATCCCACGTGGCAGGAAAGGACCTGAAAACGTCTACGATTGTTGATGACTTGACTGAAATGCCTTCATTCCCCAGATATTTACGGAGCCCCGTGCCGTGCTGTGTTCTACACGCCGGGGACACGCAGCCAGTCAATAAAACAACGGGTTACCCAGACTGCACATACCCTCAACAACTGGAGGTGCTTTTCTACCCTGGCTTGTAATGTTCCTTCACTGCACCCCAAACCTGCAAGGCAGTTCTTCTGCGAACAAACACATTGCCTTAATGGTGCGCCGGGGAGAGGGCGGGTAAAGGGCAAGAGATGTTCCCCACCCAGCAGGAGGAGATGACAATTGCAGCAAGGAAGAGTAAGGGCTACGAACAGGTCACGGCACACAGACTGTAGCCAAGGACGACTCAGAAGGCCTTAGAGGCGTGAAGGAATTGTTAGTAGATCTCCTACCTCAGGGGTCCCCAACCCTCAGGCACCAGTCCATGGCCTGTTAGGAACTGGGGCGCACGGCAGGAGGTGAGCGGCAGGCCAGTGAGCGAAGCTCCATCTGTACCTGCAGCCGCTCCCCAGCGCCAGCACCACCCCTCAGCTCCACCTCAGATCCTCAGGCACTAGATGCTCACAGAGCGCCGGTCTCTGGTGCCACAAAGGTTGGGGGCCGCTGTCCTATATTATGAAGTGGGGCAGTGTGGTAATACTTAGGGCTGCTCGCCAATGTTTTCGTGCCCCTCCTTTCAATAAAATGGTAGGATTTTGTGCCCCTGCCTCCTTCAAGTTCGGCATGGTCCTAAGGCTTGCTTTAGCCAGGGGAACATGAGAAGTGGAATGTGTCAGGTTCATGGTGTGTGATCTCTTTTGAAGCAAATGAAGAAAGAGCCATGTTCTTTTCTTCCCCTGTTGTGACAACCAACAACCAGGCAGGAGATGAAAGCTCCGTCGGCCAGATTTTCTCAGTGAGATTTAAGAAAGAGCCCCCAGCTAACCTGAAGCGGACATAAAGCAGGAGCCAGAAACCAACCTCTGGTGTTTATAAGCCACTAAAATTCGGGGTTTGTTTATTACCGCAGCACGACCTCGCTTATCCTGGCTAATACAGGCAGATTGAGCCAGTCTACGTGGACGTCACGGGAAAGCCGTGGCACCAGAGATGTCAGAGACTTTTAAAGATCTTTTTAAATAACAGAGTCCTCTGAAGGAACTAGGAAGAGAGTGTGCTTTCAGGTGCCAGATTGGAACAGATGAGAACATAAAAAGCAGTAAATTCAGCCCTGAGGATTCTAGAAGGTACGCAAGCATCATGACAGGTATACTTGTCTTTTTCTGACAGGAAAAAGTATACACCTTCATTCACAGACAATGCTTTTTATCCTCCCAGAACTAAATTCAAGCTGGATTTGTCCTCTGGGGATTTGTTTAAGGGATGGGTAATGGAGTGAACAACATCTCCCGCCACGAAAATCATAGAAACGCTGTGAAACTGGACAGTCCCTCCTGTGACCCGTTCGGCAGGAAAATGCGTAACCTAACAGTGAGGCAGTGACGGGAACGCCTATGGAAAACTGAGCCGGCAAGGATGGACAAGCCACTTCCAGGTGACCTGAGGGTCACAGGCACTCTGGTCACTTACGAAACATTGTCACAGATTTCTGTTTTTTTTTTTTTTCCTATGACCACCTGTTCAGTTCCTGAATATTTTCTTTAAATGGATTCCCACTTATTTCCTTAATTAAATTTATTTTAAGGGGAAAAAAATGGATTTGAGTAGTGTAAATTGAAAACCAGTGTCATTAGTCGTAAATAAAAAATCAACTGAAAATCCCCATAATGGTAAGTGAGCAGGAAAACAAAATGACAAATAAAATTCTCCGGTTTGATCTGGATATTGTGACTTGCCCAACTTTCTAACCCTGAGGCAGGCCTCCTGGTAAAAGTGGGGGGATTACAAAAACCATAGCATCGATCTGGGTTTTTCCTCCTTAACAAACCAAAATCAAAGAGAACTACAAAGGGAAGGATTTTAATACTGAACAATTCAGTGTACTAACTAAAATCATCTCAGGCATACTCTCTGTGGCGTGTGCCCCACGTTGAGAAAACACGGATGTGGTGGCCGTGAAAACGGTCCCCTCAGGTCTCTGACCATGGGTAGCATGACTGACACGCCCAGATGCTGAAGTTCATCACTGGGCCCTCACGGGGGACACGCTGCCCATGGGCTGTTCCCAGCCTGTAGCTGAGGGTGGCTAGCTACCGAGGCAAGGAGACGTGGCCTTCTTGAAGATACCGTTCTCCTCCGACGCCTGCCATGGCTTGCCACACACCCTCAGGACTGTGCTGCACTCCGACCTCTCTCTTCAACAAGGATCGAACTCACCCCACAGTCTGGACCCTCCCCCGCATCATCCTCAGTAGCTGTTCTCCTAACCAGCTCATTGGTGTCTCACCTGCCTCTCACATCTGCTTCTCGGACAACCCAGAACTCACACCCTGATATTTCTAACGAATCTTTTGGAGACGAGACGAACAGGCAAGAAAATGTCCCACTAAATTGTTTTGTCCAAGCATCGACTGTCTCAAATAAATCTCGGAGAGGCTGACTTCTCATCTAATCTTCCCCAAAGCAGACACAGGACGGCTAGTCTCATTGTTGACTAAAGTAAAAGCCTCAAGATCTGTGTTTAGGGATTAAGGAAGGCAAAGCTGACATTTTTGTGGTAGGCGTTTAAGAGCTGTATTATATATCCTCCCGTGAAACATTAGACAAACATCTACTTATCTTTTAAGACCCAGCTCAAACATTCCTTGCCCTGAGAAATCTTCCCCAGTCTGACCAGCCATCATTGGACCTGTCTGCCTCGGACTCTCCACAGTGTCCCATTAATGCCCATTTTTCTGAAACCGCTTAGCCCACAGTGCAATGACAGTGGAGTCTCACTTATGAGAACCAGGTCGAAAAGTCAGAGCCTGGAGCAAAGATTATGTAAGAAAAAAATTATTTTTCAAGATCCCTTTAAAAGATCTTGTGGTGTGGATGGCCATCCAGTTCTTCAACGAGTCCGTCATGGTTAGTTTTCCCTCCAGCGCTGGGGGAAAGATCACGGTGCCTTTGAGGAAGCACCGCGTAAGGCGCTGGCTTGCATTTAAGGGCCACATTGCATGAAAAACAGAACCACGCTGAATCCCTAAATTCAAGAATCATGCTCAACACAAAAAAGATGTTCTGTGAGAGACGCATGCAACCCAAGGCTCACGGAGAGAACCCCAGCTTCCTGTCGCCACCTCGCATTCCAGCGAGGATCTGCATTTATTGAGTGAAATGGCAGCCCTGGGCATTTCAATAATTCTCTCTTTTTTTTTTGAGCTTTATGTAAATTTGCTGTTGTTAAACTCAGGCCCAACTCTAACATCTGTTTCTCTCACTGAAGTCCATGTCACTGGACATTTCCTAGCATATATCACCGTGCCTGTACACAGCTGGTGTTAAAAACATGGGGGAGGGCAGGAGGAAAGAAAGGAGGGGTGAATGCAAGGCAATGGACACCTAACAAATTCATCCCTGGAAGGTGTCTTAGGTTGCTTCCCCAGAAGGAGACCCCAAGACGAGGATCTGAATGAAGGGTGATCCCGGCGCATGATGAAGACAGGGGAGCATGAGGACTTGCGTTAGAGGGTGAATGAATGAGCAGGTGACCACTCTGGGTGACTGGGACTGGGTTCTACTGAGGCTTCTGGGAGGTGACACAGAGCGCAACTCGAAAGTCTCCCATTCGGGGTGAGGAGGGTGGAGTGTCTCCCCACCGACTCCGCCCAGAAGCACACGCCAGCACTCCCACGTAGACCCTAAGGCTGAGAGTCACAGGCTTTGCATCAGGACACCAGTCATATATGAGAAGGGGGAATACCGGGGGGCCAGGGGTGGGACACAGACCTCCTTTGTCACAGAAGGGAATGGTGTTCTGTGACCTATTTCGATCTCTGCCCTTTTTCTTTCCACTGAAAAGAATGTTGTTCTTTAATTTCATCTCACCCAATGAGCACCGTCAATTACAGCAAAGATGTCAGAATTTGAGCATCTCGAGATGCTGATTTTTTTTTCCCTTTGCAAAGCATTCCTTACTTGTGATTGCATGTTGACAATGAGCCTAAACTATGTCACCTGCGTCCCTCTCATAAACACTCTCTTTGTAATCTTTGTGAATGACTATATGCTTTTAAAGCAATTTTTGAAATAAAAAAAAAATCTAATTGCAACATTCTAACTTCACTCATATTTTAAATGTATATATATATTCACTAAATATATAAATCTGTATTATGTTGTTTCCAGCAACTAGTTGTACACTATTCTTGACTGTTAACATCCTTCCTATGTAAATGTTTATACTAAGCAGAATTTATTAGTTAAAACAAGTCTATAGAGTGAAATTAAGATTTTACAGTCTTGAAAAGAATTCTCCCTCGCTGTTCATTAAGAAGTTATCATGAGGAAGTGTTTGTTAGATTAAAGGTAAAAATTAAAGATCACAAGATCATGAGCCAGGCAGACCTTCCTTTAAGTTTTCACATACATGCCAACACTTGATGCTATAAATAGAGGCCTGGAGAAGCTACGTTATATAATTCTGATTCAATGCCCTGGATTTGGGCAGCCTATTCTGAAACTGCAGAAATCAAAATGGAGATTCTTTTTTTTTCTACAAACGATGGAATATGAATTTTAGAACATTCATGTTTTTGTTATATTTTAAGCATCAGTATTTCTAGCCTGTTCATTGGCCTAAGCCCCAAATACATTTTTTTCCTTGCAAATTTTTACGCAGATCATGTGTTAGAACACAAGTGCTGATTAAAATCCCAGTCCATGTCAGGGGCCAATGTTCACAAAGTTCAAAAAAAGCATAGTTTCCTTGAAGCAAAAGCTGCATGTGAATCCCAGATCTCCGCATTCCTGCTGGTGGGGAGTGGTGAGCTTCCTCTCCCACCGGATTGATGCCTCCACCTCGCAGTCCTCCATGACTTATCCCTCCTATCTGCGCCCTTGAGCTTCAGACCCCTGCCCTGAACCCTCATCACTGGCCCATAGACACTTCCTTAAAGAAATAGCACCAGGTTCCAAGACTCCCAGATGCTGCTGTTGCCTTAGAGAACGCAATGGTGCCTTTTGTGGTAAAGACTAGATTTGCTTCTCTTGTGACTGACCACTCCACAGAAACAGGAGGGACCTTCACCCCGGATCGAGTTCAGATGTCATGACTGGGGACACAACTTACCTCCCAAGGGGGTATGCGAAGGTTCGCTGCTTGCACAATAAGCCTTTTTTTTTTTTTTGAGAAAGAAAACTGATTAGGGGTTTTATGGGGGTTCCCCGCTGGGCCCACATGAGGGTTTTCACGTGCGGTTTCAACTTCCTGATGACACCAGAGTAGGAATCCCCCCGGGCTGTTTTATCAGCGTGCTCAGATGTGGAGCAGGAGGAGGAAGGGGAGTGAAGCTTAAAAGTTGTCAGCAATCAAACGTTGGGGGGAAAAAAAAAAAACGGAGTCAGGCCCTTTCTTACAGTTTCACAATTAAATCAGGTTTTCAAATATTGATGTACTAATAGGTGATAACACTTGCAGCCACTGAGGTACCTGCTCCATGCCAGACATACGCTATTATTACCAAACATCATTTCAGTGGATTCTCACAACGGCCCTGGCCAGTGCCTTTGTTTGGGTTCTTCCCCCCCCCACCCCGCCACACACACACACACACACACACACACACACACACACGCACGCACGCACAAAGGAGAACGTCAGAGATTTCAAAAGAAGTCATCCATTTGAGAAGTTAGAGCGGGAGCACAGTGAAGGGCTGGGAAAGTGACTCTGGGAAGGGAGGACAGACAACAGGGTGTGCTACAAGCTGGTGGCCACTGGGGCATCTGGAACCCAGGCCAAGCCAGGCTCCCGTGAGAGATGTGTGGGACATACTCAGCGCTGCCCCCTGGAGGATGAAGAAGCTAGGATGCTGATCCACCAACTCCCACCCTTATCACAGTGAGGCGGCACCTGGGGGCGGGGCGTTACCTCCAGCCCCTCCAGCTGTGCAGAGAGATGCTGGTCTCTGAAGAAAGAAGCCATCATCGGCAGGTGCAGGGACTGTCCCCTGCACAGCAGCGCACTTCCAAGGCGTGCCACGGAGATATGAACAAGGCAGCCACCACCTACCTGCAGATAAAACCTATTCTTATCTCCCACTGTACAGATGGGGACATGAAAGCTAACAGAGGAGAAGTAATGCTGTCCGAGATCACACATATGATCATTAACGACCAAAGCAAAGCCCAAGGCCACGTGACTTCTGAGCCACACTGGTAGGTGAAGTGCACTGAAGGAAGACGGCTCTGTCACCTGCGGAGAACAGAATCGAGACAGATGTACGGGCAAGAATTTGTGCTCTGCCTGCCTCACTCCGAAGTCTGACCTGCCACTTACTGGCTCGGCGACCTTGGGCAAGACCTGTAACCTGCCTGTGCCTCAGTTTCATCACCTGCGTAATGGGAAGTAACAATAGCCCCTTACACAGGTCATTGAAATGAGTTTATGTAGTGCCCAGAAAATGCTATCTTTTTATCATTTTTTTTTTATGGATTTGGCTGACTGTCAACTCAACTCAAGAAGTATCTTGATATCTGATTTTCATTCTAAAACTATAGTTTTAGAAAATAACTTATTTGACCTGATTTACTTTTTGGAATCCTTTTTATAAGGTTATATATTTTTAAAATATACGTATCAGCTGTTCTTCCTTTTTCATGTCACTTTCTCAGTCTCTCTCTCTCTGTTTCTTGCCCTGACTTCCCAAATTATAGACTTCTCTCACATCCCCCAAAGTCTTCTCTAGGGAGGAAACCAAACAACTACAAAATACAAAAATATATATTTTTAAAAATACGTAGCTACATATGTATCTTATGTTATATAGGGATAAGAAAATTAGTCCAGCCAAGTCCAGGTTCTGGTTTATCATTTATTTCTGATCGCTCTCCAGATGAGACTTACAAGCCATGTTTCTCTAAGTGTCGAACTTCATACAAGCATCAGCAGGGTCTGCTCCAGGCTGTGATCAGGCAATGCACTGGGTTAGAGGAGGGCAGATGAAAAGAGGAGTCAAATGAGACCCAGCTTTCCTGGCTACTCAGTGTCTGGAGGTTCCCTGGCCCCTTTTAGTGGGTGCGGCATCCAAGAATAAGCCTGTCCGGGGGTGACGGGCTGCCCGAGGACCCTGGCTGCATTACTCTGGACCATTCTCCATCCCTGCCTGACTCTCCTCTCTCCGCGGCCAGTGATAGCAACGGTCAGTGCTCACTGGGAACTCATTCTGTGCCTGGCACCATTCTAAGCACGTCACATGTATCGACATCTTTAACCCGAGGACACCCCGAGGAGGTAGCTGTTGATTGTTATCCTTGTTTCTTATTTGCAGAAACTAAGATGTACCAGGTAGAAGCCGAGTTCTTTCACATTTTACGAACGTATTTCAAATGGTTTGGTGGGCCGTTTGTGTCCTGGATAGCCAGTAATAAAAGCCAACACTGCAAGACTAAGCTTCGGACAGCAAATGGGAGATGCTTCCGCCATCCATCTACTCACCCACAAACAAAACAAAACAAACAAAAAAACAACACCTCGCAACCTTGATTTTAGAGTCATTTACCCAAACCCAAGCCTCCCAAAAAGCTTTTGAAAAGTTCCAACGAATCCCATGGAGATATCTTTGCATAGTCAAACATAAAAAAAAAAAATTTAAAGGGTAAAGTAAGGTAGAATGTTGGCAAGAAAAAAAGAAGGAAGGAAGGAAGGAAGGAAGGAAGGAAGGAAGGAAGGAAGGAAGGAAGGAAGGAAAAATATAAGACAAGATATTTTGTTGGCTAAAATAGTCACCCCACAAATTGCTTATCAGGTGTTTTTGTTTTGTTTTGTTTCTTAATTAAGAAAATCATCAGGGATTTCAGCTTAAAAATAAAATACACCTTCTTTCATCGGCGGCTATTCTCATCTTCCTTTAACACAAAGTAACACTTTCTGGCTTCTGATTTTCTAGCGGATTCGGCAATAAGTTGGTCTAAGCGGAGCATTAGCGTCCTACCCTGGACGAGATCCTCTCAGCCGAGCCTGCACTGGCTCTGCGTCTTGAGGAACAGAGGTGTGCCCTGGAGGGCGTGCTGGATGCTATGCTTAATTAACTAATTTACTCAATCAAGTTTAACAGCGGTTTTAACGTTAATGAGACCATTACATTTTAACATGGAAATAACAGCTTCGTGTTCTTAGCAACCCCCACGGTCCGCACAGCACCTCCCTCTGCCGCCCACTTTGAAGCAGCCTACATGTGGAGTTGTGAACCTGAACGCCTGGGTGTAACATCCAGCACTCGTGAGACACGTGTACAGCGTCCATGTCGGATACAGCCCCCCGTAAGCCACCGTCCTGCCTTCTGGGGGCCCCCACTGTGCACTCCAAACACACACAGCAGCCGCTGCTTACATTAAGAGCCAGAGTTTCACCACAGGCAGAGTCCCCTCTAGATGGGAGTGTCGCAGGGGCTGTCGATGCTGAAACCGGTGTGCGTGAGGAGGGCAGGCAGACCCTGAAAATCCAGGAGGAGGAGACGAAAGAAAAAGCCAGGCCTGCAACCGGGATTTCAACTGTCCTGGGGAGACCTGCCCTGGGGCTGCCGTCCCCAATCTGAGTTGTATTTAATTGGGCTCCTCTGAAGGCCAGTGGTTATTCGTATAAACAGCCTTCCAGGCTCTTAGTGAGAACTTTTATTATTCCAGATACAGTACTTTGGAGATTAACTACAAAAAGTTTTACAAGATGGTGAAGGTAATGAATCATGAATTCTGAGCGGGTAAACCCAGCACGCTGAGACCAAGTACAGCTGTCTTATATTTGCTCCGTGTGCATTTTGCTATCCGTAATTTTGTCATCAATTTTCATCTTTTGTTTAAACATATTTGTCTTTTGGACAAGATAGGTCATATTTCATAGGTTTGATGAATTTTCTCCTTGGTCCAGTTTTACAGAATTTGCACTTAATTAATTGCCCAACCTTTAATTCGACAGACTGTTTTTAATGGCTATGTAGTTTCAAAAGCATATACACAGTGGAATTTCGAAAAAGTAATTGTTTTTGTGTCACTTCCAAAGAAAGTCGCAATTATTAAAATGTGTAAATAATTTGTCAAATGCGCAATGGGCAATAATTAGGAAATATCAAATAAACCTTTAATGGATATTTTTAATTTGGCGTTCAGCAGGAATATTTAAATAATGCAACAAAATATGTCATTTCTCTCCTCGGGACTATACAAGCCAACTCGCAGGGTGAAAACGCACCTTTCAATGACACAGACTGGGTCATAATGGAGGCGACACTCATAAAAGATTTTCTAGGTCTGAGCAGAGTTGTAAACCAGGACCCCCTCCACCTCCATTCCACAGACAGCCTAGGATCCAAATATCTGCCTTATCAAAAGCATCCTTCAAGCCGCAAGGCTCTTTCTGTGCCTGGTGAAAAGGAGAGAAGGGAAAGGAGAGAAAAAGGTCAGTTGTCAATTCTTTATCAATGCGCGAGAGCTGGCAGCTTGCAAGGAGCTGCCATGTTTCCCTAGCAACTTCGCGTGTGTGCCGATGCGTTGGGTACCGTTTTCCCCCTTGTTATTTTCAGGCCGTCTTTTTGTACTGTGGGCCATTCCGAATGTATTCTTCAAGTTACATGGACCTTTTTATGCAGAGGATTAAGAGGCTGACTTTTTTTTTTTTTTTTTTTGGAGGGGAGGTTCACTGAGTTTGGGGCGGCAGAAACCAGAGTTCAATCTTTAGTCAGACTACAAATAAAAAGCAGGAGGAAAACAGGCTGGGTTAGAGAAAATACATGAGACCAGGAGAAAGCCGAAAGTGTCCAGTTTCTAGAAACTGGAACCTCACATACCTGGACATGACTGAAATGGCGCTTGGCCATCTTTTTTCAAGAAACGGTAGACGAAGCTTCCGAGCAGACTCCGCCCAGCCATTCGTGTCCCGCTTTGGTTCTGTGATTGTTCCAGAGCCTGGAGTCAACATTTCATTTTGATTCATCTGTTCTCACCACTTGTTTACTAGTGGCGGGAAAGGGACGTTTAGAAATCACTCCCGCCAAGCTCTGTTCTTTAGCCCCACGACGTTTACTGGGCACTTACGGATTCTCAGGCACTGGGCTGGGCATTCAGCAGGGGTCTGTAAAGTGCCAGGTGGTACATATTTCAGGCCCTGCAGATGGGCCCTGGACTCTCTGTCACAACTCCTCAGCCCTGCTGTCGTGTGTTGTCACCGCCACAGACATCCACGAGCACGCGGGTGTGGCGGTGTGCCAGGAAAGAGTCACGCCGGACGCCGAGACATGGATGCCACGTCATTTTCACATGTGCGCGCTGTGATTCGTTTGAGGTCTTCTCCGTTATTTCAAAATGTAAAAAAGCATTCTTAGCTCGTGGGCCACGCAAAAAAACAGGCAGCAAAATGGACAGAGCGCACGGGCCGTGGTTTGCTGGCCCCAGGTATAAAAGCCAAGCCTGTGCTCTCACGGGACCGACGCTATGCAAGGGGCACAGGCAGGAAAGACACAAGACTACATAAACGAGGCGACGTCAGGTCGCTCGAAGTGACGTGAAGAAAATGAAACAGGACGACGCGGGAACGCGAGACTGAGGGGCGGCGGCTGCTCTGGGTAGAGCTGTCAGGAGGGCCCCCTGTGAGACCTGAATGACAAAGGGACCCAGTCCGTGGTTCACCCACAGTCCACTGTTCACCTGCACATCCCGAAGCACGCCAATTCTATTGGACAGCCGCGCTCGTGCCTAATTCTTAATCCCTAGACTTCCGCTGCCAAACAGCAGAAAACTAAGCAGTTGACTCCCCTGACCCCATTATCAAAATTGCAGAAGAGGAGCATGTGCTAGGAAGCATGGCGGCACCTATGGCCGTTGCCCGCTCCCAGGTGCGTGTGGAACACCTAATCCCACGCACTGGCAGGTACGCGTGCTCAGTGTTCGGCGCAGGTTTTCGGAGCGGGGTTTGTTTCTTTCCTAATTGAAATGGTGCCACGACCTTGAGCCATTTCCCTTCTTTTTCCGGTACTCGCGGAGTCTGAGGAATGATGCGTTCTCAAATCACGAACTTGGGTTGACTGGCCCTCTTTTATTTATATCCTATTGAGTGACATTAACTTTATTTTTCACAGCTGCTAGAATATTTTTTTTTAAAGAGAAATGAAATTATCGTCACGAAAATTCTCTTAGGGGAAACAGAATCATAAAGAGACTTGCAGTTCGATTTGTCTTCTGGAGGGACAGGCCAACGGTGAACACTGTTTCTGCTCATCTCATAATTTGCTGGCTCATTTCAAACCCAGTGCCAAAGGGTTTGATGGCACCATTTTACTGTTCGCTGAAGGTGTGACTTTGGACCAGTCACTCCATTCCCTTCCCTGTAAAATGGACTTGTGACCCCTGGTCCCTCCATCTCACACAGCTGCCATTAGACTCAAATACAGTTAGTTATAGAAAAACAATAAAAGTATACAATGTTTGTATGTTTTATCGTAATCATGATCCCTTACTATGATCTCATCAACAGTTGGGGCTGCTGTCTGAATGAGACCATGTTATTTTGTGCTTATCAACATGTAGCCTATAACCAAGTTCAAATTCAACTATAAACTCTCGAAAATAGAGATTGGGTATGTCATTGCTTCCATGTGTTTAGTGTAGTATTGTGCACATAATAGGCTCTGAAATGTGTTCCTCGACACATTATTGGGAGACCAATTATTGCCAAAGACCTTTGTCACTCTCAAATACTGCAGTCCCTTCACAAAATGCTTGTCCCTGTGAAAAGAGGGTGATGTCCCCAGACTCATGCTTTTGAAAGAGGATTCCTACAAAGGTGTTACTCAGAACCCAAGTCATGGAGATGTTTTAGAAAATAAGAGCCTTATGGTTCAACAGTGGGGGAGGGTGTACCCCTCTTATGAAGCCATAAAGTCTGGTGCTGGGCTAGCAGAGTCAGGACTTCTGCTGAAGGACAGACACCTGTGTTCACTCTGGTGTGTCACAAATCCGTTTGAAGAGACAGGTCTTCTTTCCATTAGCAACTATTTGCACTCCTGCCAAGAGTATCCTTTCCAAGTCATTTTGGGAAATGCTCG
Source organism: Eonycteris spelaea (assembly GCA_003508835.1). NCBI lineage: Eukaryota > Metazoa > Chordata > Mammalia > Chiroptera > Pteropodidae > Eonycteris > Eonycteris spelaea. The sequence goes on along the minus strand of PUFA01000066.1, from coordinate 4,411,771 downwards.
GGGAGAGTGTTTTGTAAACTACAGGCCATAAAATCAACTCGGTAGCCTAGAGTAGGGATGGCAAACAATGGCCCACAGGCCAAACCCAGCCCATTGCTTGTGTTTGCACGCTCTGCAGGTTAAGAAAGGTTTTTATGGTTCTAAGCGGTTGGGGGGGAAAAAATCAAAGGAAGAATTTTATTTTGTGACACAAGAAAATTACATGAAATTAGAATTTCCGTGTCCATAATATTTTGTAATTTTTTAGGAACAGAGCCATACCCATGTGTTCATGTCTTGTCTCTGCTGCCTTCACACTATAGTCACAGAAGTGAGTAGTTGTGAGTTGTTCCTCAAAGCCAAAAATGCTGTCTGGCCTTTCGTGGAAAAAGTTTGCCTACACCTGGTCTAGAGTGGCACTTTTTAAAAAAATTAAACTGAAGAGAAAAATTCCAGCGTGTGTCACATGTGGGAAGGATAGCCAGTGTTTCATGGAGCATTTGCTTCGACATAACATAGGTACACCATGCATGTGTGTCCACCCAGCCACGATGATCATAGTTCTTACTGATTCTAGGTTAGACCTGCCTATATCTTATGCCCGCAACTCAAGAAAGTCTACAGTACTGTAACATAAAGTAGCTGGATGGTGAGCAAGAAAGAGCAGACAAATGACGGATCAATGAATTCGGGCTCCCTACAATGTCCGTGTCAAGCATCTCACGGAAGGTTCTTGGCCAAGGAGAAAGAGATGAAATTCACCAAAAAAGCAGTTTTCAATGATGTACAGACTATGAATCCTTATACTTAGAGGGCTGGCTCATCAAAGACCACTTACACTGAGTCGAACAATATAAGATGCTATTGTTTGTTTAACCCCAAAGAAGGCTTTGTTCTGAAAATAGCTTTCCATTCACTCGTCCAACGTATGGTCATCAAATCTGGAAAGATTCAGAGTAAAGAGATGCGGGAGGCCTGAGTAAAACTATCACAGTGATCATTATAATAATTAAATAATAATTATAATAATTAAAGGAATATTTCTTCAACACCTATTGTCAGAGTTTATACTAAGTCCATGTATTTCACTAGTCCTCAAAACGGCCTATTACGTGGGGCTCCTTATCTTCCCCAGGGGGTAATGATCATTCCCAGGGATAATGATCAGCCCCCATCTGCAGATTAAGTTACTGAGGCATGGAGAAGCCAACAACACACCTCAGGTCACCCAGGGACTAAGAAAACAACATGAGATTTGGATCCAGGCAGCAGAACCCCCAAACCTGCCCTTCGACCATTTCATGATATTTTCTTCCACTCACGTCTCATCAATTCACGGCTGCTGGAAAAACAAACAAAACTGAACTGAGTGGGGCCGTCGTAGAATCTAGGCTCTATCATGGAAGTCATTCTATGAAAATCATCCCACAACAATCAAAATAATCACTACCCAATAACACACATATGACCCGATATTGCTAGAAATGATGCCACTGTACCCGTACTGAATTATCCCTAAATCTGAGTTATAGAGGCACAGCGCAAATTACCGCTTTTGCCTGGTACCCAACCCAAAAGACATATTTTTTTAGTAAACATTTTGGGCTCCCTTGCTTCCTCACGCCACATGCTGCCGTGTGAAGGCTACAGCCTTCCTCACGTGATTCGTCAGAAAAATCAAGGGGGAAAATAGTCGTGATCTGATGTCCTGAGCACTCTTCAATCACACACAGCCGCTTCCCCTGCAGTGCAGGGGAAGACGGAAATGCGGTGACGAAGTACCTCCCGGCCTGTCATGCCCGTGAACTGGGGAGCAGCGGGGCAGGTCGCTGAATGATGTCCCAGCTCTGCCGCACGGCCATCACGACGCGAGGTAGCAGCCATGCCAGCCGGCCCGAGATGAAAGTCTGAGCGCTCCAGAAGAGGCTGTAATTCTTTCTGAAACATACACGAAGTAGTTCCGTTGACGCCTACATGACACTGCCAGGGTAGCTGGAAAACCAGGCCGTTTGCTGCATGGACTCGAGATCAACGGAGTGCGCGGAGGGGAGTGAGCAGTGGTTTTTAAAACGTTTAAGTGAACGAGCTTTGAATAATCCCACAATCCACGGTTTCGCTCTTTTGTTCAAAATTCAAGAGAATTAAAAAATAAATAAATAAACATCTCAGCAATATGGCACAGCACCAGGAGTCCATTTCTTTTCTTAGATACCGTTTAAAGAAGAAAATATTTTTGTCTGTTAGACAAGTAAAAATATAATAAGGAAATAGTCCATTGCTTTTACCCCCCGCCCCCCGCCCTTCTCTCTCTTTTTTTTAATTTTTTTTTTTTATTTTGGTGGCTGTTGTCAGTGTCACTCTGACAAGAGTCTGAAAAATTAACACATCACTAGGACTTACCATGTGAGATTTAACTTTTGATAAACAACAAAGTGGGTTACTGCTGGGCCAGCTATTTTTAATCCACCTTGTGTGTGTGCTTTTTTTTATTGCTTTATACAGCATATCTGATTCCCTCTAAAGCACCAACTAAAAAATCTATCCAGCTGTCATTTGCTGCCCGGTAACATCTATCATCACACAGCCTGGCAGGTCTAGTCTATGAGGCAGAGGGGAGAGGAGACAGGAGGCAGAGTCAAGGACTGTCACATGGGATGGGGAAAAAAACTTGTCACAATTATTTATGACTCTTGCTGGGGCACATAATAGGACACATAAGCCTGTTTCGGTTTCAAGCACCCTTGCACGGCTGTCCCCTTGTCGAAGCTGGATGCAGGCAGCTCTGCTTTACACATATAATTTCCTGAACAATGCCAAGCACTTGGGAAGTGACAGTGACAAATACTGGAGTCGGTGGCTGTAGCTCTGCGGGCTGTTAGGAGCGTGTGAGTGTCGGTAATCAGGAAAACTGCCCTGTGCAGCCCGGGCGCCTCTCCTGCCCTACCCCTTTCTTCCTGGTGAAAGACTCTTCCTCCTCTTTGTGCGAACTACTGCGGACACACGTAGAGAACAGGAAATGGTGCGTTCCAGCCCGATTTTATTATTCTCAGCCATAGTTATCCTGCCCAAGGAGGAGTGGACTTCTGGATTCATTTGTCTCTTTGCTTTCTTACCCATTCCTTCACATGCAGAACAAGAAACCGATTCCAAACTTTCATCTGTGTCTTTTGGTTTCATGCCTGCTTTATATCCATATTTCTGAGCAGTTGGTAAAATTAATGTCCTGCCTCCGGACGTATTTGCAAAAGTAAGTGCTGGAGAAGATGGTGATTTTTGTCCGCGTCTGTAATCTAAGTCCAGCTACAAGCCCCCTTGGTCTTAGTAGCTTCATAAGGGTCTAACCTTTGGCCCTTTGGAGGGACTTAAAAAAAACTCCATCAACATTCTCTCTACCCGACAGACCATGCCAAAGCAAAGAGCTGAGCTTGCAACGTTTAAGATAATTAAACATAAAACAGAGGTCCAGTCCCGTAAGTGACTCTTGCACACTTTATGACTCTAGCATGGCCACACATTAACCCAGGTGCCCACACAGAGCCCTCGGTCACCTTGGCATCACCTGCCCCGATTCTGCTGATGAAAAATGGCAAAGACCTTAATTAAAGGTAATAGAAGCAGAATGGCCTGTACCTACCCAGGAAGCCAAATCAGAAATTACTATGGGAAAGAAGAAAACCTGTGAATAGAAGCACCTGGAAACATCAAAATTGCTCTACTTATCTGTTTAGAATTTGATAAACTAAAAGTCAGCCGCCTTGGTTTAGAAATATCCTAGGAGGTCAAGGTAAGAAAGGGAAAATGCTCTTTTTTCTCTGGGTCAGACCCAGCCTATCATTCAGTGTGCATTAGAACCAAAATTTCATGAGGGAGCGACTGCCCAAAGCCACACTGTTGGTGGAGGTCTGCACACCACATGCTTAGACCCAAAAGGGAATCTAGGCTGATTTAAGGGACGAAGACACAAGAAGGATCACCTGAGATTCACCATCTGCCCAGGAATCATTTCTCTCGTGCTACAGCCTTCCTCCCTTCTGGCTTCATGCCCTCCCTCTCTCCATCTTCTGGGAATTGCAAAGTGGGATTCCATGGGTGTCATTGTACTGGCCTCATCTTGTTTGTCTGCAAAGTGATTTTTTGAACACGTGGAATTTGAATATCTTTCAGCAGAATACACACTCTCCAGACCACTAAGGACCTCACCAGTCCCTCTCCGTGTATTCATGTCACCCATTGGCCTCTAAAGACCATTCTGTTTGCAACTACTTTCCCATGATCCTTTTGTATACAGCATTAGGAGATCACCTTTAGCCACCGCACGCACACGCACATTTTCCACATTCCCACATGGGACAGGATCAATCTCTCCCCAGCCCAGGCACTGGCACTGTAGCATAAGCATTTCCCTCCCTCCCTCCACTGCTGCCTTTCTTAAGTTAGTGGTAGACCAGATGTCTTTGAGACCACAGTCCCAGGTATGCAGTTGATGCATTGCTTTTCCAACAGGCTCCCTGTTGGAACGTTCACATAGCCAACTCAACTGACAATGTAATTAATATCACTAGGATGCAAACTTCGCTCAAAAGCAAACAACTCCCACCCTCATTACTTTTAGAAACATTTCTTTAACAGGTATTTACTGAGCACCTATGGGCCAAGGGTGGTGATAGGGTGGTGAACAAGAGTGACATCATTTTTGCTTCCATGGAGTCTTCGCTATGATGACTCTTTAGCTACCAATGTGAAATGTGCATGGCCCAGCAATACTAGAATATAACAGTCAATGCATTTAACGCAGAGACCTGACCTCGTTTGGGGGAAAAGAAAAGGTCTACCTTGGGAAACGACAGTGATGCTAGATCTTCGAAAATAAGTAGGAGTTGTCCAGGTTGGTGACTTGAGTGAGCTACTGAGTGTCTCTGCTGGGAAGGTGGATTGAACTCAGGTAGGTAGAAAAGCACCACATAAACCACAAAGGGGTTAGTTGGTGACGTTGCAAAAAGGAGAAAGGTGACAGCTTGCCCTAAATGTCATTAGAGGCACAGATCAAAGGTTGCAGAGTCAGACGGTGGCAGCCTTGATGCTGCCACTCCCCCCAGTGGGGGCCAGGCCAGTACATAACCTCTTGGTCTCAGTTTTCTTTCTCCTGAGATAATACACCTGATTAACCAAACAGGATCACATACGTAAACCCCCTTAGCGTGAGCCCGCGACATGAATGCAAAAAGTGCCCAGTGAATGTAAGTCTGATTTCTATTGTTATGTGTCTGGCATCTAGAAAGATGAAAGGTGAGGAATAAAAATGTAGTTAGGAATCATCAACAGGGACCCATCCAGAATTTCACTGCAAAGTGGGTGATCATTGCCTTCCAGTTGAACAGCATCTTAGAGCTCTGTAAACACTTTTACACCCACGATTCCACTGCCCTGCAATAACTTCTTTAAGCAGGAAAAGTAGGGGCTTCTATCTTCATCAAACAAATGAAATGAAAAATCATGAATCAAAAAGTAGCCTATTCAAGATCTTTGCCATGATGGAGACAGATCTGGACTTTGGGTCCTGTATCCTAATACACTTCTTTCAACCACAACACATGAACTCTCCAAGATACTGTTGTCTCCAGGACTTGCAAACCCTCTCTGGTTGGAGCTGGATTACTTTTTCTATAGCCAGGGTCAGCAAATGATGGTCCAAGGGAGCCCTGCCTTTTGTTGTCAACAAAGTTTTACTGAAACACAGCTATGCCCATTTGTTTATGTATTATCTGTGGCTGTTTTTACATACAATGGCAGAGTTCAGTAGTCATAACAGACCATATGGGCGGCAAAGCTGAAAATATTTAGTATCAAGTCCTTTACAGAAAAAGCTTGCCGATCTCGATCTATGTTATTTGTAATATGACAGCTCAAGAGCATGTATCATCAAACTCACGGAGGAGTGGAGTGCCTTAAATAAATTGCCACTGGGACAATTTATCACAACAGATTAGTTACCAAAGGCAAGGGTTTCAATAGTTTTAAATATCCCTACTATCTAAAAAGTCATATAATTGGCTTTTTGTGGTATTAGGAAATTATTGTTAATTTATGATTACCTTCTTTAAAGGCTTATTCTATACAGATATATTTTGAATACTTTACAAGGAAAATATACAATGCCTAGGATTTGCTTTAAAATACACCAGTAAGAAAAGCAGATGATAGGGTGAGATTAGTAAGACAAAGAAAAAGTGGAAAAATGTCAATAATAATTGTTGGAGCCAGATAATGAGGTACAAAGGGGAACACTGTATTTTTCTCCTTACTTTTGTACGTATTTGATAATTACCATAATAAAAAGTTAGAGTTAAACGAGAAATTTCAAAGGGCTGGATTAACTCATTTAAAAAAATTCTCATCTGACTGAAGCAATGAATATTTTTATTTTTGCAGAATAATGTTTATTATCTGAAAATACGGCACAAATAGGCCATGCGATTTGCTCTGAGGACTGGACGACCGAGCTCAACGTCCTACGAAGAGCCCAGGGCTCGTCCCCGGTCTTCGACGGTCTCTCTCCCATCCTGCAACCGCTCTCTGCTCTTACCTCTGTATGTTTTTTTTAACATGATATTAAATATTTAAAAAGTCATTTAGGGAGCTCAAGTTCACTGTGGTTTGATGTCTTATAACCACAAAATAATGTTGTTCTAACTGATCTCTCTGATCGATACAGACCAAAGCACATTGGTATGCATGGTTAAGGTATAACCCTGCCCATGTCAGGAAGTGCAGGTGACAGACAGAGCCTTGGGTTCGTGAGGCCATCGAGCAGAAGGAAATTTAAGGTGGAGTTCTAGGTTTCTATATATTGAGTTAGACTGTGTACATTTATATTATATTAATTTTGTTGACTAATGAAAAGAATATTGTTTTATGCTTGAAATTTTCCCGTCAGTGTGGGAAATCCCATAATAATAAACATTAGTCTAAGGAAACTGAATATGGTAAAAATCTTCAACGCATCACTATTCATTATCATCATCATATTCTTCATCCTCATCTTCTTCATCACTTTCAATGCTTTTGTCCTCATTATCATCTCTCCATCCTATCACCTTCATCAAGCTCTCTTTATTGTTTGTACAGAATTATCAATTTGTCAATCATAATTTTTTTTATTCCTCACAACAACTTCATGAGATCAACTAGAGTCGTATCATATGTGAATTCAACCGTGTGAACTGGGCAAAAAAGAGGAAGGAGGCAAAAATAAAAATGGCAAATCTAACGCATATCTAATATACCATAAAATTATATTTTGCATACGTGTCCTGTATTTTATAGAGTGTATTTTATTGTATGCACTACTATACATTTGTGCACACCCATTCTGTATAACTGGATACGTAAAACCACAAGTAATCTATTTTATCGGTTACATAAGGGTTTTCCAATGACAACATTCGCCACATCCAATTTATACTTCATGAGTTCATTTGAAATCTGAACTCCGAGTAAGCTGTGGCTTTACTGTTTTACTACTCCTATTGTAGAGATAAGGAAAGTGGGGTTTAACGAGCTAAATATCTCATGTGAATGTTTAGACACAATAACGGGTAAATTGTGAGATGATATTAAACCTGCGTGGGAACGAACCCATGCTGTCGGCCTCTGTGCTACACTGTCTTCTCAGAGAAGTCGAGGCTGATAACGTACAGAGACAGAATAGGACTTTGACACCTTACTTTTTGTTTATTTTCACTTTGTAAGCAATAGGGTGGCGTTGATGGTAGGAGGATTAGGGAAACCGTAATAGGAATTGTGGCATTTCATGGGTGATGCTCCTCAATTTTTTTTCCACACTGTGTTGGCAGAGAGACGCTTAGCAATGAGGTAATTCTCAAGAGGAGTTCTGAACCTCTAATCAGCAGCAAAGCACAATTAATTAAAACAACCGTTGAGCAGCTCTCCTAACCCATCTTCAACGTCTGCCTAGAAGCCACCTTCCTCGCTTTTCCAATGACTAGGTTGCCACCTACTTGTCTTCCTATTGTGGTGGAACAGAAAACCATCATGGGAACCAGGTGAAAAACGAAGACAATAAATCCGCGTCAGCGTAACGGGATTGTCTGCCAGGAATTGTAATATTCCTTTAAAAAAAGCACATGTCTGTGCAGCACCACATGTAGCATGCAGGGCTCTGCTGAGGTCGGTGATCTCCTGCTACCATGACCCCGACTAAGTATTTGCTGGTGGAATTCCCAGAACTGGGCAAATAGGAAAGCCCTTTGGCTGCGTCAATGGAAGAGGGCAGTTTGGGAGGGAAACAAACTGTAGGTTTGGCAGTAAATAAACTGAGGTCCTCAGATAGAACCTGAAGAGCTTGACTATCTTCCCAGTCTTCTCAGGGCTTTGGCGTTTTAATACCAGTTCAAGTCCACTCCTTCTCAGGGTTCCAGTGAAACCCCCAAGTCCATGACACCTCTTTGAAACAGAGTCAAGTATGGAATGCATATGAATTATTCACTCTCTTTGGGCACCAATACCAATACCGTTTTTATTTGGAAGAATAAAAAACAGAGCTCAAATGAAAAGAAAAGAAGTAATGTAAGGGGGGCCATAAAATTTGTCATTAAGAAAAGGACAGGAAAGACTCCAAGGTTCCAAAGGACACAAAACACACTTTTATTTATTAATGGAGCCCATATTTTTTTAGTGCCTAGAGAAAAACTAGTTTTTCACCATCTATCTAGAGAAAACTATGTCTGTGACCCTGGACACATATTGAGATGGCTTCTTGAGTTTTTCAACTTCCTTAAATGCATCTATAGGTGCTCAGAACAAAAACAGACTGTGAAAGTTAGGGAAATTTAAATAGTGTAGAATATTCTACCATTATGCTACCAATGAGTACATGTCCAGCCGTGCAATGGCACACATCGATCTGCTGTACGCATGGGGGGGAAGGGTCTCTATTTTCCTCTTGGTATGAACGATCCTGCATTTCATTGAATAAAAAGCATATCTGTGGCTCAAAAGATGAAACCACAATTGGTTTCAATGCCAGAGGTAAACTGACTGCTCTGAACTTATTGAGGATGATAAAGGACTGAAATCTATGGAAGATTCGAGAAAATCATCAAGCTAGAAGCTACTTAAGTTTACTATAAGTGACTTTCACCTTACAGATTAACTTTAGAAACCTATGCCTAAGAGATGACTTTATTATATAATGACAAATCCCCTGCTTCATAAAATTCAGAGCTAAATGGATGAAACAATAAGTAAACAGGTAAATCTATTTACAATTTTATGAGGGCTATAAAAGACAGAAAAAAGTGTGCCACGTATATTTCCTAACTCTGTCCATTGAAAGGACCAGGAAGCAAAGATTCCTCAGTAGCAATGAGCACACTTAGGGCCCAGCACTGGTTTCTAAATATCGTTCTCCGATAAAGAAAGTAGGAACCCTCGGCCAAATGGCTGATTCCAGAGCTATAGCAGGAAAAGTAAAAGATGGTCCTATAATATCCCATGGCACCAAAGTAATGACAAGGACATGTCAAAAGGACACAGGAACTATCTTTAAGGGATGCCCTGAAACAATTTCACCATCAAAATAAATAATAATATTAACAGACTAAAGTCTGTTGGCTATGATAGAAGACTATAAGTTCATAATGATAAAAAAATAAATAAATGCTTAAGTTAAAATTTTGATGAAGAATGGAATTGTGATAAGCAGGATAACAGCCCAAAGATATCCATGTCCTAATCCCCAGAACCTGTGAATATGCTGTGTTACTTAGCACAGAGAAATTTAAGCTGCAGATGAAATGAAGGTTGTTACAAGCTGACCTGACTTAAAACAGGGATTTTATTGTGGGTTATCTGGTAGGGCCCAGTGTAAACACAAGATTCTGCAAACGTAGAAGTGGGAGGCAGAATAATCAGAGGGAGGTGTCAGACTGATGCAGGGTAAGAAAGAGTTGGCCCACCATTGCTGACTTTGAAGATTGAGGAGGTTACACACCAAGGGAGTGAGAAGCCTCTAGAAACCAGAAAAGGCAAGCAAAACTGACTCTCTCCCCTGGAGCTTCCAGAAAGGAATATTGACTGCCCTGCCAACGTCTTGATTTTAGCCCAGTGAGACCCATTTCAAACTCTAACCTAAAGTACAGTAAGACGATACACTCACGTTATTTTAAGCCATGAATTTTGTAGTAATTTGCTATAGCAGAAATAGGAAACTAATGTGGAATATTTATGTAGTTTCAAAGTACCTCCCTGTAAGATACTTGTTAATTACAAAAGGAAAAATAGTAACGTTAGAGTGGAGAAACCCAGCAGACACCACCTCACCTGAGTGATCAAAGTTAACGTCACCGCGAGGAGACACGGTGACATCGTGCACCTCCTGAAATCATGCACTGAGGAGGTCAGAGCACCACTTCTGTGGAAACCTCTCCGATAATGCACAACACTGGCGGGATCAAGGGAAATCCTCGGACAAACCCAAACGAGGGGCATTCCACAAAACAGCTGTCCTGTCCTCTTCAAAAATGTTAAAATCGTAAAAGACAAAGGAAGACTGAAAAAATGACCTGGACTGGAAGAGCCCAGGGAGACAGCAAAATGCAACGTAAGGTGAGATTTTTGGATTATATCTTGAATCAAAAAAGAGGGGTGGGAGGGGGGTCATTCGTGGGACAGTTTGGAATTCCAGATGAGATCTGTAGGTTAGTAGTGGATCAATTTTAATTTTTGGCTTAGATTATTACCCCATATTCATGTTAGATGTTAACATTTGGAGGATCTAGGTTGAGGTATACCCTGGGAAATCCATGTGCAATTTTTGCAATATTTTAAGTGAAATTATTTCTAAATAAAATGCTTAAAAAAGAAAACGATCTTAGGCTAGGAAGGGCTGGGAGTTCGAACTCCCTTTTTAAAAGTCCATTCAGTTCTTTAAATAAGTCACTCCAGTGAACATCCATATGTCCATGCACCTTTGAGTCTTGGTGATCTGTTTTAACAATATATTGAGGACCCAGACGAGGCTTCACAGATATTAAGATAAAAAGCAAATACTTTAACATTAGACACTGAAGTCTTGGTTCTAGAGGTGTTCTCCCTAAAAAGTAAATAAGAGAAAGACTCGGCAAAAAAATGTTCTTCCACCGCTGCCCCCTTCTAAGTCGTTCTTCATGCAAATAGGGAACAGTCAAATTTCACCACGTTTCTCCCTTAGTTAAAAGCTTCCTAATTGGTCCCATGGCCCGTACAGCTTTGTATGGCTCAGCTCTGGCTGCTTCTCCGTCTCACCTACTATCTGTGTCCTCAGGCGCTAACTCCCGACATGCCAACCGTCAATGGACTGAGTTCTCTCTCGCATTACCATCTGTGCACCTACATTTCTTCTACCTAGAATGTTACTTCTTCTTCTCTCGACCTAAGTAAATCAATTGCTTAATGAAAGACAGCTAATAAACAGCAAAGTCAGGATTTCCGTTATGGTATTTCCAAGGAAGAGAATGTTAATTAACTTTTTTTTTTAAATGAGGTAGATCTTCAAAAAAAAAAATTGTATACACACGCCTACATAATTAAAATCTACTTTTAGTTTTAACATATTATATATTTATCTATTTTAACATATTACATATTTACCTATTATGTACCCAAAATGAAAACGTTCTGAAAAGATATAGTCCATAGTATTAACAACGGCTAATTTGGGGTAATTTGTTTAACTTAAGAAATATTCCAGCGATGACTTTAAACTGTGGCTACCGTGTCTCCGAGTTTAAGCCTGCCTCACCGTGGAGCCAGACCCACCGCACGAGAAGCAGCATGAACTGGCCGCGGAATTCCCCATGGCTATGCTGTGAGGTGTGGCCGCGGCTGACATTCCTGCGCTGCAATGGCTTCTCACACTTCTAAGTTTTCGTATTAATGAGGTGTCACATCCATCAATGGGTCTTACGGAGGGAACAACCCAGAACACTGCAGGGACATTACAGAGAAACTCGATACAGGGTCAAATGGATCTAACCCCGGTGTGTGTGTGTCGGGGGGGGGGGGCGGGGGGGGGGCGGTCCAGACTCCCGTGCATCTGGCGTCCCAGAGCCGCCACCAACGAAGAGTGCTGTCCCCCTAACAGGACGAGCTCTTCCCCTCCACGCCTTCGCAGCGGCCGCCCCCTCTGCCCAGAAGGGCTACACGTCGCACACCTGTATGACTCGGTGGCTTTGCAGAGGCGGCTCGCACTCATCCTTCAGCCTTCAGGGGGAATATCACCCTTTCAACACTACTGGCCACAGCAAATCACACTCATTTCCTCTAGTTAAATCGGGACCAGAGGGTCGGTGGCCCTGTGTTCGTGCATGCATTCAACGTTAACCCAAGGAAAGTTTAATCTCCCCGAACGTAACAACTCCGCCTGCTCCGTTTAGTTGTGATTCTTCGACTTGATGCCAGTTTTACTCAGTGCCTGCCCGCCTTGAAAGGAGGTGTAACTGTACATAACATATGCAGCCAAACAGAAGGCTCCTTTTCTTTTTTCCCCAAAACCCTGGGGTGAGGGGTGGAAGCGAGAAAAGCCTCTCATATTAGAGGGCACACTCTCAGCCGCTTACACCACTTTCCTATTCAAAATAAAGTAGCAGTCTAAGAGAGTCTAGCCCCTCCCTCTTCTAGGCACCTTCTGTCTGACCGTTCTGTCTAATTCTCTTCGTAGCATTTATCACTGTCTAAAATGATCCTGTTTAGTATTTGTGTTTTTTAAATTTGTTACTCAGTAAATATGTGTCGGAAGGGAGGGAGAGAAAGAAGGGAGAATGGAAGGAAGGGGGGAGGGAAGGGAAGAGGTAGGGGGAGGAGGGGAGAGGAAGGGCGGAGAAGGGAGGGGGAGGAAGAGGGAGGAATTATGAACTGTAGGATCCAGTTAATAGCTAATTAAATTGAACAGGCTACCAGTTAAAGAGGAAGGAGTTACAGTACGTGTTGCGTTTCTCCTTTCGTGTAAGAGTTTGAAATCTTTTCTTTTGCTCTTAAGTAAGCACCATTTGCATTATTTTACGTACAGAAAGAAATGGGACCTCCACCTGGTAATCTTTAACAACTGCTCCGAAGATTTTCCCACTATTTTTTAGCCATCACTTCCTGTCTTCACACACACACACACACACACACACACACACACACACACACACACATTGCAGAAGTCCAATAAGTAAAACAGATGATCCACAGCTGTTCTGGACGAAGCCTGGGGTGAAGGGCTGGAGAGCGTGGCGATCCCCGCCCGCCTCGCCCCGTCATCAAAACCCCCACAGCACCCACAGCTGCCAGTTGCATTCACTTGGGAAACAACGAAACACTGAAATGTAGAACTTCCCTCTCGAAATACAAAAGAGCTGTAGTCCGAAGTGCTGTGTCAGCAGTTTTACATGAAGCTGCCATTTCATTCCAAATGGCTATGATTTGATTACGAGCCCACTCGATCGGCGACTATGCCATGCTTTTTTATATTTAGAAAACAGAAGGTCTGAACACCAGCCCTATCCGTCTTAGCCATCGGCTTCGTGCAATCTTTCTAGGCAGCACCCAGATCCTACTGAAGTACTGACTTTTTTTTAACTTTTATGCAAATTGTATGTATAATAACCCATGATATACTTTAGCATTAGTTGTTCTTCAATTTGCGGAGATGCTGATTTAAAATATCATTTAACAAATTATTCAGTCAAGCATAATAAGGACAAAATTCTTCCTCTCATAAAATTTTTGGAGACATTTGGGCAAAGAAAGCAATAGTTCCGTGAAATTTACTGAAAAGTCTCTAGTTCACATCCTTTTTTTTTTTTCTTTCCCCAACTACACTACCGTGAAGTAGAAATGCCGAAGCACAGAGACGGCCCATCAAAAAGCATCTATCTAATGCAATCTTTAACAAACTTTTCTGGAGCTACAATTGTTACCTCAAAACCCACAGCATACATTTTTTAAAACAAATTTGATGCCATTAAAAAGGGATGGGTTGACAGACTGGAGACTGCAGTCTTCTGTGTAACCACAAGCCGGGCGCAGCCCAGACAGAGGCCACGGACATCTGCCCCCGCTTTCCCGCCGCGGCTCCTCGGACGTACGGAGGAGACGCCTCGGGGCCGGAGTGGGCCCCGCGGCCTGTGCTTATGCTTAATTCGTGGCCATTTCACAGGGCTGGTGTGCAGAGATGTGAGTTCTGATGCCCGTGAGGCAAAGACCACGGTTTTCCGCACTGACGCCCTGTCGTTTACCAGGTCCAACCCTGTTGATCAGGGACCAGCTCCACTCCCGTGGTGGCCCCTCCTCAGCGCAAAGGAAGAACCCGGAGCAGGCGGGGACCCACGCATGCCTTCTCATCGGCGTCACCGCCTCCTGAGGAAGACAGTGCGAGCACTGAACCTTTACAAGGACCGTGGGGCTTAGAGCCTTCTGACAGAAATACTTGTTTAAGTATTTAAGGACTGTGGATGATGAAGTCACGTGAACAAAAATCTCAAACTTAGCATCAGTGAAGCGTCGAAACCTGTACACAGAGATTTCTTAATTTCAGCAGTATTGACTTGGGGAGCTGGACGATTCCTTCCTCGGGTGGGGAGATGGCAGGGTGTTTAACAGCACCCCGAGCCTCTGCCCACCAGATGCCAAAAGGACCTGCTCAGTTGTTACAACCAAAAGTGTCTCCAGACATTGTCATAGCTCCTCTAATACCTGAAATCCCCCCCAGTTGAACCTCTGCTCTATACACACTGATACCTTCTCTTCCTTAGAGAGTCGCAAGTGTGCAAATGTCTTATTTCTTTTTACATGCCTCTCTCCTTTTAGCTCCCAGGGATGCTTTCAAACACATCGTTTGATGGACATGATATTATATACATAGCCGGCCTGGGCAGAATTTGGCGGAGAGCCGTGAACTCGGTGCTGTCTTCTGTCCTTTGTCGGGAGCGTCTTCTGTTTTACAACTGGTTGAATTATGCTCCAGCTGCCCAGCGGAGCAGCTGGAGAAGATCCGACGAAAACCACGTCGCTTGGTCCACGGAACGTGATTTACACCCCCCTAGACACTGGATTTTAATTTGTTATGTGTGTCTATTCAACTCTGCCTTCCTCCTCCCCTTTCTGAGGATGAAAAGCAGATTATTTAGTGCACGATCTAAAAATCGGTCGGTTATTAAATTTTCCTTTTCGTTTAGTTTTGAAGCTTTTATGCCTCTGAAACGTATTTACATGCTGTATATATTAAATAAAGGGTAATCCATAGTACTCACAGGATTCAAAAAAATGATGAGGTGTTCTCCCCATGGTCCCAGAGCAGAGTCCACCTGACTCCTCAAAAGAGGGAGACGTTTACAGCATTTGTCTACAACTGAAGAGCACGCTTAGACTAAAGTGGCAATGTGCACCAATCTGAGAGAAGAAGTACATACGATGCAGCAAATAGAAATGGTTCCATATGCTCTAAAGCATCCACTGCCATATCGACACTTAATGCATAAAATACAGTCCTATGGAATGCTAATCGGAGAAATACGAGTACTTGTGTATTATTGCATATATCACATATTATATATGCATTCTATGTTTTATTCAGCGGCGCGCTTAGAAAGCAAAAACACAGGAAAAGCACTGATACTATATTTTCAGCAATACTTTTCCTTGTAAAAATTAAATCAACCTTTAGCATTCTTAAAAATAAGATGCATTAATTTGCATAATCATTAATAAAATGCATGACTGCTTTCATAAATACGGCTTCCATATATTCGGTAGCTACTACCGTAGGAGGTGTGTGACATGTTTATTTTTTTAATTTAATGCTCAGAATGGCTTGGAGTGGTAGGCATATTTAATCCCATCTTGCAGATGGGGGAAAAGGTTCAGAGAGGTTTGTCATTTTCCAAAGGTCACATGGCTCACAAGGAGCAGAGCTGGGATTTGAGTCCAGTCTGGATGACCCTATCCTGCATGCCAGATCTACCTGATCTCTTCATCTGACTCTTTGATTATCTAAGACCTCAAATTGCTTAAAATCAAGCCAGTTTGTTGGGAGAAATCCCAGGTCAACTGCATGCTTACGACCTTGGTAAAATTCTATTTAAAGAGCCTCTTTGGTCATTTTAAAAATTTTTTTGAAAGGTCCCTTTCTCAGGTTCATGAAAATTAATTGCCACGTATACCATTTTGACCTGCAAAACAGCGGAGCAGAAAACATTTCTGGTACTCCTGTCCCTCTCTTGCTTTCTGGTCACTCATCTTTCCATGGCTCCCTCCTGTCTTCCGGGCAACCCTCACGACTCCACCTCCATCTCCCCCTGTCCCCTCTTGAATTTTGTCCTCCACCCTCACTGAGCTGTTAGGATGGTTCCATAGCGTCCTCGGCCTCCACGGCATACCTCACGATCAGGCATGCGCTGTTCGGCTTGGTACCTGCACTGTCGTAGGTGCTGGGAGACCGTGGGAAGACCGCGTGGCTGTCCTCACGCCACTTCTGGTCTAATCAGAAAGCAACAGACGATGAGTGAATAAAAAAGTTAAACATAGTATATTGGACTGTGATAAAGGCTTTGGTAGGAAAATAAAGCTGAGAAAGGGATTAGTAAGTGCCGGAAGGGGAGAAGGTCTTGTGAGCTCCCAAAGGGGAGCCAGGGAAGGTCACCCGGACAAGGTGGCTCTTGAACAAAAACCAGAACGTGAGGGAGTGCCGTGGGTATCAGCGGCGAGTGGGCACATGTGTCTGGCACGGGATGAGCAAAGCAGAAAGTCTCGCAGGTGATAGGGTGAGGGCTGAGGGATAACAGTGTCAGGTAGGGGGCCTGACAGCCTTCCTGACGGCTTCGATATTTACTTTGAGTGGGAAAAAAAGGAGCTTTCCATTTTCTGTGCCTCTGGTAACTTGAAGGCTAAGTCCTAACGGTCTCTGAGCTATTGTATAGGCTCCCTGCCCTTCATGCGGGGGTTGAAAACGCTGTCTTAGGAGCCAAGAAGCTACCAGAGAGACAAAGGGGGACTGGAGAGGGATAACCAGTCTGAATGAGGCTCCCATAACCGCTGCCATCAGAAATACGGTGCCTAGGCCCACACGTCACACATCTCTGGGCCAGCTGTGGCTGGCGGGCCACCAACAGAAGGCCTCTGTTGTCACTCAGTGTGTGTTTCACAAATGAATCAAGACGACGAAACACTGCACTGTAGCGTTTCTGAGAAACATCGTGAATAGCAGCAGTATTCTAGAACTTCTCTGTCAACCCCCATCAAGTCTCCCTCCTCCTGTTAGAGATTGTATGCGCCCCCTTGAAATTCCTATATTAAAATCTAATCCCAAGGTGATGGCATCTGGAGGTGGAGGCCTTTGGGGGGTGACTAGGTCATGAATGGAGCAAGTGAGCGACCTTAGGAGAAAAGGCTGGAGAGCTGGCTCTCTCTCTGCTCGCTGCCGAGGAGATACCCGCCTGCAAATCAGGGTGCGCCTTCTCGCCAGAAACAAAGCAGCTGGCACCTTGATCTGGGACTTCCCAGCCTCCAGAACGGTGAGAAATAAATTTCTGTTGTTTATAAGGCGCCCGGTCCACGGCATTCTGTTATGCTGCTCGAACTGACTAATACGCCTTTCATCTCGTTGATGAAAGAAAAGTTTGAGTGTATCCTCTCTTATGTATTATCAAACTAGCCGTGTTTTGAAAAATGATGCTTCCTACGTTCTGTTTCGCAGAGCTTACTGCGAAGGCTAACAAGACACTTCTTGCCTCTGTAACTCCTGCACTTCTTCAGCGAGAGCTGTTAATTTAATGGAGTGGGAGCAAACCTATACATTAAATTTCCTTAATTGTCACTAGAAAGGATCACTATCTTTAAATGCAGATGTAAACAAAAAAAAAGGAATTTTGTTTAAAAATGAGCCAGAGTTAAACAGAAGTATGGGGAAGATTTTCTGATGGCGTTAACTGGGGAAATGCTGAATATGCAATGATTTTTTTTTTACATTAATAATAATAGGAAACGGTAGATAGTGGCACCTCAGCACAATTCTAATTTAATGAGAAACAATAAAATAGTTTTCCAAAGGGGCCTATTTAGGTCCAAGAAAGGGGGATATTAAAGTTCCAAGATTTATTCTACTTTCGTTAAGGTATGCTGATACACGATTTCTAAGGCTATATTCTACTCACTGATTAGATCTCTCTCTTTATAATTTTCTTACTTGTAAGAGAATTAGATTGGTATTTTCCAGGCCAAATAACTTTTAGACAAAGTATTTAAACTGAATCAATTCATTTCTGCACAAGTAAAGGTTGATCAAAATCCTATATCATTCAGATAGCCCCATGAGGCATATTTTTAATATATTTAGATATTATTAACTGTAAAACCGTGGGAATCAACTATTAAGAAATGGTTTTTAGAGAAGAATTGACTATAGATAAAACTTCTGGCAGAGGACTGTCTTTGAATTAAGCCCCTGTTTCCGTGTGCGTGTTTTTCAGATTCATTGCATTACTTAATCAAAATGTATTAATCATTGCAGTGTTCGAGCAGTAGGCTATGTGAGGTCAGACATGATGATGATGATGATAACAGCGGTGACGGTGGACATTACCTGAGCCCTTTCTCCATTCTGGGCGCTGGGTAAGCACATTATAATCTTTGCTTAATTTGATCCTAACAGTCGTTATGTGCTCATACCTGTGTTAAGTGTGCCCAGGGCCTAACACCCTGACAGTCACATTGCCACTCCCATTTTACAGATAAAAAAAAAATGAAAATTGAGCAACCAAGAGTCACCCTCCTGACAGTCCACTGGGAGAGGTGCTTAAAAGGCTGGCAGAGATGGCAGGGTCCCACTTCTGGGGGACGGTGAGGCTTCTGACACAGGTATGCTCTCACACACCCCACAACATCTCCAGCGAGGGCGAGGCCTCCGAACGAGGACAAAAACAGTCCTTAACGTTTATTAAGCACCATTACCTGCCAAACATCATTCTAAACCTTTATTCCTATTATTCTCTTCGGTCCTCGTGATGTGCATGAGAAGACAGCAGTGATGGCCCCCTTTACGTGTGGAGAAGGCCGAGGCACACGAGTCACGTTTCCAATAAGCGGAGGCCCACGGACAGTGGTACCGCGTTTGACCTGGGAAGTTTAACCCCAAGCTCATGATCTTAGCCATGACTCACTGAACAAATACGTGGCAAGCACTCAATAAATTCTACCTGCTACCTGTTTTCTGTCTGTCAGCACAAATAGTAATATCCCTGTGTTCCTCTCTGGAAGGATTCCCACTTACTAGTTAACGAAGGAAGGAGGGAAAGACATCAATGACAGCGAAACGGGAAAACCCATAAGGAATCTTTCTTTCAAACCCTTGCTCTTAAATTGTCCTGTGTGAAGGTGCCAGATGGTGTCCACTTCAGTGACTGAACACGGGTCCCTGATCAGAGGAAATGAATAAATGAGTAAATGCACTACAATTTAAGACTTAAGCAGGGCTGATAATCTAGCCAACTCTCATCCCTGAGGGATAAGTGCCAACCTGATGTCTCTCTAACCTAAGCTAAGTTTCAAAAGCTGGGGACGATGGCTGGCTCTCAGCTCGTCGTCAGCAACACGCTCACCCTCCAGTGCAACCCTCACTCAGTGGCGCCCTAGCTTTGTAATCCACCCAATGCTACTGATATATCGCAGGTTCCCCCTGAGGCCCGTCTCCATGTGAATCCAGCCCAGTACCAACAATTAACATCTACCCAGTGCTTACAGTGTACAGACATCATGCTGATTAGTTCGCATACAGCATTTTCTTTGAAAAAAAAAAATGGAAGTCAGTCAAAACAAACTCTAAATCAAAAAAACAAAAACAAAAAACAAAAAATGAGTAATTCTCTGTCTCCACCTTCCCCTGCTATGGGACAACCATATACTCAATGTCGTTTCATAAAAATTTAAACACAGCCTCTTGCTAAACAGATTTGGCTGACCGCCTGCTTAAACTTAATACAATTTCCCATTACGTTTAGAATAGAATCTAAATTTCTGAAAATGGCCTTCGAGGCCACCCTTCTCTGTTACCTTCTGATGTCTTCTGTGTCCACCCTCTCGTCCGTCCTCCCCCCGTTTCCTGAGGGGAACACGCCGAGTCTGAGGGCTCTGGGCCTCTGCCCTTGCGGTGTGTCCACTCGCCTGGAAAGACCTTCCTCTGGTGCCTAGCTCCTCCTCACTCACACCTCGGTCCCGGGTGTCTCTCCCCCAGCGGCCTCGCCTCACAGCCCTTTCTGAAAGTGGCACAGCACACTCCCAGAGGTGGTCCGGAGGCGGCTTGTACCGTGGGCCTCTCTTCCCAACTCCTGGTCGTGCTGGTAGCTTAAAATCGGCCATGGCGGGAGTATTTACACCAGAGAAATTGGCAAACACTCCAAATTAGGGGCCCCTCCCACCCAGCAAACCCGTAGTTGAACATTTACCAGCCCACCACCTGTTACTGTCCATTCCCTGGGCTTTCTCATTTTCTTCCTAGCATCCATCAGTCTGAAATTATCTTTTCTATGTATGTTTTTTTAATTAATTCTCTTTCAGATACAATCGAAGGAGAGCAAAAAACATTGTCCAAATAGCTCCTTGTTATGTCGCTGGCACTTAGAAGCATGTGTGTAAGAACTCCAAAAATTCTTTTTGAAAGAATGAATCAATCCCATGCACTTTCTTTGTATTCTGTGCCCTACTAAAGCTAAGATTCTGAATTTCCTAACAGAGGTCTTTCACAGCTAAGATATGGTCAACCTAGAATTTTCTAGCAGCTACAGCTAGAAATCAAAACGGGCCATATGTGCGTGCCTTACCAGTCACCAATGAAGCACAGGAATGATAATTTAGAACATCATCTCCTGATTACCCTACTCTATGACACTTTTTTGGAAGCTGTGAAGAATTCACGTTTGTCTCTTTTCTTTCTACGTAGAAAAATGTCCCCCTTCTGAAGGGCACTTAGGGTTAACATCTCTGTCAGGATAAAAGAACCATCTGGCCCAATCCATCTTCCCACGTTTGATCCTGGGCGCGTTGCACCTTGTCACCAGCCAAGACTGACACTCTATGTTTTCTCTCTTTGCAAAGACTGATTCATTATGGAGGCAGCTTTTTGAAGACTCGCATTCTTAAAGATGCTTTTCATAGCAGTGAGAATGGGACAGGACTTTTGCTGGGATTTTCCTGGTGGCCCACAGGATAGGTAAATCACCAAAAGTAAGCCATGAAGGGAAAGTTGGCCGTGAGAGGAAACAAGATATCAACCCTTTGGGAGGCTGGCAAGCAGCATCTAATGAGCAAAGGGAGAGAGGAGCAATTAAACAGTCGGTCTGATTGATTAT
This sequence comes from Eonycteris spelaea, assembly GCA_003508835.1. Taxonomy (NCBI): domain Eukaryota; kingdom Metazoa; phylum Chordata; class Mammalia; order Chiroptera; family Pteropodidae; genus Eonycteris; species Eonycteris spelaea. The sequence continues at coordinate 4,390,412 of PUFA01000066.1, read as the reverse complement.
CCGAGCTCTCCAGAAGCTCAAGTTGGGAATGCCACTTAACAAAAGTGCGGCGCATCTGCACTGTGTAGGGATGAGCAAGAAAATATTAAGGCAAATAGGGTATAAAATAATATCTGGGGAAGTATTGTGGCAAATTGAAGACTCCATGAACCCCTCTAATAGGAGCAACATGTACCCATCTCTAGCCAATTTTTGCCTAGAAGGAATATGAAACCTTAATGACAAATCATAATGGACATTATTGATTGCCTCCCGATATCCACACTCTCCTTCTTGGGCCCTGCGAGCCACTTCCGCTACATCACTCAGGGAAAGTGGATCCTATTCCCCTTCTGCTCTCCAAGGCTACATCCATAAAGTCGTAAGCCAATGAGGAGAATTAGACTTGTGGCTAGCTGTGATGCCAGAAACTGCTGTCACCATCTTGCTACACAGAGCCCAGGGCACCTGGAGCAAACCCCTAAAACGCCACACCTGGAATGAACCTCTGCGGTCAGTTATGAGATAATTAATTCTGCAGCTTGAGCCCATCTACGTAAGGTTCTGTTTCTTGCAGACAAAAGCAGCCCCAAAGGATTTATTAAATCTTCCAACATCTCAAGGAAGTAAGAAATTCTGGGGTTTTTTTCTTTAATCATTTCGTCATTTAAATCGTGGCCACTAATTTTTAATATTGTACTGGGAAAAAAAAAAGCCTCTGATTAAGACAACACAAACCGAAATCAACTTCGGTAGGGGGAGGTGGGGCTTTTGTTCTCCACTCGTGGCTCAGCTTGCCACCTTGACTCGCAGGTCCCAGCACAGTCGCTCCCAAAAACTGGGTGGCAGGGCTGCAGGGGGCAGGGTACTAAGTTCCTGGAATGTCACCATTGAGCAGAACCTTCCTTCCTACCTGACTTTCAGAGCTTCCCTTTTTGCATAATTCAGATAGAATATCCATATCCAAATATAACGCAGCATGGTCCTTGGCAAAAGGGATGTCGGAGAGAAGAGCTTCAAGCAATGAACAGGTTTGTTAATTAAGTTTCTTGTAAGAAAAAGGTCATGGAAATGAGAAAATACTTACCTTATTAAAGTCCAGCAAAACCAATAAACTTAAATTACTATGTATATTAACGTGGTTAGTTCTGCAAATATGATCCATCTCTGTCTTCTGAGCTTTGTTCATAACTTGTTCCCTCTTGCAAAGAACCCCCTCCTGTCCCCTGGCCCACCCACGGTTAGCCCAGGTTTTAAGACCCAACTCAAAGCCTGCCTCTTTCATGAAGCTGCTGAAGATGAAGCCTTCCCAAACTCTTTCTTTACGTGTAATTGACATGTAGACAGTGTTTGCCGAGTTGCCTGGAGCCCTCTGCCTGGCTGCTGAACAGGATTGCTGGCTCCAACCAGAACTACTGGGTCTAAGCTTCAGAATTTACAAATTACGTGCTTTTCAAGTGAGTCTTCTGCACGTTGTAGTTGGGAGACATTGTTCCAATGAACTCAAAATTATATCATGTCAATGGAGCTTCAATCATTACCTGGGTTTATTTTCACATAATTCTCTCCAAGAAGGTCGTATCACCTCAAATAGTTTATAAGCTCCTAGAAAGCAATGACCTTATTTGATACTTCCATGATCTTATTCATGCTCTCTGAGCTGTGATTTCTTCATCAACAAAATGCAGATTTACAGTTCAGTGTTGTTTTTTTCCCCAAAGATTAAATGAGATAAAAAATAATTAAAACATATTGGCTCCTAACTGTGTACTAAGACACAGTTCTAAGCCTTCGATATCTTATTTCACCCCAGGGAAGAGGTGGGGTTACCCCCATATTACCTAGGAGACGGAACCCCACAGGTGTTAGGAAGTCTGGAAAAGCTCCCACAGCTAGGAAGGGTGGGGCCAGCTTTTGAAGCCACGTTCCCTTCATTCAAAAGTTCATGCTCCGACTCCTATCCTGATCCTTGCACAGACATAAATCACTGGTGATACTCACATCCTGGATGTAGTTCCCACAGACCCAAAATACACCAGTACCCAGAGGCCGGGCATGTTAAAACGTCCAACCTAGACCTTGAAACTGGAGAAAAATCACTTCGCTCTTCTCGTATCGAGAATTAAGTATTGGCATCAGACTTGACCTTGAGAGTACAGAACTGAGTCCCCTCTCAGAGGACACTGGGCCCCAGGAGATGAAACTCAAGGAAAGCAGCTCAAGTTGCAAAACCCATCAGGACAGAGGCGACCACGACAGTCAAGTGACCCTGACCGGGAGAACACCCAGCATGTTTATGCATCACGGCGGGCAGCGTTCTCAACCCCAGCTGCCTCTAGCCGTCACTTAACTCCCAAAAGTGTCAAACGAGGTTAGCATTCACTAACGCAGCCCCTAAGAGCCGTGCTGTTCTGGGAGGTGCTCCTCTTGGGCGTCTCACGTCCTATGAGCTGAGGCCTGACTGCTCCTGTCCCGGACTGTCTCCTCTAGGACATTCATACAGCAAACAGCCTTGGAGGACAAAGAGAGTAGCTCCCTCTGGGCAGGGGCAGACTTGTTTCCTGGCCAGGATAATAAAGATGATGTCGTCTTCCGGGGCAAAAAGAGGGCCAGGTTTGCTAGCAGTCCCTTTTTAAAAACAAACAAACAAACAAAAACGGGCTTCCTCATCTCGGGGTTCCTCGGCAGGTCCACGAGCCCACTGTCTGCAGTATTGATCTGGCCATTGCACTTCACTCCCCTCGGCCTTGGGAAGCAACGCGAACCAAGGCAACCACGAAGCTCACACCGCCTGCTGCGCCTCGTGCAGTAAAACCCTGCGTCTCTGACCCAGGGGCTGACAGCTTCTGCCCAAGTCCCTGGAACTCTGACGGGCTCACTTGTTAGCGTGCGAGTAGGATAAAAACCTCAGATCCCTCGCAGTTCTTAACAACGCCTGTGTCTCCTTCGAGAGTCCCTTCTCTGAGGTTCCTTTGACGGCCCTCCCTCCCCAGCTCTGCCCTCCTCGTGCTCCCCGGCGAGGCCACGGACCTCTGCCACGCGGCACGCTGGCTAAAACGCCCGGCTCGCAGGCTTGCCTGCCTTGCTAGACTCAGGGTTACTTCAAAACAGGAGCCAGGTGATATTCATCCATGGGCTTGACACCAGAAAAAGGAGAGGCTTCGTACGTGATCTGCACACGCTCGTCTTCCTGCCCCGTCTCGCTGACCTTGCCGCCGCCGCCGCCCACTCCTCGTGGCCTCACTGGCCTCGGGGCCAGGCACTCGCCCGGAGCTTCGCCTCACCGCGAACGTTCTTCCTCCTGCTCCTCCCCCCACCCGCGGCTCCTGCCTGCACGCGTTCGGATCCCTGCACCCCACAGTGGCGTAAGCTCCGTGAGGGGGCTTCTTCTGTTCCGCTCACTGTTGAGTCCTCAGTGCTAAGCACTGCTCTGAAACTACGTCCAACACGAAATGGGCGTCGATAAGTCTTCATCGAACAGTGAGTGAATCGAAGAATCAAAGCGCCTGGCAGGAGCTTTCGCAGAGCTACTCACACGCGGCAAGAGTTCTGTAGAAGAAGCTGTCCTTACGTAGCCATGGTGGGGACACAAGTTTCCGTCCGCAACACCCAATACAGAAAATATCACATTGTACGTCATCTGAAGTTTAATTTGCTTCAAGCCCCCTTCGGTTAGGCTGGAGGGAAACTTAATCTCGGTGGTTGGAGGTTGGGAGGGTGGGGGTGGGGGAGGGCTCTCTGACTCCCTGACCTTCTCTAAGATCATGTAAGAATCCCAGGGGGTGAATGCAATTCGCAACATTCAGAAAAGGGACTTTTGATTTTTAGGTGAGAGCGGACGCTGCTGATGCATGCTATATCCGCACCCTCAACAGCTACACACACCACACACAACGTGCGTGCACACACTCTCCCTCCAGAGAACAGTCTCTGTAGAGCACCACGATAACCCTCTAAAGTTCGGCCACCTTCCGGAACACTGAAAAAGAGGTTAAGAGCCATCCTACCAGCGAAAACGCAAGCCGCTCCCTCCGCACCAGCTCTGAGGTGCCTCCCCCGCCTCCCCCGTCTGCTCCCGCCCCCCACCTCCTGCGAGCGAGCCTCCCCACGCCATCCAGCTCGGTACCCTACAAACAGCTTTAGATTTTCCATATTTTAAGCTTGGAAATTTTTGCCTTTGGCCCTACCACACACAAGCTGCTGTAAAATGCTAAATGAGGCATTTAAAACAGACTTGTTGAAATTCAACCAGGCAAATTCAAAGTCTCAGCCCTCGTCTTTGCGCGGCAGGGGAAATACATCAGAGAGAGCGAAATACACAGTGATACCCAATAAATTACCTGCCGCATTAGAATAAGTCTTTGTGTGTGTGTGTCCCAGCGTTTAGCACACGGCCTGGCTCATAGGTGCTGAATAAACGTTTATGGAATTCGTGTCTGAATGAATCAATTGAATTTATCTAAAGTAAATTTACCCAAACAAATGACCTCAAGGGTGGACATCTCTGTAGAGATGGTTCCTCAGGATTCTCTCTCTACTCTTCTCCGCCCTTCTCTGGGCTCCAGGAGGCTGATCTTCTGCCCTCCAGTTAGGTTCGTTTAATGGGTACACCAGCATACCCCAGAGAGGGAGGAAAGCAATAAGGTACTAATTCTCCTCACCCTGGTCAATCTCAACAGTGTCACTGAGAGCCTTGTTTCTTGTTTCAGTCAGTGTTTGTTGTGGTCTGAATGTATGTGTCCCCCAAATTCACAGGTTAAAACCCTAATCCCAGGGGAATGGCATTGGGAGGCGGCCTTTGGATGTGATTACATTGTGAGGGTGGAGCCCCCAGGAACCGGATCAGTGCCCTTATGAGAAAAGGCTCACTCTCGGCCAGGTGGGGATGCAAGAAGTCGACAGTCTGCAGCCTGGAAAAGGGGTCTCACCAGAACCGAAGCACGCTGGCACCCTCACCTCGACTTCCTTCCTCTAGGACTGCGAGAAAGAAATTTCTGTTGCCTATAAACTACCTGGTCTATGGTATTTTGTAGTAGCAGCTGAAGCTGACTAAGGACAGAGAAGCAGAACAGGAAATAGAGGGGTGGGGGGGGGAGTGTGTGTGTGTGTGTGTGTGTGTGTGTGCGCGCGTACACACAGATGTCTGTATTTGTTTCAGGGATTTGACCTTATGCGCTTGAGGGAGCAGGTGGCATTGAACGATCTCTGTGTGGCTGTGTCTCCGAGTTTGAAGTCCGCAGGGCTGGCAGTCAGGAGGGAAGATGAATGTGAAGTGGGGGACAGTGAGGACAAGCAGAAACCCACAGGATGAGCTGGGGACTACAAGGGAAACCCCCAGCAGTCATGCTGCTCTGACCGTGGTGACAAGGGTGCCCTGAAGGCCGGGCCCTTCAGCACGGAGCCAACACCCACGTGTTCTGGAAGTCGGAGAAGTGAGGATGAGCCAGGGGAAAGTGAACCATCAGCTACCTGGGCCGCGGCCCCAGGCCAGGAGGTGAGCCAGCAGACACATGGCAATGTGCGTGAGCCACAGAAGTGCTGTGGCTTCACACCACCCTCCAAGTCTCTCGGTGGCCCTCCCTGGCCACCCTCCTCCAGAGGAGGGGATTCTGAGAGACATGCTCAGCCCAGACATGCCAGCACATTCACGGACAGCTCACGGCTCTGCCCCAAAGCCCCTACTCACAGCCAGCCGGTTCTCTTGCAGGAGCTCCGTCCACCCAGTAAATTCTCCTCCCCTCCCCACTTGTGCTCAGGGGGTGGAGGCCAGGGCCGCACAGCCACCAGTCCCAGGGCACTGCGCCATCCCTGGGAGTGTCCACACACACTGCCGTCAAGACACGCTTTTGTACATTCTCCTCGAGTCACCCAGCAGATTGTACCATCTGCCTCCTGCTGAGATTCTGATGCTGGGTACACCCCACTCTCGGAGCAGAGAAACAAACAGAATAGGAATGGGTAGATTTATTGCTTTTCCCTGCTGGAGATTTATTTGTTTAAAAATATTAATTGAGCATCTACAAATGGAGCACCCACATGCCAGAAAACCGTGGAGGAGGACAGAGGAGGAGGACAGAAGACACAGAGCCCCTGCCCAAATGAAGCTTACTGTCCAGTAGAGGAGACAGATAATAACTATAGCTGCTCTGACAGCTTCCTGGAGTAATGTACAGTGGCGACGTTCATTAAGTTCCTAGGACCTACTGAAGAAATTTTAATGGTGATTGATGAAATGTCATTATTATAGCACGGCATCCCGAAGATACAGTTTATTCTGTCTCGCTTTTAAGAATATACTCCTGGAAAAAAAGGGGACTTACTACAAACACACGCTATGCGGTTTACTCCGGACGAGGCTCTCTATATAGACCATCTCATTTAACCCTCATACAATGTCACCAAATGAGTGAGCAGAAATGATCTCCACTAGATAAATGGGGCTGGGAGAGGTAAAGTGGCCAGCCCAAGGTCACACAGCTAATAAGGGGAGTCGATGAGATTTTTATATTTGGTCTTGGTTCCTTATGTGGGATGAATTGTACCAAATGCTTTTGTATTTTTAAAAACATTACGATAAGCTTAATTGGGTAGGTTTTATGGCCACCCCTCCTTTTAAGCAAGAGGGAACTTGAGTGTAGAGAGGACATGCAGTACAAAACGGAGAAGTTGAAACCGAACCAGCTCGGCCTGACCCACAGCCCACCCTCTTCCTACTCGGCACCAGAATCCATAAAACACGAATGGCATGGCATTTGTTAAGGCTGTGTTTCATTCCTGAATACCTTTCTCCACAAATACAGAGAGAGATCTACATATCTATAGAGATATAGACCCACATATCCATTATATCCTATTCAACACATAATACAGATATTCTATCTAATGCTTCAAGCTGTTCTACTTCCGATATTGAATTATTTGCTTCTCCCAACCTCCATTAACCAAGTTTGGGGCGAACAGCTAGCTGCCACATAAGTCTTGATGAGAATAAAGTCTCTTTATTACTATTATTATTCCCCTAATGGTCTGTGCAGTATTGTACATAACTTTTTAGTCCTTCATAAAATCCCGTTGATAAACATTTGACAACTTGTTACAATTTTAAAACTTTCATTGCCTGATCTGCGCCGCAGCACTGGAATCTCACGACGTGGTGTGAAGGTGGCCACGGCAGCTTCCCGCGACGCTATAAAGAATTTTGCAGCCTTTCTCGGCTCCTAATTTATGACATGTGCGCTGATGAAGGATCAAGATTCACTATTTGCCATTATAGAAACAGGCCAACCAATTCATAATTTTCAGGGAAGCTGGTTTTAACAGCCCTATTAGTTTTACAATTCCGACTTTTGTAAGCTTCAATTTGTTATGTTTAAGTTATTTGCTCCAAGGAGCGCTCTTACTGGGGTCTTAAGGTCTATTTTGCCAGACAGAGTATAGTATGCAGAGAAAGACGATGGCAGTGCTGAAAGTTCAATTAAGATAAACTCCAAAAGTCAAAAGAAAAAACTGTGGATGTCCATTCAAGTTGAAAATACACAGAGCCTTTCCACCCCTCTTCTGTTTATGAAATATACACACACACACACACACACACACACACACACACACACACACACATATATTTAATAAACTGAAGATGATTTGTGCTATGGTCTATGGGCCACATTACAGATTTTTAGATATTGGAAACCAGATCCTATATCTAAACTTCACAAGATTAATCCCTTTGTCTATTGAGAGTTGGTTAAAATGAGTAAGATGTATCTATTCAAAAGGCACATTTGATCCTAGTCTACATCTGTCCAAATACATAGGCTTAAAAATAGGTTTGAATATGTGCCTGAAATACTTATTAATATACACATAGTCCTGATTACATAGTCATTTGTTTGTTCAGGAAACAAGTGATTTTTAGAGACCTACTCCAGGAGTTGGTAAACTATAGTCTACAGGACAAATTCAGTCCTCTGCCTGTTTTGTATGATCCATAAGCTAGGAATGGTTTCTACCTTTTTTAAATCAAAAGAACAATCATATTTCCTGACATGGGAAAATTGCATGCAGTTCAAGTTTCAGTGTCGGTAAATAAAGTTTTATTGGAACACAGACACACTCATTTGTTTACATGTTGTCCGTAGCTGTTTTCACACTACACTATAAGAGGTCAGTAGAGTCATGTGGCCCACAAAACCTAAAATATTTACTACCTGGCCCTGATCTATTATATTCCAGGTACAGCAGATGGGGAAAAAAAAAAAGCAAACAAACAAACAAACAAAAGCAATAGTAAAACCCAGCGAGCTCTTTCCTCAATTCAGGGCAGCAGTAAATAGGTCAAGTGGTTACAAGAAAACTCAGTAAAAAATACATCAAGTACAGACTGATAAAGTGTGCTGAATAGGTGACTCAAACACCAGGTGGCATTGCCATCAGGAACCTGGTTTTTTGAAATGGTGAATTACTCTTGGTGAATTTCCAAACAAAACAGAGTACAATTCTCCTTCATTTAAGCAGTGTGTATTAAAACTGTACAAAGAATACTTTGTGCTATATGTGAAATGGAATTCGGTTCTAGGTCCACATAATTATAATAAGGTTTTTCGACTAGCCGACTGCCTGACAGGATGCTAGAAAGCCTTGCAGGATGTGGAATAATCCTGCGTTGTGCTGGCGACTCCTCACGTGGCAGGATGTTGAATAACCCTGGCCCTCACCCACTAATTCAACATAGACATTCAAATCTCTGTGAGTGTTCCCAGGCTTGTTAGGAAAACAAAGATCATGGACCCTAAGCCAGGTTTTCGACAAATAAGGGAGAGTGGCCAGGAGAAAGAAAGGTAGGTAAGCACAGAGGAATGATCAGTGACATGCTAGTAAATATTTAACAGTGGGCTCTGATTTGTAGCATTCGCCGATTTTCACGGGGTAAATACTCCCATCATGGCCAATCTCAAGCTACCAACATGACATCATTGAATGTGGGAGGCAGAAAGAGTTGTAGACAGCCAGCTCTCCAGAGCCAGTACAGGCAAAGGACATGAACCTCAAATGAGCAGAAATCTTTACACAAGGGTGTAGAAGCAACCGTCTGCAAGAGGCACATAAGTGACACATTACCAACCCAACTTCCCAACCCAGAAGGACACGGAGGAGGCAGAGATGAATACCTACCCTTGACTGTGACCTCGGGGATTCAATTAAGGTGGAAGAGGAAGAAAGCACTTTTTAAAGCTGAAAAGAATTGTATAGAATTTGTTTACTTGGAAACAGAATTCTGGAAGAAAAAAAAAACATGAGGCTGAAGAGAAGGCAGCAGAGTGGAGCTGGGTAAGGAAATCTCCAGCACAGAACACATCCTGGGTGTGACCAAGGGTGACAGAGGGCCTCTCCCCACTCCAGACCAAAGCTGCCAGCCATCGAGGAAGCAGCATTTCAGCAAATTCATCTTACACACAGTCATCAAATTATTATAATTTAGCTTCGGCAACTACAGTAGCTGCTCAAAAAACACATTACTACAGTAGAACACTGAGAAATATTTTGCACACACAGCAAACGTGGCAAAATTTGCCACTTCATTGACTCTGTAGAACTGAAAGATCTCCCCCTTTGTCTTATACAGCTTCACTAATTGCATCATTAGTGGAAGGCTATTTGACCAACATGGAAGAGATAAAAACTACTTTTTTTAACATTTTAAATGAAAATGTAAGTTAAAACACAAAAATATTCATGCCTATGCAGTGCAAAACCATACAAGATAAGATAGCCAAGTGATTACAGAGCCGTCACTTAAAAGAAGTCAAAAGAACTTACTTTTTCATGTCCCATTGGCATGATTATACAACCTATCTTAGCTTCTCAATCTTCATAATATGAACACTCTGTGATAAGAAAAAGAGGCCGGGTGAATACAAAAGCTCACGCACAAGAAGAAAGGGTCTGAAGAGAGAGGGATGGATGTGAGGAAGCAAATAAAGGCAAGAGTCCTTGAGATTAGAAGTGGGGACCTCAGTCTTACCAGAGGTAGATGACCTCTGAAGGTAGAATCAGCTGAATAGTCAATGGCGTTGGTGAGGGTGTGGGTCTGAGGATAATAATGAATGCTAATGCCCATGAGAGGGTCATGCAATTAACCAGTGCACTGTATGACCACCCGAAATTTCAATCTACTTTGTACATGGGAATGAAGAGTAATATATGGGGCACAAAGAAAATCATGACTGGATAACTTTATGCCTGTAGTTATAATTAGAAGTCCCAATGAGCTGGCCAGGTTCTGTCCCCAGTTAAGGCCATTAGCATCATTTGATATTTGGAAATGTGGCTCAATCAGTGCCAGTCAACATTACAACCAAGTTATGCACAGCTATGGAGAGCTGTGCAGGTCACAACAGAAGAAGCTGCTTGAAGAACGGTCAGAGGGATGCTTGAATCCTGGCTTCCCATTTCATACAACCTCATCGTATGATACTGAACTCTCTGAGCCTCAGTTTCCTCACCTGTAAAAGGGAGACTAAACAGTACCTACATCCTAGAACTGATGTGTGGCTTAGATTCGACAACGCAGGGAAGCGGTTAACACGGAGGAAAAGAGAAAGCCCTCAGGCTGAGAAAAAAGCAAGCTCTGGCAGCAGGAAGCAATTCTCAGGGGTGTAAGAATGTGGGGCGATGGGGAGGGCAGACAAGAGCTCCTGGAGGAAAAGCGGCAGTTTAACAAAGACCTGAAGAAAGGGAGTGAGCTTTGCCTATATTCGGGGGCGGGGGGGGGTGCGGACTTCCCCGGCAAAAGGAACAGCGAGAACAAATGCCCTGACGTAAGGACATGTCGAGCATGCGAGCAGAAAATAAGGAGGCCAATGTGTCTGGAGCAGGAGAGGGCGGGCAGGTTTTGAGAACGAGTTGGTAGCCACAAGGGAAGGCAGATGGAGGACCACATGAGCCCCTGCAAGGGCTTTGGGCAGGGCGAGGCGGAAGGCCAGTGGAGGGCTTTGAGCACCAAGCCTGACTTAAGTTTAGAAAGGTTCCTTGGGCTGTTATTTGGATATATATTATGTATATTTAGATAGAAGGAAGATAGATAGATAGATAGATAGATAGATAGATAGATAGATAGATAGATGGATAGATGGATAGATGGATGATGGATGATGGATAGATGGATAGATGGATAGATGGATGGATGGATGGATGGATGGATGGATGGATGGATGGATGGATGGATGGATGGATAGATATAGATAGATGGATGATGGATGGATAGATAGATACAGAGATACAGATACATAGATATGGAGCCAAGACAAGAACAGGAACACCAGTAAGAAAAGCACAGCAAAACATGAGGCAGGGATGAAGATGGCTTGGGTTGAGGTACAGCAGAATCCAGAGGCTCCAATGACATCACCAGGAGTCCATTTTTCTCCATGTCTCTCCTCTACTTTTCTCTATTGGCTTCACCGTCCCAAGAGGAGACAAAACTACCAGGAGTAACTCCAAGATTACATTCAGCCAGCAAAGTGACCCCAAAAGAAAGACAGTCCCTTCATCACTAGTAAGAGTAAGGACCCAGGACCACGTCTCTGTGGCCTTGCTTGGGTTGCCTAGGCAACTATAAATGAATTCCTGCATCCATGATGATGGGGTATGTTGATGAGCCAAGTCTGGGTCACACGCCCATTCCTGGAAGCCCCACAGTAATCATGTACTCCAAGAGAGGCGGGGAGGACGTTCCCCAAAACAGAGTCTGGTAGAGAGTGTAAAGGACAATCTCTATCCTCCTTTACACAGTAATAGAGTTTCTAGCTGAACACATGGCTACATAAAGTCCATATTCCCCAGCCTTGCCTGCATTTGGGTAGGGTTATGTAGTCACATGATGTGTGAGCAGGAGTGATAATGTACAACTTGTATATTTTGCTCTTAAAAGAAGGTGCTATCTACTTTCCCCCACCCTCTGGCTGGAATGCAACCCCAATGATGGTGATCCTGGGCCATAAGAACAATAGAAGCACCCCAATAACAGAAGTAGTGGGATCGAAGAACCGGGGCTCCTACCAGATTTTAAGAGCAGTCCTCATGATGTGGACTTCTAGTCCCATGATACAGAAATTAAATGATATTGTTTTCATTCACCATTTTGAGGAGCCCGTTCAAAGCAGACCATAACCTTAATTTACACAGGATTTGAGTTTTATTATCACAAGGAGGAATGAAGAATGGAAAGAAAGAAAAAAGCCAGCAATGATCTTCATAGGCAGCAGACAGTAGGATTGTTAATTCCAGAACTTTAACCGCCTCTGATGTGGTGTTTTTCCATAGTATTTCACAGTTCTGCACAAGTTCTATCCCACTCAAGATCTATTGCATCAAACAAAGCTTTGAGCCCTTTTCATTTACAAATGTAACCAACCTTGCTTAATCCTGGCATTACATCCTCACGACTGAACTTGTCGGTGGCATTCCCAGAGCCCTTCTGAGATCCGGAAGAAATCACTGGATTGTTGAGTTAAAATGAGCCAATGCATTCGGAGCAGAGCCCAAGATCCCGTGAGAATAGAAAGGGGGCAAATTACAAAAATCTGATGATCATATCGCTCCTGAAAGATTTCATTCAAAGGCAAGAGTGAAGATTCTTGCTTCTCTGACAAGAGAGAAAAAAGCAGAACAGACCATAAACAAGTGTATTTTGTCTAATGAACAAAGAGGCAAAGATGCTTCTTATACCGAGAGAAATAAAATTTTTATCTCTATTATCTTTAGGTATGAATAAAATTTCCCTTTCTCTAACATTTTGTCATCCAATGCATTCCTATGTACAAGCAAAAGGAGACTCCATTCATTTGTGTAATTATTTTAATATTATAAATTTTAATTATATATTATATAAAATACTATCATATGAATCCCAATAACTAACCTTCATTAAGTGCCCACTCTGTGCCTTCAATCCATTTTGGGCACCGTATTTCCAAACCACTTTGTCAAGTACTTGTAATTAACATCATAATAACAATAAGAAGACTGACCCACAAACCAGGCAAATAGCTGGCCAGGTCACTCAGCCAGGGACTGGCTGGTCCAGAAATCAAAGCCAGAACCTACAACTTTAAACTTTCTCCTTCGTGCTCCTTAACCACCCATGGGAGACACAGAGAAGTGCCGCCAGCTCTTCCTTCGAAGAAGGTTTTCTCACCCATCTTCTGGAGAAAGCAGAAAGCCTCAAGGTTATGCCCTGCCAAGCGCAACCTCCCCACAGACACCAAGGTGTAAAGTCCTGCAATGTTGACCCAACGCAGGACACTCTGAGGGACAACACACACCACAGAGCTCCCTCTGTAGGGTCGGGCAAGGCTGCAGCCCGTGCCACAAGCCCACTTCTGTCCCTGTCCAGTCTTGGCCCCCTCACTCCTCCCTCAGTGGAGGTCGATTTCAAACACACATCTCAACCCGTAAACAACATCTCTGTGCCTGCGGCTGCCACTCATGTCACCAACTTTACCAACGGAGATGTTTATTAGACAAACGAACAAATGAATATGTGGTGATATGATAAATACATTATTTAAGCCTTGGGCTTTGTACAACAATTCATCCAAAAAATAATCTCCCTTGTGTTCCAAGCTCCTCCCTAGACAAGAACAAAACAGAGAAGGTCTCCATCCTCAAGATGCTGGTGGCATTCGTTGGGCTGAGATCAGTAGTTCTCAATCTTGTCCGTGCGTGAGAACCCCCGAGGAACTTCTTTGTGGTTTTGTTTATTTGTTTGTATGAACCATGCCCAGGTCCCACTGGAACTGGATAAGAATAAGGTGAAGGCAGAGAACCGTAAGGCTAGGTGACTTACACCAGGACGTCTCAAACCTTTCCAGGTCTGTGAGTCACGTAGGGTGCGGTTAAAAGGCGGATTGATTCGGTAGGTCTTGGGTGCCAGTGCTGGCGCCAAACCACACTGGACGCAGGAGAGGCAAGGAAGCGTAAAATAAGCACCAACAGGAATGTCTAAAGCCCCCGCCATACAACTCGCAATCATGTGATGATTTTACATGACAGATACAGACCCTGCACATCAAGATATTACCGGTGACCTGTAAGCGTGAATATCGTGGACGAGAAGGATATAGAACACCAAACCATCTCTCCTTACACCACTTACACATTCAAATCGAACTTCCTCTAGTTAACTTTTTGCTTTTAGATGCTAAGGTCACAGATTGTGTGTGTGTGTGTGTGTGTGTGTGTGTGTGTGTGTGTGTGTGTGTGTGTGCAATTCCGAAGGTATCAGGACTTTTCTTCCTCTAAACACAGTCATCTTCACAAACAACTTTGACAATACACTTTCATTTTGTCAGAGTTGCTTGGGATGAAATGTGCTCAGCCATTAAAAGGTGGGAAAGTGTCCTGCTGCTGTGTGTATGAGAGAAGGCCACTGTTTTGTCATATGTCAGCTACCCATCAGTCGAGGCAGAGAAAGCGATTGGTACATGATAGGGTCGGTAAGAAGCCCTCCAAACCTTAATTATCAGAGTGCCCCCAGTTTCGCTGGGCTTGTCAGTGGCTCCTGACAAGCTCAGAGGCAGACGAAAAGACAACAGCATGTCACCAACTGGTTAATTAGCAGAGAGCAGAAAGCAACCTAAATTACAAGCCCGAGAAAATATGCCGCAGAGCTGCTTCTGTATATTGGATTTAAGCAACACGTGCAGGGGGAAGTGGTGAATATTCCAAAAGTATCTCAATTGTTCTTCTGGGGCAACACTGGCAGACAGGAAGGCAAGTAGTTTTTTTTTTATTCCTCAGAGTGACTGAAGACCTACTGTGTGTCCGGTCTATATATATATATATATATATATATATATATATATATATATAGACCGGACACACAGTAGAATATAATGCGGCTGGTCGATTCATTCTTTCTTTCACATATTCATGCTACAGATAGGTACTGTTATCTAGCACCTGCTACCTCCAGGCACTGAGCTCGATTCTAGGTATGTGGTTATTAAAAACAAAGGCACATGGCAACACGTGCTACGACACAGATGAACCTTGAAGATGTCATGCTAAGCGAAGTAAGCCGGTTGCAAAACAACAAATATTGTCTCGGTCCACTTTCATGAGGTACCCAGAACAGTCAAATTCATAGAGACAGAGACTAGAACGGTGGCCGCTAGGGGCTGGGGGCAGGGGGGCAGGGAGTCAGTGCTGGAGGGGTACGAGAGTGTCGGTCTGGGGAACATGAAAACATTCTGGACGTGGACAGGTGATGGCTGTGCAACAGTGTGAATGCATTTAATGCCACAGAACTAACCACTTAAAAATGGTTAAAATGGTAAATTTCATGTTAAGACTATTTCTCATGATTTTTTCTAAAAAATTTTTAAAGAAAGAAAAAAAACACGTGGACGTGATTCCTGCTTTCGTAGTGATGACAGTCTTTTGCGAAGATAGACATGAAATGAACTGAGAAGTTAATTTTTACCTCTGCACGGTAAAACTGCTTGATGAGGACAGGTCTCTCTCATCTGGGTCAATGTAACTAATATTCTGAAATGCAGAAACGACTGTGATATAATTTGCTTTATGGACGCATCCTTTACAAATGAATCTCTTTAAATATCGAACTCTTGAGTATGTCAAAGGTTTATAGATAAATCATTCGCTATATCACCAAGCGGCCTAAAGGCAGAGAATTTTCAAGATAAAGTGTGATGAGGCAGTGCCCATTGATGATCAATCAGACATTACAATAATCATCTCGGTAATTACAATGGAAACTAATAGAAAAAATGATTTAACTCATAAAAGTTTACTATATAGCCAGTCTTACACACACACATGCACCTATAAAATGATGCCACGAAAAAAATCTATATGACACTGCATGGCTTGCATATTTAATAGACGCAGTTACTGCTTGTGAGCATAATGTTCCATATTTACTTGTCCAATATTCCTGCTCCCGCTGATTATGTGAGCATGGGTGTTTTTCAAAGTATAAAAACAGCATCACTTCAATACCCACTGCTATTGTGCAAAGGGTTTAAACTTTGGTGCCTTTGTTTTAAAAAAAAAAAAAACCTTAGCAAAAGCTCTCATTAAAATGTAGAGAAGATAAGCATCCAAAAATTTAACTTGGAACTTGCGTTTAAAAAAAAAAAAAAAACTACACAAAGCCTTTTGGATGGAACACTGTGCTTTTTCCTCTGACAATGTGGCAAACTTTCAGCTTTTCCTGGGATATTTTTCAACTCCTTTAAACACCTGAAGGGTTTCTTGCGTGTTGGATTGGTTGGCAGGGAGGGTGGGAGTAAAAAGAAAAACAGCAGAGAAGAGGGAAAAAGAAAGGATACCTTTTAGATTAACCCGCCCGATCATCACATCCCTTCGCAGTGACTTTATCAGGTCTAAAGCAAAGAAAATAACTGCCAAGATAATTAACAATTCTGGTTTTTTTAAAAAAGCTGAAGTTTATTATCTAAAGGGCAGGCTGCTCTTTAAATTAAAGATGATATCTCAGGCATTTACAGCAATATATGTTATAGCCACCGATGTTATACATAAATATATAGGTCAGGAGTCCTCTCCCGACTGTCTGGAAGAGCCGGGCAGGTGAAATAATTGAGCGGAACGGGCTGGGGAGAAGCAAAGGTGAACTAGAGGGAACATGCTCCTACGAAAACGGGCAGATGCTTCTCGGCCAACGGTGTCCAGGCAGATGTGGCCCCATACAGACAGAGCTTCCAATTTCAGAAGAAGGCAGAATTTCTCGTTTTCATGTCAAAGCTGCTATTGTTTGCATATTGACACACGCAATTAATTTTTAATGCGTAATTTTATCATTGCTCTGCGGGCTAAACAAAATGTATCTGCAAGCTGAATTTTCTGGGGACCACGAATTTTGACCTACGACCTAGTTGATCCCCGTTCCCAAACACTGTGGTGGGAAAACATTCGGGGGCGGGGGGGGGGGGGACATTCGGATTGCAGAAGCGGTCCTGAGTGCTGGTGACAAACTGGGTCACCACGACGAGGCCTTCAGGAGCGCCCTGCCAGGCAGGGGATTTCATGACCTTGACCTCGGATGCTCCACATGCTCCTTGCCCTCCACATCCCATCACAGCCCAGACAGGAGGAAGGTTGTGTCCAGGCCACTTTCTAGATTGTACAATTGGCGTTTGGTATGAGGACCAGAGTCCCTGAAGACAGAAGCAAATTAAAAACAAAATTTTGAGAAGTATCTTTGGCAAAGGAGATAAAGGTAACCCCTCTAGCTAGTTCTGGCCCAGTTTCAAATGAACAGATTCTTTTTTTTTTTTTTTTAACCAAAGAGCTACCTAGTGAAGGAGGATGAGAGAGATATCTGACATCCTACAGATACACTCTTAAAATTAAAAAAAAAAAAAAAAAAAAGAATTTAAAAATTTAAAAAACACTCTCTTTTGATATGCCCAAATTTTCCAAATTCGGCTACCAGAGTCCCAAACTCACAGGTCTCAACGAAAATCTGCCTTTGACATGGTTTGGTTTGACTAGTTCGGGTTTGTGTTTTGTTCCGGTTTTAGTTCACCGTTTTGGAGTATGCGCTCTCCGGTGCTCCCATCTGTCTTAAACCCAGCTGAGGCCCACGTGTGTGTCACCTGCCCAGCCTGTGCAGGTATTTGAATTTGCTGCTTTGGGCCTTTATTCCTTTTCTTCTCTTCATGACCATATTTGCTCTTCTAAAAAGAAACCAACCTCAGAATGAACTCTCAGGTCAAAAGCCATACATCTGGACCAATCGCACAAAAATAGACCTTCTGTGTGCAGAATGGCACTGATGATGAAATAGTGCGTGAAGAAGTGGGGCGAGTCCTCCAAGAACTCAAGGTCGTACTAGGAGAAACAAAGTAGCAAAGAAACAAGGTCACTACCAAGTGAAAGTTGCTCCAAGGTACAGGTGCTTGGGTATTGGGGTCACAGGCAAAGAGAACACCTCATTGGATTTCGGGGGCTCTGGCCTCCCACCTCTTTGAGCTACTGCCTGGTTAATCTGGACCTAGTTTATCTGGGTTGTGCCTGGCCAGGATGAGGACCAGGCCTTAATCAGTGAGGGTCGAGCCTTCGGTGGAAGGGATATGGTTCCTCCCTCACCACTGTTGGCCAGAGCCACAGCCGACCCACATTTTTGGATTAACAAAAGTTAACATCTGTTCATTTGTCTGTTAAACCACTGATATTGGGGGAGGGGGTGTTTGCTCTACAGCAAAACTAACGGATGTGCTAGCATGGTCCACTGCCAACTTTTTTGAGGAGAAGAAATGTTGACCCCTCTGCTCAGATGGTGTCTGCACATCACTGACCCACTGAGAGGACATAAGGGGTAGCCAGGACAGTCTCAGTACAGGCATGGAAGGCCATGGGAGGACCATACCAAGAGCCTATTCCCCTCCCCCAAAATACTCCCATCCCACTGATGTTGCCCATTTCAGTAAATGGTAACGCTCACCTTGTTGTGTAGAGCACGTGGTCACCCCTGACTGCTTCTCTTCCTCTCACGCCTCGAGCCCAACTGACAGCGAATCCTGCTGTCTCTGCTGTTAAAATACGTCGTAAATCTGCCCCCTGCTCACCGTGTCCACCACCACAACCCGACCCCAGCTACCATCACACCCGGCTGAAGCAGTGCAATAGCCTTCCGATGTTCTACTTCTGCCCTCCCCCCTCGACAGCCTGTGTTTTACCCCTCTTCCGAGCAATCATATTAAAGTCAAGTTTCTCGCACGTTCTCCTGTTCTTCGACACTTCCCAGAGACTCCCGTCTCACTCACAGTAAAAGCCGAAAGCCTCACAGCAGCCCACCAGGTCTCCTGGCCTCTCCCTCGTGCACCTGAGTGCAGCAGGCAGGTGTCCTTGCTGCTCCTCCGACAGTCCGAGCATGTGACTGACTGCTACGGAGATTTTCCACCTGCCGCTGGTTCTGCCTGGGCGGTTCCTCCTGGAGAACCCGCTGGCTCATTCTCTCTTCCCTCAGGTCTGGGCTCAGACAAACTGCTTTATCAATGAGGATTTTTGCTGTAAACGTGAAAAAGTGACCCCTGCCCCACGGCCTGCCCCGCCCTCCGGCTCTCTTTACTCTGGTTCGTCTTTCTCCATAGGACTCCCCACAGTCTGACAAACTACGTAGGCAGTTCTTCCCTGATTCTCTCTACTGGGTAGAAGCCCCAGAAGGATAAGAATTGTATTTTGTCCGTTGCTTTATCCGTAGCTCCTATAAAGTGCCATGCACATAGTAAGTATTCAAGATATTTCTTAATTAATATTGGAATCAGACAAATCTATGTCTGAATTCCAGCTCTGACACTCACTAGCTGTGTGACCCTAAACATATCACATTACCTCTCTGAACCTTAATCACCTGCCAGATGAAATAATCATCTCCTCCCTTCAAAGTTTTGCAAGATACAGAGGTCATGCATCCTAAGTGCTTGTGTCGGTAAGTAGTAGCTATTGTCAGCATAAACGCTGCCTCCCTGACACCCCACGACCTCTGACCTCCTTGTTCGCTCTGCTCCAGCCACACTGGCCTGAGCACTCTTGCAAAAACACATGAAGCAAGTTCCCACATGACCTTCTCACCAGCCACTCCACCTGCCCGTAACGCCGGTCCCCAGCCCTCTGCACCTCAGGCTGCTTCTTCTCATCACTCAAGTTACAGCTATGATGGGGCCTCCTCAAAGAAGACATCCCAAGCCTCCACCTCAAGAACCCTGCCAGTCACACTCGATCGCATCATCGGTTCATTCCCTGCCCGGACTTGGAGCACCTTGGCCGTCACGTGTTCGCTCGCCCTTTGCATGGCTGCCCCCACTCGCAGATCAGCTCTGGGAGGGAAAAAAACTCATCTGTCCTTTTCACTGCACTTCTGCAATACCTGGCACATGATACATGCTTAATAAATACCTGCTGAACAGACAAAAATAAAAGGCTTAATGGAGGAAACGTACATAGACAATAAGGTATATGCACGATAATGCGTTTTTCTGATATCGTGGTAGAATGTCAATCCCATATATGATTGAGAATCAGGTGATGATGTGGGAAGATGGAAAAGCAGAATGGTGAGAAACTTTTGAAGGATTCTGCATCCAAGGGGAAGAGACCAGGAAATTATTTCCTTTTTAAAAAAAGACAGAGGAAAGTGAAAGTGTATTTTGAAGTTGGTACTAAAATAGGAGAATCATCAGCCTTACCCAGATGATGCCAAAGGCCTAGGAAAGCAAGGAACCTTTGGCTGGAATCGCGACTCTGGTGTTTACAAAGCAGGGCTGGCCCTGCAAAGAGGAAGCAAGGAGCCGGCCTGGTTCATGTTCGAGCAGACACGTTTGAACATGGACGGCTGGGGAGTCACTGCGGCTAGATAATGCAGGGCCAGCTCATCTTCATTTCACTCCTGAAGGGAGACAGTTTTGCCCTTTGGGCACAGGGACTGCAAAGCCTCCTCCCCTTTGGGATTCAAAACAGAGATGAAAAACATCCCTCTAAAAAAGGTCACGACTCGGGTTTGGGAGATTTGCCAGTGCAACCTGGAACCAGACATCAAAAAATAAAAACTCCTGCTTCGATGTCTGTAAGCGCTTGCCACATCTGTGTCTAGGTGCAGTCTGCAGCATGGACTGACCTGCGCTGAGAGGGTAACTGTTTCGTGAGAGGACATGGCCACACTCCACCTCGCAGAAGTCAAGGACGCTGCTTTGATTCCAAAAGTGATTTCAAAGACGCCGTTTATCAGCATTTAGGAGGATGCATACAGAAACACCAGCGTTTTGGTTTGGGTCACTTTCATGAGCTACAAAGACATGCTAAGCAAAATGGCAAGTATCTCATCTTTACAGGTGTTGGAATTAAAGGCAGATACTGAGGTGAATTCCTTGTCCAGGACAATCAGGGAAAATTCATTTCTTTCTTTTCCATTGGCATTTCCTATAATTCACTGTGATCTCAGTGTAGAGACAGCAAGAATTGCCTGTAAAAAGGGGCTTTTAGACTCTTAGTTGTTTGTAGAATATTAGTAACACTATAAAAAGTTTATGTTAATTAATGCTGCATTTTAATAGATTTCCTGGAAGTTTGTAACTGCATCCTATAAAGGCTTTCAAGATAATGTATTATACTGTGGTTATCATAAACTCCAAAGCAGTTCAAATGTTCCTTTTATGTCCCAATAACTTTCCTCTAAAAGTTACAGTATTTAAAAGATTCAAATGTAGAAATAAAAAGAAAAAATTTTCCCCACCAGGGGATATTTTAAATTTTTATATCTCTCAACGTGATTAATCTCATTCCTCATCTACTGTACGTAGCTTGCTTACAAGCAAAAAAGCCGTTCGCACATTCCATCAGTTATAGCAGGCTAGACCGTCACCCACCTAGAAGGGTGACAGAAGTCAAGCAGTTCAGTACCTCACAACTTTCATATCCTTCTGGACCAAGACTTTATGTATATATATGTAAAAATATATATAAATATATGACATATACATACACACACACACACACACACACGCACGAACATTCCCTTATCATTGTTTATGTCCCAAGTTTGGGCAGAAAGAATCACTTGCAATCCAAAGAAGCCTCATTTTCAAGTTCGGCAGGCAAACCAAAGGGAGAGTTTGATGGTAAGAGTTTCAAGAGAGATCAAATCCAAATTCAACTTCAATGTTTGGGTTCCGGATGTTAAACTTGAACCCCAAAACGCAAGGCCCCTTTGGATTTTTCAGGCAAAACAAAATCTTGGTCTCTGTCCCGCTGGGAAGGTTTTGAATAGCCCATTCTAATGTGAATCATCATTTCTTAGGAAGGTAAACAATAAAGACTTTCTCAAGACTTTGAAGAAGAAAAGTAATAACTGCTGCCAAAAATAGAATTTGTTTAAATGCAAATTAGCCGAATAGTGACTACAGTGGGAAACCTTTAAGAACAGAAAGGCAAACTTAGTTACACAGATGAGGTTTCATCTCCCTTGTTTGAGAAGGCCAGTGAATCATGAAGAAGACCGCCATAAATCTAGTTGGACTCTCTAAAAAATATACAACACACACACACACACACACACACACACACACACACACACACACACACACTCACACACAATATCTCGCCTTTCGCCTGCCAAATTATACATACCGTGTTATGAGCGCTTTGTGGCTCTGAGTAAAGGCCTTGGAAGTTACGTATCTCTTCCTTTTCTCCATTCCCTAAGTCCCACTTATAAAACCTTTGTCATCTGGGCTCTGCATTCGACAGCATCTGCATTATATTATGTTTAATCTCAACTCCAGGAAAAGAATCCATTTTCTGAACTTCTGAGCCCTAGTATGATTTTTCCATCAAAATTCTAAGCCCTCACAGTGACCTTAATAAAAGATTCTTACTCGAATCTCAAAACGATCGAAATACATACATATGTGTGTGTGTATATGTGTACCAATTTTACTAGTTAGAGCCAAAAACGTGACTAATTCAAGGTTGCATATACTTAAGAAAAGTAACAACTGTCAAAAACCCAAGTAACTTATATGGAAATCGCGATAATCAGTTGTGGGGTGACCAATTATCCCAATTTGCCCAGAACAGAAGAATTTTCAGGACGTGAAATTTTCAGACCTAAAACCAGGATAGTCCTTGGCAAACTGGACAGTTGGTCACTCTTAAAACCCTGCATAATGAAATTAGCAATGGAGATTTTCTTTTAAAGGTCAAAAACTTCAAGTTCCTCCTGGAATCTATGATCCTACAAAGGGGAAAAAAATGTATACTTTGCTATTATTAATCTTTTATGGTAATCACCCTGGGAATGCCACAACCTCCATTCAAACCCTCAGACCATTCAGTTCTCTCTCTTCCTTTCTCTCTGCATTTCTTTCAAAAAGTCTAATTTTACAAATACTACTTTGAATCCATCCCTTAGAGACTTCATCTGAATATTTGTCAAGAACGCTCTTTTCTCCTCATCCCGCAGCCCCACCTCCCACCCCCCCCAATAACATAAATACAATTAGTTGACTGAAAGCACATTTCACATTTTGCTTCTCTCCTGAGCATCTCAGTTACGGGGTCCACACTGTGTGAGTCACTCATGCATGGTCCTCAAGGAAGAGCCGAAAGATGGAAGGGAAATACAGCCTGAGGAAAAAGTCTATAAAGATTTCTCGCTTTCCTAATCCCTTTTCTCTAATGTTTCTTTGTAAATTTGTCAGATGGGAATGAAATTGCCTCATAACTCTCCAGACGTGAAGAGCATCTCTGAAGAAAATTACGTACTTGTCAAAGCAAGGGGAATTTATGTTGGTGTTCCTGAGATGTGATTTTATTCCGTCTATTTCCTTTGTGCAACTAGAGAGACAAAAAACTACGCGTTTATGGATATTTTTTTTTCACTCTGGTGCATTTTTTGCTTCTATTTTTCCCTTTTGTTTTCTTATCCCCCCCCCTCCTTTCATCTATGTTTATTGCCAGTGACAGTAAACTTCCCTACAACAATCCTGTGATGATGCTAGCGATGATTTCTACCAGTATAAGGCGGTTCAAACAGGCACAAACATGATTTCCCTGTGGACGCTCCGGAAGGTGCGGGTTTCATTTGTGCGTCCTACATGATGCTGGCCGGAGACGATCTGGGTACAAAAGTCTTGTTAATGTTCCTTCCAGGCAGTGGCACGCTTCCTGAGATGAAATTCTTTTCCCAGGACTGCGCGTTACGGCTTGCACTGCCTGGATTTCGTTTTCCAAATTTAGAAGCTGCAGAAGCGTGCTTGCTTGGTAGGTGTGCCGTGCACGGCAGCGTAAACTGGCAGGGATTTTGAAGGCAGGCATGCCTGGGTTCACTTCCCAGCTCTTCCACTAACTGGCTGGGCAAAGTGTTCAATTTTTATGGGCTTCGCTTTTCCTACTTGTTCAGTAGGCACGCCTCCTTCAGGGGGCTATTGGAAGAATAAAATGAGAAAGTTTCCAGACTCTGAGAGGTTGTAGAGCTCAGAAGCCTGAACTCTTGAGTCAGACAGCCCACATTACATCCCTGGTCCTCTGCTCCCCAGAAAAGGGATCACGGGCAAATTCCCCATCCCTCTGTTGCCTCAGTCTCCTCACCTGTAAAGTGGGGATGGTGCTGACACTACCTCGTAGAGCTCTTAAGAGGATCACGTGAGTCAACCCTGCAGTGTGTCTCCCATTTTGTACCTGTTTGCTATTTCATTATAACCTATGCCAAGTGCCTGGCACAAGTATTTGCTCAATAAATATTTCCCTTGTTTTTCTTTCCATGAGTTCTTCCTTGAAACCCTGTGGCACTCACTGTGTTTCTTCACCAATCTGTGCAAAGCGCGTCTCATCGCAGGTGTTCAAGAAATGGAGAATTCATTAACGTCAAGATGCCTTGTTATTGATGCTATTCTATGTATTTCATTCATTTCCCCCATTGCTTGGCAATATTTTTTTTTTTTTTAAATATCGATGGGAATAAGGAAACTGTTGTTCTTGGAACCTTCTAGCTCACCAAAACTGGTTCACCAAAAATTTACATAAAATGCATTAGGGCAAGAAGGGCACACAAAAAAAAATGTATCGTATTTTCAAACAAGCCCAGATTCTACTGGGTAACCAGAAGTGGCATTTTGAATGTTTCTGGAAACTGATTCTCACGGAATAAAAAACAAGACAAATGCTGCATGGATGGGTCTGGGTGGATTGGTAAGGTTTTTCTAAAGGGGCTCCTTGAGGAAACATTAATTGGAAACAGGGAGAAATCACTAACTTTGCATAAGTAACAGCTAAGGAACTCCAGAGCTGGGGTGACTGGCCAAAGGGACGTCTCCAGGGATAAGTGCAGCCCGCAGAAGAGACGGGGTGCACATGGTCCTCCGCTTCTCAGCTCTGTCCGTGACACATCTCAAATTCAGCCGGAGCGCGGAGGCTTAGAACAGCACAAGAGGACGTTCTCACTGACCCCCAGCCCTCAAAGCCTGAGAATCTTACACTTAAATAAGTTATCATTATGCCAGGCACTCTGATTAAGGCGGCACACATACACTTCAGCAATTTCGGGGTGCAGTGAGCCCGGTTAAGGGTTTCTGGGAACCGTTCGATGTCGTCTGAATGCCAGCGTGAGGGGGAAGTGGGACTCCCAAGCGCCGGGATGCAAAGGCAATTTCGTAATTGTGTTTTCCTTCTGTTAGATAATGTTCGACCATTAAGTAATTATAAGGCTTCGAGGAAGACCCACCTTCCCCCCAAGTCTATTTCCTCTGCTGTTCTGATCAGAACATACATTGTTTACTACCCCTTCGTTTACCAGCCCCCAAATATCATTACAATGTCTGTGCCTGATATATGTGTGGTTGTTACCCTTTTAATGGATAAAAAAAGATTTAAGTACTTCATTCTGTTGCATTTTGACAGCTGTTAGCCATCATTTTTCCATTCACCTGCGTTTAGCAATCCCATAAAGGCAGGCAATCTCAGAAGAAACAGGCGCCGGGCACTGCAAGGTGATAATTCTGTATCACTCTGGTCTATAAATACCTGACAAGCTTTTGCTGAGTCAGCAGTCTGTGACGGAGTGGCAGCCCTGCCCTTTTATCTGTGTGAGTGTCTCACGGCAATTGGACCACCAGCCCCTGCAGTGAAAATCCATAGTATCGATCGGGCCATTTCTCCACTGTAATTCTTCTGGAGGAAATCCCTGATGACAAATTTTATCTGCACCACTTTTTGATCGCGGGTTTGATGTAGGGGATCTCCAAGGGCAGAGTTAAGCGCGGGGCCGTTCCACGTTATCAAGCAGCCGTTTTATTTACTGAAACTACAATTGTGGTCACACGCACGCTCAGGAAAAGAAAGAGAGACAGAGAGCACCGGGAGGAAAAATAGAGCCAAATAATATTTCAAAGGGAACAGAAGGCAAAGGGGTGGGGGGGGGGGGGGGGGGAGACAGCGCATCAGTGACTTGACTCTAACGTAAGTTATAAAAGGCTTTTCCCCATTTGCAACCACATAAATAGTGGAAACGGTGCTTTGATAATGACGCCGAGATGATGTAGGGTTGTGTATTGAAATGAGTTGGTCTATTTTTCTCCCTCTGCTGCCCCGGTCTCCCCCCACCCACACTCGTTCAACTTCTCGGCTCTATGTCCTCAATACGTTAGGAGGATCTCTTTATCTGATGGTGTTCATCAGAGATTAGAATCAGGTACAAATCCGAGACCCAGGTGAACTTCTGTAAAACATCCAAACCCCCAAAGAGAGAAGGGAAAGGTTGCATAAAGAATCTATATCCTTACGGAATTGCTGGTCTTGCTATTTCTGGGCATAAGTGCAAGAGAGAAAGACCAAAAAAAAAAAAAAAAAAGGTCCCTCCGTAGAGTCCATATGCTGATGCTTCTCCAGCTACAGACTCCAGGCGAGTCCATTCACCCTGGGGTGGGGGCAGGAAAAGCTCTTCTGGGCTCTTTCAGGTGAGCGCATCCTCATGCCTCCGGCATCCAGGTTTCTCAGCTCAGCATTGTGTACATTTGGGGCCAGGAAACTCTTTGTTGGGCAGGGGCGGGGCAGGGGGGGGGAGGCCCTGCCTATTGTGGGATGTTTAGCAGCACCCCTGCCGTCTACCCAGTAGGTGACGGGGGCACCTCCCTTCCAGCTACAACAACTAAATTGCCCCCAGACATTGTTAAATGTCCCCTCGAGATGGGAGGGGCTGCAAAACCGTCCGGTTGAGAAGCAGTGGTCTACAGGGCACTTGGGGGGCGGGGCGGGGAGTGGGGGTGAGTAGAGAAGGAGAAGTGTCCAGAAAGTGGGTGGTGCCTCGGTCCTTTAGGTTTGTTTGGACACAAACAGAAGTGAAACGTGTAATTACCATCAACCAAATAATGACTGCGCTCATTTTTCTATTTCGAGTTGCAAAGTGAATTCTCATAACCCAGTTTCTACCCACAGAAGTACTGAATTTGCCCAACAACTATCACAATCGAATTTGATCACTTTAGGAGGGACCAAAACTCTGCAGCTCTAGTGCGCCCCCCACTCCGCCTTTCCCTGCCTGTGACCTTAAACCTGACTCTCACAGTGGAGTTACTGCCTGGCCCTGGAGGCATCTGTGCCCTAATTCCCCACCGTGGTGATGTTTCTAGTACGGTGGTTCTCAACTGGGGATGGATCCGCCTCCCAGGAGACATTCGGCAATGTGCGGCCAGCTGGGTAGGCACTGGCATCTGGTGGGTGGAGGCAGCGATGCTGTTAAACATCCTACTCTGTACAGGACAGCCCCCACCGCAAAGAAGTATGCGGCCCCAAGCGCTAACAGTGCCGAGGTGGAGAAACCCTGTCCCAGCGAACCTCATCCTCACCGGCGGAGGCGTCACTGAAGCCTCTGGTCACTGAAACACCCCTGCCCTCCTTAGCAGGGTCTTCTCTGGCCCTGAGGTTAGGAAAGCACCGCCAGCCCTCACGCCCCGGCCCTAAAACCCAAAAAGATGGCTGCTGTTGCCACGGGGATGTCATCAGGCCCGATGATCAACCTGAGAGCGCTCCTAGGAGCCGTGGGAGAAAGCAACAACAAAACAAACGTGCCAGGAGCGTGGGTCACCTCCCGTCACTCACGCGCCTAAGCGCCTGCCCAGGGGGCTGGCCCCCAGGCGCTATTCCTCCTGCCGATTCTACCATGTCCTAAGGCATGTGAAGGCCGCACAAACGTGAGGAAATTTTGTTAAACGGTTGAAATCCACCCTTCAGTGGCTACGCACAAGTGCTGCTTGTCACGTGTATTAGCGCTGCTTGGAATTTTATCTCTAATCCTGGGGGCGTCCATGCTGATGCCTCCAGAGGTCAGGAGGGTTTCGTTGGACCGGTGAGGCTGAAAGGTGTGGGTAGAGGGGGAAGTTTGGAGGAGGGTGGCCAGATAAAATACAGGATCTCCAGCTAAATTTAATTTCAGATGGACAAATAATTTTTAGTATAAGTACGTCCCATAAATTCAGGAAAATTAAAAATAAGCTTTTTAGTATAAATATAATCCCAAATATTGCATAGGACATATTATACATATATATTCAGTTCTCTGAAATTCAAATTTAACTGAGCATCTTGTATTATTTACAAAGTTTGACAACGGTGGTCTAGGGTAAACTAAAGAGAACCCATTCCATCCAAAAAGATCTACTGGTTTGCAGATCTGGCCAAATCTTACCACTAGCGAAGGCAGGGGTGCCAGATCTGTCGATTTTTGTAGAGAAAGATCATTTATTTTTATGTAAAATCTAGTGGCTTTACAGTGACGGGACTAATTTTTAAACATCTAGCGGCGCCTTGCGGAAGGAAGAAGCAGGCCTGCGGGCTGCCTTCGGCTGAGGGGCCGAGGCTCCCGACTGGGCAGTGGCAGAGCAAACACTTACTGAGTTTCTGTTACGAGCCAGGAGGGCGAGACCGGGCCCACGCTAAGTGCTCCCCCCAACTGCGAGGCAAGAACAATTGCGGTCATCTCCGTGGACGACAGCGGGAAAGTGAGGGTCAGAAAGCGTCAGTGTCCCGGCAAAGTTCACGCAGTAAGTGGCACGGCTGGGGTTTGAAACCAGGCAGGCCCCACCCCAATACCCCTATTTATACCCATCATGCTGCACCATCTGCCAGGAGAAAACCCCTAACAGACAGCTTCTCATAGGGCACAATAATACTTTCTTAAAGTGGTTTTGAGATCCACTTCCAGACACAAGTCATGGCTCCCCAAGGTCAGGAATGGATCTGTAACAGGGCTGTGCCAGGCCGTATTAGGGCCTAACGCAGAAGGAAAAAAAACCAAACCAAACCAAACCACCAAACAAATAAAACGGTAATACTGACCCTGCCTTTACTTAAAATGTTGATATTTTGTTCATCACAGATTTGGATTTGGGGCATTTATTGGATTTTTTTTTCCTAAATGTCGTTGTAAAATATTATTTTATCCAATAACTAAGATCTGGGGAGACCCCTTCCATTTTGCACTCAGGGTAAGTCTCCCATTTGCCTCACTCACCTCTTTTACAGAATAGCGTGGCCACGTTTCTTGATAACTGTTTGGATTTTTAAAGTTTTATGGGGGACAATGTCTCACACACAAAGGTACAAAGGTGTCCATTGCCTCTTTATTCACAACAGTGGGAGAACTAGCAATAACCAGATTGTTCGGGAGAGGGGCGCTGGTTAAATAAATCACAGTGTACCTGTGTGACGAAATCGTATACACCATTAAAAGAATACTTACAAAGAAGTTTTGAAATGATGCTTCAGTAACAATGTAAAATGAAAGAAAAAACCAAACAAACAAGGAATGAAGTTTATATGTGCAGCAGGATTGCAACTATACTTTGAAAAATAGGAGGAAGAGACAGAACATACTGAGGGGAAATGCGGCAAAAGCTAACAGTCATTGTCCTTGAGGGTCACTACAGGTGATTCCTTTTTCTTTTCTTAGAGGTTGTGTGGTGCCCTAAAAAAATCAGATATGGGCTTTGGAATCAGGCAACTCTATGCTTGAATTCTGACTCCAATATATACTTCGGACAAGTCATTTAACATCTTCCTGCCTAAAAGAGCTACCTCAAACATCTGTCACAAGTCTTTATTTAGGATTATGTATATGTGTATATATGTAATATCTACATGTATAAGCACATGCATACATAATAATGTGCACCGTACTAAATAAAAGAGATGTTCAATAAATGGTAGGTTACTAAACGTTATTTATATTTTTTCAGTAGTTGCCAAATGTTGATTTTAAAAAACTATTATAATCAGAAGAAAATAAATCCTTCACCAACCTGAGGACTAAGGAGTTGAAAAATTAATTTGGTACAAGGATCAGAAAAGTAGCATAAGTAATTGAAGTAAACTTTGTGCTCTACAAGTGGAAATGGGGAGACTGGTGAACTGGGGAGCAAGGAGCCCCCGAGGAGAGTGACTTCTACACAGCCCTGGGGGATGTGCACTCAGTGTTGCCAGGTCCTTCTTCTGTTTTTTTATATTTTAAGTCTTGATTTCCTGCTTCATTGGTAAAATTCTGACAATTTGATCAAATTAAAAAAAATAAATAAACTTGGGAGAAACAAAATCAAACATGCTTATGACTCAGGATTTCCCAGCCTTGAGAAAACTAACATATGTAGCTAGATAATTTTTTATTATGGGGAGCTGACCCCCAACAATTTTCGATGACCAAAAATGTCCCCAGACATTTCCAAGTGTCTCAGAGGAGGTAAGACCACAGCTATCGCTGAATCTGGCCGTGGGCCACCTGTTGCAAATTTTGATAATTGTTCATTTCCGCATGGTCTTCATCTCTAAATATTTGCCTCCATATCGACCTTTATTTTTTTTCAATATATTTTGCCTTGCTTTGCTTTTAGTTTCTTTTTGAAAAAGAAAGAAAATGAGAACAGGATGGAAAGAACAAAAAAAAATTGAGAGCAATCAAGAAGACATGTAGAACTAAGGGAAAAACTAAATGAACAATGGAAAATGAAGATCCATGAGGAAAAATGAGAAACAGGGGCTGTTAAACACCCGAATCTCAACATAGAAGAGCCAAGTGGTCATAAGAAGAAAACCATCCTAGAGAACTAAACTTTTTTATTTAAAATAACTCCTAGGCCCTCATGTTTAACTTGGACACACATTCTTCATATAGTGATTCGTAACTGATAAAAGTGGGGGAAACCATTATTCAGATACACTTTTATGAGGTTTCAGAAAAACACTATAGATCATTCTCTCTTCATCTGTCTTTGTATCAATCACAAACGCATTTCTGTGCTCAAAATGTTCTTACTTTGCTGGGGAGCATTCATATTGTTTGTGTAATATCAGTATTGCTCTGATATTGAAATACTCCATTTTCTTCACTGCATTTCAAACCCTGCATCCAGACAAACTACTTTAATATTCCCAGTGGTCAGCTAAAATCATGTAGTCCCCCACCCCCACCCCCAACCGCCCTCTCTGGACCCTGAACTTGCCTTTATAAACCAAAGCTGTCAAGTTCTCACTGTGAAAGCTGAATTCTTTCAACACGAAATTCAGCCTTATTTGTTGGAATTAGAAGAAAAAAAAAATCCAAATAGGCAAACTTATGCACTCCAATGCAGGGGGTAAATATTTTGATATGTTAAGTGAGGTGTGTTTAATTCCTGGTAATTCATTCTAACCTCTTGGCTCTTCTCCATTCAAAGTTTAATCTCTTTATAAATAAAAAGGTTTATTTATCTTGTCATGTCCTGAGATAGGCATAGAGAATGGCATACCTTGCCCTCAATTTGGTTTACCATAGAGGGTCTGAAGGACAAAGGTGCCAAAATCTCAGGTTTTGAGTTTCGAAGTCAGGCCCAGAAGGAAAAAAAAAATTGTTGTTATAGAAGAACATATGATTAGGAGAGCAAGTTTTCCCCACCCCATCAGAGGCTGTGGGAAAAAAGGCCAGAGTACATAGATTTAGATGCTGGTAGAACTCTAGGTCCTTAGAAAGATCCCCAATTCTAGGCCCACATACAATCCCAGAATAGCCCCCAAAAGAAGGGAAATGATAGAATCGCAGAGAAGTTTGAGGGGTCCAAAAGGAGGTGGCGCTGGGCTTTGCTCCCTGGGTGAAACTTGTAGCAAGCTTTGTGTAACTGTTCACCATTCAGCAGGGGGAGAGATGTGGAGGAGAAGCGGCCGGGCAGGTCCCCTGGGAATCAGAAGGCCTGGGAAAGCTTGGGAAGCTCGCTCCTGCCACTGTGCTCAGAGTGTCGGGGAGTCTTTTTCTCTGTGTGACCAGGAATAATGCAGATGAGACCAACAGAGTAGATGAACCAGCCACCTGGGCCAGGCCCAGCAGAACGCAGAGAGCGATAGCTATGGGCTGTACAACTAGAACCCAAGTGGCAATGTTAAACACCCATCCACTGACAGCCTGGACAAATGATGGAGATCGAAGGCGCTGTGCCGATCCTGTCCCAACCATCCACTGACCCCACAGTCCTTCTTAATTCCCTTTAAAATGTGCTTGGAGTTCCAGGGTGTCTGACTTGCGCTCCCTCAAATCCACATGATAAAGTCCTAATCCCCAGGCCCTCCGAATGCGAACTGTGTTTGCAGATGGGGGTCTTTAAAATCGTGATCGGGTTAAAATGAGGCGGTTGGGGTGGACTCTAATCCAATTTGACTGATGTCTTTATCAAGAAAGGAATTTTGGGCATGCAGAGAGTTGCTGGGGGCACACACACGTAGGGGAAAGACCATGCGAGGAGACCATGAACGTGGCCACCTGCAAGCCAAGGAGAGAGGCCTCGGGAGGAACCAAACCCGGTGACCCCTTGACTTGGCCTTCCAACCTCCAGAACTGTGAGAGAATTAAGTTCTGCCGTGCAAGCCGCTCGTCCGTGGAATTTTGCCGTGGCAGCCCTAGCGAACTAGGACACTGAGAGAGAGAAAGAGTGTGAAGCAGAGGAGACCCTTAATTGACTAAGGAAATGCAGCGCATCGGTCGGGATCAACTAAGCTACGCTGTGGTGACGAACAATCCCAACCCTTAAGGGCCAAAAAACAAAGGTTCGATTTGTGCTCGTGAAAAGCCAGCTACGGATCCCGGCAGCCCTCTGGGGTAGCTGACCTCCGCGTGGTGGCACGACGCCCGAGGTGCCTTCCGTTTTGCAGCATTTGTGTGCTGACCTCTCTCCGCAAGTGAGCGACAAGCAAGAGAGAACATGGACCATTGCCTACCAACTCCTAGATGCGTCCACCCGGAAGTGACCACTTCTGTTGACACTTCATGAGCCCACAACCGTCCTCTGGTCATGCCTAACTTCAGGGAGGTGGGGCAGGGCCATCCTCCTTGGCACTCAGAAGGAGAAAAGGACTAGAAGTAATGGTAAGTAGAAGTAACATCTGCCATAAGTGAAATGACCTAAATTACCTGGAATTACCTGAAAATGAAATAATTTCCTACCTCATAATGGAATGGGCTTAAAAGAGGAAACAAATTTAATCAAGGAAAAAAGGGTTACATTGCTTTTGCACCTGAATTCTGTGATTCTGGGCTTAAAAGAGGAAACAAATTTGATCAAGGAAAAATAGTTACATTGCTTTTACACCTGAATTCTGTGATTCTGGGATTCCTCCATGAGTCTAAAGGTGGGCCAGCTCAATTGGCAGGACTGTAGATGTTCTGTCTTGTATCAGTTATCTATTACCTCGATAATTCTGTGTTAACGAACAACCCCAAACACCCCGTGGCTAAAGCAATACCCAGGCTTCTTCTTATGGTTACAGCAGGGTTCTGAGAAATTGGGGGAAAAAGGAAAGAGAAAGAGAGAAGGGGAGAGAGAAATGGAGAAAAAGGAGCTAAAGGAGAGAGAGAGAGAAATGGCTGGTTTGAAAATAATGCCCCCATCACTTCTGCCACAATCTGTTGGCCAAAGCAAGACAAAGGGCAGCAAACATGCAAGGGTTGAAGACATAGATGATAATTCCCCATGGGAGGTGTGGATACGACTAGGAATGGAGAATCGTGGTCACCTTCCACACACACGGAAGGAGATCTACTCTGAGGTCCGGTACTTCTGAAACTTCAGCACACATCAGACTCACCTGGAGCGCTCGTTTAAAACACAGGCTCTTGGGGGCCATCCCAGAGTCTCCAACTCAGTGGTGCCGCGTGGCGCCCAAGAACCTGCATTTCTAATGAGACCACCAGGTGAAGGTAATGCTGATGCGGCTGGTCAGGGGCTGGCACTTCGAGAATCACTGCAAGAGCCTCACTTGCAAAATAGGGAAACCTGAAGACATAAAACGATCTCCCGGGTCACGTGTCACACGTGTCACATTTGGGCCGAGGCCAGAAATAGACTCTTCATCTCCAGCCTGGCCTTTCTTTCCGTGACACCTTACTTGACTCTGTGAGTCATCGCCTTGCCTTTGTTCACCTCTGCCTTGAACAGTGTCACCATTTTTATTGTCATCATTAGTAAGGATTAAGAATTTTGAGGCATGACAAGGTGTTTAACAATCTGCCCAAGGCGTATTAAAAGCTCTGGGCCCTGTCTGAGAGGCACAGTCTCAATCGCAACAAGACATGCATTTCTCTGGCTGAGAAACCCCCTGTTAACTAGGCCATTAATCCATGCAAGAGGTCAAATGTGTCCCTATGAATCACACGTGAGCTCAGTGTTCCCAGGTGAGAGCAAAGCGAGCCCATCTATATATTCCCCAGGCTGGACAGATGGTTTTCATTATGTCTTTTGTTGGCCACCACAAGGGACAATCTCTGTAAAAGTGACATGACATTCATTTCTCTATATAATCATGCTACAGAGCAGATTCTCCTAATTAAGATAAACACTATATGATTTCACTTATATGCGGAATCTAAGTAATAAAAAGAACAAAGCAATCAAAAACAGACTCGCAAAGATAGTGGACAATTTGGTGATGGAAAGAAAGGAGTCGGGTTTGGGGGGCTGAGAGAATGGGGTGAAGCGTTAAAGAAGTATGAATTAGTAACTGATGGATGGACAATCCTCTACCTGTATGACTTGTTCTTGGACCACAGTACATACCTTTATGGAAAGCCCTCACTGAGTTGCCTTCATGTCCTGTCCTCGACTTTTCTTGAATGATGCTGTGAGGTACTTTCTCATGAAAACCACCACTTTATTTATTACTTAATTCGTCTGTCCCTCCATGACCCTACAGGAGATGCTTTTCCAAATTCATGTTTGCAAAATGCTTTACATCCCCTGTAGATTGCCAATACTTTGGATTTTTTTAGTGATGAGAATTATGAAACCGATTGTGCCACACACACACACACACACACACACACACACACACACACTTTTTTCTTTGGCTGCCAGGAAACTCAGAGCCAAATATAAAGCTCAGTTTTAGTCGAGATTGCTCACATGCATACTAAATTCTTTTTTAGATGTTCCTGATTTTATATTTTAATCTCTTATTTTCCCTGATCTTAAATTTATACTTACTTTTTTGGCATTTTGTTTACTACTTATGTGTGTATGTGTGTGTATGTGTGACCTATATTCCTTTTAGGACAAAGCAGGTTATAAATGTATAAACACATTCTCTACATTCCCAAGCAATCGAAACACCGATTAGATACTACACCCAACAAACACAAATTAATGTCTTAGCATGTGGGGAAGTAGGGAGGAGTGTGGGAGGAAATGAGACACCTCTGTTTTGAGGAAAGAAAGAAAACAGATCTTCAAAAAACACCCATTTTTATTTCATAGGACACAGACAATGTAGAAAAGCAAGAAGTTGGAATGGGAAGTAAGTCCGCGGGACTTCGAAGCCCCTCTCCACACCACGCGCCACAGAGGACTCACTGGTGACGCCCCTCAAACACCCCAGAGGGTCCTGGCAGGCTCTGCCCCAGCCAGCGCCTGGCAGCCTCCTACCTCGTTCCGAGACTCTGTGCCAGATCACTCGGAAAACAAAATGTTCTGCTTAAAAACACCGTCCGGTGTTGTATTACCCAGATGCAAGATTTATGAAGTGCTTATGAGGTTAATCAGGAACAGACCCAGAGGAAAGAGAAAAGAAATAAAACACACACACATACACACACACACACACACACACACAAAACACCTTTATTCTTACTTTAAAAATAATCCAAAGAAGAATGAGTTTTTTTGGTCAAAATAGTACTTTAGATAATCTTGCAAGAAAAAAAAAAGTGAAAATTCAAGCACTGATGATTCCCTTGTAGATGAAAATAATGACCATCTATCCAGAAGGTCAAAAACCCACGATTTTGGATCCTCGAAGAATACTTACATGTCTCTTGGACCATTGCATATGCGAGCCTTTGAGAAATATTTCTTTCTAAAGCTCATTCTGCTATTTCCCCGAAGACAGGCAGAAGAGGACAGCCACAGAGTGATGTCAGCAGTGTGGTACATCTTTCAGAGATAAAAAAGAATGCGAATGTTGCAGGCTGGGGGGCTGGGAGAGGCCGCCCGATGGGCAGGGAGAGTGAGTGCAAACATGCCCCCGGGATGGCCACGAAGATGTCTTCCTTGTCATGTTACAATCCCTTCGGCTCAAACCGGCTCGGTGAACGCGGAATCACAGAACATGAAGTGATCAGCTTTTCTTTTCTGCTTTAAAAGTCATTTTTGAAGCATTTCGTTAAGAGATGGTAGAAGGAAAAAAAAAATACTCATCTCTCATTAAACATGATCGGAAGGGTCGAAGACATTCTTTTTCCATTCACCTTCTCATTATGAGAAATGCTGCCGCCGGTGTCACTCAGGTATAAACTAAAAGGTCAATCCTTCCACAGGAGGCTTCGTACCAGGTGAGAAAACAGCAGGACACCAGCCAAACCAAACTCTGGGGCGGGCCGCGGCTTCTGTGTCTCTGCTCTAGGCCACGGAGTTACAGCTCTTGGGACAAATGTTTCCTTGTCTTCTCATTGTTCCGACTTTTTCAATGCTTAACACTGGAAAACGTTAACTCCGTCTCACCCCTAATCCTGGAGACCCAGCCTCCCCTGCGCCTCACAGCGGAGTTCACTAATTCCCACCATCTATCTTCAGGCACATCGCCTCCAGGGAACTTTCTCAAATGCGTCCTTCACCCCTCCCGTAGTCTGCCAGGAGCCATTTCTCCTGCCCACCTTGTGTATAACACTCATTCGATACGTGAGTATGTTATCGGCGTATGTGTGTGCGGATCAGTGGAAGTGGGTGCAGGTGAGTGAAGGTGCGTGCAGGTCTTACCTCAGGGACCAGGCATCCCATTCGATAAATGAATACTTATTGAGTGCTACTGGCTAGCACGTTCCCAAGAGCTGAGGACACTGGTAAATAAGCCATCCAAGAACCCTGCTTTTGGGAAGCCTACGAATTTTAGAGGCAACAAGTATTAAATCAAATAAACTCAATAGGGTCATCGTTTGCAGGTGTAAAAAGAGCTTCAGAGAAAATCCTTAAAAATGTATCCAGGCAGAACCTAATTGAGTTTCAAGATGGGCGTCAAGGAAAGCTCCCCTGAAAAAGTTTCAGATTAGCAGGTATTGGATGGTCAAGGGAGACAAAGGAATGTTACAGGGAACAGCATATGCAAAGGCTCTGAGGCAGCCGAGAGATACAGGTTTTCAAGACTTCGAAGGCCAGCGAGTGCTGAAACTGACTGGCAGAGGCTTCATAGAGATGCCTACTTCATGGAAGATTATTCAAAGAGTAATGAGGAGTCACAGAAAGTTTTGGTTACTGATGTGATGTGGTTGGTGGCGTGGAAATCAAACACAGGATTTTAAACGACATTTCGAAAATGTCTAGGCCCCGGATCGGCTGGCCCCGCCCTACCTTCTGACTGTCTCTCCATCCACACTCCCGATGCCCAGTTACACCGGGCCCTCACTGTTCCTTTGACAAGCCAGGGCCTTTGCATGTGCCGTTTCCCAGCCCCCCACCCCAGATAGGCACATGGCTTCATTCACCATCTCGCTCCATTTACCTTTCTGCTCAAATATCCCCGCTTCAAGCAGACCTTCTGAGGACCTGACCTAAAGAAATACCTACTGCCACTTGCCATCCTTCACCTGGCTGTTTCTCCACAGACTCACACCTTCCTATTTCCATTTGTTTATTGGTTGTGTTTATTTTACTAGACTCCGAGCCCCACCCAGGTCAGTTCCTTGTCTGTCTGGTTCACTATTTTAACACCAGTCCCCAAAGTGCTGGCCCTAGTAGGCCCTCAAGGACAATGTGTTGACAAACAGATTTGTAGAGAATGGGTCAAAGGAGGACCAGGCTGGATATAGGGCATCCATTCAGGAGGTGATTGGTAGTAATGAAGGTGACAATGATTTGATAAAGAAAAAACAATTTATACGACAAACATTAGTCATGTTTCACTCCATGCCAAATACAGAGCTGGAGTTTAGAAATAAAACAAAAAAGGACAGATAAGTAAGATTCCTGTCATGACATGGTTTGCAACCTAGGAATTTATAATTTGACGTAATATAACAGGACACATGATATGAAATGATACTACAGGAAATGATAGCTTCCCCTAATCGAATGCTTATTAAATTCCAGAGACTCACTATGACACACATTCATCCTTTTAACTTGATACACATATCAACATTATCTCCATTTTACAAAAGAGAAAACAGAGGCACAGGGGTGAAATCTTTTGGCCAAAGCCACACAGCTAATATGTGGTGGGAGAGGGTGGAGTTTAGTTTATACAACTCCGCAGTCCGTGCAGGTAACCGTCATCTCCCCTGGCCTTTCCCTCATA
This sequence comes from Eonycteris spelaea, assembly GCA_003508835.1. Classification (NCBI taxonomy): domain Eukaryota; kingdom Metazoa; phylum Chordata; class Mammalia; order Chiroptera; family Pteropodidae; genus Eonycteris; species Eonycteris spelaea. Next base: position 4,352,102 of record PUFA01000066.1, on the reverse strand, counting down.
ACCTCGGGAACAGGGCAATATCCTGTCCATGAGTCTGCCCCACCCCACGCCCATGGTACAATTCCCGGAGCACAGGTACCTGCCCATGTGGCAGGCGTATGAACTGACAGTGGAGTTCTAGAAACGGTGCATCTTCCTGTAGTCATCAAAAACCCTTTTAAGGTAATTTTCAGTGCCTGAAAAAATAACATGAGTCTACATTTTTCTCTCTGATAATAACTAGAGCATCTAGCATTAATCAGGCACTTCCTACCTCAGCACCGTGCTAAGGATTTCACTTGGATTATCTCCTTTTATTTTCCCCCAAAAATCGCAATACCCCAATCTCAAAGTATAAGAACTATTGCTGTATCAGTTAGGATTTTTTTTTTTTTCAGATTCAAGGGACTGAACTTCAATTTTAACTGGATCAAAAAAACAAACAAACAAACAAACTTAAGGAAATGCTTCAAAAATGACTTTTAAAGAAACAAAAATTATTGGCCCATAGAACTAAAAAGTTCCCACATACAACTGACTTCAGGCGGGGTGAACGCAGAACCTCAAACATCTTGGGAACGCCCTCTGTCCTGAGCCAGTCACTGGGATGAAACCACACTGTTCTTTCTCTTCCCCTCAGTCCTTCTAATGTCGACCGAGGTTACCCCAAAACAGTAACCCCCAGGGGCCTGGCTGTCTGGCTTTATCTTGATATCTTTACTGTTCGGGGCCTGGGTGTCAAAACTCCCAAACACACACACATTTGCCTTTTCACATAATCCACTCAGATGACTCCTCACTGCTACTGGCAAACACACACATGCTTGAGATGAAGCAGCTCTAGTTAAAACGCTTATAAATTACAAGCGAGGTTAAGCCAGGGCCTATAGGTAAGTGACAGATATGGATACAAGTTAGGTATTTAGGATGCTTCTAGGTCCTAGCATCATTTATAAAGGTTTTCTAAACTTACGGATAAGAAGGGTCATGTGGAGTGTACGTTAAAAATATATATTCCCAAGGCCCTCCTTTGGAGAATCTCAGAAAATGGAGATGCCTAAGTGCTTCTGCTTTTAAAAACTTGCCCCAGGTGATTCTGAGCATGGGGTAAGGCTGGGAAACATGCAGATGGGCGAGCGGATCCCAGGCCTGCTGAACTCAGAATCCCAGGAGGCTTTTGGAGCATTCGGATAAGCAGGCTCGCTGGGAAGCCATCACTGGGCTGTGCGTCTCACACCCGAATGTGCACGGGGATCACCAGGAGGTCTTGTACAATTGTAGATTCTGATCCAGCAGGCGTGGGGTGGGACCTGAGATTCTCCCAGGTGGCGCTGCCATCGAGAGTCGGCCAGGAGCGGCCACATCATTTGGGAGGCCCCACGCACAGGAAAATGCCGGGCCCCTTGTAATTTCTCCTAGAGTGTCTCTTTTCCATCCATCGTGATGATGTTTTATTTTTTAATTCGCTTTCTAATGTTGTGCTCAGAAACATCAGACCTTGAGCTTGGGATGCTGCTGGAGTGTGTGTACGGGGGCGCGTGGGGGGTGGGGAAGCCCCCACCTGGGCAGAGGGAGGGTCACCACTGGGCAGTGCTGGGCCGTGGGCTGCCAAAAACTCAGTTACGGAGGCAGACAGGTAGTGGATCTAATGTGAGCTGAGGCTCCAAGTCCCTAGCATGAATGTCCCATCGGCCTTACAAAACACAAACTCGAAGACAAAATGAAGGATTCTAAGGCGGTGACCACAGAGCTTTGCACCCCAAGCATGGGGTCCCTTTCTGCGTACAGGATCCTGTGGCTTGCACTGGTTGCATGTCCAGGAAGTGACCCCGAGCCACTGCCACGCCCAAGGCAGTCATCAGCTCACGTGGACTGGTGATGCCGAAATGTGCCCCGACCTACCTGTCAGCAGTCAGGAGCCCAGGAAACAGGGGTCCGATAGGGAGGCCTTTGACGCATCAGAAAGCGTGGCAAGGCTTGCAGGAGAGTGGGGAGAGCGGGCCCGGTGTTGGGGGCCGGGGGCGGAACAGTGACTCATACACCGTCAAACGCCGGGGTCCAGTTCACTCCACTCCGGTGACGCAACGCAGACTTGGGTAAGAAGGAACCGCACGTAACAGGAGCCGGCAGAAATAGGGAAAAAACTCGTTTTTAGATTGAAAAGCGGTGATCAGTCTCGACGGGATCCTTTCTACACAGTTTTACCCCCTGCACTTTCCAGAGGCGAATGCCAGCCAGCAGTGTGTTCTGTTTCCCCCGGAGGTCAAAGGGTGAGATGTGAACACAGGCAGTAAAGAGGCCTGAACGTCTGTGGCTTGTAGGGGTCGTAATTCTTTCCCACAAAGTTACCTTTCCTGTTTCTATGAATTACTCTTCCATTCTTGTAAGAGATATGGTTGGAGGTATTTATGGTGCATTCACTTCTGCTATCATTGATTTATTGAACGAAACCAGCCCGGGGATATGATGGAAGGGCCCTAATTCTGAAAACTCTTACATCTCGGCACAAGGAGCGTTTTCTGCCCCGCTGGCCTCCTGCAGATGACCAGCCGAGATAGACAGAGGGCACTCCACCCGCTGTTGCAGTGTGCGTGGCGATGTGAAGGAATCAATCAGACAAAAGCAGATTATTACAGTGTCTGAGGGAGATCAAACAGTACTGGCATCCGCACCCACACACGCCTGATTTACAGGCGAGCTGATAAAGTGCTACAGCTCACTGTCAGGAGAACATGACAACTCCTTGAGCTCTGTGGATAAATTATTGCTGAAGCCCATGATAACATTTCTCCACCTAGCAACCAAACATAACAGGATGTGGCTTTTAGTACTAGGAGCCAAGTGATACAGAGACAAGACGCCAGGAGCCCACAGAGCTCCGGCGGCGCAGTCTGAGATGGAAGGGCGAAGGAGACTCACAGAAACACACGTGAAATCGAGAGCAATTAACAGCTCTGCAGAGGGTCCCCAGACCTTTCCTACGTGGCCAGGTGCACAGAGGAACGGCTCTATCTCGTGATGAGCATTGCCGCGGCGACAGGTACCCTCTGTGCCAGGAAGTGTGCTAACTGCCTTTTGTCGCACCCAGGGGTGGGGGGGGGGGTGACGCCAAAGGCGGGAGGTCCCACCCGTGTGCCAAGCCACAACACAATGGAGCAACACTGCGCCCCACACTGAGAGAAGTTGCCCCCTTCTGGGGCTTCACCGATGTTCCCAGCGACGCGAAGGGAAAAGCCCCAGTCAGGTACTCGTCTGACCAAAGCACCTGTCCGACAGCTGAAAACCTCTCCCTCAGACAAAGAGAGGGCAGACGCGTCACGCCCGGATCTGCGAGATCGCCAGGCATCGTTTCGCTGTTCTGACGTCATTTTTTAAAATCATCATCGTTCACACGGGGCGCTGGTTTTCAGCTGGCCCAGGTGATAGAGGCGCTCTTTGACGCGCATTTACCTGGGACACCGTCCCCATGGAGGCATGGAGTTCGGACTCATTTAGCGTTCACCGCTCTGTCTCCAGAATTCGCAGCAGCGCCGAGACCGGTAGATGGTGGGTGAATGTTTGTCTAATGAAGTTAATGACATGAAGATGTGCAGGTGACAGTACAGCTAAGACGGAATACAGCAAACGTAGTGGTTAGCGTGCAGGACAGCGCGGGGATGAAGCAAAGTGCGTGACTGGGGTACGCAAGCAACCGGTGCGGGGGGCCGCGCGCCGCGGAATCCTGCAAAGTAGGGGCGCCTACGAACTGGGGGGGCGGGGAGCAAGTGGGTGCCGAAAGCCGGTAGGTCACTTGTTCAAAATCGCGAGGCTTTATACGGCAGAGCCTGACTTCCCCCGCGCCGGGTCTCAGGGGTGAGCTCTGAGCTACCTCATCCGGCGGCTGCCCTCCCCCCCCCCCCGCAGAACTGCGCAGAGAGGCGGCTGCAATGGCAAGGCAGCACCGCTGGGATTCCACCAAGCCCAGGCGCTGCCTCCACAGGATTATGCAAATTGCTGGAAATTGGATTTTAAATGGTAGCTAATGAAATGTTGGGTCGCACCTACCCCTGGATGCTTGACTAGTCCAGAGAAGAGAACTGTCATTTGGTCAGTAAAACAGGAAGTTAGCTCAGCACTTAAGTGCATTTAAGACATCGCTTACAATCGCTAGGCGGGTGGCCAGCACCACGACGACTGACGACTGCCTCAGTGGTGTCTCTTTAGGACCATACAAATAGCCACTTGCACAAATAGAAAAATTAGCCCTTCACTTACCTTTTTCCTGCAGGTCTCAAGATAAACAACTGTTACTGGTAATGACGAAAAATCGTGTGACGTCTCCTTGGGAAGGAAAAAATCAACAAAAGAATCCCATTAAAGTTTAAGCTTCAAAGAAGTTGAAAGAATGACTTGCATACAAATAATGAATGAACGTGTGTCAAAATTTTTACTCACTTCATTAATTAATGAAGGAGCCAGTGCAACAGCAAGAATGATTCAAAGGAGAATGCAGATTTATATTATATGTTGGTCAAAAGGATATTGAAGTGAATTTGCTAAGAGATTCAAAACGGAGAAATGTTCTGTAGTCACCAAACAGGAATAGTTTGGAGTTATTTTTCTCCCACGCAGAAAACTACAAGTTGACCTATATACTACTTAAAATGCTCTGGGTTTCTAACCAACTCAAATTTGAACACAGATGCATTTGCCTAGATATTAAACAATTCTTGGGTGAGTCTGTTCAACACTCACGGTAAAAGATATGGATCCATCCTTAGCTTTATTTTCAAGTTTTGGATAATTTTTCTTAATCTCACACAGTTTACACGATTACTTCTGACGCCTTAGTATGTATAAGAATACAGGTGCCCCAGTAAGCCTGCAGTTAAGTACGTTCGCAGAGGAGGCCTGCAATGTGTGTTTCAAGAAACCCTAAAATGATACCAGCCTTGGTAGTCTACAATCATATATTAAGAACTGACCCGTTTAAGTAATTCAACCCATAGCATTTGGAAGGTGTTTTAATTAAAGATGCTTTTACTTGCAAGAAATGAAAACTTAGACTCAAGCTGGTTTCAAGAATGAAGAAACCTTAACAACACAAAGAGAGGTCATGTGGGCCTTGGGGTGCGCTCATTTAGGGGCCCAGAGAAATCTTCGTGAGCGAGGTAGGATCTGTCCATCACTCATTTTTCGGCACCCTCTCATCTCCCCCTGTCATGGGGCTATTGACAAGATGGCTCGTGTCACTTCCTGGCTCAATATACAGAATGATAAGAGAGACTTCCTTTTCTGTGAAGTGTTTCTTCCCATAGGACTGGAGAACCATTTTCCAGAAATTTCCCAGCACCATCGCTCCCAGCAGACTTCCCTTCACAATTCATGGGCCAGAATTATGGCACGTGACCATTCCTGAGCGGGCCACTGGCAAGAGTATGTGACTGGGAAGGGCTTTCAGCAGTCGGGCTCACTGAGGAACTGGGGTGGGATCGGCACCCCTGGGGGCAACTCACCGAGTGGGAAGCTGTGGAAATCTGAACGAAACTAGGATTCAAGACAAAGGGCAGGAGAGGTGGGGGGTGGCAAGGAACTTAGATCAGCGACCGACAGGGTCCAGCATTCGGTCACTTCCAGAAGGAGCTACACACGGCGTCTTGGAACGAGGCTGCATCGAAGAAGTGTGGGAAATCACCTTAACACAGCAGCAAACCCCAAGCCCACGGCCAGACCCCAGAGCAGAAAGCGCCACGGACCAAGTTCAGATGCGCGAATCACAGTTCAGCAAGTCAATTTAAACGCCTATCAAGAAGCAACGGGGTAGCCGGACGGGTGGGATGCAGCGGCAGAGCACAGAGGACTTTAAGGGCACTGGGACGACCCCGCATGAGCCTATCCTGATGGGTGCATGGGACGTGTCACTGTAGGGTCGTCGTTTGTAACGAACATCCCACTCTGGTGGGAGATGTTGATAAAGGGGGAGACTGTGCTGGTGGGGGGCGGGGAGTGGGGAGGGATGCGGGACAACTCTGTAGCTTCTTCTCAATTGTTATAAACCTAAACCTTCTCTGAGAAACTGAACTTTTTAAAAAAGTTTTAACTAAGTAGCAAGAAGAAAGAGATGGACTAGAATAGCGTGAAAGGACCACACCTCTTGAGTTCGCGGTGCACCAGCCTCCCCCAACCCTACCGTGGGGTTACAAGGACCAGAGTTGAGGTTGGAGCATGGGGACCACAGACCACTTGGGACCAGTGACGTGCCCTTGCTCCATTCCAGGCAGGTCTGCCTGTCCACCGCTCTCACTAGCCAGTGAGCCTGCTGAGCAGCTACATGTGTGATCTTCATTTCCTGGGTAGAGCCCAGGCAGGGACAGGACGATGCTGTCTCCCTTCAGGGTAAGATGTGGGCTATCAGCCCATGTCACGATGGTCCATTCTGATCTGGTCTTTGCGTCTCGCCACTTATAAGACTCATCTGCTCCATCAAACATTCCATTTATTCTATTTTTAGCATTCTTAGAGGTTAAGACTTACTCTCTACATTCAGCATATCTCATGAATTCTGCCTGTGTGCCACAGAATCTTCCAAACTCATTTTTTACGCTAAACACAGCCTCTATCACCTGTACCTCCTAAGCCGTGAGCTTCCTTACTATCGATACTTTAAATGTCTTATGAGTTTCATCCAACCCATTTACTTTCTTGTTTCGTCTAGCAGCTTTTAATATATTCGAATAACAGAGCAATCCCACATTATAAAACACCTAAGATGTTGTGCTGAAGGTAAAAGACGCAGGGAGGAATGGCTGATTTTTTTAAATTTAAGAGAAATAGTAATCGGATATAATTTTGTAAAAGACGTTTGAGACAAGCGAGGGAATTGGACTCTGGCAGGCTCCTCGACATCATGAAATCATCACGTATGTTAGGTGTGACCAGGCGGCTTGGAGCACAGCAGCGGCCGAGGAGATGGATTCGAAGTCTTTCTCTCTTTCTAAAAACCCAGAGGTTGCGACTCATCATCTCTCTCCCAGGACCCCTCTCAAACGGTTAAGGAGATGCCCATGTGCCACCTCACAGTCAGAGCACGGAAGTCACCCTGATGCCTCCCTCACTCTTCTGTGCACTCGCCCCCGCCTTCGGGTGCTTTAGCTCCTCTCTAGGTTGTCACCTGCTGCTCCCCTGGCAGACTGCTCTCTGGCTGCAGAAAGCTAGACGTTGACCTCCCCGAGGGCAGCCGCACCAGTGCGAGGCGGGTACAGAGCGTGGGAGCTCAGCTTCCTGGGGTCACACTGGGATCCGCTCAGAAGTATAAACTACATTCCGGGGCTCCCCGGCGGGGTAGGGCCTCAGCGACTCTCCGGCAGACTCTGCCTGAAATCGCTCCTCTCCTGGCTTCTCCTGGGGGCAGCCCTAATAAACAAGTCACTTGCACGGGAACTCTTGTCTCAGGGTTCTGCATCAGCAGAACTGGAACTAACACGTGCCCCATACACAAAAAGTCACAATGTTCTTTTAAATCTGTTTCCTAATTCCAGTAACCCTGGAATTAGATAGATGATTGATTGATTGATTGACAGATAGATAGATAGATAGATAATAGATAGATGGTAGATAGATAGATAGAAAGAAAGAAAGAAAGAAAGAAAAAGAAAGAAAGAAAGAAGAAAGAAAGAAAGAAGAAAGAAAGAGAAAGAAAGAAGAAAGAAAGAAAGAAAGAATACATCTTTCTAGTTTGATGCAGAATTATAACGGTGTTCTTTCAATTAATTTAATCAGCAAATAGTTTTCTGTCTCTACTAGATTCCAGGCACTGCTGCTCTCTACTTAAATTTCTCTTCCACTAATTTGTCTCGTAGCACTATTTTCACAAGGTCACCTTGTTGATCAAAACCTTCCAGTGCCTCCCAATCACCTCAAGAGGTTTTTCCTTGGGCTTGAGTACTTTCCTTTATAAAGGAAAATGTATATATATTCTCACGGACCCTCGATGTAATTTTAAAAATTCATTATAATTTAATCTCAATATGTATAAACATAAAGCTAGTTATAAACTCCTTACACTGACAGCTTTGATATAACTATAAATCCAGAATAAATTTTCAAATTATATTCAAACACAACTACAAAACCAATAAAATTTAAATTCCCAACATTAATTTAATGTGACAGATGATGTTATTTTGCTGGAACAAAATTGCTGATATTTTGTTTAATAGAGGAAGGATGTAATCTCAGGTTTGTTTATTTAATCTGTTTCTGTATTTCAACTTCAATAATGCTAGGGCAAGGAATAACCATTCCCGCAAGCATGCTGTCTAAAATTGTATTAATCACTGCAGTTTTTAACTTCTAATTCAGGATAATCAGAACCAAAAATCTGCCTAAGAATAATCCTTGCATGCCGGTTGTATTGAGGCGCATACTAATAACTCGGCAAAACTATTTTACTCACATAAAGATAAGGTTAGGATTGTGTCGTTATCAAAATCTTTAGCAAATGAATGTTTATTGCAAATGCTCTGGAATCAAGATCAGGCTAGGTTCTCGCCAAAGCAAACCTGAGACAAAGATTTGGAACACAGCTTTGTTTGGGAAGTCATCTCAGTAATCACTGGTAAGCAATGCGGGGAAGTGATATAGAGAAGAGGGGGGGTGTATATGGCATCGATAAGCAGGCTACTGCTGCAGGCAACTGGAACTCAGTGCCCCTGGAAGCCTCAGAACTGGCCCCTCAAGAGGTGAGGAAGATGAGGTGTTTGTCCTCCAAGTCCCACCAGCCATTGGTGGGTGGCTGTTCCCGGTAGTGACTCCTGACACATCTGGCCTGCCCCAAGCACACACTGGGGACTTTCTTCTCAGGTTTGTACTCAAATATACCTACTAAGGATGCAATGAGCACACCGACAAGAGTCACACCTTTCAGCCTGCCTAGAACTTATCTGGACCTGTCTAAGTTACGGAGAGACCAGGCCTTCCCAGGTCACTCTGGTCCACAACAAACATACCATTCCTAACTCTCGCTTGCCAATTAATCGCACATTGCATTCTCATGCCTTTGCTAATGTATTGCTGTTCAGCCTTTCACATGCTCATACAGCATTTCCCCAATGAGGCTGAGATGTCTACAATGAGACCGAGGCAGTGTGGCTCCGTGGGAGAATGCAGATTCTCCAATCCCCCCCACCTGCTCATGGACGGGCACTAGCTACGTCCTGGTCACAAACTTGGGCCTCTCTCTCTCCATCACTAGAAGGGAGACACCAGCACCTTCCTCACAGTATTGTGTGGACCAACAACTCAGAGCACTTCGAAGAGTGCCTACAATGGTGCAGGTGCCCGGTAAGGAGGAGTTCCCTTTCTTACTTTGCAAACTTTTATTTTCTTCGCACGTTCTTTTCCAACAGCCTTGAGAAATTCCTAGTGTCGTCTTGCAGGTCTGGCCTTTGGGATGAGTTGAGAGACCTTCGGTTCCTCTGAGATTAGTTAATAATCTAAACAGCCCGGAAACACATTTTTACAAGACACTATTCTAGAGAGAGAACATGTGGATCTCTCTCATCCTTCTCTTAAAAAGTCACCCTATCTGTGCCTGTGGAAAGATAAAGAATTGATAAGGATATTCTCATGACCATGGTTACATATTTTTATATATAAGAAACTTCTGTATTTGGCTGAAACAGATGCTCAGCTAAGGAATTTTTGCCAGTCTACTCCCTATCCCAGAAGTACGTTGTTGATTCATGTGGAGTGGCTGTGTAGCCAGGAACTATGCAAACTTAGGTCTTTCCTCTTCATGGGGAGGAAAAAAAACTTTAAAAACTTGGTTTTCATAAATTTTAAAAGCTTGGTTTTTAATGAACCTGACAAAGGAAGGCAGTTGTTTAGAAATTCTGTGACGCCCACTCAGTGACCATTCACGGTATTTTGTTTTGTCTTGTTTTTTGTCTAATATAGACTGGTGGGTTTTGTCTCATATCGACATTTTCATCTTGGCCCTATTCACGTGGCCAAGACCTAACATTCTACCTGCGGCGTCTCAACCACCCATCACTGAGTGTGCCATCCACCGAGGCGCACTGAAAGGGAACGTTTAACAGTCGTTTGTGTTTCTTAAAGTAGTGATAATATACTGCAATTAATAATGGGCAGCTTTTCAGAGAAAGATTTTCCTTGCATAAATGAGTTTTTAAATCTACAATACATGACACAGTATCCTGCTTTTTTGAGATGAAAACCAGAAGCAGCAAGCAGTGTCTGCACTTCGCTAAGTATCTGTACCATTTGAATTGCAAAAAAAAAAAAAAATCTTTTTAAATGGTATGAGCCTTTGAAGGGGTTATTAGGACTTACCGGTCAACTGTGTGTGGGATCGACAATCACGGTCTATTCATGAGGCGCCTAGTACATAAGGCATTATGTTAACACTGCTGCTTCATCTTGGACCAGTAGTTGAAGAGCAGCCAAGCCTCAATGCTAGAGGTGGATTTTTCTTTTAGAACGATGGCATGGACCACTGGGCTTCCTTCTATTCTGGATGCTCTCCCAATATCCTATTCCCATATTCTCTCGAAACCTTACAAAGAGTTTTCAGGGACAGGTACTTGAAAATACGCGCTCTTATGTGGCCAGGTTCATTGATAAAGTTTGTCTTGATGGAGGTAGCTCCACCCTGTGGCAAATTTTTCTTCTTTTTATTTTTAAATAATGTTTGCTTATTGGTTAGGAAAGGGTTTGGCAGCAAATTAAAAAACTTAAATAACTCATATTTTTTAGGTAACACGAGATTCAGAGGGAGACAATTCTGAGCTCTTCAGCTGCTTGTATATATTAGCAAGAATCAAGGTTTCTACACGTTGATTGTTCCGTCTTAGAGTGTGTGTTGTATCCTCATAGTCACAAGATGGTTACTGAATCTCCAGGCATCATGACTGTGTTCCGGGGTTAGAACGGGGCCAAGAGTCACAAAGAATGTGCCCGTCAGGTCTTAAATCTTTCTGCAAAACCTATCCCAGAAACCCTGCTGCTTGTATCTAACTAGATAAGATTAGATGGATTGGCCATCCCCAGCTTCAAGGAAGTCTTGGATGTAAATATGTTAGATGGGTATATTTCCTCCCCGAAGAAATTCAGACTTTTATTAGTATAAAAGAAGAGAGTATAGGTAATATCCAGGCAATTATCAGTGTCTATCACAGCAAGGTCTAGGGATTAGAGCCATCTCTTAAAAGAAAATCATTTGCATTAAAAATACTAAAACGTTTTTTTCTGGTACATGTCTACTTTCAACACGATCATGAGCAGAGCTAGCCAAAACATCAAGACAGAAACGCTAATTTGGGGGAAATCAATGAGCCTCAAACATCAGTGAAGTAATGAACTTTTGGTGGCACTGCCTGTGTGAGAGTCATAAATATATCTCGAAAATATTTAAATTTGAATAGGTCTTTTCCACGATAAGGCAAGTGTACCCTAAAACCACAGGGTCCTCTGTGTTGCGTCGTATCATTCCACTGTCTTCCAGTTTCAAATTAGAACTCTGTTCTTCTAAAATGAATGTTGGCCACCTAAACTCACATCCAAGACAGCAGCAAATTTCAAAAATCACACTTTGGTTTTCTGTTTTCCACCCTGGTTTATTAACCCGGTAGGGAGAGACCCACATCCGCTTTGCTCCCTGCTGCAGGCGAGGCACCACAGGGCTAAAGTGGAGAGCACAGTGATAACTAGTTCAGAAACAAATTTGCACATGTTTAAAATAAAAGGTACTGTTTTCCTAAAACCACCCTTATCAGCGCTCGAAATAAACTTCACACACAAATATAAACCCGACAGCATCTTAATCTTAATCGCCTGAATCGGGAAGGACGTTAGATAAAATTCAAGATTAACTTATGAATGAACAATGATAAACGCTTCAAGAACTTGAGATAAAAGCAAACGTCTGAAACAATGAAGAATGTCTCCCTCACATTAACAGACAAGATCATACTTTAAAATCCCTAACGGCCATCCTGCTAAAACTAGAAGACAAAAAAAAAAAAAAAAAAAAAGTAAAGCTTCTCTTCCTGCCAATACTATTACACATTTTTTAAAAACCTAGCTAATAAAGTTAGACTAGAAAACAATTCTAAATACTATTACTGGAAAAGATAAGACAAAAATATTGCCTATTATATGACCATTTTCTAGAAAACTCAAGAGGATCAATGGAAAAAACCATTAGAAATAAAAGTTCAGTAAGCCGACTAGTTACAGAATAAATAAAAGTTGAGAACATGCTAGGAAGTATCAGAAAATGTTTATGATATAATGTTGACGAAAAGTGCAGGCTTCCCTCCCCCCCCCCCCCCCACACACACATACACAGAGAGACAACTATCTCAATATTGAAATAAAAATGGAAATAGATGTATAAAGATAGACAATAAATTATGTAACCTCACTAGTATTAGACGAATGGTATCGAATTAAGAAATCCCTGCTGCTGTTCATCTCTGAGCATCCTACAGACTAGTCCATGTGAGAAAACGCCATGCAAATAACCAATGCAGGGCACAGGAGTGTTGTGACTGAGACCCTCAGCCGAGGGCTCGCATCTGAAGCCACTTATCTCCTCTGTCCATGGTATCTTAGTACCTATGTATCTCTCTCAGCCCACGCTTACTAGCCTCGCCCTCTACCTTAGTTTCAACTCCCCTAAACAATAACACTAGCTTTGTCAAATTGCCCTTCGAAACGAATTTGGAAAATGGTACTTCGCCTTTGTTTTATGGGAGGTTATCCTAACTCTCTCCTCCAAATCTGGTTTAAATCAATCCCAACCAAGAGTCAGAAAGTTAACTTCATTTTCATCAATATATCAAAGCTTAAGAGGAAATACACTAAAACATCTATAATGGGTTAGAGATGATTGTTTTTATTTCCATGCTTTTATTTTATTTTCAGATTTTCTACACTAAATAGGTATTACTTTTAGAATGTTTTTAACTCTTGACTCATCTCTTCTCCTTATCCTTCATTTCCTGTCTCTCAGCAAGTCTTGGCCAGGATATGTCTCAAACTTTGCATCTTCAAGGTGGCCAGTGCTTTTCTCTGTGGCTACCGCCCTCGCCCAAGGCTCTTGTTTCCTTCCTGGGAAACTGTAATAAACTCCTGAGTCACTTTCTCACTCCCTCTCCTGCTGCAATTAGTTCTGCACTCCAGTATAAGACAAACGAGATGTATAAGCCTGACAGGAAGTAAATCTTCAGTGAACGGGCAACCACAGAGAAAGGGCTATTAGTTCTGCCAAGAGGTGGACCGTGAGACCATGCGAGTGGTCAAGACCTGTCGGGTCTAACTCCAAGCCACATTTATCCTCTGAATAAATTTCCTCTTTCGGTCAGTCTTCAAACCCAATAAATTCGGAAGCCTAATTTCAGAAGGTCTCTGAAGCCAATAAAACAGTCTAGAAGAATAAGTCAATAAGTGAAGAACGGACATTTTTGAAATAGAAGTGTAATAAGTGAGCAAAGACTAATATTAGGTGACAGTTATTATCAAATCTGAGTAGGAAACCCATGAACGATTTCAGGATAGATTTTTGTACACTTGGTAAGTTATATAAATGTCTTATCACTATGTTGTACATCTAAAACTAATGCAATATTGTATGTCAACTGTAATTGAAAAATAAATTTTTAAAAAATTTAATACATAATTAGTCAACATTTAAATCAGTGTGAAATTATAAACTATCCATTAAATGTGTCTGTGCAAAATGAGGAAAGGAGGCAATTTCAAATTAAATTTATTCAATAAAACAAATTTGAGAATTTTCTTAACTTTTAATTTATATGTATTTTTTAATTTATAATTGTGTGATTTAATTAATTAAAGTTACACACATGTCATAAATGCCATACGTGAAAAATGAAAGGCAAACTATCAGGTATTAAATGGCATTCAATATATGCGATAAAGGTTATGATCTTAACAAACAGCATACTCTTACTTATCAGCAACAAGAAAAAGAATGCCTCCCTTTGCAACATGAAAAAAGAACATGAACAGACAATTCATAAAAGAAAAACACATATAGCAGATAAACATGAAAAAATCTCAACTTTATCTGTAGTCGATAATTGCAAAATAAAAGAATGTGAGTAAAATTGGCAAACATGAACAAAAAAGATATTTATTACTGTGGAGGGTACCACCTTGAGACAAGTATTCATGCTCTGCCAGTGCAAGTATAAATAGGAACCATAATTATCAGTTTTCTTAAAATATATTAAACTATTTATATCCATTCCTAACTGGAATGTGTCTAACACACACACAAGGATTATTTACAAGGACGTTTGTTTTAGCATTGCTTATAATAGCAAGAACCTGGCAACAATCAAAAAATTAGTTAATGAGACCATTTAAAATATTCTAAGCCTACTTAAAGACACTGGAAAATTATCATGGATGATTAGTGGGATTTTTAAAAAAGCTTACAAAATAACAAATTTAGGATGATGCCAATTTCTTTTAAATTTTATGCATTTCTAAAAAGACAGAATAAAACCCGGATAGAAATAAAATATTATCAATGGCTATCTGGTGATATTATGATTTTATATCGTACTCTATTTTTTCTGTTTTATAAGATTTCATGAAAGTAATGCATGCTCATAATAATCTGGGGAAAAAAAAACACTATAAATACACATGTATGTATGTATGTAAGTATGTATGTGTTTCTGTATGTACGTATGTATGTATATATAAAAAGATTATCAGGAATGGTCTTATGGAGAATCAAATAACATTAAGAAGTTCTTTTTTAAAGAAGCTTTGTTAAAACTCCCTTCCATACTCTTATCTCCCTGTACTTTAAAATAAATTTTGGCCTAATTATCCTAATTATATAAAGCCATTTGGGGGTTGTCTATCTTTGTACTCCTTTGTGCAATGCCTGGCACGTAGTGGGTCCTCAATGAATATTTCTTGGAGGAATAAATAGATGCTACAGTACAAATGAGGACAAAGGTCTTCTAACACTATGATGATAATTTTCTTGACATAATTTAGAATCCATCTAACTAGACTATTGGTCTTATGTTTAACTACTTTTAGAAATGTCTTAATATTAACTATTCGAAAAACAAAAATCATTATTTTTGACAGATGCTCTGTAAAATTTAATTGGTTTAACACCTATAATCTCATATAGTAAGTTAATTTACGTAGCTACTTGGGGCACATTTTGCAATTAATTCTTTCTGGTGAGTTCACCATGATGCTCACTGCTTAAATCTAGATGATTCACAAAAAAAATCACTGAGATTTGCTACAACTGCACTGGGTGACAGTTACACCTGCAGTGAAGATTTTTCAAGACAAAATTACCCAGGCCCTGCTCTATAAAGGGGGAATTTCAGGAGTTAATTGATCAATCATTTGTTTGTAGACATGGTGCCCAAAACTATGAGTGAGCATGGTAAATAGAGAGAGAAAATCTGGCTTGGCTTGCAGATTCTCAGGTTCACATTTATAGGATAGTGAGCTTGCCTGACAAAGTAAGCTCCAAAGATGTATAAATATGATATAAAATTTACCCCTGCTTACCTAGCAAAACATACTAATCTAGTCACAACAAAAAACTCTTAGAAATTTTACAGTAGGATTTCATTAGGAGATACATTCACTTTCTAACTATCCGTGACCAGGTTCCTATCATAAGCCTATTAAGAGAAATTTATTGTTCAGATTTTACAATCACAGATACAGATGTGATTTTCCTTATCTTCCTGTAACTTTGCTTAACCCAGAGCAACAAGAGAAAAAACTAAATCTCGTCAGTTGTGGTAACTAGCTGCCAACATGGCCTCTAATGATCCTTGCCTTCTTGTATCTTGGACTCTCACACAGGATAGGGCTGACCTGTGTAACCTATAAGATCTTGTAGCTACGAAGGTGTGAGACTTCTGAGACTAGGTCCTAAAATGCACTGCAGTTTCTGCTTTGCTCTCTCTTGGATTGCTCGCTCTGTGGGAAGCCAGACGCCATGTTGTAAGGACACTCAAGTGGCCAGAATTAAGTAGCGCAGTCCACGGGGGTGTGTGGGGGATGGTAGGGTTGTTACATATTCGTGAAACTAAGGCCTTCAGCCAACAGCCAAGTTTATGTCACGTATAAGTCAGGAGGCACTTGTAGAGTTAAATAATTCAGTGGCTCCAAACATCAGGGCTTCTGTTAGCATTTGTGCTCTTGGCTTTCCATTATGCCATAAAGTTTATGGTATTCTTTTTCTGTGAACCGTCTGTTCAGATCTGTTAACTATTTTCTTCTTAGGTTATTGGTCACTTTCTTATCAATTTCTAGGGATTCTTTCTACATTAAAAGTTAACTTTCGTCTCTGCTCTAAGTTGCAATTTTCCCCGAACTGTCATTTGACATTTTATTTTGTTTCAGTCATTTTGATCGTGCTATTTTAGTAAAATGCTTAAATTCATCAATCTTTTTCTTTTATGGTTTCTGGATTAAAAACTCTACTCCTAGGCCAAAATTACAAAACAATTATCTGGTGGTTTCTTCTGCTTTATGGTTTCTTCCCACCCGCTCCCCGCCGCCCCAACATTTAACTGTTTAAATCATGTGTAATTTCTCTTGGTGTACAAATCTGAGGTATGTATCCAATTAAATTTTTCCTTGTATTGAATAGTTCATATTTCCCACCATACTCCCATTAGAGATCACATTCTGCTAACTAGGAGATCATCCCATTTCTAAGTAATAACCCGAGACACTAAATAAATAGTTATCAACTGCTTTCAAAGCACTATTAGACTTCAACGAAGCTGCATTGCAGCTTTAGAACAGGAGGTGGGAAACCATGGCCCACGGGCCAGATCTGGCCTGCCAAGTCCTGTGATTGTTTTTGTAAATAAAGTTTTATTGGGACACAACTACATCCACGCACTCATGTATCTTCTATGGCTGCTTTAGCACTCCAGAGGCAGAATTAAGTACAGCAGTCCACGGGGGATACGTCCACGTCCCCCAGTGGGTGTTGGAAACCACAGACAGTACCACGCCCTGCAGATACTATGTGTTTTCCTGTCCATATAGTCCTCTAATGAAATTTAACCTGTAAATGAGGCGTATTAGAGAGTCACAGTAATGACTAGTAGTAAAAGAAAACAATCATACTGTAAGAAAAGTTGTGCGAATATGTTCTCTCTCTTAAAATAGCTTATCGTCCTGTACTCACCCTTTTTGTGGTGACGTGAGGCGATAAAATGGCTTACTAAGCCGAGAATTTTCACCTTTTCACGCAAAGGAAGCGTTTCACAGCTTCTCTCTGGCATGGCCGAATTGCCAGCCCCACTCGTCCTACGTTTCGGAGCCGCTACTGAGTAAAACAAGGGTGACCTGAGCACAAGCACGACAGTCATCAGGGAAGCAGGTGGCTCCCCTCCAGTGACTCACGGGAAGTGTGGAGACGCAGGCGGAAGAAAGGAAAACCTCACGAGATTTCATCACGCCCCTCAGAATGGCGCACGATTGAGAACTTACGAATTATTTCTGGAATTTTCCATTTAATATTTTCGACCACAGCTGACCACAGGTAACCGAAACTTCGGGGAGCCAGACTACGGATAGGAGGCAGGGGTGGGGGGGGGTCCTATAGTTGCAAGGGACGATACAAGTGTGACGCCTCAAAGAGCTGCCATCAGAGCCTTTCCAGCAAAAATCGTCCACCTCCTGCTTTCGAATTTGTGGAGCATTTTAGCATACGTGAAAGTCCAAAAAAGCCACAACAATCTAATGAGAAGGTATCACCCCCATTTCATCTGTAAGGAATATGAGACTTGGGGAGGTTAAGTGACTGGTGGGGGACAGATCCAGGATCCAACCCAAGTTCTGTGATTCAAATGCCACAAGTGTTTCTTCTATCACCTATACTGTGCTTTATGGTTTTCAAACTCCTGTCACACACCTTAATTCTCTTGATTATTTCCAATAATCCTGTGAAGAAAATATGAGTCCCATTTTATAGATATGAAAACTGAGTTACAGGGAGGGTAAGTAAAAACTGAACAGCTCACAGCTTTTCACTAGTTAGCAAACTAGGTCTCTAGCAAAAATAAATAATAAATAATAAATAAAAAAAGGAAAAAAAAAGGCTTTTTCTCTGTAATACCTCATTGCTGGTACCTTAATGCAAATCTTAGCTCACTCCATCCCAGAATACTCTGAGCATTCCAGGTATTCTTTAACTAACGTCAATATAGCTATTTTTGTGTCAAAGAGAAAACAAGCCCAGGAAAGGGAGGAAATAGGAGGAGGGACGAGAAGAGCCTGACATTCAGATTTTTAAGTACAGTGAAATCAAATATGTACCTACTCTTTGGAGCTGGTAAGGCTCTTCTGAAAAGAGAAACTGGAACGGGGCGCTGGACTCCCTGTGGCTGAGGATGCCCACTCGCTCGCTCTTCTTCCCAGATTAAGAAGAGCACATCTCCAGGCCGCTACATTCACTCTCTCCAGGCCAAGTCTGTCTTTTGCAGGAGCCGGGATGGTTCACACGGAGGCCTTGAAAGAGGGAATATTCAGCGCATTAGCCATCTCCTTAATAAACTGTACGCGTGATATCTAAGCAGTTCGCACTATCCCCACACAGACCCTCTGTGTTTCCTACTACTCCACTAGCCCACTGGCTCAATAAAGCCACTTTCCCCCCCCCCCGTTATTAATAAAGCGATTCACCTCAGGAACTTCTTTAATTTCCTATATTTTTGCAAACACAAAGTTAATTTACTCTATCCCTTATCCCAAGAAGGGTAACAGGGTTTCTGTAAAAGCGAACATCCATGATCAAAGAGAAGCTTGTGTTATAAACAAATTATTACAACTGGTCTCCCTTTGAAATATTTAACTTAATTAAGCCCAAACATTTTTGACAAAGGTTTAAAAACTTGAGAATAATTAAAGAGCTATTCTGGTTTGGTCAGATATTTCTTTTAACATTGGAGTCAGAGAGATGGTTTACATGGTTATAGCCCAAATGGTGCATCGACGTTATCTTTTAGTTGCTATTTTTTTAAACAAAAGATATTAGGCAAGATTTAATTGTTTGGAGAATGATGACATTCTTACAAAGCTTGGTTACAGTGGTAGTTAACTGACCAAGTGAATGTGTCAAAACACACAGAACCGTACACTAAAAGAGCTGAATTTTATTGTATGTATATTATGCCTCTAGAAAACTGACTTAGGAAAAACTGGATTTTGATGACTCAAGCTGAGTTGAAAACATTCTCAAGATGTTTTTTGAAGCATTGTCTGGAGTGACCGAAACAAAGAAAAAAGTAACAAGAAAATGTATTAACTGTCAATCAGCAGAGAATTTGATTAAAAAATGACATACATATATGTATGTGTGTGTGTATGTGTGTGTGTGTGTGTGCGTGTGTGTGTATAATTTCCCTGGAATACTCAGTGTAAAATGTTAAGTAGAAAAAATCTATATAGTTAAACGGGAAAAAAGTAGGTAGGGAAGTTATAGAATAAAGTAAAGGCAATAATAGCAACAAGTGAAGCAGGGAGTATAATCTCATTGAACAAATAAATAGGAAAAAATTCTTGGTACGATCAATAGCAGCTGACATTCACTGACCATGTCCGTGTGCCAGGCATGCTCCTCAGGATTATGCCATTTAATTAGCACAAAAACTCTACGGAGCCGATGAGGGAGACCCGTCTAATCCCCCCTAGGGTGTGGCTCCCCTGAGCTCACCTCTGCATTTTGCCAGAGGCGGATTATCTCGCAGTGTGGCAGCCAACTTCCCCAGCAAAGGCAACCCGAGAGCACACAACACAGGTGACATCCCATCCAGTCTGACCTGAGAGTGGCATCCCTTCATCTCTGCTATATTCCATGTGTCAGCAGCAGGCCAAGACACCCAGCTCACACTCATGGGACAGCTGGTATGAGAGAATAACAGGGGTGGGGGTCTTTGGGGTGGGGGCTGCCTCCCCCCGAAACACAGACCATGAAAACACTAATGACCACAGTGGGCTCTGGGGCAGCATCTTTTAATAAAAACAAACAAACGTGAATGTTTCTGTGTTAAAACATTTGAATCCTCATGTTGGACGACGGGAGGAATACTGACTATAAATAGCCTCATGTCAGTTGAGCTCAGCTTAATTTCCTGATAAGCCATGAAAAATCTTTTGGTCTTCAGAGCGTTGCTGAGATTCAGAAGGATGGGAAAGAGATTAGAGATCTGTACTATTATCCCCCACTTTACTGATCATGATACCAAAGATATATAAAGATTATATTATATTATATTTTATATTGTATTTATTATATTATATTATATTTATTATATATATATAAAGATTACATATCTTTGTATGAGTCCAGACACAGAAGAGATTCGCATGCATCAAGCTCTTATCACTAGCATTCTCAGAACACGAGAAGGAGGGTGCAGGGGATTTTATACATGTCTCCATGACTTGACTTATACAAAATCATGCAGTAGTACTCGTTAATTTTAAAATGATCAAAAATAAATTAATTTTTAGAAAAAATAGTACATCTCCCATAAGGCAACGAGTTTACTTTTATGTTACGGGAACCAAGAGTAGGCTTCTAATGTGCCGGTCTGTTTGTATCTTGTGATATCACGAAATGGAAGAATTAGAGAAAAGAGTAAGAATTATGGAAAGAAAAAGAGAAACAAAAGTGGGAGAAATTAGATCAATTAGAAATTAGATCAAATTAGAAATTAGATCAATTCCTTCAGTTTACATGGAATTAGTTGGGAAGACTCAGGGGACAGCCATGAGCCTCCGTTTTTAGAAAACATGTAGGTGTGTACCTGGGTGTGTGAGGAAGAATTCCTATTCAATGTGGTTTTTGTGAAAGTTCACGAAAAACACCGCCTCATTTAAAGATGGACCAACCTTAACTAGAATACAAATGCCTTCAGGCTGAAACTTAATTTCTACATTTTAAGTTACTCTCTCTCTTCTGGTTTACCCTGATTCCTAATCAGAATTTTGAGCATGTATTAAATATTATAGTAGGGACAGTGTTAGTCCTTTATTTCAGATTTTACTTTTTTATGACCTGTTTAAACAGATAAAAACTGACTTTAATAACTGCAAGCAATATTAGATATACTGAATGGCCCTACTTCTGATTCTGTATATGTTTAACAAATTAAGAATTTCATCTTTACGACTAAAGTGCTTAGCAAGCAAGCTGAGAAATTCATACAATCTCCTTTAGGGGTACTAATCAGCCAAAACGTCATTGGTTTCTATTGTAATATTGTAACTTTAAATATAACACCTCAGTTACAAATACATTCATGTCTGAGTCAAAAATGAATCTGAGACTCTGACATGGCAAACGTCTCTCTTTTTTTTTTTTTCTTTCTTTCTTTAAGTAAATTTTAGGAGCCAGGATAGAAAAGAGAATCTACAGCAACTTCCCACAGGACGGTCCACACTGTCTTGTCATGACTCAGCCCCCCACTAGGTGGCGCTGCTCCTTAGGAGCTCTTAGGTATCTTTTCAAAAAATGGGCTTTTAGTGATATTTGTGATAGAGCTATCGTTGGCCTCGAAGAGTTCATTAGTTCTACCTTCCAAAGGCCATCTCTTTTTCCCAAAAGCAAAGTATTCCTAAGCGGGCATGACGTGGGATGAAATTAATAGTAAAAGCCAACAATTTACTGAGATAGTCCAGTAAATGGTCCAGATGGTGGTAAAGAATGCAGACTCCAGACTCAGACTGCCTAGTTTCAAATTCAATCTCTGCTACTTGTGGCTGTGTTATGTAGGGCAAATTACTTGACCTCTCTGTGTCCCAGCCCCCTCGTCTATAAAACGGATGCAATAATAGTACCTAATTCTGAGGGCTGATGGAAGGCTTAAATGCGTTGGTCTAAATAAAGCCCTTAAAATAGTGGCTGGCATATGACAATCACTACGAAAAAGGTAGCTGTGATTCCTCTGAACACCCCAGGAATGTACAGCTGGAGAACACACGGGCCATATTTCACCGACTCCTGTGAACGATACTGGTAACAGGTTGGCTCTGACCAGCATTAGATCCATTTTACAGACGAGGAAATCAAGGGAAAAGAAGTGAAACGAATTTCCCAAGGTCCAAATTAATGGAAGAGCTACAACATAAATCCACACCTACCTAACTCTAAATCCATGTTCTTCCCTGCTATGATATATCATACAGGGCAAATGTTATAAGCAGTAAATATCAGAATATGGGTAGCTCAAACTTATCAATAATAGCAATTTCGCCCTATAGGAGTATTTTTGTTTTCCCCTCTCCAACATAATTCTATTTCCTTTCCTTTACATGGTTCCCCTCGTTCCTGAACTAAATTTTGCCTTAACATTTATTTCTAAACCAACAGGAGGTACCTATAACCTAAATCTTTAAAATCTCTTGTGATACAGTTTAAAGATGAACTTAAGAGATATTCAACTTAAAAAAGGTTAGATTGTTTAAAAGTCAAGAAAAGATGACTCTGCAATTCCATACCAGGATAAAAATAGAATTCTGTCCTCTACCCAAAAAATCCCCCCAACTTCCAATTGCTGTTTTCTCCCTGTCAGTCCTTGAAATGACCTTGGTTTAATTACCTGCATCTCAATGAGTGAATCTACATAGAAAGTGAAGGTTAATTAATGAAGGATGGTTTCTTTTGCTAAGCCCACCAGGCAGTGGCTGACAGCAAGTCATCCACACGGTATCATCCTCTATCTCATTAGAAATGGTCAGATTGGTGTGCTTCCTTTGGACCAGAAAAATGAAAGAAAATAATTTACTAAAGATGGCCACTCGTGGCGGGTGGTCACAAAGCTATCCACCTAGCACCTCTAACCTTGAATGGCACTACTCCTGAAGCGAAAGAATTCGAAACATTAGACCCAGGTGGAAATGTAGAGAGCAGATTCTAAAAAGGCTTAGACTTGTTAGAATATGATTGTGCATGCTAGTTGCACAATCATATTCACATAACTCTTATGCTGTCATTTTTCTTAACATTTCTTGTTTATATCTATATATTTTTTTTTAATTGAGTTGTCCTAGAAGAGTTTATCGAGCTCAGCATAAATGGCATTAGACCAGATACATTTTTGCTATTAGAAGCTATCCTAGGATATTTAGTATCATCTCAAACTTCTTCCCACTCAGTGCCAGCAACACCCCTCCCCCCAAATGCCAAAATTGTCACAACAATTTTGTGACAACCAAAATTGTCTCCAGACAGTGCCAAATGTCCTCTTGGGTACAAAACTGTTACTAATTAAGAACCACTGATCTAGAAGTAAAATATTGCTTTAGAGTTTTAGGCTTTTCATGTGGAAATAATTTCGGACTTAGAAAAAAAAGTTGCAAAAATAGTATGTCTATATGCTCTTCCCCCAAATGTTTCTATCTTATATGGTCATAGTCCAATTACTAAAAGCAAGAAATCAACATTGATACAATACTTCGGACTGTAGAAGTCTTCTTCAAATATCATCCTTTTTCTGGTCCAAGATCTAACCCAGGATCACCTAGTACGTGTTATGTCTTGGTCTCTTTAGTCCCTTTACTCTTTTTAGTCTGTGACGGTTCCTCTTTCTTTCTTTCATGACCTCGATGTATTTGAAGAGCACTGGCCAGCTGGTTATGTTTGTAAAACAGTCCTCAATTTAAGTCCGTCTGATGTTGTCCCACGAGCAGACTGAAGTTACGTGGTTCTGGCTGGAATGGCATAGTGCGTCACCGCCCTCCTCAGGGTATTGGATCAGGCAGTACATGCTGTGCTGTTGACTTCGATCAGCTGGTCGAGGCTCCATCTGTAGCTTCCACACCGTCATGTTGCTATATCTCTCTTTGTACTTAATAAGTGTGTCTTGTGAGGGGATTCTTTGAGGCTGTGCAAACATCCCGTTTCTCACCTTAACTTCACCCGCTAACTTTAGCGTCGGTTGATAATGCTTGCCCGCCATGATTATTACTGTGGCATTTGCCAAATGGTGATTTCCTGTTTCCATCGTTCTACATTTACAGTGAGAATTCTACTGTGTAGAGTAGCTATGCCTTTTCTTCCACTTTTCAGTGGTTTTTAAAGGAACTTTTGCCTCACCACTACAAATGAAAAATCAGAATTTAAAAGTGTTTTAATAATAACAGTAAATAATACATTCAATGTTAAAATTTTATACCAATTTTTAGCTTAATTGTGGCTTTTGAAGGCTTCTAATCGGATGCCTCATTTTTCTTTGTTAAAAAGAAAGATTAATAGGCATTAGGAAAAGTGTTAAAAACATACTAGAATCAAACTGGCTTTCTCCTTGATATATAATCAGAAGAACTGGAAGACACTCAGAAAAAGGAATTACTGTGTTGTTCAATATTATTTCACTTTAAATCTAAATGATATCTAAGATCATCTCATCTTTCTTCAGCAGTACACATCCTGCATTTTGGAAAACACTAACCAGCTTCTCCCATTTTGCAGATGAAGTGACTGAGGCCCAGAGAAAGTGAATAACCTGCTCAATATTCACTGATAGAGGGTCTTTGCTACAAGGAACAGTAATAACTCAA
Organism: Eonycteris spelaea; assembly: GCA_003508835.1. NCBI lineage: Eukaryota > Metazoa > Chordata > Mammalia > Chiroptera > Pteropodidae > Eonycteris > Eonycteris spelaea. Next base: position 4,327,520 of record PUFA01000066.1, on the reverse strand, counting down.
ATAAGCCTGAGGGTACAGTGTGGAGGTGAAATGGGTGAGTGGATGGCGATTTATTATCAGGAGGCCAGGGCATCTCATAAAACCCGAGAGTAAAAATGCAGCCAGACCAGGGAGGCGCTGGAACCCAGACAACAACAGTGACCAGGGCCTTGTACCTCTCGTTCCTAGTTTTCAATGTGCATCTATTTCATTTCCTCTCCGTCTCCCTCTCTCACAGTCATCTCAACCTCTCCACCCACAAAGTAAAACAGAGAAAGCCCAGACGAACCAAATCCACAGTACAAACCATACTCAGACCTTCGTTGGGTCTTCCTGGATCCCTGGAAAGGAGAGAAGGGAGAATCTGATTGGCCCGTCTTAAGTCAGGGGCACACGCTTGATCCAATCAGCTATGACCAGGGGCAGCATCACAGAATGCAATCATGAAGGACGGCCACTGTTGGCTGAGCGGTTACCCTAAGCAACAGATGCCTTCAAAGAGCTGGGGAGGGAACTGGTTTTCTCATCATTGGTCCAGGTCCTTAAGATGATGCTTTTCTGGCATCGGTCATTGGTATACCAGCCACCCAAATACCATATACAGTATTTTCTTTACAAATTTTCTTTGGCCTCACTTTTTTTTCTTAAATAAAAACATTGTCAAAAAACTTATGATAGTATGAGCTCAAGTAAGGAAATCAGATGTTTTTTCCAATATCAATCCAAATAGATGCATCTTACTGAAACCAGGAGTACACATCCATCCGTGTGCTGTGTAAAACCCCCAGTGTGCCGCATCCCTTACTTCAGTAAGTACCAGACCGTCTATACTCTGGAGTCTCTGTCCTCTGTTTACTTGGTCCCCTGCAGCAAAACAGTCTATATTCAAATTGTTCAGACAGTTTTCAATCCATCCCTACTTTATTCTTCCTAAAATTTAATTCTTCTGGCTTGAAAAATTGCACACGGTTGAGAAATTGGCTTTCGATATTTCTCCGAGCTCTTCACACCAACTACTTTTCAAAATCAACCCTTCTCAGTTCTTTACCTGTTTTCACTAGTATTGCCTTTAGTGGCAGATTCTTAAGGGCAGGTTTGGGTCATGTTTTCAACTTGGTTTTAAAGGGCAATGCAGATAATTACCAATACGCACTACCCAGGAGACAAAGATGAGAAGGCCTTGAACCTGCCCTCAAGGACCTTCTAGGATCTTTTTGGGGAGACAGAAACCTAAACAAACATCACAGGGAGCAGGATAAGTCCTTGGCAGAAGTCTGCCTTGCACCCTGAGTCCCCCCAGGAGATGCGGGGTGAAGGTAAGGGGCTCCTTGGTCCACTCTAGAAATCTGGACAGGGTTCATGGAGGAGAGGACACCTGAGCTGATAACTGAAGGATGTCTAGAAGGCAGGAATAATCAAGTAAGAAGAGGCCCCTGTGCAGGAAAGACCTGTCTGTCTGTAACAACTCAGGAAAGAGCCATGTGGACAGGTAAGCACCAGATCAAGGGAGAAGGGGACTGGGACAGGAGGCCTTGGCTCAGGGCTTAGCCAAGGTCATCCTGAAAGAGGGATCTTTAAAACAAAAAAGATGTTTGAAGTCAGCGTGATGCCCAGAGAGAGGACAGGATAGGAAAACCAAGAAGAAAGAATAGTGCAAGGGTGCCCGAAGCGTGTGCCCAGAAATTTCAGTCCTGGCGGTGTTCGCTGGTGTCACCAAGGAAGCGTGGGCGACACTGGACTTGATAGTGATTATTAAAACGCCGTAAATACAGGACTTCCCAGAGCCTGCGACAAGGATGCGCCTTGTGGGTATCTAAGAGGGGACCGAGCACGTGGCCTTTCCCAAAGTCTCGAGGCCCTTGCAACGCACGCAAAGCGACTCAGGGACCAGCGACATCAGCCTCCTCAGGGAGCTCGTTGGAAACGCAGGATCTGCTTTTTACACGACCCCCAGGTGGTTCATATGAATCTCAAAGTGAGAGAAGCCCCAGCCTCCATCATGTTAAAATGTGGGTTCTCATTCAGCAGGGCTGGGATGAGGCCCGAGGGTCTGCAGCTGAGCTTCTGAGTAGCAACTGGTGAACAATCTACATAAAATTCATTTTATTGTTTAGCAAATCTTCACTGAGCATCTACTCCATGCCATCCCTATTTGATGGCTGGAGAGAGAGAACTGAAATAAATGAAGTCCTCTGTCCTCACAGGTTTTACATTCTGGAAAAGGTAGAAAGAAGTGACATGCAAAAAAAAAAAAAAAATTCCACGGTAGAACCAACCATGACAGGGGTGATGGATAAAGAGAAATCTGAGTAGAGAAGAAGGGACATGCTGGTGGGAGTTGAGGAAAAGGGTCATTTTATGAGTTAGCTGGTTTGGGGAAGTCCTTCGTGATCAGGTAACGTTTGAGCAGAGACCGAAGGAAATGGAAGAATGTGACATGTGGTGATCCGGGAGAAAGTTGGGGTCAGAGGAAAGCACATGCACAGAGGTCCTGAGGCAGGAGCCTGCCCGGGATGCTCTGAGGAAGCTGGCAGCTGTCTGTGGCTTGAGGAGTGTGAGTAGAGCGGGAAAGAGAGTAATAGGAGATGGAACTGGAGAAGCAGTTGGAGGGTGGGATGCAGATCACGTAGGACCTTATGGAGGGCTTGGGCATTTTCTTGCCTGAGATGGGAGCCGCTGAGGGGTCCTGAGCAGATGACTGCCTTTCACTATAAAAGTCTTCCTTTGGGTACTCTGCAAAGAATAGCGTGTAGGGGCTCAGGGTGAAAACCAGAAGCCCAGTTAGATCAGCAGAAATAAACCAGATGAGCAACGATGGCAGCTCGGGTTCTGGTGGTACCAGTGGAGATGATGAGAAGTGTTCGGATTCTGGACGTAGGTTGGACGGAGCTGCAACGGGATCTCAGAAGGTTAGATACGGGGTGTGAGAAGAGGCACAAAGTCAAGGCTGTATGTAAAGTTTCTGACGTGAGCAACGGAGTGGATGGAGTTTCCACTCGGGGAGATGAAAAAAGATTTATGGAGCTGTTAGCGGGGGAGGCTGGCAATCCATGGTTTGGTTTTAAGCATGTCAAGTCCAAGGCGTCTGTGAGAGGCTCCCACACAGAGATGGCAAAAGGGCAGCGGGAGACCCAAAGCTGAGAGGTTCAGGAGAAGAGTCCACGCTGGAGAATTTGAGCAGCATGGACTCTATTAGTTCAGGACCTGGTAGGTAGGAATTCAGTAAACGGGAAATGCGTGAATGCCACAGCTTAGCGCAGCAGAAATATCTGCTTACTGCTGAAGAGGAACTCGCACTTCACACCCTACTGAGGGGGGGTCGGTAAGATAGTCACGCGAGAAGAAAAGCATTTTTTCTTATTTCAAATGATCTGCAAAATAAGAGCGTGGTTTCACTGAGGTTGTTTTCTGTCTCCGAGATAACATTAATAAACAAATTTGAAATCACACAAGTACGAACGTAAATTATTTACAGTGTGCTTGAAGAGCTCAGAAGGGCTTTGTAAGGTAAATAATTTATAAACTCATAGAAAGAGTTTCTTTTTTCACTAATTAAGGGTGAAAATTTTACCAATAAATCATGAGAGGTTTCGGGAAGTACACGAAGTGGAGATCAATTCGGTACAACAAACATTTACTGAAAAGCTACTATGTGCCAAGCGCTTGGCTAGAGATGGGTGGGTCAGAGACTTGTATGATGACGTTTCTGCTTGAAGGAGCTGCCCGTGCAGTGGGAGAAATGGCATCCTGAAGGGTCGAGTGCGCGACCTGCAGTAGAGACGTTGGTGCTGCTCGCCACTGGGTTCTGATGCTGTTTTGCAGGCACACAGTAGGTTGACAATTCCCTGCTTCCCCCGAGAGTAGGCGTGACCATGGCACTTGCTTTAGCCGGTGAAATAGAGACAAAAGTCATAGATATTACTTCCAGGTGGAAGCCTTACACGACAATGAGTGATTTGCCAGTGTTATGGATCGAAAGTTTGTGTCCCCCAAATTCGTATGTTAAAATCCAGTCCCCAGCAGGGTGGTATTTGGAGGTGGGGGCTTTGGATGATTGCATCATGTGGGTGGCACCCCCAAGAATTGGACTGGTGCCCTTACAAATAGAGGCCAGAGAGCCAGCTCACTCTCTTCCCACCAAGTGAGGATATGACGAGAAGTCAGCAGTCCGCAACCTGAGGACTCTGGTTCTTACTAGACCCCAATCGTGCTGGCACCCTGATCTCAGACTCCAGGACTGCGAGGCACAGATTTCTATTATTTATAAACCGCCCAGTCTGTGGTACTCTGTTACAGCAGCCTCAGCTGGCTGACAAAGCCATGTTCTGGTCCACCATTGTAGTGTCAAGGGGCCGTGATGAAGCATCGCTCCCTTCAGCCCAGGTCCATGGCGACCACCAGGAGCGGAGCCTTCCCACCCTAACCAGACGATCGACTGAATTTATCACATAAACTTCGGTCGTATGATGCCACCGAGAGTTCGGGGTTGTTCGTTCCTGCACAATCTAGCCTGTCCTAAGGGACACCAACCCTTTATTGGTAAAGATGCATCCTTTGTGCATTTCTATGTTATCAATGCCCACTTCATTCCCTGCCCTTTTTCAGTTATCAACCTCAATTTTAATACACAATTTCTGCCCTGTGTTTCCCAAAATATTTTCCTATGTTCAGTTATAAACAAAGTTATGGATCCAGGCCATCCTTAAAATACTTTTCCCCACTCCTCAATTTATCTTAAATTCCATTTTCTAGCTGAATTATCTCCTTCTGTCTTTGATGGTCCTTCTACTTTCATTATCCATAGGATCTTATTCATACCTTATTTGTCACCAAAAGCACATTTTTAGTTGTTGTTGTTGTTAATTTCACAAAAGCTTTCAGGTATGTGAGAACCGTAGAGGTCAAGGAAATCATGTGACTTCTGGATTGTGATTAAGTGGCTACCTTCTGCACCCCAACCGCATTTTAAAAGCTTGAAACTGGACCTCGGCAGAGGTTATAAACGGCTATTTGTTAAGGGCCTTCCAGGGCAAAGCAAGTTAGCAAAACTATGAAAGAGTGTATTATTTCTGTGTGGTTTTTTGCCTGCCATCTTTCAAGTGCTAGAAAATCTATAGCGCAGAGTAGATACTAAATAAATATTGTGATGGGAAGAAGGGAGGGGAAGTAGGAAAGGGAGGAGAGAGAGAGGAAGAGAAAGAGGATGGCAGGAGGGGGAGGGAGTAAGTAATAAAGGAAAATAGGGAGAGAGGAGGGTGGGGAAGAACTTGCCTAGGAAGCGGAAGGACAGAGGTGAGCGTGAGCTGAGGGTGCCCTGTGAGTTCCCAGAGCAGACGAGAGCTGCAGAGAGGAGAGGCACCGGGGGTGAAAGCTTCCTAGAGATCCTGAGAAAACAACGGTCGTGAGGCGCTTTTCTCACAGTTCCGGGAAAGTTCCACCATCGTCAGTCTCCGACCGTAAGGAGAATTTCTGTATAGGTCAGCAGTTGTTCTAATGGCTTAGAAAATCCACTCTGGGTCAAGGGCAAATGCTACCTCCAACAAAGGAACCGGGTGTTTCCTTAAGAGCAACCAAGGGCCATTTCAACTGTTACGGTAGACTGAGTTAGGAAAGGTCACGGCAAAGAGAAATGAGACCAAATATGCTCATGGCAGTGCGGGGGCCAAGATGGGGCCAGGGGAGGGAGACCATGGAGGGTGGAGCCTGCCTCCCACAACATGCAATCCATTATCCTCGAAAGTCACTCCAAATAAACCATAGTAAAATATCCTTGTTTTCATTAAATGGCATTTTCTCAATCGTAAGAAAATAGGACTAAAAGCAACTTTTCAGAACAGCTGTCTACACGGATCCGTAATGCAATCTAAATAACAATGTTCTTTCTCTACAAGTCCAGCTTTAGGACAAATCTCACTGCCACCGCCAAGCTGTCCTTGGCTTATAGTGAACTATTCATTTCCAGCATCTGCATCCGTAACTGTGATGGGCCCATCCTCAGATGCCCATCCCCCATGTCCAACATGAGAGCCGTTCTCCCTTTACTTTTCCTTAAGTTACTTACCACTGGCTTGTGCATTCGCTGACTGCCGCACACAATGTCAATCTTCACTTTTCTACCTGGGGATATGAGAAACCCACTCCATCCTAGCTAAGATGAGTTTTGACTCTAAGGAGAAAGCTTAAGTCTGGCACCAGGAAGCCCAGGGTTGACCTAGAGTCTGCACTGTGACAGGGCCGAGTCTTCCTCTGTCATGTTTCTTCCCCATGTACAGTTTCCATTCCCATTATCACTTCATGGCCCAAAATTGTTGCTGGGGCACCAGCTCTTATATCCACATCCCAAGAGTCAGAAGGAATAGGTGGACAGGGAAGGCAAAGAAGTACCCACCATCTCTTTTGAAGTACATTTCTTAGAGGTTGTCACTATAGCTCACTGAACAAGAACTCAGGTTCTTGGTCCCATTCAGGAGCCAGGGATCTGAGGAATCTTCCTTTGTTTGGGGCTTCCACGTGCCACTTAACAATTAAAGGTCAATCACCAGGAAACGAGAGAGGACTGCCACTGGGGAATAATGGGCACTTCACCCACTCCAATATGGTTTATGCCAGATTTTAATTTGTCTCACTCTGCCTCTTCTCAAGTGCAAAGAAAAATAATGAGATATATAAAGTTTTCCGAAACCATGAAACCGAACTCATTTACCTTTATAATTTTCTATTAATCTACTACCAGAATTCATCGTACATTTAATTCCAGCCTCTAACACTTTAATGCCATCTCTTCAGTCTTTACACATTAGTGGTCTCAGTCGTGTCAGACTTTTTCATCTCCTTTATGTTCATTTATTTTAACTTTTAGTGGTCTTCTAGCCAATCCTTTATCCTTTTTATTACAAGAGCATGAAATTTTATAATCCCCTAGAGCTTTGTTAGTCAGCTGCTACAAGGTTCTTAACCTTCACTAATTTATTCCCTCATTTTTGACTTTCAGATCTGAAGCAGTCCTTAATATTTTGTTTTTGAATAGGAAAGTTACTTTTATTAAGTAGGTTTATTGCATTAATAGATTTTTATTTCAGTTTTAACAGTTATATTTAAGTTCTCTGCTAGTTATGCTGCAGCTCACTTTAATAACGATTTATAATGCTATGTAATATAATTTATATTTTAATATAAAAATGTACATAGTAAAATAAAGCAAGAGTAATTTTATAAAAATTTACCTGGAAACCATTTCAAATGAGCATGTATTTTTTAACTCCTGAACAAACAATTTTATTGACATTTATTATAACAGAAACTCCCCAAACAATAATAGCTTCTCTGTTTAAGGAAAAAAATAATCATAAAGACAGCGCCTCCTAAAATACCTCGTATGTTTTGATTTTTTATTTGCCTCATCCTTTATCCTCACTGTTTTGATTTCTGAAAGGCAGAGAGGAAATTGTTTTTCCTTCGTCATCCAATTACATGAATGATCAATACCTGGCTGTGAAAATTTCCAATTCAGGTTAGCGGCAAGAACAATCTCGTCAGCATTAACTGAGATATATCCGTGACAGTAAAATAATACTAATAATTATAAAACACTCTCTTTCCTCCTCCCTTGAAAATCTGGCAGGGATTGTAGAAAGACTGATTAAAATGCAAATGGTAGACATATATTTGAATACTGAGGTGGGAAGGAAAAACCAAGGTATGAACTTGAGGACTTTAAACCTTCTGGGCTTTCAAGCGAGACCAATAAAAAGGGAAAGAATTGGTCACCAGAGAGTTGGACTCTGATGACGTTTCTCTTCAGGGGAGAACCTTACTGATGATATCGGAGAGTTTGCGTCACATAACAAACCTCCCCCAAAACAAGAACTTTTACTCAATCCGTGAGTCTGCAAATTGGCAGTTGGGATTGGGCGTTTCTGCTGATCTGGGCTGGGCCTGTTTGATCTTGGCTGAGACTCACGGGTGAGTCTGAGGTTGGTTTCTGAGTCAGCTGTGGGGCCGGCCGGCTGGCTGCCTGTGGACTACGGGGCCTCAGCTCATGTCCACGTGGCCTGTCGACCTCCAGCAGGCTAGCTCGGGCTCATTCAAGTGGTAGCAGGGTTCCAAGGGCAGCAAGAGGACAAGCCCAAATACCTGGGGGCTTTTCACCCTTCTGCTTGGGTAATGCTTGCTAATGTCCCATTGTCCAAGGCAGGTCAGGTTCCCAACCCAGACGCAAATGGGGACTAGTGACAAAAGAGCCACCACCACCTCTCCTGGGGAGGGGTGGATAATTGTGGGCCTTTTATAATCGACCACCTTGCACCCAGATATCCATGAGCTTGCTATCAGTTCCTGAATCCCCGCGGCCCACAGAACACTCCAGTCACTCAATTAACGAGTGCTTTCTTTGTGCCAAGCCCTATTTTACCAGTAGCAAACAAAATAAGTAAAAATTCTGTCTTCGTGTAGCCTACATTCTAGCGGGGCCTCCTAGTTTATTTCCTAAACTAGTATTCTCGTTGACCCCAGCCACAGTCTCTGCCTCCTATAATAATAGGAGCCCTGTTATAGTAATAGAGTTCTGTGGTTTCTCTGTTTGATAACCCTTCCCTTTTCTTCCAGCAAAAGAATCTTTTCTTTCCTTTTGGGAACTTCTTCTCCCCCCTGGGGGACTGTCACACATGGGGTCTCTCTTCCTTGCCACGCATCTGACTACGAGACCCAGGATGGCCAATCAGAATACCTCATCCTGGACACAGTGGTGGGTCCAGGGTTGGGCAAATAAACCCAGCAGGACCAATCGAAGACATTCTCAAGAAGTGACATGAAGCTGGAATCTTTACCCATAGACACAATGTGAACTGGCAATGCCAATAATCTTAGTTGCCCCCATGAGAATAAATCAACCAGGGAAAATCAGAGCAAAATAATAAAGAGAGAGAAGCGTGGTGATGTCTTTTGAGGTCTTGTAACAACCATGCCTGAAGCCGTATCCTCTCCTGGTCTGTTCCATAAATCAGTAGCTTATCAAGTTTGAGTTGGTTTTTTGTCACCCACAACCAAATGAGTTGGGAGTAATCTAATCTTCTAGCATTGAACACTGCCGTCCCAACCTCCCAAAGCCTCTGAAAACTACATTATTCATGGAACACCATGAAATATACTGGATATAATTCTACTATACAAAGAGCAATCCATTAGGCAGAAAAATAACTGCACGATACAACTACAATATAACAACCATAAATACATCCTTTTTTAAAAAATAAAATGTTATTAACTGAAATAACTAAGCTCTACCATTTCCAATGTTATTAACAATCATTTGATTCTTGTTTATCTATTAGGTCACGTATAGCTGGTAACCACAGATAGGCTCAAGAAAGATTTGTAGGAAGGAAAATAAAAAAGAGCAAAATTGTATCTGGTGCCTCATTTTCTCCTACAAAGTCAAAAAAGGTTAGCTTCTGACCCGGTCATGAAAAATTCTGCTTTTCTCTAGCCGCATGTCCAAGGAATACCCAGGCATCCTAATGGCAGCCTTTCTGTATAACCCAAATTATGACCCCGCCCGGCCTTTCTCAAATGTGTCCTATGACACGCACACACACACCGAGTTCTGAGTTCAAATCATGCCACATAGTCCATCACCTTCTTGAAGAGAAATTATATGCAGTTAGTAAATTAAAGACTCTTGAAAGGAGCCTATGTAACTTGGCTTGACCTAGCATTTCCCAAACTTATGTGATCACGGAACGCCTTTTTTTAAAATGTCACACCTGTTAATGATCATAAAACTAGCTGTCTAAGGAGAAAACACTAGTCTGCCATCTAAAATAGGAATCGGCAACTTTTTCTGTAAAGAGACAAAGAAAGAGTTTAGGCTTTGCAGGCCATGCAGTGTCTGTCACAACCATTCAACTTGGTTACGGGGATGAAAAAGCAGCCACAGACACTATATCAACAGATGGGCACGCCTGGGTCCCAATAAAACTTTATTTATAAAAACGGATGGCGGGCCAGATTTGGCCAGTGGAACATAGTTTGTTGGCCTCTATCTAAACCAATGGGAGATATCAAATCTAGAAGAAGAAAGTAGATAAGACCACGGACTTAGAACAGCCACTGTTGGAGTCCCAGCTGCAGGTTCAGACTGCTTAGCCTTGAGCAACTTACTGAACCTCTGTAAGCACTGTTTCATAGCTATAAAATGAAGACTGAGTGAATTTACACGCACCTATCGAATTTATATTTCTCTGAGTGGTGAGTACGCGTGTGTGCGTGTGTGTGCGTGTGTGTGTGTGTGTGTGTGTGTGTGTGTGTGTATAATTCAAAAATGGCTTTTCATTCAACACATGAGCCAACCTAAGTCAAGGCATGGTAGGATGGTGAGGAGACTCAGAAACCGAAGTCAAGGGGCAAACACAGCACTCATATCCGAGGTGACAGATAAAAATATATATAAGCCTCCTGGGAATTGGTGAAATCTAGGGAGATAGCTCTGAACTTCCAGTGTATGGAGTGAGACTTGAGTCAGTCTTATCTAACTCTCAGGGCTAGAGAGACCCAGTCAGCATCCTGTGTCCATAAACCTACCGGAAGCTACATTTGGGTTTACATCTTGTCTAAAGTGACAAAAGGAGACTGCCATCCCACTCGCTCACAAACACACTTTAATTTTCAGCCAGAGCCTCTGATGACCCAATAGACCCTCAGAAGAAGGTTCTGATTTCCTGTTATTGGTAGGACGAAATGGAGATCAAGAGTTCGGTTATAAACCGTGCTATGGTTCTAAAAGATTAGAATTTTTGACCCAAATGTTTACTTTCATAAAGTTTTCTTTGCACTCATACTGGCAAAATTGTATTTTTATTTTGCCACACTACCGTGCTCATGATTTCAGTTTTTACTGCATAATGTAGATAGATCTTTTCCATTAGTTCTATTTTTTTTTACACACAGAGATGACAGAAAGGAAAGAGACAAAATGCTCAAATCCCTCCAGAATTCCCCCTTTTACTCCATAGGGACCTAACATTTATCATGATTAATTTTTTTCCTTAAAAAAAATGAAATGAACATTTCTTTGTCAGGTAGAAGCTTTTAGTCATCCTGACACCTGGCTTCCACGCAGCAAAAATATTACTAATACTATTTTCCCTCCAAAGTGCATTTGTTATCAATATGCACTTAAACTAGTGATCAAGTCTTGCTGGGAGAGACACCTGCTCTGCATTTTCTCTCTGTTTAATACCTTAGGGATACATCACTTAATAATTTAGTGCTAAACCATTTAGCATTTTAGCCCATCATCGCTTATATTACACACAGGATTTCAGTAATGTCTGATAAAATTATGTGTTAGCTGCCTTATGTGTGTGTAAAACTTAATAAGTCTTCTTGCCCCCCTCAAGTTTAATAACTGATTTTCTTACATTTATGGATGTGAAATTTTATTGCTCATGGATATAGTTTGAACCTAAATCTTCATATCTTATAAATTGATTTTTAGTTTCCTTTTTGACCTTATGAATTTCAATCAGACATTGACCTCTTGTTGCTCATGAATCTGACTGATTCAATGCCTTATAACAATAACAGTGGAGAAAAGCATTATCATAAGAGCCCATGGGGTTTGCAGAAACCCATAACTAGATCTTGGAGGCCTCGAGCAATCATAATTCTTGACCTAAGACCATTCTCTAAAGGCGGCATTCTTTACTCCACTGGGATGGCCCATCCTTGCTGCAGCTTAACTAGGGTGAGCGATGGGAAAGACTCCGAAAGAGACTGGCTAAAATTGTTTCAAAGACACAGACTTGGACAAAAACCGTTAACATGAAAGGTGCAAAAAAAAAAAAAAAAAAAAACACCTCATTTATTCTCAATTTTATCGTGATTGGAAACAAAAGAGAAATAGTATACTCAACTGTCTACTGGGGGGCGGGGATGTTTTAAACATTTTAACTTGATAAAAAATGAAAAATTAATACTAATTGTCTTTACCGACTTGTATTGTGACTGCTGAGTCTATAGTATAAATGGAAAAGTTAAAGGATTGCTCCTTTGTTTCCCTGGCTATGCTAATTTAATTGAATTGGTTTACTGAATAATTGGGTGTTGATGTTCATTATTCCTTATTAAGAAAGACTCTTAAACTGAAAACAAAAGCAGCTCCTTCTTGTTCTCTCTCTTTTTTTTTATGAACACAGGGGTCCACTTCTTTCCTACATAGTGATGGACGCATCTCAAAAGAGAAAACAGCCAAGGTTTGGGCTTACCCAAGCGCTTCCGCTTCATGATTCATTCTCTCGAAAAAATCCTCCAAATTGCCACAACAGAATTCTGGCGGTAGAATGCTGACTAAAACTGAAATTACTTAGGGAGACTAAATCTTTTCTGCTGAGAGAACTTAAGCAGAAGCCTCATTTAACACACTTGCTGGGTAGGTACCGCTCAAAAAGAAAAGCAGACCTTTGAAACTCTTATTCTGAATGAACTCCACCTCAAATCCCATGTGGAGTCCAACTATTGGGTTTCAAAAGTACAGGAGACACTAATACTCATGTCCTGTTTTGCCCCACCGAAACCAAGAGAATAAGAATGGCAGCCACTGGCTCAGCAGCGTTCCCAAGCCTCCCTCAAGCATATGAGGGGGTTGTCCTTTCTTCTCTCCTTGAAGTGACGTGGGCCCATGTGATGACTTGACCAATGAAATGTAGGCAGATGCATTTAAAAGCGAGGCTCACTTGTGTAGCATCCTCTTCTCCTGCCCAGGTGAGAGTGGAGGCGCCATTGACGTGCAGGTGAAGAGCAGCATCAGTGAACGATGCCTTGAAAAGTTGTGTAAACCATGGCAGATTTTCCACGATCAAGAAATAAACGTTGTCAAGCCACAGTGAGATCATGGCATTGAAGCCTGTTGTGACTGATACCTCTACCCTTCTTTCTCTCTTCTTTTGAAAGAAAATATCTACTGGATAAAAGAAGTAAGAAGTGGAATAGATGAAATTCAGGTAGCGATGATTACAGGTCCCCAAATAGCAACCCTATCAGTGACAGATCTTTAAGCCAAAGTGTTGATGGAGAAGGGCCTTACTGAAGCAAAATACAAAAATAAATACTGTTAGTAGTCACGAACACATCAGAATGCATTAGCAATTTTTTTCTAGAAAGAAGGCTAGAGTCTTAAAGTAAAAATGGCAAAGGAAGGTAATTTTTTCAGCTCAGATACTGAGGAACCATATTTCTAAGAAAAACCAGAAGATGTCAAAAGGAAATAAGAAAGAATGGAAACAAAATGAGAGGTAAAGTAGTTCATCATTTCCTAAACCTAACTTTGAACTGTTTATCCAGTAATTTTCTGTAGTCTCTAGTGGTGAATGCAGACTTGAGTGTACTATATGCCCATGAAAAGAGTTACTAGCAGTCAATGGTTCATTTATTCCCTTGAACAAATATTTATTGAACGTCCACTGTGGGCTGCCCAACTTCACACCACACTTTCAGGGTCTTTCATGCTGACTTTGGCCTCCAACCTCATCTCAAGGAAATGCATCAGGTAAAAGGTATTTGCTCTGAAGTGCTAATGGCACAAATGGAACGTCATCCCAGGGCGTGCTGTCCGGTATGAGTGATTCTCCCACGTCCGGTCCATCTTTGCCTGTGACGTGGAAGTCCAGGTTGTTTCAGGAGAGCCCTGCTCCTCAGGCCAGGGTCACATTAGCAGGGGCAGCTCCACAAGAGAAAGTCACTGTGTTTAGAAAGGGGCATGGCACAGACCACCAGAAACTACGAATGCCACTCTATCCTCGAAACTATCGCCAAAGTCAACAGTGATAAAAGATGACTTTTTATTTCCACTGTTTACTTTTCCTTTAATTGTTACGTTTTTCAAAAATACACATCGCCTTTGATATGATGTGAAAGGAAAAATACTATGTTTTAAATCACATTATCCTCTTTCCACACCAAATATTTTCATCACTAATATTACAGTCTAAGCTTAAAAACCTCAAATTTAGAGAAAGTCAAACCACTGGCTTAACATCCTGAAATGTGACCATCTATTCCAAAGTGATTCGAATGCCTCTGGCAATAGTATCAAAGAAAGAGGGGTGGGGAAGGGAAAGAAATAAAGATTCAATAACTTTTCTAAACCACATCAAATTATTTGCCGAAGACAGGACACAAATTACAAATATATCAATCAATGTTTGATTCTGCCGGTCTTCTAAGAGCCTTTCCTGGTTCTATTTTCTAAGATTCTTTGGAAATACGTTCTTCAGGGGAAATCTCACGGTGTCTGGAATCTTTATGTCTTCGTTTCCTGTCCTGTTAAGCCATATTAGTCATAATGGCGGAGAGCTAACTGACTATATAAATTTGCCCCTTTCTGTTTATCCTGAAGCTGCCTGTCAAAGCAAACAAGCCTGTTTTGCATTAGCGCTTGGAAATGAAATTGTGGGAGAGTAAGTCGCTCTAGTTAAGGTGAACCAGACTGGTGTGCATTTGTACCCAGAGAAGCTCACAGAGAGAGTGTCTGCATTCACGGTAGTCGGGCAGCCTCAGAGCAGGAAGCGGAATTTTTCCAAAAGCACTTTTATGTGCCCAATGAAGCCAATCAGTTTTCTTAAATATAAAAACATCTGCTTTTGAAACATCTTACCTGATCAAGATTGCAACTATAAAAGTTAATTCTCACAGATGCCATTAACATAACTAAGAGCAAATCTCATTTCCTTCTTAGCTTCCTCTATCACTGGGTCATAATCTCAAATGGAACTCGAGTTGCTGAGAAATTTTTCTTTAAAACAAAAACTATAAAGAGTGCCAGTGATTACGGTTCCAGTTTTTAACTGTGATTACCATTGCCATATTTCCCAGAATACTTTACACGATCACGGTTAATAATAATCAATATGATTGTGTGCCTGTTACGAACTTTAAATTGCTCAGCCCTTAATATATGTTATCTTTTTTAATCCATTCGACTGTAAGAGGTAAACGTTTTCATGCTCATTTTGCAGATATCAAAACTGAGGTGCAACTGAGTGATCTGTCAATTATAATTATTTTTTCCAAATGTACATTTTATGTTCATTAGTTCTACCCTGGGGTTTGAACTCAGGTTTCTCTGAGCGCGTGGCAGGCAGTGTTAACCTATAGGCTTCAAACTCAGTTGCATGAATTACAATCCCAGCTCGACCACTCACTCGCTGTGTGACTTTAGACTAATTAGTGAGACTCTCTGAGTCTCAGCTTCTCGTGGTAGTAAATTCTACCTTGTATCACTGCTGTTCCTCTGCACAGCAAGTGAGGTCAAGTACGCAGAGGCAGCAGCGTCTGACGCACCGTGAGCTGTGCATTAGCCAGCCTCCTGGACGGCCCCAGTGATCCTATTCCCCTGGCCTTCACGCCCTGTGTACAACCTCCCGCAGTAAACAGGGCTGAGCAGTGCAGGATACTGTAGAAGTGAGTCTGTATGGTGTCTGAGGGTCATAAACCATTTTGCAGCGTAGGCCCTGATCTCAGCTCACCCTGGGGCAGGCCTTCCACCACACTGTGAAGAGGCCCATATGGAGGGGAACTGAGACCTCCCACCAACAGCTGCACCAGCGTGCCAGCCGTGCGAGCGAGCCTTCCCGGAAATGGGTCCTCCCGTTTACTAGAGTCAAGTCTTCCAGTGGCTGCGGCCCCGGGGGACATTTGGACTGCAGTCTCATGAGAGACCTCAAACCTGATCTGTCCAGTCAAGCCACTTCTGAATTCCAACCCATGGAAACTGTGAGATAATACATGTTTGTTGTTGTTTTAAGTCCCCAGGGTTGGGGGTAATTTTGTTACACAGCAATAGATAACTAATACAGTGCTCAGAAAACGTTCAGCTCTTAGCAGAAGCCAAGGTCCATGTTCTTTCTGCTTCCCCGAGAAACTTTCTTCTACAAAGCAAAGTCTCCACCTTGCAGTAAATTTTAAGCCTTCTAGCACAGTGGAATGAGGAAGTTTTGGGTTGGGTGACCACATGCTTTATGCACACAGCATCATATCCATCGAGAAGTTCGAAATTCCATTAGTAGCACCACCAGTCGAGCACCTGCCCTAATATAACCACAAATCAGTAGGCTATTCTGCATTTTCAATATCCATTTGCAGACCCCAAATATGCCATCTTTCCCCACGATTCCCGCCACTCACTACCTCGTTTCTTTCCTTCTGATTCTCCCAGCAACACGAAACAATGAAAGAGAAGCATGCAAAGTAATATTTCTAGCAAAAAAAAAAAAAAAATCTTGTTTTTCTCTATGTCGTCTCTTCCCCATCAGAGGCACGAAGGGATCAGGAACAGGCTTAATATTTTTCTGTTAACACGACTCAAAGTAGTCACATCCCTCCGCAGCCCTAGCAGTCACATCAAAATAAATCACCATCGTATCAACCCGTCCAAACACTCCAGATTCCATCGTCCTGCACAAAGCTCCTCACCTATGGTTCCAGCAAAAGTTTCAGAACCACAGAGAAGCCCTGAGCTTTTTCCCCAGGTTCAAGGGATGAACAGCCTGACTTCTCTCTTGTCCTAAATGTAGGGATACACATACGAATAAGCGGTCAAAATTCTGGCATCCAGACACCCTCTCCACAGCATACGCTCTTGATGGGAATAGAACTGAGTCCAGCCATGGCAGGGATGATTCAGTGACACAAAGGTTTTGCATCAAGCGCCAATTTAACACTGACTTTAGACCTTAATGCACCTGTCAGATGCAATCTCACGGCAAGGGAAGGGGCTGTGAGTCCAATACCAGGGGCATGAGAATGATGAGGACAGAACGGGAAGTGACAATTTAGGAAAACAGGTAGCCACGTCCTTTTTCAAAGAGCAAAGCATACATCGACTGGAGCATTAAACAAAGCAAGTGTATGCTGAGCGCCTGCTCTGTGCCAGGCTCTGTGTGTTGCTTTTGCACGGAGTATTGTCCCCTCACTCCTCAGAGCAAACCAAGATATGGCACCTGGCATGTTTACAGACTGGCATGACCCAAGAAACAAGCAGACGAGGGTCCAGGGGCCAAATCCAGTCTGCAGCCTATTTTGTGAAGCAGCAGCACTGGGACACCACCACACTCACTTGTCTGTGCACTGTCTGTGTCTGTTTTCACACAACAATAAACGGCACTGGTTGTGGCAGAGGCTGTATGGCCCATGCTATGGACTGATTGTGCCCCCTGCCCCCAGATTCTTATGCCGAAATCCTAAGCCCCAGTGTGGCTATCTGGCGAGAAGGTCCTTAGAAGGTTATCAAGGTTAAATGAGGTCATAAGAATGGGGCCCTAATCCATATAAGATCTCTCTCTGTTTCTCTTTCTCTCTCTCTCTCTCTCTCTCTCTCTCTCCCCCACCACCCCTACCCCACCCCTCCCCACCACCACATGAGGACACTGTGAGACAGCAGTCATCTGCCAGTCAGAAAGAGAGCTGTCACCAGACGCTGACCACACCGGCACTCTGATCCCAGACTCCCAGCCTCCGAAACTCTGAGAAAATTAATTTCTGTTGTATAAGCCACCCAGTCTTTGGTATTTTGTTATGGCAGCTCTAACCCACAAAATCTAAAATATTTACTAGCTAACCCTTTACGGAAAAGGTTTACAGACCTATGCAAAACTCGCAAGCAAGCCAGAAACCCCTGAGAATTCTCCGTCCCCTCTCAAGTCACTGTAGGAAGACCCATGGTTCTCAGGATGGTTAAATTTGAAGGCCCAAACATATGTTTACGTGTTTTCCTTTTATTTGTCTTTAGTCCACAGCAGTTTCAAAAATTGGTGACTATAAAAGCAACTAGAAATGTAACACATCTAGAACTGAGGTGCTGACACCCAACCCCTTTCCAAACCTCATCTCAATTGCATGGAAAAGAAACATCCTAGGGGCCTGGGTGACCGGCAAGATTTCACGGAAGTCTAGCGCCTGAGTTGGACCTTATGTGGCGAAGAAGAGCAGACAGAAAGCATCGTTTCTTCTCTGAACCTGCTTGTGGATGCAAAAAGGAGAAAATTAAGCTGAAATTACAATATCTGGTCCATACTCTCTAAAGCCTTGCTCCTCGTGTTCGGTGAGTCTGCAGCATAAGTCACCCAGGAACTTCCTAGAAATGCAACGCCTCAAGCCCTATCCAAGACCTGAGTCAGAATCTGCATTTCTACAAGGTTCCCAGGTGATTTGCAAACACTCACGAGTTTGAGGAGCACTGTTCCAGAGGGTTCCTCGAGAGTTCAGATTAGGGACTGAGCAGCACAAGCACTGAATGGTGACCCTGAAACTTAACTGTCTGTAAAACGGACGGGACATACTAGGAATACACCAGTCACCATGCTTTACGCAGATTTTCTCATTTAGTCACCAGGGCCATCCACAATACTAGGCTGGACCAGTATGATTCCTCACAGAAAAGGAAACTCATCTGATTTAGTAACTTGAACCGATTTCACACAACTAATAATTTGGCCGAAACTAAGATGTGAAACTTCATGGGTTGATTCTAGAAGTCTCATTCTTCTACACCACACAAACCCCCTAATTACAGATGGGTTTGAGGAAGGCATGAGGTCATCTTTGTAAAGGACTTAATACAGTAACTGGGACCTAACGTACATGAACCATGAAGAGAAACATCTGACTCATTTTAATGAGATTTGAGGCAGCAAACTCTCCATCCCTTAAATGTGGCTATCTGTTGAAAACTTCTAATGCCAGCTTCTACCAACAGGAGTACATTCCAATGACTTTCCTCTCCTATCGGCCCATGCTTGATCAAATGAAAATAAATTTTCCAACTAGCCTAAAAAGAAATGTAATTAGAAGGGAAATCTGCAGCCCTGAGTCAAATATGGACCTCCAAAGTCTCACATAACTGATTTTGGGTTTTCCACTGTTTCGAATTATCCATGCCACTGCTCCCCTTATTGGCACTGATAACTGAGTGTTAACTACATTACATGCAATTAAATTCAAAATATTTGTGCAGCAATTATATGGATTCATCAAACCTAATGGTGCAGTCACAATTTCGTGTGTACTCATCAGTACTGCTGAGGAAAAAAAATTGGCATGTAGAAATGTATTCCCACAAACTGATAATTACAAAATAAACATTGTGTCTAATTCCCTCACATTCGCTGATATCTATCAATAGTAAACAAATTAGAAGTTTCTAATAATATTGACCTTAATACAATCAATACTTTTGTGCCTTCATTAGAGATCGGATACATCAAGAGGGCATTCGTTCAGCAGTGACTAACCATACTCATGTTCACTCTTTTGTTGACAAGGTTTATTTTCTTTCTTCTTCCGAGATCATCCAGCCTCTCCTCCTTGGCTATCCAGCACATGAACTCATGACAGCGGACGTTGTTGATGCCTGCCCCCACACTGTGGCCCAGCCCCAGGTCTCCCCAAAGCGAAGCTGGACATTTCCCAAGCACACAGACAGCATCCCAGTACTCATGACTCTCTCCCTGGGAGTTTTTCTTTTCTCTGGTACTCAGCTGAGGGGCCCCTATAAAGACAATGCTCAAGCAATGAAAAGTGGGAGTTAGAGGGCTCACATGCCAGCATTCCCACCACTCAGCTGATCGGTTCGGAAGCTTGTTCTACCCAGTTCCTCAGAGAGTGCCCACTGGGACTGAGGCCCCGATGCCCACACCGACCAGCCTCTCACGAGCACATCTTTTATTGACTTTTCTCCCTCCCTGTCTCTCTTCATTTTCCCCACTCCTCCACTTGTGCTTCCCAGGCTCATCTTCCAAACAGACTCCCTAGACCCAACTTCCTAAAAAAGGGTTGGCTTTCGGAAGAAACCCAGCCAACACACCCCCACATTTGTTTAAGGACCTGACCCTTTCATGGGCAGACGTCAGGGACGAAATCCCAGAGCAGATTCATTCTCACTCCCCCAAGAACCTGTCTGTACTTTGGGGACATGCCACGGGCTTCAAGAATCAAGTCTTTGGGGAGCTACTGACACAAAGAAGCCGGGCTTGTGCGTGACCCACCCTGGCAAAGGTACCAGCAGCAGTGGCAGAGCTACATCCGGTTTCCAGAAGTGGCAGTGGCAGTGATTCTGAGTTCCCGTTTCCGGTGAGCGAGTACCCAAGGTGCAGGTGGCGGCGCCCAGGCCCAGCCCTGTTGACAGCGGTGTCTTCATGACACAAGTTCCTCCCACAGACTGATTTAGGCCCCTTTCCTGGTTCTCTGGTCCTCTGGGCACCTGCAGAGCCTCTCATAAATTCCTTGTTCTGTTTCAATAAGCCAGAGTTCATTTTCTATGGCTTGAAATGGAAAAGGCCAACTGACATGGGTCGTTATCCTTACATATAAAGATAACAAGGATATTTATGGTGACAATGTCTTTCAGAGGCAAATATTAGAGACGACCTAAAATATCCATCAGTAGCAGACTGATCAATGGTGAAGTATCAAGTCAATGGCTAAAAACTAACAAGATTACTCTGACTGTACGTATATGAAATTGTTCCCAGGATTGAATTTTAAAAAATCAGAACTAAGTATATGGTTTTCTAGTCTTTCTGTTTAAAATAGTTATATATACATGTGTGTGTGTGTATGCATACAGTCATATATTGTCATATGTGGAGAGGGAGAGGGAGAAAGGGAGAGAGAGAGAATGAGAATGTCCTATATGTACTAAATGTCTCTAGCAGGGTCAGGCAACAGGTGTTGCATCTTTGACGGGAACAAGAATCCTGAAAATCAGGCATGGGACCAGTCTTACATTTCCCTCTATCCTTTTAAATCTCTTGAGTTTACACTTATGAACATATATCACCTATGCAAAAATAAATAAAATGTAAATTTCAATGTGTAAATCAACTCAACCATTTGAAGAAGAAAAAGACAAATTCCAAGACCCTGACACACCTGTCCCAAGGTAAGACCAAAGACTGCGCTTTCAGCAAACAACAGGTGACTGTCATCAGGGTACACTTCTGAAACCCTGGCCTGCATGCTTTCCCAGGGTTCGACATGCAACATCTGCTCCTTATTGGCTAGATCACTGCATTGCGCCCAAAATAAAACCGTATTTGTTAAGTCGACACATTTTTTAAAGAGTTTATGCTGGGAAGAGTCACATTCATTGGTATCCAAAGAGTTCACCGGTGTGCAAAGGAAAGGTCACTGTTGACAGCCAGGAGAGTTTGGGTTTCCTAGACCAGTACCAACCGCTCAAGGACAAAGGTCCTTATCTTTACTACCTTTCCCTTCTTTCCTGGGATAGTAACTGGAGACAATTTTATGCTCATAATATGCTTTGTATTTCAACATCAATACACACACACAAACACACTTGCTCACACGTGTGCACCTACATGCTCTTCTTAGTTCTCATAAACCTTACAGCTCTTGGAGTGTTTTCCCACCAGAATATATTTTGAGCACAAGGACAAAGGTCACTCTTAAAAAGCTGAAAGGTGATTTTTTTCATTGAATATTACTATGGTGGTCTTTCTGAGCTAAAACGCTTCCTTCCCTATCCCAACTTTTGTCTCTTTCTTACTTTTTTTACTTTCTTTCTCTGGGCATCATGCCAAACATGTAAGGCAGTGACCCACTCTATCAATCCATTATAATTTTTTAAAGCCTCTGCCACTTCGAACCAATGTATTTTTATATGGCATCTTCTATAAAAATTATCTCAAAATACCTTGTCGAGAAGAAGTAAAATTATGGGAAAACGGTTTAAGTATTTCGAAAATTCTTGGTTGTAAGGATCAAGAGTTAAGCACATTTCAGTAATTTCCTGTAAGTTCACAGCTCGTAATGTAAGAGTTTTATTATTCTTAGTGATTCCTGTGTGAGAACAGTATCTGGCTAAAACGTGCGTGTAGGTCTAGGTCAGAGCATGAGAAATGTATAAGGGCTCGCTTGGGAAAGCTCAGTGGCATGTAATTCTCACCTGCAGTCATTTTATTAAGCCAGTGTCCTACCTGACTCCCTACTCCTCCTCACTGCACTCGTTGATTCCTCTCTGGTTCTCAGCGCATCTGACTCTAGTCTCTCTTACAACTCTCCCCCAACCCCCAGGGGAGTTGTCATTCTGCTGACCAATATTGTTTAGTGGATTTTTCTTTTTTTTTTTATGCTCAGAATCTGTTCTCTTCATTTTGGTAATTTCCCCCAAGATCTCCTCTGGAAAACCTCCATCATCTGCGGTCCACATGTTTTAAGTGGGGTTGCCCCAGGTCCAAGTTAGAGAGTTAGGCACAAGATCCTGGCCAACCCAAAAGAACACTCGATTCCCGCGGCCGTGATTGGTTCAAGGGTGAGTCGGTGGCGAGTAGCTTATTTTTCATGTGATCCCCGAAACACTAGTAGGCAAGTGAGGACCTGAGAGGGGAAAGTGGAGACAGCCAATAAAGAGTTCGTTATCAGTGCAGTTACCATGGTTGGGTACTCGAGATCGATTTTTCTTTGTAGCTCTGGCATCCAGTATAAAGTAGGCTCCAGCAGTAAGAGAAATGCAGGCTCTGGCTGTTGGAATTTGGGCCTGTGTGCAATGAAGTGTGGAGGGCAAGAGGACAGAGCTGGGACACGGAAAGCACCTGCTACAGCTTATAAGACAGTGGACATTACCCATGATTCTCTGCCTGGCCCAAATACAAACCCTCTTTCCAATACTGGAGTGAATTCCTACTAAGGAGTCTTGATGAGAAATAGCAACTACCTGCAACTACAAAAGCTAAAATAGCTATCGATAAGCCTCCCTTGCAGCTAGGGTACAACACATGACCCATCTCCAGCCCATCGAATGCATCTAAGCCAGATTTAAATAGTAACCGTTAGGCCCTGAGTAGCAGAATTCTATTCAGGCAAGGTTACCTAGGTCACAGGAAGTAGTCCACAAATGTTAGCTGTTATTATGATAAAAATAATTCCAAATATTTTCTTATATTTAAAGAAAATATAAGAAAAAAGTAAGTGGTATTTCTTCTAAGTATGTTATGGGATATTCAAAAAAATAAAGATTAATGTGGAAAATACACCAAAGTGATGAAATAAAGCGATACGCTGTGGGCAAGACATGCACAGGCCAACCCCTTCCTCCAGGCACTTTCCCGCGTCTAAAGAACAGAAGCATTTGGAAGATAATTTATCACACCAACTAGACTATCTAATTGAACCTCACCATGTTCTAGACTCTGCTGGATGCTGGGATAACAGGATGAAAGACAAACTCCCTGCCCTTCGAAAGAACACAGATGAGGTGGCAAGATGCACTGGTAGAATAAGAAGAAGCAACAAGTTACCAGAGGGCAATGAGAATGCCAACACACCTAACCCAGCCTGGGGGTACCTATTTGCCAGTTGCTTAAGCCGCGGCTTGAAGTTCAAGTAGGATTTAGCAGAAAGAGTATTCCTGGAAGTGGGAATGGCATGAGCAAAGTCAAGGAGATGTGAGTGGGCGTGAGACCTTTGGGTATGACCAGGGAAGAAGTGGGCAGGAAAGTGTGCAAACCCCCCCCCCCAGGAGACCCTGTATTCTTTTCATGGTCGACAAATCTTACTATGGCTTCCTTTTTTCAGATAAGGGCGGGAGGGAGGAAGGAAGAAGGAAGGAAGGAAGGAAGGAAGGAAGGAAGGAAGGAAGGAAGGAAGGAAGGAAGGAAGGTTGGTTAAAAGAAAAGTTCAAGGCTGTCACTTGCTGTCCTCTTTGGAACAAAATTTATCCAATCCTGAAGACTGCCTCTGAATGAATATATGAAGTACATTTTTATAATTTACCATGTGACCAAAAAGGCAACTGAGCTAATAGATTTCATTCATCAGGAAGCAGAGTAAAGTTGCATGTGTGTGTTTGTTTAAAAAAAAAAAAATAGTTCTTAATTATAATTTATTTTTAAGGAAAATCAATGTATAAATGTGTGATTTCAAAGTTATTTTTCAAACTAGTCAATTACTTCACAAGTAGAAACCATCGTATGTAGAAACATAGAAGTATTAGGATGACTTCAACTTTCCAAGGAAAAACACACCTAAGCTCCACCTGGGGAATCATATTTTATTCTAGTACCTGTTTAAGTACTTGTTATTATTAAAAAATTAGGTGACAGTTTACGTAATATAGATGTGTACCCCTTATATCATATTTAAAACATTGCTGGTCTCGTTACTTCAAAATATATACAATGGTCTTTTAGAGTTTGACCTTTATTCAACTTCATCAGAAATTGTATTTCGGTCTTCACAGCAGTCACCAATACAAGAAATGTCAATTATTCATTTCTCTTTTCAATTTAAATCAAATCAACAAGCCTTATTGAATATTGGTGACTAGTACCCCACTTAGTACTGAGAAACTAAATTTTCTTCCTGTCTTTTTGTATTTATTACTACTTTTTTAGCTATGAAATCCACTCGGGAGTCTAAAAAAAAAAAAAAAGAAACTCTATCCAATTTTTTATGATTTAAAGTAGGTAAATAATAAATGGATGTTCTTATTCTGAAAGGCCTAGTATTGTTCGGCAAACATCATACACATGATTTTCTTGCTAAACACATTCTGTTTGGAATCCACTTAGGATCAAAACTGTAGATGGGATACTAGGTTTAAAATCAAGTTTGCCCAAAATATTCAAGCCAAACGTAAATAAATAAAATATGGTATGTCCGTAATTGCCCTCATTCTGCCACTAAATTTAAAAATCAATCTTCTCCTTCCAGATTTGCGAGGCAATTTATCTGGATGAAAGTCTAATTTAAATTCCTATGTAATTTTGGATTTGTTTACAAGCAGGGACTAAGAGAGTCATGAGGGAGAAGGGAAATGGATGACCCAGATGTCGGACACAGAATCCATGTGATTGCTACTCTATGGGCACAATGCTGGAGGCCCTCGGAAGCTTGGGCTGTGCTTGGTTTCTTATAGTGGGAAGAGGGAGCGTGAGGAAACGTGGAGATTGTTCGTCTAAAATAATTAAAAAATTAAAAAATAAAAATAACTGGTGACCTCAAGAAAAGAATCCTTTTGCGCGGTTTCAGGCTGACTTTCGTGTCCCTTGAAGGCCGCTTTGCAACACTCTCGAAATGTTGCTGGGCAGACGAGTACAAGACGCAGACGTGGGGACTTGCACAGGAGTTGGGTTCTGGGGGTAGCACAGCAAGGACAAATGGCCAAGGGTCAAAGCCACCTTTAGAAATGATCTCGAACAGGGTGCTGTGTCGGCACCTGCACACCATCTGCCCCCGGACGCCCTCCCCCAGCAAGCCCCCGCAGGTCGCTTCTCTGTAGAGCTGGAACAGATGGCGGCTTCCCCGGCCCCCTGCAGCTCACCGTCATGGGCCACGTTGTGCAGCCAGCGCGTGCCCCTCGCCGTGCGAGGACCACAGCAGACGGGGCGGGCGGCCCGCGCTGTAGGGAGGGCGAAGTCTCCTGCTCCATCTCACGCCCAGTGGGGAGCGTCAAGCAGGAAACAGACCAGTGGGCGCACTCGCCAGCTTTCCTTAGATTTTTTTTTTTCTCTCTCTCCTATTCTCCTTTGCTTTATATAATCTTAATTGACAAATGTGCAAAGCGTAGACGACAGACCCCGACAGTCCCTGAGACAGCTGTGTGAGTCAGTGGCGCACGGGACGTGCGAGCGGCGGGGACAGCGTTTCCGGCCGCGTCGCCCTGGCACACGCCGGCCAGGCAGAGCCAGCTGTTCCCTCCCAGCATCTGCTCCGATTCACTGGGCTTCTCTCCTGATTGGTTGGCGCCGATGGCTCACTAGTTTTAGTATCGCCACTGGAGACGAAAAATCAGGCCACTGACAGAGTCTTGCTATTTTCTAGCCTAAGCGGCACACAAACTGTTGAAACCGAGAGAGACAGGGCTCCTAAGGCAGAAGAATGTTCTGCCCTCTCTGCTCATCAAGATGGGTCAAGTGTGCGGGCTCACTTCTTTCCAGCTCTCCCCGACCCTTCCCTGCCTCCCGCCCAAGACAGCCAACCTCTAAGGACACCTGCTGTTCCTCAGGTGGGGCTGCGGCAGGCCCTGTGACACCCCGCCTGGCGAAGAGCTGAAGGGCGGGAGCCTCCGGCAGGGGAGACGCGCCCGTCACATGCCTCTAACAGCCCCCTCTGTCAGGGAAGTCACAGAGCGGATGTCGGCGTTGAAGACGACAGATCACCTCTCCTCCCATCGCGAGCGAGCGCAGGCCCGGTTTGGCAGCCGCACAAAGGCAGCTGGAGGGTGGTGGGGGGAAGAGCAAGATAGAAGGGAACTCGAAACGTGAAAGGAACAGGCTGGAGCGAAATGGGAGAACAGAAAACGGTGGCGTGGAGGAAGCGGCTGCCAGCTACCTCCCCGAGGGCCACGTCGAATTGCGGAGGAAAACGATGGGGCCGTTATCTCAACGGCTCTAGCTCGGAGGAGCATGCCCGTGCTCTCGGTTCTAGCGTTCTGGGGGCAGAGGGGTCCTCCTCCTCCTTCCATGGCCATGCAGAGTTTATGCAGTTTCCAGAATGTCACATACGTCCCCGGGCTGCGGCGGGAGGCACAAGGTTTGGTCTCCAGCCACGAGGAGAGCGTGGCTGGGGGCGGAAGGACTTCCATTATCACGTTCGGCAGGCTCCGGGTGGAACGCAACCTTTTCCACTTGTTCTCGCTAATGAGGAATTATTAGCTGGCTTCCAGAGGAAGGGCACACACACGCGACACCTCTGCATCTGTCATGCTGCCTGCTTCCCGGGGCTGTTTTATTTAGAATCTAGGAACCAGCACCTCCGGAAGTAAAGAATATCTCAGCTCGAGTTTGCTTCTCGGCCCGACCACCGCAATCCCCCTTCACGGTCTTCTCCATGCTGACGGGACGGGCGGTGGGCAGCCCATGGCGGGAGTTTCCTGAACCACCCCCAAACCATGTCTTAGTCCTGTGAAGCCGTCTGGGGTGTTCATGATAAGGCCATGCCATAGACTCACCAAGGTCCCAACGAAGGAGCTTCGCCCTCTCCTTGACGCCTCTGCTGAAAAGTCCCCCTAATCGCTAAGGCATCCTTGACGACCCAATTTGAAATGGCATCAGGAGTAACCGTGGAAGAAGGCCTCGCTCTCTTGGACTAGCTGAACGATGCTGTTTTTATGTTATAGCTCAGCGAGTAGTTTTGACTCTACGAGAATTTGTCCCTTCAGCGATGACTTTAGGACCCAACTCCTACGTAGGATGCGTGCTTCCGAGTGATGGAGGAGAACTTAAAGGTGACCTCCACAGGTAGAGCTTCTGACGTCAGGACCCAGGACCCAGCCTGCGCAGCCCCTGATCTGTGTCAGTTCAAGGGACACGTTGCACGCAAGCAAACGTGATTTCGGATTTACACCAGTCCCTTATTTGTATTTCTCAACTGCAAGAAATGAGCCCTCAAATGGTCTTCCTGTCTCCCGCACCGCCTCACGCAGCCCCCCTCCGCCTGAAACGCCCCTCCCGCTCCGTTCGCCCAATGCCTGTTCCCGTCTTCCTCCTTCCTCCCTTCATTCTCCGCAACCAAGACGTCAGTGACGCAAGACCCCCTTTGAAGGGCAGATAAAGGAGCAGAGAGAGAAGAGAGCTGAGCCAGGAAGGGTGAGGGACATTTCATAATTAATATTAGTTTTATCCTGTCACTGATTTGCAGGCCTTTGAAAATCACAAACATGTTTAGGCTCTGGGGACTTGAGCTGTGACGGTGGGATGCCAGGTGGCAGAGGCACCTACCTGGTGCCTCTTCGCGCTATGCTATAGAAGCTGGTGCATATTCCGCATCACTCCATATGCTCAGCTTCTAAGTCCCAGTGCTTTAGTTTGGCACCCGAGACGCACGAGAACCCACCCCATCCAACGTCACCCGTCTTCTCTCTCGCCGTCCTTTCCATCCGCATTCGCGCCTGCGAAATTCACCTCCTCGCTGTTTCCCACACACACTTGGGCACGCGACGCCCACCACCCCTTGGTCTGTGCTGTCCCCAATGCTCTTTCCCTCATTCCCCCATGTTGAAAAGCTGCCCAGTCTTCCAAACTCCCCTCAAATGCCGCCTCCTTCATGAACCAGCTTGAACCCCTATGGCCCTTTTTCTTCATCTACCTGATGGCACTTACTGCTGTCTACCTTATGTTTTTTGGAGACTCGTTTTATCATTACTGGGTGAATATGGCTTAACCACAGCACAGACCTAGATGATTAATGAGCATCTGTTAAAGGGACAAATAATGTAAAGGGAACAGACAAAACATGCACCGAAGACAACCAGAGGATGTCCTGATGCCACCCCTGGCCACACTCCGAAATCAGAGAGTGCAAACGTGTAGCAGGCGTGGTGTCTGGCATCACGTCTACACTCATGGTAGACATCACCGATCAGTCGCGACTCTTCACGCCTACGCCCTGGCACCGCCTCAGCATCCCTCCACTCCCGACACGACCAAGCAATTCGGATTACCACGCGCCGAAGTCCATGAACCGACCCACTCTGGTTCTCCGGTCAGACTGCTCACTCCAGCTGTAGAGGACATTCCAGTCTTCTCTCAGTCCTCCCGGCTTCCAGGCTCATGCTCAATCCAGCTTCAGTGCCCAGACGTCACTGGGCATCATTTCCTACTCAGCAAGGTGCTGACCACAATTCTGTCTTTCCAACCAACTGAGCTGCTTCAGGTGACTTGGACTCTTAGGTCAACCCACCTATTGGACCCTTGCCCCTACTTTGGCACTATTTCTACACCAGAAAAAAAATAATAACACTCTTATTATGTGCTTATCCCAGAATCAAGAAATAGGCAGCTTAGGTCAGGAAGGTCAAATCCACAGCTTATAAACTGTAACTACCCTTTCCCCTGTCCGCAGCCAGCATTGCCGGTTAAATAAGCTGCCCTCTCTTAAACTGGTTTTAATTTATGGTGCTGCATTATGCCCACAGAGGCAGCCTCAGAAGTCTTTGTAATGCAGGCCCCGACAATCATGAAAATCCAATCTCAGTTTGCATTTGAGATAAAATTTATTTGCCAGTCAGGCCACATGAACCAATGGGGGCTCCAGTTCCAAAACCATTTAACCCCATAGAAGGGATTAGGTTGCAAAGACTTCTCTTCAATGCCCTCTTAATCCCGGGAGATTCTTAAAATGAACCTGGAATCCAAAGAGACCACATGAAGGCCACATCCGGCAGGACTAAGGACTCTGCTGGAAACTGCTACCCAGCATAGGCAGTGGCACTCCACTGTGGCCAGCGAAACACAGCCTGGATTCTGAGGTCCTGGGCAGGAGGAAACGTCTCAAATTTACATCCTGCTTTACATTTGAGGAAATCTTACAAAAATAAAAATTATAGCCTGTCACATTACATTACATCAAAGCATGAGGTAACATCATAATTTTTTTAAAAGCATTTGTTTTAATTTATGGTGCTGCATTATGTCCACAGAAAGCTTGATTTTCCCTTGAGTACCAATAAATTTTGACAGTGATGGTTTAGCCCAAAACTTGGGCAGACTGAAACATAACAAAGGTTGGCCAAAATCAGGTAGGTAGCCACTACTGAAGAACTGCTTATGAGTCATTATTTTGTCTTATGTCTTCAACTCAAGCTCTGCAGTCCAACATAGTAGTCACTCACCAACAAGGGCGAGTGAGGACTTGACATGCGATTAATCCAAATTGAGAAGCACTGCAAATATAGAATACGTACCAGATTTTGACAGCTTAGTACCAAAAAAAGTGTATAATATCTCATTAATAACTTCTTATATTGATCACATTTTGGTATTATATTTTGCATGTGTTCAGTTCAATAAAATATATTGAAATTAATTTTACTTTTTATATTTACTCTTTTAATATGGCCGCTAGGGAATTTTAGATTACATTTGTGCTTTGCATTTTTATTTCTATTGTTAGTGCTATTACAGAACACCCCATTGTCTCCATGAGCAGGAAGACCACATGGCTGAAAATTGTAAATCAAAGAAACATGAAATCTCTTTCATGGGTTTAGACAAGAGATTGCAGTCAAAGGGAAGCCTCTAACTCACGTCAGGTCATGTCACTCCTGAACTCAGAATGCTCCCGAACCTCCATTCCATTCAAAGTAATAGCCAAAGTCTTCGATTAGGGTGATTTTGCCCCCAGCGGACATTGGCAATAATCTGGAGACATGTTTGGTTGTACCACGTGGGGTCAGAAGAAGTGATGCTAGTGGCATTTGGAGGGCAGAGACCAGGGATGCTGCTAACTATCCTCCACAGCTCAGGACAGCCCTCGTGACAAAGAATGGCCTGGCCCCAAATGTCAACAATGCCAAGGTTGGGGACCCTGCCTTTCAGGGCCCTGGTGGTCTCCCTTCTCATGCACCCATTGTGAGTCTCCAACCTCGTCACGCTTGCTGAACTCCTCTCTGACACCACTGTGGCCACACTGGACTCCTGGTGTTTCTTGAACATGCCCAGGTGTGTGCTGCCTCAGGGCCTTTGCACCTGCCACCTCCGCTCTGTCCAGGTATCTGCACAGCTCCTCCCTCACCTTCTTAAGGCCTCTGTTTAAAAGTCCGTCTAATCGCCGAGGCATCCTTGGCCACACAGTTTGAAATGGCATCCTACACAGAACTCCCTCTCCCTTTTCCTGCTTTATTTCCTTCATAGCCTGCATCACCATCTCACAGTATATATTTTACTGTTTGTTTTATATTATCTGTCCCCCAAATACAGAAAGTTCTGTTTGTTTTTCTGTTTTGTTCATGGCCAGCACCCAGAACAGTGCCTGACACAGAGTAGATGTAATAAATTTTTGCTAAATAAATGAAGTGACACAGTGATTTGTTGAAAAAACTGAGTGAATGATTAATATCCTTCCCCAAAAAAGTCTAACAGGTGAGAGAGGAGTATTTCAATGAATTCTTTTTGCATGAAATTCAAGACCAAACATACCAACCAATTATAATCTAGGATAGATTTACATCTTGACAGATTATATTACTGAAAATGTTCTATCATCTATGTTTATACCTAAGAGACCCAGTCTCCCAGCTTTTCACCCTAATGGTTCATTTTTCAAATGGCCCCATTTTTCTCAAAAGTCTGTATCTGCTAAGATGCATTTCTAAAAATTATTTTATCCCCATTTAAAACAATTAATTAGTCGCATGGCACACTGGACCTCCTGATTAGCAGTAGCTAACTGATATTTCCTCAAAGAGTTGTAATCCAAAGCAAAAAGCAAATAAATGTGATATCCCAATTAAGCTCTGGGTACCTACCTATGCTAACTAAATTCAAGAGTTAGAAATTTTTTAATCGCCTTGGCTTCTCATTTTTCAGTTCAAGGAGCCTGAGAGTCTGAATACCTCAGCCTGAGATAGTCCCATTTTATAGATGACAAAAAGTGAATTTAAATACTCTTTTTCTCTTAATGTAGTAGAGCAATTAATTGCCTTGTAGTAAGATGGACCCAAACTTTAGATTCAGACCCGTTATGTCATGTGTTAGCTGGAAGCCTCCTTGTATTAGCAGGTACCATGGACGACTCCTCTGGTTTCAAGCAACAGAAACATCTGCTCAAACTGATTTGAGCACAAAAGAAATTTGACAGCTGACTCTGTGGCGTGTGGGGAAGTGTCAACCAACATCATCAGAACTGAGTCTTTCCTCCGCTGTTCTTCTCCTTCCCTGTGAGTTAGCTCAATCCTGGTTCAAGCTGGTTCCTCGTGGCGGCAAAATGGCTGCGGGCAGCCCCAAACTGACGTGCTACGTCTCACACACAGCAGAGAGAGAGAACACTTGCTCCCGTTTGCTCCAGGGGACCTCCTCGGGTTCATGCTGATGCCTCTACGCCGTCATCCCAGAGCGGTTCTCTGGATCGGAGGGATGCTCTCCCCTGATTGACCAGACCTAAATCACGTGTCCATCCCTCGTGCTCGTCCTCCTCTCCTCTCCTCCCTTCTGCCTCTCACCTGCCCACACTCCCTTCCCAAGCCAAACGAGCACATTATGCTTTGTTTCATGCAGAGAACTTTTTCTCTTTCCTCTGAAATTTATTTCTCAACAACTTGAAGATTTCAGGGCCTCAACTTTGGCCCCAAATGCATCTTAATAATGTTCCCAAACAAAGACAATTTTCATGTCTTAGAGAAATTCTAGTGCTATCTGTCAAGAAAATTTTTTCAACTTGCTGCATTATTTGCTTAAATCCAAATCATTTTAACCCAAACAGCAAAAAAGAAATATATCTCTTTATATATGAATAAGCAAATAACCAAAACAATTGCATTTTGCCTAATGATTTAAAATGTTTTCATTATGCACAGTAAACTCTGGAATATAAGAAAAGCTATATGAAAGAAACACCAAAAAAAAATCATACTATTAAAATTCTTATCTCTCAAATTTTGAAAAAGGAAGGTAGGGAATAAGCAATGCCTTTAGACATGTAAAAGCTTAGTTCTGCAAAAATGAAGATTCTGGAACATTGAAAACAATGATATTGGCAGTGATGATGATGATGATAATAATAATAATAATAATAATAATAATAATAATAATAATAATGAAATAGCTAGAATTTACTAAACGCTTAACAGACACCAGATAAATTAAAGAGTATTATTATCCCCATTTTATAGATGCAAAACACTGCAATGGAGAGAAATGAAATGCCTGCCCAAAACCACAGACTGAGTAACTCATGGAGCTGGAATTCAAATCCCCTTCTAACTCCTGACTGCAGGCTTTTCACCCCTGCCTCATGTTGTCTTTATTCTTCCCGCCTGTCTCCTGACAGGTTATCATGTTCACTCTTTCCTGGATCCTTCCGTCAAGTCGTGTCACCTTCCATTTTTGAAAAAACTGCCCTTGTGCCTGAGTCTTCTAAAAAGTAACTGAGTTTCCCAGACCCCGGCCTGCAGCCAGCCCCCTTTCTCTACTGAAATGCCTGCCTCTGGGCACAGAGCTCTCTTGAAATGCCTGGCAACACCTAACCCCACCCTACAAACACAATCGATGCTCGAGGGTGGAAAATGTTCGAGGGTGGAAAATGTTCATAACTGTGAACACTTTTGATTCTGGGGTAGGAAGAAAGGAAAATGTATTATGCCAAGCCAGACACCATAGAGCAAGCTTTCTCCACCTTGGCATTACTGAGGCTTTGGGCCTGGCGATTCCGGATAGCGATGGAGGGCGGGGGGGGAGGGGGGGTAGAGTTTGTCCCGTGCATTGCAGGGTCTTTAGCAGCATCCCTGGCCTCTACCCACTCGATGCCAGTAACACTAGCCCAACTGGTAACAACCAAAAACGTCTCCAGACATTGTCAAATCTCCCCTGCTTGAGAATCACGGCCATAGATACAACTGAAATTGGCCATTTGCAAAAATCCCATGTTGAGGGCCTTCTTCCCCAGAGAATGTTTCTGTAATGGCCTATCAGTGTTTCTACGCGGAACCTGCAGTTTAAAAGACAAAAAACATTAGCATCTGGAGGCCCTGCATCCAGGATGCTGCGCCAAAGCCAGGCCTCAAATCCACAGCAGCACACAAAAGAGACTTCTCCCGCCGCTCTGCAAATCCACGTAACTATCTCCTCTTACCAACGATGCTGAGATTTGCTTGGTTCTCAGAACTTAATACTTTTACAAGGAAGCATACCCCACCCCTACCCGCCACACACACACACATCCTGAATATCGCAGACTTCCTGGCTTTTTACCTTCAGAGTCTAACACCCTGAACATAAAAACTAGATTTGCTTTAACTTCCTGTAATCTATTTTCATGTTCCTTTCCTGGCTACCCAACGGTTTATATCGAGGTTTCTCAACCTCTGTGCTCTTGACATTTCGGGCTGCAGAGTTCTTTGTCGTGGAGGCTGTCCTGTGCGTGGCAGGGTCTCTAACGGTGCCCCTCGCCTGTACCCACTAAAAGCCAGGAGCATCCACAAGCTGTGACAGTCAGAAGTGTCTCTTAATGTCCTCTGGGAGCAGAACTGCCCCCGGTGGAGTACGGCTGGGGTCTGTGAGTTTCCCTCTGCCAGCGAATCGGTTTGGATTAACCACTCCTGCCTTTCCCCGTTCATCCAAGGCACTGTCTCAGGAGTCATTTAATTTTTAAATCCTTCTGTCAACTTTTCAGGCATCTATGTTGTATCTGGAGATACACTCTGTGAATAAACCCAGACGTTTCCGTTTGAAAAGCGGGGCGTTCTCACACGAGAGGAAGCGGCGGCGGCAGCATCCTCCAGCCCAGGAGCATGTGGGCTGCTGCCTGCCCGTGGCAGCTGCCCGCTGATGAGCGTCGTTTCAGGAAAATACGGAAAGAGCCTCGAACCCTTACTGCCCTCTAGAGAAATTCCGGCAGAAGAGCTCAATCTGTCGCAGTCAGCACAAAAAACAACGCCGCCAGACGCAACTGCGCCCGGCAGTTGTAAAGCAAACAATTTATTTGCAGGGTTTTTTGAAAGACAAGTCGACTGGACCCTTTACATCTTGCACCTGAACCAGGAGCCGGTGTTGGCTCGTGCGTTGACACAATCGTAATTTTGCTAATTCCAGGTCCACTCTCCAGCACTATGATTTTATGCCCACAGATGAATCAAATTCCGATATTCCAGAAAGTAATAGTAGACCATATTGTAAATGCAAAGACTCAGCTTTGTACAAATGTGTTCTCTGGTCTTTGTTTACTTGCCTGCGACTGGTCATTTTCTATATAGAGAGATTTCTTTTTTATGTGTCTCAGAAAGACCAGGACTAAAAAAAAATATTTCACTAATCTTCCTGTTAGCATAGGTTTTGGTGGATGAAAACTTTCTAGCACATTTTGGAGCTATTTATAACATTTTTTTTCCTTTTTCTAAAGAAAAATAATTCTGGATATTGTTTTGATAAAGATTTACCTATTACTTAATGCCCATCTATATTCTAATGAGCATGTCAACACCAAAATTAAAGTGAGCCTTCCCTATAAAAGTCCTGAAAAAGTTATCCCAGGCCTAATTCATGTCTCTTTAGCACAACTGGAAATGTAAAAACACAAAATAACTCTGAAAACTATATGCTTAAAGACATACACTAGATATGAAATTTGCAGGTTTAATCAAAACTTTCAAATCATTGTCTCCATTATGACAGGCGACAGCAAAAAATGCTGAATGTTTATGCCTAATGGGTTTGCCCTTTGCCAGACAAATCCTTTTAGCTATGGCAGGAAAACATATAATTTTTATGGGCTCTTGAAGAGAGTGCACACTGCCCTCTGATGGTGACACATGCTCATTTTATGGGGTCCCTTGATCAGGTTCCAGAGGCTATATAGAATGTTCCTATCAAAGGCAGATCAATAATTTTATAGATTAATGGACACCAATGGCTATCGTTACTGTTTCCATATTTTTCGTCCTCTTGACAAGGAAGTAAGATGTTTGATCCTTTCCTTTGTTATCAATAGCTATCGGAACTACTTTGCCAAGATGGAAATACGTCAAAAAGTAATACTTAGAATATTTCAACTCCATTAGACACAAAATAATATGCATGCACACATACCACAGACATAAAGCCTCAATGAAATGTTTTACTGCTAAGTAAAAGCATTTTCTCTCTGAATTTGAACTATCAAGTAAGCCACCTATGGTATCAGAAACTCTTTCAAATTCAAAATTAGTCCCAAAAATTTTTTTGAAAGGATTTTGGAGGGGGATGCTTTAGCTAGAGAGCCTATAAAAGTACTTCTTAAATAAATGAGACAGAAAATACAGTGTAGGCTAAATTTTCCCCAAAGTTCTTTTGAAAGTTAAGATACTGGTTCATTTGACCCTTCAAAACGTACAGATTTATCATATCCAGCTATTTTCATCTACCAAATTACAGATACCTTCTAAATTTTGCTAATTCCCAACAGCCAAGAAAGAGAAACAGGGAAAAATAAAAGCCAGCATGCTCACTGCCACAGCAAAGCTCTTGGAGCGGTACCCAAACGGAACTGTTGATCTGCGGAAATGTAAATGTCATTTCTAAATACAGCATCAGGAGCCAGAGAACCAGCATTTCTGTTGATGAAACACCTTTTCGGGAAGCAGCATATGCAAGGCAACGCTTCTCGCTGACACATGGGAGTCTCGAGTCTTTGGCCCGGCCCTCCATGGCGGAGGAACCCAACGCATTCTTACCGATTTCCTTAAGCTGCTACCCCACCAGATTGCGAATCAAAGCAAATAATTTCCTGTGCCTCTCTCCTCTCATCTTAAAAATAAAAAATAGAATTTCATTCTGTCTCAGAAGGGTTCCTTACTAGTTAGGGATGCTCGCAAACTCACAATGAAAATCAGAAGATGGAGCCGTGAGCAGAACCACATATAATAAGATGTGGGGTGGATGATACAACCACCAGGCGCAAGGACATGCCCGTGACCGGCTTTTCAGCCTTGACTCCTGCTGTTCTCTGGAATGCTTTCAGGTTCTGGAACATGCTGTCCTTTTTCCCACCTCGGGTCCTTTGTGCGGGCTGATCCTGTGCCCCAAACCTTCTCCTCCTCCTGCGCACTTTGTATTTCTAGCTGTCTCATGTTTTCCACCTCAGACTGTCTCTTCCTAGCAGAAGTATTGATGACACCCTTAACTCTCCCTTGGTTTTAATCTGTTGCAGCCAGGATGGGTGTGCAACCTCTGCTTAAAAGGGCCGGGGACTTGGTTTCATGCTCTGCCATAGAAGTTTGAAATTCTTCATTTGCTCACAAGAGCCCTTTGTTAAGTATTTTTATTGTTAACTGGGCTCCACAAATCACAGAATCAGCCCTGATCACATCCCTTCATTTTCCTCAACAAATTTTGAATTTGTTGATTTGTCCATTTATTAGAGTTGGGGGTTGGAGGGAGGGGGACAAGAGGAGCCGGTCTGTTTCCTCCATTAGATGGAGGAATGATGTCTATTTTGTTCGCTGTCTAATTCGGTGCTGCCCAAGAGAATTTTCTGCATGGACGAAGATGTTCTGCATCTTTGCCATCCAACATGTCAGCCACTAGCCACATGTGGCTACCAAACACTTGAAATGTGACTGGTGCAACTTAGGTACTATTTTTTTTAACTTAAATTAATATAAATTAATGCTGACATAACTTCATGTGGCTTATAGCTATCATATTGGGGAGGTCCAATCCCTAAGGCCTAGCACAACAACTAGTAAATACATCTAGAATATTATTAGGGCTTTTTAAAAGAAGCTCCATGGCAATAATATGGCACATTGGTGTGATGCATCAGAAGTCCCTGAAGAGCTTGTTAAAACTACAGGTATCCCTGCCCCACCCTCTAAGACTCTAATTCAGCAAGTTTACAAAGGATCTGGGCATCTGGTATACCCCAAAGTTTAAGAAACGCTGTGTATATTTTATGGATGAAGCTTGTCTTTACATCAATTATTTAAATCTCTTCAACTCTTCCAGATCAAATAACGTTGACAAATAACATTTCTAGGAGAATTTTATTACCCACAAAATATCCCAGCTACAACCAATGGCTGTTACAAGCAATATCTAACCCAGTAAAATTTTAGTGGAGAAAACAGATTCTGAGCAACCCTTCAGTAGTGTTGTAGTGAACTCTGACCCGTGACCTTCATTTCAGAGGCCAGGAGTGATGGATTGCTCCTTTTTTCAAGACTCAAAAATTGTTGGTTAAATGTGTGTATAGCACCCCGCTTTGAGTAAATGGCAAGATT
Source organism: Eonycteris spelaea (assembly GCA_003508835.1). Taxonomy (NCBI): domain Eukaryota; kingdom Metazoa; phylum Chordata; class Mammalia; order Chiroptera; family Pteropodidae; genus Eonycteris; species Eonycteris spelaea. The sequence continues at coordinate 4,289,839 of PUFA01000066.1, read as the reverse complement.
TTATTTAGGAGAAATGTGGATCTCAAGTAGGAATTATCAGACTGAGGGAGGAAAAAAGGAAAGGCTTTGTTCACAAATGTGGAGTGTATCCTTTTTAAATGACTCCATCGAATCGTATTCTTCTCTCTCGTGTACTGACACACAAAAAAAATGCAAAAGGCCCCTCATGTCCCACCCTCTCTTTATGTAGCTTTGTCTTTAACCATTATTGTGATTCAGCTCTCTAACAGGAGTGCTTCCTCCTCCACTGAGCTACCAAAGACACCTTCCTAATCAGCGTTACACACAGCAGCGTAATAGATGGCAGCACGGTGAATACAAGGATAAGCTGTAATTCACTCTGGGGCTCTGCTGATGTCATAAACCACACAACCAGCCTTAAGGAGAGTGGCTGAGCCCAGAGAGTGAATTCTGATCTCAGCTCCCTCTGGAAGCCATCTGTTAAGGAAACAGATTTAAATGTAGACCTTTTCATCTCTGTCGTTTTTAGAGATTTCAGACTTTTGCTGTAAAATTTAAACTTTTGCAGCCATGAACAGATTAAAATCACTTTCTGGAGGTACATTTGGTGTCGTAGTCCCTTTCCGAAGTCACGAATCGATTAGCAGTCTTACCGCCCATTGCGACAAGACGATTTTAAAAAGGAAAATGCACCTTGCTGCAGTGAACGTCACGGCTAAGCATGCCTGTTCCTAATACGGTCACCTGGCTCCCCACTGCAGAGCCTGGAAGACCAGCGAATCACCTTCCCAGCCTCCTTTGCAGCAAGTGCCGGTCATGGGATCCAGTTCTGGCTGATGGGACATAAAGAGGGTGTCTCCTGAGAAAGATGTTTTCCTTGTTTCAAGGAAAGCAGCATGTGAGGAGAGACCATTTTCACCTTTTGCTTCTCCTCTCGTATCTCCATCCACCTTTGGGTGCTCAGGTGACAATGTGTTAGCTGAAGCTGTACCGACCACCTTGCAATCGAAGGGACCTACCTGAAGATGAGAAGCCACCTGCTGAGGAGGAAACGAAGGGCGGACAGAATGGTCTAGGCACTCGACGACCTTGCTGAGTTAACCATCCCCCAGCACTGTCCACCGCCAGGCTTCTCATTAAGGAAATAGTTTATGCTGGGTCCCTTCAGAAGCTCAGCCTGAGACAAGTATTGGGGTGGGACTAATTCACAGGGAAGAGAACCCAGGTAGTGGCAGGGGAGTGGAAAGGTAGAGAGGGAAGGGAAGGAAACCGACCCAGAGTGTGCTCACGAGCGGGTGACCCCTGCAGGCATCCAGGGCCCAGTCTGGAGAAGGCCAAGGTGGACAATCCTGCTTTGAGTCATGAGCCAGCGACCTGTACGAGAACACGGCGTGTGTAGGGGGTGGAGGAGAGACATGATGGTAGGAGGGATTTCAATAGTTCAACAGCATCTTCTACAATAAACCATCAAGGGCTTACGGTTTGAGTCACTATTTGTCCATGGTCTGTCACTGGTGGCAGAAGCTGTCCCTAACCGGCATTACTGTGGGACCGTTTCTCAAAATCATGTGCACCATTCTCATTTCTTTACAATGCCACACCGGCGAAATGACACAAACACGAAGTTCGGTCGACGAGTTCTTACCGATCGCCGTGTCTGCATCCACGGCAGCGGTGTGCTGGTGAACCACTTCGGTGTGGCCCCGCCAAGGTCGTGCTTCCAATGATGGGGGAGACGAGCATGGCGCAGATCACCCCTCATGCTCCCAGCTGGAACAGAGGTGGTGGCAGGCACTCTAACGTGAAAGAACAGCGAGAGGGTGCCACGAGTGTGGAGTGTGGGGTCGGGGAAGAGTTCATGAACCGGAGGCTGGAGGGATGAGCCGGGGTCGGCCAGAAGGGAAGAGGGAGATGATGCCCTAACCGCAGCCTGAGTGGGGAAGACGCGCCCCCGGAGAGAACATCGAAAAGGCCCCAAGAAGGTCATTAGAATAACATCCTTCACAGGGAAGAAAAATAAGAATTTGACCTTCACCCCAAACCTTATCGCTAGGTGGGTTTGACTAAAAAGTAAATGGAGTCATTACAAGAGCCATCATTTTCTTTGGAAATAAAAAAGTCACGGCCAAACTAAATTCTGATCTTCCTGCTTCTTTGAACTAGAAGGCGGCCTCTTTGGGACTTTATCCTTGTAGAAATGATAAATGCTTATTCACAAAAAATTCAATTTTCCTGCGGGGGGAAAAAAATCACCATTTCTTCACCACCACATTTAGGTTTTCATATTCATGCATATAGAAAGGTCTGATCCCAAAGGCAGGTGTCTCAAAATGTCAGGTTCATGGACACGCCGTCGCCGTGGGTTAGTGACCTCCCTCCTCTCCCTGCCTCTCAGCCGTCCATCACCTCCTCAGACTCTTATGCAATTTCCTCGAAACCCCAGGGGGCTGCAGAACACAAGCTGAAAAACATTACTATAAAATATTTTTTTCCAAAAAGTAAAATCAAGACATATATGAAAATATTCTGATCATCTAAATCAGGTGCCAGCAAACTATGATCCTTGGGCCAAATCCTGCCCACCACCTGTTTCTCAAAATACAGATTTAATGGGACACAGCCACTCCTGCTCACTTACATACTGTCCACAGCTCCTTTCCAGTGTTGGAGTTAAGTAACTCTGACAAAGACTTGTACAGCCTGAAAAGCTTGAGATATTAATTCTCCGGCCCTTCACAGAAAAAGTTAGCCAACTCCTCCTGATCTAAGCCATTGTTTGCAGGAAGTAAGCATAAAATACTCATGCAAAATCTAGTCCTCTCCTCGAACCTAAGAAGCGACTGTAGTGAAAGCACAGAGGTAGGAGGAGCCCAAGGAAAGCTCCACATGGGGGGGCGGGGGAGACGCTAGGGAGTGACAGCGAGGAAGAGGCTCTGAGTTCGCCCAGAGGTGGACGGCCTCCCCTCCCACCTAGGAGAGAGTAGGGGTGGAGGGTCCCTCCTTCACTGGCAAACTCGGACATCCTCTCGGCATCCCGGATCTCACGTATCTGGGGCTCATACGTGCTGCTGCCTCAACCGAGCGCACTCTTCCCGACCCCCCTTTACCTGCTGAATCTTCAGCCTTCCAGTGCCGTCTTCAACATCGCAGCCTGGGGGAGTCTCCCCCGAGCTCCTGAGCCTCGACTCCCACGGTGCTGTCCCTTTTCCCGCACTTTCATAGGTCACCCTCTGTTGTAGTTGATGGATTACTCGTCTGTTGCCTCACCTGGTTCTAAGCTCCACGTGGTCAAGGCGACAGCTGTCTAATCGACTGCTACACTATTCCAATACTCTGAAACAGTTCCTGGTGATACATGAATGTTTGGTGAGTGAATGCCTTTGTATGAAGATTTTGGGGTCGAAAAGGGGCAACGTGTTGCATGTGCAACAGGAAGAATTACGCACTGTCTTAAGTATTGCTCCCTGGCCCTATCCCAGTGACAATTTCCATGGGATGAAGTCTGAGTGAGAGATGACCATACAGCGTGAACAGCATGTGCAAAGGCCCGGAGGCGGGAAGAAGCAGGGGGCGCTGAGGCACAGAAACGAAGCCAGCGCGACTGAAGCCAAGAAGCCAGAGCAGAAAAAGTCAAAGCCAGACTACACAAGACCTGCATGCACATCACGATAAGAGTTTTTTATCTTATTCTAAGAGCAATGGAATAACCACAGAAAGTTTTAAGTAAGGCGGTGAATTTGAATTGTACCACCAGCAGCAGAAGTTATGAATTCGCAGGTAATAGGTAACTTAATTAATTGTGCTAGATATCAGGGATAAGATGCTTAAGGAATCATTGACCCTGAATTCAAGATATTTCATACAAGGAAAATACAATTACAATTTGATAAAGACTTCGATAGAGTTAAGCTTATGGGGCCATGGAGCAAGCGCCTAAAAGGAGCCTTTTTGCTCAGATGCAGGAGCGGACAGAGGTTCCTCCAGGAAACCTTCAGTATTTCTCTCTTCCTGGGAAAAAGGAGAGTCCTTCAACCCGACGGGAGTATTCTGTGGTCAAAATATTATAATAATAAACATGAAGACCCTGAAAACATGAAGTTATTCACAAGAAACCATTAAGTGAAAAAGCAGAATTTCAATTCTAATATATACCGCAGGTGGCAACGTCTTTTTACAAAAAACCAGATAGTAAATATTTTTTCAGGTTTTACAGACCATATGGTCTATGTCACAGCTACTGAAACCGCCTGTTGTGGCATGAAAACCACCATAGACAATATGTGAATGAATAGCCATGGCTGTGTCTTAATAAAACTTTATTTACAACAACAGGCAACAGGCCATATTTGGCCCTTAGGCTGTAGTTTGCCGACATCTGATCTCCTCTATAAGTATAACTAAAGAAAGGTATAATGTTTATAATGTTTATTAGCGTAGACAAATGAATATAAGTATAACCAAATAAAGGCATAATGCGTAGGAGCATAGACAGAAGGGGACACAGAGAACGAAGTGCTCATTGTGTTTGGAGAATGGGACTATCAGTCGGGTGGCTCTCTGTTGTTGTAGCCTACCCAGCATGTACTTATCCTTCTGAGAACCATGCTCTGATTTGGGGCTGGGAGGAGGAGAGAGAGCTACCTTTCCACTAACTTTAATCCACGGAGTCCCAGGGGTCAGCCCACCCTCAAATTCAAAGTAAGACTCATGCCCTGGTGCTGACCCCCGCGGGTCATTGCATTGCCTTGGATTCATTCAGAGAGAGGCATCGGCTCAAACAGGCCAGCGAGAATCACTTCCTGGAATTGTTTCTTTTTGAACCTTAAGAAAGAGAAAACCTGCTTTTGCTGGGTTGCTGAAATCATAGTGCAAGAGGCTGGAGTTGCGTCTTCTTGGTGCTCGAGGATTGGTCCTCTCGAGCATGGTGCCCACACATTGGAAGAGAGAATGAGGAAATAAAGAAAGGCTCATACCGGACAGGTGTCATGAGTCCCGAGACTGAGCCTTTTCTAAAACTAGCCATGTTCCCGGATTTTCCAGTGACTTAGCCCATGTGTTTTTCTCCATCTTGGATTGTTTCACTTCAGTTCCTGTTACTGTCATCCAAAAATCCTAAGTGAGGTCACTGTGAATGGGGGTTTTTTTTTCCTGTTTTAAAAAGTCCTTTAATATCTTTACAGCATCACTTTAACAATAAAATTGAAAAAAAAAAAAAGATAGATGGATGAAAGGCCACATATTTAAAAAATTCATTTCTCAGATGAAACTCATACTGTATTTTTTCAGCCCTCCTCATCAGTCGAGTGTGTGAGTGAGCCAGTTGCAGTTCTTAAATTTGACCAAGAGAATCTAAGTACGCTCTCCAAAAAAATTGACTGGAAGCCTATTTTGAAGAAAATATAAAGACAGGCTATCGTGGAGATCACAAATGATGACAATAGAAAATAATTCAGGAAAGACTATCTGACTCTGCAAAAATATAGTGACAGATGTAGGACAGCCGAGCGCCTCCACGAGGGGAAGGAAAGCGATCCGTGACCGTCACGTGGCCACCACCTCTTAGAAAAAGGACACTGGAAGGAAACACAAATCTGACCATGTCACCGTCGTGCTGAAAACTCAGCAAGGGCTCCCGGTTGCCTGCTTGAGCCCAGACGTCCTCGTGGATAGGATTTTCACAGAAAACAAACCGGAGTATCCAAGAGATATAATCCTTTTTATTTTCCTGTGACTCAATTTAATTTTCTTTTTCTCGAGTCCCCAGTCTCCCTCATAGCAGAAAACGGAGTCACTTCCAGGCAAACGCCATCGTTCTCGGTTAAACACCATCGGCTGAGGATTCTGGGTGCTCGCTCTCCCTTGCTCGCTCGCTCTCTCTCTCCTTCTTGCCCCCTCGGGCAGCCTCCGAGGACTGAGACGTTTGGGAGTGGCATCACATCAAGAAGGGGAGTCGGCGTCTGTCGCTGTACTCTGCTCTCCGCGAGCGTCGGGCAATATCTCCCGGGCTCCGGTGTCGTTGGCACTTAGCTCTTGGCATGTACTGCCGTGCCCACGTTACCCCTGTGTCTCTGGTGATCAGATCTACCAAAGCCACAGCTTCCATGTCCAAGTCCGAGTAAGTCTCCGGACAGCCAACCTCCACCACAAGCACACTCCAGCCAGCTGGCGGCCAGCAGCCTCTTGAATTGCGGCGAAGCCACTCCCGAATTGTGGCAAAGAGCACGTCTGCTTGCACCCCACTGGCCAGAAAGCGGTCACACTTAAAAAAGGTTGGGATGTGTCATGTGAGTCTCAGGGACACGTGCCTGGATAACCTTTGGGGGCCCAATTCCTGAGAGAGAAAAGGAGAAAAGAAACGAGCGCTCTGCCTCCGACCTAAATACGCACCTCCGACCCGCAGAAGGTAGAAGGACAGTCACGGAGAAGACACTGGTCAGACCGACCAGACACAAAAAGCAAGGAGCGATGGGACATGACAAAATGAAAAGAGCAGAGTTAACAGCAGTAATCACAAGGTAAAGGTTCCTTTAGAGGCACTATGAACAAAGGGGCAACGGGAAGAGAAAGCAAAGAGTCAATAGCTGTGGGAGGCAGATGCCAGGGAACGGAAATACAGGAATTGAGGCCACTTCAAAATGTGAACAAACTTTTCACAGTCGTGTTCTTGATTTTTCAGGGAAATAAACTGAGCGTGAAGCAGAGAAGGTGAGAAAAACACGGCTTATAAATGGAAACGCACCAAACAAAGTGGAAAATTCACATCAAGCCCACAGATCGGTCTCAGAACAAAGGGAAACTTTTTAGGGTCAAAAAAAGGAAACTGGCACTCTCAATAAAAAAAGAAACATGACCACGCACAGGAAGGAAAGCTTTGGGAAGAAGCCAAGCAGGTACTCCCACCTAAACTGCCCCACGGATTGGTAAACCTTCGGTATTTGTCTTTGTAAAATAGAAAATTGTATGCGAGTGTTATCCTAGAGTTCGATGCCTTGTATTTTTTCCATCTTCTGGGTTCGCACAGTTCTAACATTCAGAAAGAGAAAGAAGAACCTCCCTGCTTCAAACAACACGCAAATTAAGGTGTGACTTTTGGCTCTGTTTTTTATTATATATAGCTATCGTCTGTTCTGGAATAAGCTGGATTTCTTCCACTGAGTTCATATCTCCTTCTGTCAAAATGCATTTTAAAGCTTCGTGTTTCTTTCTAGAATATCGACCATAATGTAACAACAGATTTCTAAAGCCTAAATGTATATTAATCACGATGCCAACAACCACAATCTAATATAGTCCTTACCTTTTACTGACAATGTGAATTTTAATTAGGTGCATAATGCATAATTAAGAACTGAAACGCAGAATATATTTTTGGTCCTGTTAACTGTGTGTAAGAAATCCTAGCATGGAATGAAGTTAGCCTCCCTACTGCAAAGACTTAACGTTACACAAATTAAATGAATGACGGCTGCAATTGGGTGTTCAAAGACATTTTGACGACTCATTCAAGATGACTGTCGGAAACTGGAAACAAGCTTTGTGTTCATCAGTGGAGGAGAGGAATGGGCAAATAAATTGTTGTGCATGCATACTGTAAAACACATGCTTTCCTCAAAATAACGATGCAACCCCGTAGGTGCTGATACGGAGAACGCTCCGAGATATATTATGAACATCATACATAGTATGACTCCCTTTAGCTAAAAACGTGTGTGTGTGTGTGTGTGTATGCATGCACATGTGTCTGTTTGTATGTAGGGATGTGTTTGTATAATTGCATACGTACATACTCGGACGCATTCAAAAACCTGCCAAAGAATCTGAAATAACAGATATGAAATGTAAGCATCAGTTAGCTCGACGGCAGAGGTGGGCAAACTGTTTAAGTGAAGGGACAGATCGTAAATATTTCCAATTTTTGTGGGCGCAACTACTCACCTCTGCCCTGACAGCGTGAAAGAAGCTAGACGATGTGAAGGGAAAAGGTGTGATCGGGTCCCGGTAAAATTTATTTACAGGAACAAGCAGGTTGAGGAGGCAGCCAGGGTGGGCCTGTGGGTCATAGGTCACAGTTTGCCAAGCCCCACTCTAGGGAAATGGGTGTTATTTGGGCAGAGGGAAGAAGGGAAGGGTATCAACAGATCAATGAAGAGGGACTTCTAATGCTGACTCTATGTACATTTGATTTGTTTTAAAAGCACTCTTAGAATTTTCTTTAAGACTTAACTACCATATATTAAAATGGGATGAATTCACTTTAATTTAGATTTTTTTTTTTACTTTAAATTTGAGTATATTTAAACAAACTACCAAAAGACAAATAAATAAGCCTCTTTGTGCCCTCATCCAGGCCAGTATTTGACCCTGTATCTTCATGAGGTCGGGATTTTTATCCTCACTTCGTAGACGAAACAGTAAAAGTGTATGGAGTCAAAGCAGCAGCTTCTAGAAGCTGACTCTCTTGGATTTAATCCCAGACTTGTCTCTTCCTAACTTTTAGACATCACACAAATCATCCGACTTCCCTAAGCCTTAGCTTCCTCAGCTACGAAATGTCACTTACGACACACTTTCCTTGTAGGAAGGAGACATATACAGATACAACTTTCAACCCAGATTCTTACCTATAATACACTCAGTGACTTTAAGCCATTAATACTACACCTCCAAATTAAATACAATTCCTTTTATTTAAAAAAAATAGATTATTTTATAAATTGCTGACTTGGGGCTATAAGTGACTTAATTTACTACCGGCTTTAAGTTCTGAGTAATCACTGTGTGTATGAAAGACAGCTAACCATCCCCAGGAGACAATCTCCCTTTCTTCCTTTTAATGATAGAAGTTCTGGCATGTTAGCTGGGCCCACAGCCACCCAGATAGAGAATGCATTTCCCAGGTTCCCTCTTAGCTTAATGTGGCCATGTGACTTCACACTGTCCAAGAGGATATGGGTGGAAATGAAGAGTGGAACTTCAGTAAAAAACTGTGTACCCCTTGCTGCAGGTGGCAATCACGAACCAGGCTTGGCGGTGTCAAGGGCAGCACTCCAGGAGATGGCAGAAGCACCAGAGAGAAGGCACCTAGGTTAACGTCAGCATCACTGAAACACCCTCGACTGCCTATCACCTAAGGTCTTTGGAGGAAAGAGAATATTCCTGAGTCAATGCATGTTAAAATGGGGATGATAATAGAATTGCATTAGTTAGAGCAACTCTAGGTGATGGCACAAATTGGCCCCAAAATAGAAAATGCTCAAACACAATGGACACATTTCTTGCTGACGCGGCAAGATCCAGATTGGTGTGTCTGTGGTCGGGAGAGGAAGGATCTCGGCTTCGTGCTGTCATTCAGGGCCAGGATGAGAGAGTACTGCCGTCCTCGAGAGGTGGCCACCAGCTTACGGTGGTCCTCTCCACGCCGGAGGAAGAACCATGCTAGAACTAACGTATGCCCCGCAATTCCACTTCTTGGTATTTATCTGAAGAAACCCGAAACACGAATTCCAAAAGATACGCACACCCCTGTGTTCACTGCAGCATTATTTACCATAGTTGAGGTATAGAAGCCACCGAAGCATCCATCAGGAGATGAACAGAGAAGGAAGATGTGGTACACGTACACCAATGGAATATCGCTCAGCTGCAAATAAAGAATGCAATCTCACTATCTGCAACAACAGGAATGGGCCTAGAGAGTATTATATTAAGTGAAATAAGTAAGATAGATACCACATGATTTCATCTATACGTGGAATCGATAACACAACAGAAACAAAACGGAAACAGACTCACAGGTCAGAGAACAAATTGACGGTTGCCAGATGGGAGGAGGTTGGGAGAATGGGCAAAAATGGTGAAGAGGCTAAAAAGTACAAACTGTCCGTTGTAAAAACAAGCACGGGGATGTCAAGTACGGCGGAGGGAATACAGCCAATAATATTATTATAACTATGTGTGGTGTCAGATGGGCACTAGGTTTATCAGGGTGATCACTTCGCAAGTTATATAAATGTCTAAGCACTATTTTGTACACCAGAAACTAATATAAATATTGTATGTCAACTGTAATTAACATTTTTTTTTTTTACTTTTTTAAAAAGAACCATGGAAGATCATTACGTATAGATTTTTATGAGCCAGGCCTAGAAGGGGCCCAAATTACTTCTACTCACATTCTATTGGCTGGGCCTGTCACATGGCCACCCCTTACTGCAGGAGGGGCTAGGAAATGCAGGACAGCCATTGTCCAGGGATGGTTTTACTGAACGGTTAGCCGTCTCTGCTATGTTAGCTTCGTAGCACTGTGTAAGCCCCCAGAGGGCAAAGACCTTTGTCAAGTTTTTTTCACCGCTATCCCCAGTAGCTAGAACAGAGATCAGCATACTTTTTCTATAAAAGGCCAGACAGTAAATATTAAGACTTTGAGAGCCACAGGTCTCTCTTAGAACTACTCGGCCCTGCCATTGTAGAATAAAAGCAGCCAGAGACAACATGTAAACAAATGAGCATGGCTGTGTTCCAGTAAAACTTTATTTACATAAACAAGGAGAGGGCCGGATTTGACTCATGGGCCCTAGTTTGCTGACTCTGGTTTAGAACGGTGGCTAACGCTATGGTTGGTGCCCAATACATGTTTGCTAAAGGAATGATAGGGAGCAAATAATATTATTGCACAGATACGTCCTGAGGAATAAATAAAATATGGGAAGTTTTGGCCCAGATGCATAGTAGGTGCTCAATAAATGCTATGTTCTCATTATTTGGAGAGATAAAGTGGAAATAAAATGTATTTCTAGAGGAGCAACCAGTGCAGTAGAGGAGATTGATATTTCTAGGAAAATAATTAGAATAGCTTTCGCGTGAAGTTACAGAAGCATGTCCAGGACTCAGACATAACACAGGCGAGTTAATTCTGGGGAAGAGAACGTGGGCCAAGGAAAAAATCACAGCGGGTGAAACCTAAAAGGGGAGCTGAAGAATTTAAAGGGACCTGCACAAGCATTCTAAGAAGTAAAGGGTTTTTCCCCCCTTTCCAAGCAAGACACTCATCAAAGGAAGGCTGATGGCCGATGCCAGAAACTGTGTAGATGTTCCCTCTGCCTGCAAGTTCTCCTCCCTCATCCTCTCACGTTCAGTCCCCACTCGCCGGTGAAGTGCCAGCTCAGTCATTCCTCCTGAGGGGAACCGGTGCCCTCCTGCTGACTGCACGCGTGTGCGTGCAATGTCCATTTCTGCAAAGAACAAACAGCAAGACTGCACTGCTCACCACCCTCTGTTTAAGGCACGTAGAAAGGGCTCAACCATTGCTTGTCGAATGAAAGAATAAATTCTGCATATATTATCTCACAGGGCCTTGAATAAAGATAACGGGAGGCTCTACCTGGTGTCAGATCTACATGCAGGGCGCTAGATGAGGTGATAATGTTGACAGGATTTGGTCAAATCGTAGTCTTCAGAGACAATAAAATGCAACGGTGAAATAGCAGGCTCATACTATCTCTGCGACTTTTCTGTAAACCTACAATTATCCCCAAAATGAAAGTTAAGATTTTTTTAAGTGGCCAGCTCTAGAGCTGGCCGCTGAGACTGCCACGTATTCACTCGGCATCACTGGGTGCTCACGCACACCCATCTCGTCTGTCAGCTGGGGGCCGCAAGGACGAAGGGCCGGGCTCCGTGGAGGAACCTGCGCTGAGTGCTCAGCCACTGGTAGCTACTGCTGTCATCGCTTTCTCCTTCCCTCCTACCGCCTGAGAGTGAAACAGGAGAGCCATTCCCCGCTCTGCCAGACGTGAGCCACAGCGACTCACGCAGGTAACGGAGCACAGGGTGAAAGAGATCCGGTTCCAGGTAACCATCTCATCGCATTCTCTGGACGTTACCATGACTTCATTTCCTTCCGAAGATTCACAGACACTTGCACACCAAGACAAGGGAAACCGAGCTAGCTACTCAGGGTGAAATCAGGTCAATATTGATCGAGAAGGTCAAAGGACATTCAGGCACACTGCCACGTGCACCTATTAGGCTGATGTATAATTGACATTTCAAAATTAAGACCGTGGGCTTAAGGATGAGAAGATGACTCACAGATATTATGTGTATATACATTTATTTATCAACTCCGTGTTATGCACACACTCAAGCCATGAATCTGTCACTTGATAATTCAGGGTCAGATGCACATACGGACTCACAAGCCAACAGTATCACTTCTTTATCAATAAAATGTGTGTGTGTCAGTGTTTTGTACTAAAAGGCTGACAGTGATCAAGTGCCTTCCTATGTCAGAGGCTTCGGACTAAGCATTTTACAGACACCGAGTCTGTTTAATAAATACAAGGACCGATGAGCTGGGTCTTATTATCCTGTCCATTTTACGTAGGAAGAAGCTGATGAAGGTAAAGCAACTCAGCCTAGATACCACCAGCAGCGAAGGCCAAGGAGGGATTTCAACACTCGGAACGAGCTCGGCCCTGTCCAACACCAGCTGCCGTCGGCGGTGAGGGTGGCGATCGCAGCCAGTACGTGGAGCAAAAAGACCAATGAATGCAACCGTTAAAAAGAAATAAAGTAAAAGTGCAGTGTTTAGGTACTAAAACTGGAATCGTTCCAAACAATACAGTTTAGCTCCGTTTGTTATGATTATCCATTTGCCTGGCCTTGGAAATGAATTCTTTCTTACCTACCAGACCCAAGCCTGGATGGCGAACAGCATCTTGACTGAAAGAAAGAAATTATTTCTAGTTTAATAGAAACTCTGTAAGTTCCTAAACACAGCTTATAAAAGGACAGAATGATAATAGTTTCAATTAAAAAAAAACTTAATTCTAATTAAAATAAATAGAATTATAATAGCACAGGCAAGAGCGAGGGGGTGGGGGAGCTGTGGGATTTAATCTTCTTTCTTATCTCATGATGAACAAATGTAGCAGTATCTACTAAGGGGGGTGGGGGTGGGGGGGTAACAAAATGTCCTTTACCAGTTTGAAAGAGTTACCCCAAGACAGTTCAAGAAAAGCGACCACACCATACTCTTGGGAAAGCACAGACTTGCATTAACATTTTCTTCCAGTATTTTCTTGACATGGAAAGAGGAAGGCGGGTGACAGGGCGTTGTTTGAGTCAGGGCCTTTTTTGGACAGAAGCACGCAAAGCTCTCTCTGATAAGGGAGTGGAGTGGGCGGCCCCTCTGTACCCGTCGCTGTCAGAGCCAGGTCCTCATCACCTGTGTCCCTGATGCTGACATCCAAGGCCAGTGGTACCTGCATCTTTGTGCCTGAGGGATTTTTCCAGCCTCTGGAGACCAGTTGGCCATAGAAATGGTAGCAGACCCAGCAATTCACACGCCTTCAAAAGCGGCCCTCAGCCAAAGGACAGTTTGGTGTCCCTACCTCCTCAGAGGGAATAACTGCAAGGCATTTTGTACACTGGCTTCCAGAATGTTCCAGAAAGCATCAAGCTTCAGTCACCTGTGGTGGGCTCTGTCTTGATGAGACAACTCTCTTTCCTCAATCCTCACCTCTTTTTGGTATTTCCTGGTACCACCTCCCAAATAAACGACTTACACGAAAATTTTTATCTCAAGTTCTGCTTCTGCGAGAATCAGAAATAAGACAGACTCTATGCACATGTTGAGAGGGAAGAAACTTGCAAAGACCCGTTTTGCTCGGGTCCCAGATGGGAGATGGAGAGGAGGCGTAGGGAGATTCAAGGAGATCAGGGGAGAATATGGAGTCTATTTCTCATCCCGCATTTTCTTGTCTAAACCCTCTCGTGGGAGTTGTTCCCACAAACAGGAGCCGGATGGATACTGATCCTACAGTTTGTGCGTCTGGGAGACTCCACATGGCAACTCAGAAAGGCCTGAGAGAGAGGCTGGTTTGTAGGAGTGAAGGGCTGGGTGGTGATACAGGTAAAGGCTGTGATGCTGATGAGTGATCGGCCTTCCATCACTACCCCCTGTTGCTACAGCCTGAGACACTGGGCGGTTGAAAAAGCCAAGGCTAATTATTTCTTAAACTCACAGATACATTTAACTTGTCATATTCTAAGCAACGTGTTTAAAGTTCTCAATTCCTTTTCATAACAGATGGTAAACTTCTAGAAATCACATCCCAAAAGGTAATACTGCTTGTAAATATAAGTACTTATGAACATTTAAAAAAAAAAAAAAAAAACCTCTTGGATGATATATACACAGGGAGTGTTTTTTAAGCAATACTGTAAGAATTAAATGAAGAAGTCACTGTCGAGAGCAAAGCGATTTACCCCCTCATCCAGACAACCCAGGGCATGTATTTTGACACAAATTTAAATGTATTTTTTAACTCTCTAAACGTATTTTTAGATTTTTTTTTTAATTCTATTTTTCAGACGGTTATAAGCGTGGTCTCTGGAGACAGATAATCGGATCCAAATCCCGGTTCTACTACTTACTACTGGCTCTGCATCCTTGGACAAGTTATTCATACTCACTAGGTCTCAATTTTCTCATCTGTGGAATGGGAGTTATTACAGAATTATCTGTCTCAAAGGTTTGTGGTAACCTTGGGCAACTTATTTAGCCTTTCTGAGTCATTAGGCTTTGTACTTTGAGGACGGGTTGTGATTCTAAGTTAAGATGGTCACTGGAGAGACTATTCGCCCCTCACAGACTTCCCCCCAACCTTGCACCCTCCCCATTTAGGGCATGTATTCAACAAATACACCTCTACAGAGAGGTCAACAGTTCAACGGACCGGGCTAAGGAACTTGGAACCAGATCATGTGGCTGCCATGCCTGAGTCTCTAACTCTCCTGGTATTTTGTAAGAAGCCAGTATTCTTTTAATAAGTCCGGGCTGTTTCCGTTTTAACCAGTTAGTCTCTGTTGCTTACAGCCACAATCCCAGCTGCTGCTTCATTCTCTCACCAGGCTGACATCTCTCCTAGGGACAGTTTCTCTGCCTTAGTTACACGTGTGACCAATGACTGAATTATAACCAGGTGCGGGTACCAGAACTTTGCCATTGTGCTGTGTGTGTGTGTGTGTGTGTGTGTGCGCAAAACAAACATTTCAAGTTAAAATTTTCATAACGCAACTTAACATTCATAGAATAAAGAACAATTTTTTGCATCATGCGAATAAGGTTCTACGAGCACGTCCTGGCTTCAGGCTCCATAGAAGCCTACAGGGCAAATGCAAGCCTGGGGAGCGGTGAAGAGCGCGGAGCCCAGAATGAGCCCGGAGTTCCAATCCAGCCCCACCGATTCTGCGCAAGAGGGTGCCAGGAACTCTACTGTGTGAGCCCTCGGCTTCCCCATTAGCAAAAGGCAGAGCATCACTGTTCCCATCAGGCGAGATTACTGTGAGGATTAAGCGGAAATGATCACGCTCTGCCCTCAGTAAATGTGAAGCAATACGCAGGGGGCACGTTCACCTGCGGGCCTGAAGCAGACCCTGGAACAGAACTCGTCTCGGGGGAAGAGGCATTTGGACGCAGTGAGACTGACCTACTACCAAAGGCCTTAGCCCCCTCTTCGAAGGGGGTGATTCTGAATAGAACACGGTTCGAACTTGTCTCCTGCCCCAAACCTTACTGGACTCTTATCCCCAAGTCTAAAGGAGCAGTGGGAAAACGCCGGTAAAAACTGAAGATGCGGCTGTCGCAAGAACTCTGTAAGACATGGAGGTACCAGCAGACTGCCTGGGTCCCTCCACCAGTTATGGGCCCCTCCATTAGAGTGGGGCCCCCTGCACTTCCACATCCCACAGCACACCATGACATCTTGGGGGTCCCCACTTCTCAGTATTCCCCTCCACACGATGGGTTTGCCCCATGAGAAGAAGCTGCACCAGCGTCTGCCCGGCAGCCCCCACAGGGCCCACGTTGGTCAGTGGTATCAGCCAGAGGGAGGCCACAGACATGAGTCCCTGCAAGAAACCCTCAGGACCAGGACGAGGGCAGGACCAGCGAGACGGGAGCAGAACGCAAGGGGCCAACAGCTCAGGAATCAACATAACTTGCTAAAAATCAAAACTCATGCAAAAAAAAAAATCCACAATGAACAAAATATCAACATTTTGAATGAAGAACATTTAAAGGAAGCACAACGGGTGTTTCCTGACCCCTCAAGCTCCAAAATGGCTTGGCATGGCGCCGTCGCTGATCCTGTCTTCAAAATGTCGATATTTTGTTTGCCGTGGATTTGTTTTTTGCATGAATTTCAATTTTTGAAAATATCCTATGAAATTATTTGTCTTGATGATTGAGCTTTGGGAGCCCCCTTAAATTCTCTGCCGAAGGCGAGTGCCTCATTTGCCTCGCCCCGGGACGGCACCCAGAAATATTCACCGGGGATGCGGGGCGCTTGGTGGTGGAGAGCTGAGCAGGAGGGGTCGAGAGGCAGAAAAACGAGGTTGTCCTTGTCACTGTGACCACCTGCCCTCCCCTCCCTGCCATCGTCACGCACCAACACAGGCCAGCACTACTCGTGCTGGGAACCATTGCGTAGCCATTGACATTTTGGGTACAGAGTTGAAAAATTACATGAAAAGTCCAATGATTTTCCAATGCCGAAGGCCTGCTCCCCTGCCCTGGTCTGCCCATCCTCCAGGCCCTGCCACACGCACGCACGCACACACACATGCACGCACACACGTACGCACACGCACGCACGTGCACACATGCACGCACACACGCTCACACATGCACACACGCACTCACACACGCACTTGCACACGTGCACACACGCACGCACACGTGCACACACATGCATTCACACATGCACACACGCACTCACACGCACGCCACACGCACGCACGGCACGCAGGGAGTTTGTCAGCCGCTCCTCTGAGCCCCTCTACTGCTCCTCTGTCAGCAGCCGCATGGCTCTAGGTGGGGACAGGTCGCTGCATACGAAATGCGGCCTCGCCTCGCACGCCCACCTTCAGGAGGCTCGGGCTGGCGCTGACAAAGGCTAATTGGCAGGCTCCAGGAGTCAGTTTCTGATGACACAGGAGAAATAAGAAAAGACAGAGATGGGAACAAAGAAAGTTTAGGGGCTAAGAAAGGAAATATCTACACCACGGGCGTTTGCAGACGGGAGGAGAGGGCGGCTGGAGACAGGCGGGAGGCCTCCTCGCGGTAAACAAGAAAGAACGAGAAACAAAGGCATGGAAATGCCATCCTAGACAGATCACGGGAAGGCAGATCGATGCACGGACAGATACATAAATCGACAGAAACGCAGATGAAACAGGTAATTCGGCATTTGATACGCCGAGCCTGCCGTTTGCTAGAATTCGGTGACAGACACATGCGAGCATATACAAGTTAAATTTAGTAATAAGCACAGAGTTCAAATTATAAAGTCAAATAGTGAAGCAAATGATTCAACTTCAGGGAATGGCTACAATATCTGTTTACATACCCATGGATGCCCTGGAGTATTCAGGAATATTTTTATTTCTCATTTGCTACTTTGCCCATTATTGAATTCTATAAAATAGAAAAAAAAAAAAAACATCCAGAGGGAAGGGGAAAAATAAAAACAAATAACTACATTGCTTGCAGAGGTCAACCTTGTCTTAAGGGAAACTTAAGCAGCTGATTGCATTCTTACAGGAAAACCGATTTAAGATTTCTGCTCAAATTAATGTGATTAAAAATCCTGCTTTTAAACTGCATGAATGTAAGATTTTTGTCAGGGTTGGTTTTATTATATCAAACTGTGTGTATATTTGCAAGGCGGGGATGGGGGAGTGGGTAACATGCTTTTTTAGCAGGAAAATGATCAATTTTTTGCTGCTTCTGTTTCAGAGAATTTCCCTGCTCAAGGAAATGACCTAGTTTATGGCTTCTCTGCATTAGGGCCTGTTACGCCAATGTGCACACAAAGACAAAAAAAAAAGCAACAATGGGAAATATCATTTGGGTTGTTTTTTTTTTTTAAGCATCAGCCTGGTTTTATGTTTAGAAAGCACTCCAGAGTTCTTTGACCAAAATTCAGTTCCGTTCACATCTATTTGCCTATCTGCAGTGGGCAGGCCACAGTCCCAACCCTGAAGACAGAGCGGTGGTCGCAAACTGTTGGCTGGGGCCACACTGGGCTACAGATGTGTTTCGTTTAACCCTCGCTTTATAGCACTGCAGAGCACATTAAACTTTTATTTTTTTATTTAGCAGCCAACATTTAAAAATTAGGAGATGTCATGTAAAATTTCGGGGTTCCAGCTTCTCTTAAAAAAAAAAAAGTCCTGCCAATCTGATATCATTAGGTCTACATTCCCACGTGACAACATTGGCCTGACCGGTGGCTGTCCCCTTTCACAGAGCAAGCTCCCCCCTCTTCTCCTCAGGGCCTGCCACTCCCTACTGTCCCCTGACATAGAAAGCTGAGTCTCAGGTACCACTTATCATCATGCTTAAGCTGTTGTTTTCCTTATAGCGAATTTCAGAAACTTGCATAATATTCCTCATATCCACATCTCCATCGAAAGTCAGAAACGTAAAGCCAGACCAAGCAATGCACATTTTCTCAATTCCAGCTTAGTCGATTCACTTAACACGTAGGTCCCTGTAAAAGGAACAGCTAATATTTATACAGCTCTGACTGTGTCCATTTTCTAAGCCCTTTATATGCGTAAATTCATTTCATCTGTGTCTCTGCTCTATGAAGTTGGTGTTATGATGATCCAGTTTCACAGGTGAGGAAACTGAGGATCAAAGAGGTTAAGCGACGGGACTGAGGTCCGACGCTAGCCTTTTGGCAGGACCCTGCAAGCATTTGCATGCGTGCCTGGCACACGGAAACGCCTTGGCACACATATATGACACAAGCCTGTAAGGAAGAGAGCTAACATGTGTTACCTGCCTCGCATGTTCCAGATCCCAGAAGACGTTCTTAAAATATAAACTGGTATAAAAAGAAAACTTATGGTGGTTTGCAAAAAGGCTACAAATACGATGCTTCGAAGACGAAAAAGAGGAAACTATCACGTCGCGTGCTCAGAAGAAGCTCGGAAGGAGTTTTCATTGAGAAAGTGAAAGTTGTAGTGGGCCTGGAAGGATGCGAAGGAGTAAAACACACAGAAACGTGGCTGGGAACATGATGGTCTTTAGACAGAGGAACCGAATAAACGGAAGTTGCAAATGGAGGACAGAGGACGACGCCGCCCAGAAGGAAAAGGGCGAGACGAAGCTCCAGCCGGGCCGGCCCGCTTGCTCTCTCCTGGGGTGCGAGCACCGCCTCGTGCTTCCTGAGGGGACCGAGATGGCCAGAGCGTGGACACCGCCCTCCACGCGTTTACACGCTGGCGAAGGAGGATGAAAGAGGCGGAAGCGTCGCAGTTCGAGGGGGAAAGCCGCCTGCTCACCCGGATGCCTGCCGCGCACCTCCGCCTCGTCGTCCCCCAGACGCCGCGCGCCAGCATGGGACAGCAAGGACCCGCCGTCTCCCCCCACACCCCCGTGCCCCGGTTCCGTGAAGGGTGTCCTCCTCCTCCCGGGACCAGAGCTCGGACGCCGGGCACCTTCCTCTCTTCTCCCTGTTCTTCATTCCCAACTTCCCCGTCGCCACCCCTGCTAATCCCACTTCTCCTGGGTCCCCAAATCCACCTACTGCTCCCTCAGCCCAGGCTACCAGCTTCTCGTCCAGAGTAAACCTGTTGGGTGCGAACAGCAGCAATTCAGGGGACATAGCAGCCTTTAATTATCTCTACAGCCAGTGGGATACTGGTTAAGAACGTGAGCTTTTGGGGTCTAACAGGACTGAGTTCAAAGACTACCTTTGGTCACTTGCTAATGGTATATGACCTTGGGCACATTAGCCTCTCGGTTTCCTCTTCTAAAAACATGAGGTTAATAACATCATCAAACTTCCAGGTAGTGGTAAGGATCGAATTAAATAATCACAACGGCTAAGAGCCCAGAACATAAGTTCTTAAAAGTTACATTGTTTTTATTATAAAGGTTATTATCATTGTTATTCGATAGTCTAAAATGTTGACTGTTTAATAAACCGGGTCAGCCACATTGCTGCTCCCTTCCAACATGTAATGAAGAATTCCAGCAAACCTGAAGGTCCTCAGGGCCTGGGAGCTGAGAGGCTAACCGGTGTGCTTTGCCTCAATTAAGGGCAGAGAAGTGGTTTCTTCTCTGTGTCATGGTTTTAAGTAATATCAATGTTTCATAAAACTTATTAGTGTAGGCCTAGGTGAAACAAAAATAAGATAGCACACTGGGAAATTAATTTTAAACAAATTACATGTAAAATTGCAAGGATTCATAAATTTTGTTTTTCTAAAAGCAGTCTAATCTCAATATCATACGTTTTTTTTCCCCTTACGACCGCTCCAGTTTTAGATTAATCATATTGTTTTTTTTATTTACTACTCCATATAATAATTGGCTTATCTGTGATATTAATATTCATGAATTTTTTGAGTTTGCTTCTTCAAGAAAGCATTCAGCCTGATGTTTATATGTTGATTTTAATATGCAATAGATGTGTTTATATGCAGATTAAATTGGATTGCGTTTATACGAAACAAGAAAACCAAAATGTAGAGAGGGACTCAGACCTGAGTAACTCTCATTAAAGTATCAGAGTCCATGACAGAACTTTCCACTCATTCCCCTCTAATAGCATAGCAGTAGATCAAAACGTGCCCTGTCTGATGCCGCATGCATTTTTAGAAAGATGACGAAGGGTTTGACTCTGGGCTTCTCTTGTAGTCATGTTTCTCAACGGGGAACAGGGAAAGACCTAGACCCTGAGAGGACATTTCAACATCTGGATACACTCACGGTTGTCACAACCGGTGGGGGTCGGGAAGAGAAGATGTCACTGGGATCTAATGGGTGGTGGCCAGGGACGCTATTACCCATCCCGCAATGCACAGAACAGCCTTCAAAACTAAGAATTACCCATCCCCAAACTTTGGTAGTTCTGAGGCTGAGAAACCCTGTCCTGTGGAAGAAATGTCTCAAATGAAAAACGACTAAACATGTTTGAGCCGCACCTAGGTGGGGCTACGGAATCTCAAATATGTTCTCCAACCTGTACCCCACATAAGCAACATTGCTGTCTGTTTACAAGCAAATGATTTCCATATACTTATCTCGACTCATGTATTCAAGAGATAGAGTTCCTGGGTGTCAGAGACTATTACAGGCAAAGTCTTCGCAGAGGTTACGCTGATAGATTGAGACATAGATAGGTGTATAGGTAGATAAAAAATAGACATGACGGCAGGGGGAGGTAAGTGCTCTGAAGACGCAGGAAGCAGGCTAAGGAGAAGGCCTTCCCGAAGTCATGACCTTCGAGCGAGACCTAGCTGAAGCGAAGAAGGGACCCATGCGGGCACCTGCAGGCAGAGAGAACAGCAAAGGCAAAAGCTGTGAAGGCGGAGTGTGCTCGGCATCAGCAAGGAGGAACCGGAAATCCACTGCATCATAGGGACGTGACCAGGAGGGAGGGAGGAAGGAAACCAGGTTAGAAGCAGTGAGGGGCTAAAGCATGCAGGGCCCTGGGAGCCCTGCTGAGGCCTTTGGACAGTGAGTGTGACACTTGCATAGAGATAGATAGAGACAGAGACAGAAAATAAAGGCATACACGTATGTCTAATTCCAGAAGTACTACATACGCATTGCCTTTAAAATTATTAAACATCAAAGATATAATAGTTGAAACCACACCAAGACCTTAACATGTATTAGTGCACGTGTGTGTGCATATGTGCTGCATGACGACATGTCATCAGCGACAGACCACACGCCACATGATGCTCGAGCTGAAAATGTCCTACCGCCTGGTGACGTTCTCGGCGGTCGTGCGGTAGAGCATCACGTTACCCAACTGCGTGCTGGTGTGAACAGACCCACAGGGCCGTTAGCTGTGCCAAAGGGCAGCGCATTCAAGTACGGTAGCGGGCTACGGCATCCAGGTTTGTGCAAGTACACGCTATGGTGTTCGCACAACTAATGACTCGCTTCTCACAATGTATTCCCGTCCTTAGCTGGAGCATGCCTAACGTTATGTGTTATCTATTTATTTACTCATTACAAATAAGTAGACAAATACATACTTTTTGGAAACTCTCTTCTTTTCCCCACTTACTTCTACAGCCCAAATGGTTCTGCTTCATTTTGTTTAACGTTTCCAGCTACTCACTCAAGCAAGGGAGGGAGGAAATAGTTCAATAAATTTTATTTAACATCCTCTTCTTTCCACATTTAGCAGAAAAGTAATCAAGAGAAAAAAATAAACAAGACTCAGACCAACAAATAACACGAATATTGGAAGGGCTTTAAGATAGTGTGTCCTCTATGTTTAAACTGCCTACTTTCTGTCCTTCACCAATGCTTTGTCATTTTCTCTAGAGAGATCTTACGCAGCTTTCGTTTGTTTTTGCCTGGGTGTCAGGCCTTTCTAGAACACATCTCCTCCCTGTTTAAAACATCGCGAAGTGTCCCCATGGCCTGCTGGACAAAGGCCAAGCTCCACAGCTTGACGCGCCAAGCTCGTCTTCATTAAAATCTCCCAACCACACCTGCTCAAGTGGCGGCCACTGTCACAAACGTGTTCTGTTCTTTCAAACACCTTCTCTTTGGTGCCTTATTCCTTCTACCAAAACCTTTTATCTATCGTTTCTTCACCTCTGAGATAAACTTATTTTTTAACACCAGCTAAAATAACACGAATGTAGGGAGGGGGCAAGAGAATTAAAACGTTAACCAAGCTACATTCAGAGACTGCAACATGCTAATCGGCCCTGCAGCCGGGCCAGGAGGACCCCTGCAGAACAAAGGAAGATTTCTGCGGGGACTGTTCACAGCCCACCCCTCCTCCCCCCACCACCACCGTGCAGGGGAACAGAAAAAACAATCTCTACGTGGTGCCCCCGCAAAATAAAATCGCTCGTTCCCTACGGCTAAAACCACGGGGAACCCATAGATTAAAGGTTGGGAACACCCAACAGGCCTTTGCTCTACATAGTCTCACCTTTGCATGCTACACACTCTTCCCCTTCCTCACTGTGTGTCCATCTCAAAGGAAATGGGCAAAACAAAGTCGTAAGCCATGACTCACAGGAACTAAAGAATGACACATACACCGAATTCCCCAAACACCGGGGGCCCCTCTCACTCTCTGCCTGTGAGAGGAGACCACACTCTGTCTGTGGCGTGTGACCCCTTTTCTAATAAACTTTCCCTTTGACTCTAAGAAACTTTCCTTTTGACTTCGGTGTGTGTGTTGAATTCATTCTACACTTTCCACCAAAGGACCCTCTTCTCTCGGCGCAGGGTTGCTCCCCCCACCAACTCGGGGAAACGTGTGTTGTCCTGCATTGACACGTCTCAGAAAAACCGTGGATGACCCTTCGATAAAGATCCGTGGCAGGGGTAAATTCTGAACTATTATTCTATTCTTTCAGCTTAGCTCCCTCACTCACTGTTCCTTCACTGGCGCTCCAAGGAACATTCTCTCCCAACAGAAACACAAAGATGCCGTGAGGACTAACTCTGAGACAGAAAACTTTGGCTGTATATTTGTAAAGGAAATCGGGGTCAGACTCGGACCCGGGGTAGACAAGGAGGCACCACACGAGTGACAACACTGGGAAGAAGTGGAGAAACTTGAATTCCAAAACGAGAGAGATCTGTGACCAATGGGGCTTTGTCCCCAGGACCACGATGCCAACACGTCCTTGTGCAGATAGGGCATTCCTGCAATCAAGATGCCTACAAGCACTCTGAGCAAGAGCGAGAGCGGGAGACCTGGATTGCCTGAGTAGGGAGAGGGATGGCAACAGGAATCCTTGGCCCCTCAGCAAGATATAATGGAAGAAAACGGAAAGGTTGGTATGCGTATTTTCCTAACAATGGGAGAAGAATCCCACAAAAAAAGCTCCTGACGATGCCCAGAAGGAAAAGAGTCAGCTTGCTAGGTCCAGGAGCTGCGGAGCCATCTCACGCAGTATCAGCAAAGCAGACACTGTCCTGTTCTCCCAACGTGTCCTCTCTCCCCATTCCCTGAACAAGAGGGGGGTCAGAAACCGCTCTGAACACACTTGCAGACACGGAGCGAGGGAAGAATGAAGACATCAATGACCCTCTTGGCTGAGTGCAGGCTTCTGCAGACAGCATGTGCACAGACAGGGGATTTCA
This sequence comes from Eonycteris spelaea, assembly GCA_003508835.1. NCBI lineage: Eukaryota > Metazoa > Chordata > Mammalia > Chiroptera > Pteropodidae > Eonycteris > Eonycteris spelaea. The sequence goes on along the minus strand of PUFA01000066.1, from coordinate 4,265,724 downwards.
TTTTAAGTTAAGTCCCGAGGTTGGCTTATTATACAGTGCAAAACATTCTAATTTCTGAACCGAGATTGTGTTTAGTAACTTAAAGTAACTGTAGAAATTTCTATTAAAATAAGTGATCGAAAAAATGATCCGGGGCAGGAGAAAAGCCTTCCTAGTTTAATAAAGTTTTAAGTGATAGTAACAGATAAAATAAAATTGCTTGATGTTTATACCCCATTATTCCTAACTTGTTTAATGTTCTATTATATATACATAAAGCCGCTGCTTAGCATAATGTCTTATACATGGTAAATTCTCAATAAATGTCCTTGAAAGAATAAAGACATCCTTGAAAATTACCATTTCAAGATGAGAGAGGAAGGGGGTTAGGGGGTGCAGAAAGGGGCGAGAGGGAAGGAGGGAGGAGGGGGAGAGAGGGAAGGAGAGGAAGGGAGGAGGAGGAAGGGGGAGAGAGGGGAAGAGAGAGAGAGGGGAGAGGAGATAAAATCACCATAGGTAATTCTAGCCCACTTTAATTTAAAATGACATTAAAATTATCATTCCATTTATTCCCGGGCACCTGAAATGTTCTCCCTTGAACCCATTCCTGTATATTATTAAATCCGTGAACGAATGACATTGACAAGAGCCCAGAGTTCCAGGGAGGAGCAGGCTTAGGAAGAGAAAAGCAACATGATACCCAAAGCTCAAGTTTTCAACGAGCTATTCCACCAAAACATAAGCCTCCGGAAAACGAGGACTTTGTCTATACAAAATTTCCCCCGATCGCCAAACGACTCTTGAAACACTTATCCCAATAGGACCTATGCCTGTCAATGGGGCTTTTTCTCTCTACTTTTTTCTTGAAAGGAAATTAGGGTTTGGTCTCTACTGGGAAACAAGAGACCTCTTAGACAAGAGGGGATGATTGTGCAGAGACATGTGGCAGCGAGGAGAGATTCGAGACGCGTGAGCCAGCTCAGTTCGGCCGGAGCTCACGGAGGGGAAAGTGTGGGAGGTGAGAGAAAGAGACGGAACTGTGCCCTGCAGTTTGGAAATCAGCTCTGCCGGCTCGTTTCTTAGGCTCACGCGAGGACAGTGCCCTATGGGGACAGAGCATTCCCCCTCCCCACTTAGGCTCACACGGAGGACAGTGTCCTGTGGGCACGGAGGGTCCCCCTCTCCCAGCATTCTCCCACATGCTCCCGACTGGCCCTAGCTCTTAACCAAGTCGTCAGATCTGCCTTGGGTAGCTCAGGGCAGAACGCAAATTGTTCTCAAGTGCTTAGGGGTAAATTTTTTGCCCCCAAAATCCTGGAATCAACAAATGTGACTTTAAAAGAGAGGACGAGGAGGTTTGCAAACAAACTCCAAGTGTATTGGGCAAAATATGTCAGAAAAGGGATTTCCCTGAGTAGAAGGAGGATCCTGGTGGGCTAGAGAAGGTGGATATGAGCAAAAAACAGAAAGAAGGTGCCTGTGGGCTCAGAGAGGGGGAAGGTCTGTGCTCCCCCCTTCCCTATAGCCCGTGAGGGAGGCAGAAAGTCCCCCTAAAAGGGCAAGCCTGGAGGAGCGGAGTCCTAAGCATCTTCCCCAAAATCCCTTCATCCCGAAGACAGTTGCCCGAACCCAACTAACAATCACACAGTGGGACCTCTGGCAGGCTAAAGATGACGTCTTGACCTTAGTCACGTTTCAGCCTCTAGCCCTAAGGTAGACCTGACAGAGGGACACTGGATAAGACCTTAGAACTGCCCTCAGGACCTGAAGACGTGATTCATCACCCTTACCTCACCGCCAACCAGCCAGCTCCCAGCACTGCCCTGAAACCTTTACCCACAATGTCTTGTGATTTTGCCTATGTACTGTGATCTACACATCACTGGGGCATTCAGGCTTTTGAGCATCAGCTTCCCGTTCTCCTGGATGGCTCAATTTGTCAATAAAAAAGCCAGTCTTTCTCCCATGCAGTTCTCAGTGTTTCGTGTTTGGCTTCACTCACGCTGGGTGGACGAACTCTTTCTGTTCTGTAACACGAGGCCCCAAAACTGTAGTATAAACAGGAAGGATCAGAGCTCACGGTTGCAAGCAACAGAAGCTAATTCGGATTAACTTAAACAGGAAAAAGAAAATCTATGAAACGACTCTTTGTAGCTCAAGGTCAACAGTGCTGGGCATTGGACACTGATGTCCGAACAAGTTCTGGCTCTACCTGGCTATGACCACTGCTACTGGCAGAGTGGATTCTGTGCGATCCTTGCTTCTTCCTGTCACAAGCTTCTCGACAGACAGGCTGAGAAAACACACGTCTGGTGTTTCATCTCAGGAGTGGGAGGCAGACTCGGTCTTGTAAACCTGAGGGTTCCTCAGACTTGAGAAGGGAACTCATATGCTCAGCAGCTAAAAATAATGACGAATGTCCAACACAAGGGGACATCACCAAAAAGAAGTGAGTTTAACTTTTCTGCCTACTCAGCAGATTGTGGGAGCTCCAAGCTTGCACAGAATAAAGTTCTATCGTGCGTCTTCATTTGCGAACCTAAATTTATAGCACACACTCCACCATGATGGTGTTATTTTCAAAAGCCTGAGACAATGAGCTATAGACCCTGTGTTCATCAGCACCCAACTGTCTAGTGCAGTAGTGAAGAGCCCAGACTCTCCCTTAATTTCTGGCTCTCCTACTTACTAGCTGGCGATCTTCTCTTGTTTACTTAGGCACCCTATGCATTAATTTCCTCCACTGCAAAATGGGAATAATAGTACCTATCTCATTGCATTATGGTCAGGATTTATAAGCTAAATGATGGATTGAATTAAGGGCCTCAATTCTTCTTTGTCCCTGTATCTACATCCTAATCACTTTACAGTCTTACTCGAGAAATAGGTAGAGTCCTTATATCTGGGTTGACCTTGTGACTTGCTGTGGCCAAAAGATTACAGTGGAAATGATGGTGTGCCAGTTCAGAGCCTTGTCTGTCCTGCTTGGCCTTCTGTCACTGTCATGAGAACATGCCCAGGCTGGCCTGCCAGAGGACACAAGACAGGTGGAGTAGAGACGAGTCACTCATCACCCAGGGGCCCCAGCTGACACCCAGATATGTAAGCAATCCAGACAAAGGCCACTTAGCTGACCACCCTCAGGCAAGAGAAGTAAGGGCTTATGTTGTATGTCACTGAGCTTTTACAGCTGTTTGTTATGCAGCAATAGCTTAATGCTTCAGAATGGTAAAAAAAAAAAAAAAATTAATGTTTAGCAAACCAAGCACATAATAACAACCCTATAAGTGTTAACAAGCAGACCAAAAAAGGCATCTTCTGAAATGCTGGCAGCTATGTAATTTGAAAGAGCAAGGGCCGATATTCCATATAAAATTACCCACAAGATTCGCCAGCCAAGGGCACTGCCCAGGCATAGATATTCTTAATGTCACAGGTAGAAAATGTCAGCCCTCTCCCTAAAACCGATCTGAGTGAAGGTTAAAAATAAAGAACTTGCAGGCCCCAGCTGTCTAGATTGGATGTCTACTAGAAGCATCTTTGGCCTTGCTGACTCAACGCATAAGTTACAGGTGATAAAACAGACCCTGAAGCTCCACGTCCTGTTTAAGGCCCAGATCAATGGTTTAACTCTTACATCAGGACAGGTAGACACAGCTGCGTGATGGCAACGTTGTTTGCGATAAAACAATTTTTAGTGGCAAAAGCCAAGACAACCACATCTGTTTTCACTGGTTTAACGTCAAACCAGCTCTTTGGAAGGTAATTTCCGGATGCACGTGAGCGTATTGTGGTGCGAGCAGACCGTTTTTATCATCTCTATTATTGCTCGCCTCATTCAGCCCTAGTCCTCTCCCTTACAAACTTAAGTTTCCCCCCCCAAAAAAACATCGCTATAGTAATCACAAAATAGTTTGACTTTGCAAATCTACTGAGATTATCAGAACTCTGTTCGCTGGGCTTCCAACGTAGGTGGTATATAATGAATTCAAAAATTCAGTAAATAGAGTTCTATGGGCCTACTTTTTCCTCCTGGCTTCTATGATTATCATAATTTGATTTTATAGTTTTCTGTCCTAAGCTACCAGCCAGGAGTAGTCTTTACCGAGTCATGAACTCTCCCACCATTAAATGTCTACACCTGTGTTCCACATATCGGATCACTGCATTTCATCTGCCTTGAATCAATTTGAGTGGAGACACTGGGGAGCATACATGTGACAAAGTTTCCTTTACGCTTTCACAAAGTCCTTGTGGTTTGGCGTTCCAGCTTTGTCTTTGACTCCTTTTCCAGGAGCATAAAGATTGTACAACACATCTTCCACAGAGACCAGGACATATGTTTACAAGGACAGAAATCTGAGTAATTTCCCACTGCTCCAAAGGGAATATTAAACTCTTCTGTCATTCTGCAGTATATTATTTATGGTCCCTTTTTTGTTGGCTTTTTTTTTTTCATTTGTAAGTTCCACTCCATGTCCTGATAGAAGGTGATAAAATGCTCAATATGTTAAAAAATCTTATCACTAAATCAGGAACAAAACTATAAATTTTGGCCTTTGAAATCAAACTGACTGGTGAGGATCATTTTGCTCCTGAAATATTACAGTAGTGATCAATTTGCTGTAAAACTAAGCAGTTTAGCTCAGCAATCTATAGTTGGAAAGCAAGTTGCTCAAGAGGAAAGTTTATGCCTGGCCCAAGGGATAAATTAAATTTTATGGGGAAAATATGCATTATTACATGCGTATCTGTTTAACATATTATTCTTTTCCACATCAGTATAATAAATATTTTTAATCGTATATTTTATCTCGCATACGTATAGTGATGTGGTAATTTTATTCCTCCTGTATTGGCCCAAATATGTTCAATTAATCACAGAATAGAGAAGAGCTTTCAAATCATTTTTTAAAAATTCTAATATGCTTAGAAAATGTACATTCCCAGTGAAAAGGAGTCGGTTTGCAACAGGAGAACAGTTCAAATTGTATTTCCTCGCAGGGTGAGTATCAACTTATCTATTTTATCCTTCCTCCGAATCTCAAACTCTTCCTCACCGTGAGGCAGCTCTCCGCTGAAAACGCTTGGGTTCCATTCGTAAGGGGTGATTTCACTTGGAAGATCATGTCTGCGTACGTGTTAGTTGTAAGAAATCAGACAGGGTCTGTGAAGTCAGAGCCTGTGTGAGCATACAGAAGTCATAAATCATGAGGACTCACATTAGTTGGGTCTCAATATTTGTCAGGCTTCCTAGCATCATTCCATGTAATTCCCACAAAAATTTCATGGGGCAGGAACATTGCTATGTCCCTTTCAGAGATAAGGACACTGAGCTTCCAAAGGCTAAGCAGTAATTGGAGCAGAAAGGGAGAACCACTAAGGACGTCATTCCCAGAATCTCCGAGTGAGAGACAGCACCCTAAAATAAGATGGCGGCAACGGGGGTGAAGGTGAACGGGTGAATTCAAGAACTATTTGGAAGATGGAATCAACAGGGCCTGATGGTTTGGTGGCTGGTGCCATTCCCAGAGAAATGCCTTTTCCAACATTCACCAGCACAATCTATGTGTGCATGAGAATGATTTAATACAGAAAAACCCAGGCACATTTCTACATTTTTCTCTCCATCCCAACTCTCTTGTACGTGAATGAGTATAAAAGGAAATGTTACTTCAAAAGGTAGAAAGGAGGTTGAGTTTAAAGCTCATTTCAAAAGCATTAACAGTTCTACGTATCATGGTGACTCTGGGGAAGAGGGGACAATTCTCCGCAGCATTTCTATGTGCCTTGCGACAGCTTTTGCCCAAGACTATCTTTTCAAGGATAGCCCATAGCCTTGAAAACGAAAGATAGCGTCTGCTTCCAGGGCAGAAAGAAGATTTGGTTCCTGACCAGGATAATATAAATAATGCCTCCCTGTAAGGCGAAGGTTGGGTGGTTTGCCAGCAGCCCCCTTATAATATTGGGGGTTTAAGCTCAGGGGTCCTCAACTGTAACATAAACCCACTATATGAGCAGAATCTACTCAGGCCACTCCATGTTGCCCACATAGGACATGGGGTCAGGGGGCACAGACAAAAACATGAAGCTCATGCTGCCTGCTGTATTGTGAGTAATAAAGTTCTTTGTCTCTGACCCAAGGGTCTCGTGTCTCTTGTTAGCATCCAAGAAACTGTAGCAGGCTCACCTGTGAGCTTGCAAAGTCAAGTCTTAGTTCCCCACAGCTCTTGACAGCTGTACTGCCCATTGTCTAGAGATTCTCTTTTTTTTTTTTTTTTTAAGGCAAGGCAACCCTTGGTTGACCTCACAGACTGTAAGGACCTTGTCAGCTTACAATCCTTTATTTTTTAGGCCTACAGCACCTGGTCTTCCTAGGTGGTCTCCCACCCAAGTACTAACCAGGCGAGACCCCGCTTAGCTTCTGAGATCAGATGATCGGGCTTATTCAGGGTGGCATGGCTTTAGACTAGAGATTCTTAAAGGTAGTTCATTTTTAAAATATTATTACTAAATTAACCAGCATTCTTCCATTCTCTCCTAAGGAACTAGAACAGCCTATCAGTTCGCATTGCTCACATTCTACCATTTTAGATTTCGACTTCCTTTCCTCATTTTTCAGTTGATATAATTACATGGCAAATAAGTATTATCGCAACCCAGAAGTATGAATTATCACATCTAGCTACACTTGTAAATGTCTTAACAACATTCCAAGGAGACTGTTCCATATATAGCACTCCGTTCATCAATATTTACTGAGAGAGCCTTCTGTGTGCCAGATGCACGTGTAATGAAAGAGAGAAACTGCCCTTGGAGAGCTTCAAGTCTAATAAGGATGCAGAAAACGATCAAGCAGTTAACAACAAAGGGATCAAGCATCATATTGGAGAGATGGAGCTGCTCTCAAGGGGACCTACACTGTAGGTTAATATTTGATGTTACTCATGCATAGGGGGCGTTGACCAGAAAAACAGTGAAGAGGTTGTGGGAAAGTGACTCACTCAGCCTCAGAAAGAGTTGACGCAAAATGCCGTAGGTGAGCGATGCAAGGTGCTCTTATAGAACAGGAGTGGGGAAGAGAAAGAGATGAGGAGAAAGGGAGGCGAGAAACAGGCGAGCGAGATTTTGGTAACCATGCATAAAGATTCAGATCTTACCCTGCGAGCAAAGGATTCAGATCTTACCCTGCGACAAAGACTCTTCAGCAAGGAAGTGACATGATCAAATGTACATTTTGAAAGTAAAAACACTGGCTGTGGAATTGAGAACCCACTGTTGGAGGAAATGTGGAAAGCAGAGATGCTCAGCCTTGGCACGACTAACATTTTGGCCTGGAGAATCCTTTGTTGGCAGGGGCGGCGGGAGAGAGGAGGATGCTGTCATATCATTGTAGGATTTTATAGCCATCCCTGACCTGCACCCACTAGATATCAGTAGCACCTTTCTGGTTATGACCAAAAACAAACAAACAAAAAAATCCTCTGGTGAGCAAAATCACCTCAGTTGAAGACCAGCTCGGAAGCCAGATGCTAAAAAGAAATGAAGGCAGCCTGGACCTTAAGAATGGAAGGAAAGAGATGGAATCAAGAGAAACATGGAAGAACCTTTAGGCTTATCGCTCGCTGGTCCATTTATACATCCCGGAGAAGGGTCTACTGGAGTGACCCATCACTCAACTTGTGTACAGAAATGAATTTTGCCACTTGTTTCTGCGTCTTATTTTAAGCAAAACCTACTGTTGTGCTTGTCTGTCTCATCCCTGCTAAGTTGTATACTTTCATACATATGTATGCATACTTTAAATTTTTGCAAGCATAATTTAGACTTTTCAAAACAGTGACACAGTAACAAAGAAAAATTGAGACATGCATGCATTTTGAATATTGATTCCAGTTTCTCACTGACATTTTCCATGCTGCTTTGTTTTTATGCATTTGTTTTTCTTTGCTTTCCAATGTCTTGCCCAACTTTAAAAGAATCTGCAGCTAACAAGCAATTAGGCCCACCATTACCTATGAAATGCAAACACTGTCCCAGACCAACCCACCAGAAATATCTGCTGGTTACAAAACAGGGCTTTCACAGGCCAATGGACAACTTCGATAACAATGTTTTCATAAAATTTATTTTGGTAGAAATGGAAATTATGTTTACGGGAGGTGAACTGTATGCTAGAAGCTTTGTGAATATTACCTTGAATGTTAAATTTTCACAAGGAGCAATTATAAGGAACAATTATTTATCCCCATTTTACAGTTACAAAATCTGAGCCTCAGAGAATTCAGTAAAGGAACTTATCTAAGACCACGTGACTAATAAATTAGTTACAAAATAGTTTTGTCAGAAGGGCAAGTGGGGCTCCCAAGCTTGTTCTGCAAAGGTTTCTAAATACTTCTGGCTCTGCAAGCCATTTTATCTTGTCCTGACTATCTGACTCTGCCCTTGTAGCTCAAAAGCAGCCACAGATGATATGTAAATAATGGGCGTGGCTGTGTGCCAATAAAACTTTATTTAGGGTTGCCGACATTTCAATTTCATATCACTTCCACATGTCAAAAACTGAGGATTTTCCTCCTTCTCCCCTTCCTCTTTCTCCTTTTGAACCGTTAAAAGGTAAAAAGAATTTCGACACCAGACGGAAATAAGCGGAGAGCCAAATGTGACCAGAGTGAACGGTGGATGAGGACACATTCCCCGAGTGTGAACTCCTGCTCTCCCACATCTTAAAAGCGGGAACTGGCTAAGTCACTTACCAACACCTCTGCACTTCAGCATCTCAGGTTGGGTTCTCCCAAAGCGGGTCCCTAGGTTTGGATGGCAAGTGGTTTATTTGGGGGAGGATCCCCAGACGCGCCGGGTGGGGTGAAGACAGGGAAGGGAGGCAGGCCAGTGTGGAACACATCGTGAGCAGGTTACTTATTGCTGGGGACAACCAGGGCTCGGTCCCACAGGGGTCCTCCAGGAGAAGCAGCCAGGGCCAGTCTCAGTACTGCCCCACCTAGCAAGGAAGCTGGAGGCGTATTGTGTGCCGGTGATGGTATTCACCCTTCTGCTGACGGGGCATCACAGCGAGGCCTGGGGCAGAGAGTCACAGGAGCCTACAGTAAGCCTTTGGCATAGCAGGGAACGGTGAATCCCTAGGGGACCCCAAAGGTCTGCTACCACTCAGCTTCCTCATCTGCAAAATAGGCCTAATAATAAGGCCTGCTTTCTGAGTATATTGGAAGATTAGTGAATAATATGTAAAGTGCTTTAGGGCTGGGACTAAGAGAGATCCACGAAGCACTTGCCTTGGGCATAGAATTTAAGGGGCTGCCAAAAAACTCAGTAATCAAGATAAATCACATTTTGTTGCAATATTTCTTAAAAATCAAAATTAATGGGGGGAAAAACCATGATGAGCAAAATATCAAAATTTTACATAAAATTAGGATCTGTGCTGTGTGAATCCACATTGGAGCCTGAGGCAAAAGAGAAAAAGCATATCCCCACATGCATGCTTTTATGTATTTTTTTAATGGTTAACTTTTTTTTCAGAATTAGATTTTGAAAATATTAATGATGATTTTGCTTCCATTAAAGCCAGAAAAGAAAAATTATAATCAATTCTGTTTGGGGAAAAAATAAAATACTTAAAATAACGTTATGCTTTAATATACCAACTTGTCAATTTTCAGCACTTTTTCATCTTCTCTAATGTTCTGGGAAAAAACTAATCATTAAAAAAATACATACATAAAAGCATGCATATAGGAATGCACATGTTCCCTATTGCTTCAGGCTCCAACAGGACTCCATAAGACACTGTTAATGATCCTGTCTTTATTTAAAATTTTGATATTTTGTTCATTATGGATAGTTATATTAATTTTTTAATGCTGCCTTAAAATATAAATTATCCGGATTACTGAGTTTTTGGATGTGTTCTCTCCTGATTTTACACCAACAGTGAGGGCCTCAACTCCTTGGCCCCAGTTAGTACATGCCTGGCACATAATAAGCCACATGCTTAATAAATGTCAGTTTTACAGCTCATCTTCAAACGCCGTTTATCCATCACCATGGCAAGGATCCTTTCTTACATCCCCCACACTGCTTCCTTGGTCAATCAGAATAACCACATATTCACATCTTAGCAGGTAACCAGTCACCACGATAAATTATATCTTTTTTCTTTCTCATCATGGCATGCAGGGGGGAAAAAATGCAGCCTTTTATTGAATAGTTCTGAGGCATACGTGTTGATAACTATTCACGTAACCTGTTATGGAAGGAAAAAGTTAGCAAAGCCAAGGCAATTATGGCTGGGTAATTTGAAGGGCCCACTTTTTCTTGACAGCAAATTAATTGATGTTATAATGGCTATGTCACCCTGTCATCCATCAACATTTATTGAGTTCTGACAATGTGCTAGGTTCCACGTGAACTAGAGCACACGCACACACACACGCACACACACATGCGCGCACACACGCCAAAATCCCAACTTACTCGTTCCCAAGTGCGATCCGCTGATGGTACGATTTATATTTTTTCTATGTAAAGAGAAATAATATTGCCTGTACCCCTGCTCTGTCTTAGCCCCCTTCCCTTTCTCCTTCCCCCATCTTCCTCCCACCATTTATCTTAACACAACGGCTCTGGTTGGTTCTGAAAATGAGTTGTAATCAACTTCTGAAATGCAATAAAGAGAATTCTGATTTGTGGGGAAGAAGGAGGTTTGTCTGATAGATGCATTTTAATGACTCCCATTTATTAATGGCCCAGGCTCTCCAGAACCACTTTCAAGAACTGAAGCTGTAATCAACTCTGCTAATTTGGTCTCACAACGGTCACTGTAGAAGCCATGAAAAGAATCAACAGAAACTGTCTAACCAACTAACCCCACTCGGCTCTCTAGGCCTGTTAGCAGGGAGGTGCTAGGGTCTGGAGAAGTAAATAAACAATAGCTTTGTTGAAAGTGCTCTTGGAAAAGGGGGAAAAAAAACATATCAAAAGAAAAAAGATCACCGAGTAATTTAAAAAGAAACCTCTTTCCTAATTGCTGAATGAGACATTAAAGAATTGCAAGAAGCAAACCCCAACAGAAAAAGAGCTATTTAATTTTTATAGTCAGTGTTAGAAATTAAAATAAAAGAACGTGCTGGAGTGGATTCGTGACTTTGTCCCTAACTCCACATCCCCATTTTTAAATTATTTATCTGCCTATGTATATTTATTCATTTGTGTATGTATATTTGCATATTCCAGCATCAGATCAAGATCTACAGTAGTGAAACTTCATCCTTAACCCCACATTTCCTTTATTCCAGCAGCTCTAGTTACAACCTAATGTTATTTTAACAGTTTTTCTTTAATTTAACGATATTTAATTTGCATTCGCTCAAGTGACATACAATAGATCATGCTATTACCATGATTTATATCAGATGAACTGGCATAAATTCAACATTATAAATTGCGCCTGTAAATGAAACTATTATTTTACAGGAATTACTGTAGCAGAAAGGGTAAGGACCCTCCAGTCAACCTTAGTCAAACCCACTCTTTAGAGTTTTATATTTTATGCCCGCAATAAATGCTTTTGTGAAAGCCCATAACCCACAAAAAGTCATTCGAAGTACATTAATTACGATAATACTATCCAAAAAAGCTGCAAGGGCCTATTTTTGTGACATCATTCTCTGATTTCTTGCTGCCTTAAATTATCCCTTTGATGGCTGCGGAGATTAACAGTCATACTTTTGTCATTAAATATAAGGCATTTTAAAGCTTAATCCACCTAAGTTCTAATTGATATTGCTTTCAGTTGGCAGATAGCGACCTGATTTATAATTTAAATATGCGGCATTATATGCATCTCTTCAGTATAATGAAAAAGCAAAGTTCCTCTCATCTTTCTCAGCAATGTTAACATCAAGGAAAAGTCGCTTTCTTTTTTCCTTTTATATCCTAAGCCTAATTGAAAACTGTTCATTGAATTTCAACATGATAGAAAAGTCTTTTTATCTCTCAATTTGTCCATTAGCGATTATAATTGAAGTATCTGCTACATAGCTGAATTGATATTGTTCTTGTTTAAATTCTGAATTTCTCTAAATCTTTCAGAAGATATCAAAAAATGTATCTTTGTACATATGCACACACACACATATATGTGGCTTAGGCAATAGCAGCTAACGACAGCTCAAATGGAGCATCAGCATGACTAACTCTCCATGAGGATAAAGCCACACAAAGGAGGAAGCCATCTAATTTTGCTGGAGAACGTGTTGCATAATAATTTTACAGGCGTGACCATAAGGTTTGCTAATTGCCACATCTGTTAAACAGCTGTCAGAGGCTCCCCACATGCTGCCATCAATATTACAACACAGTACATTACCAGGAGTTTTATTGTTTTCAACTGTTATTTATTTGTCATAGACATTACTAAAGCTAATGACGTCTGTGTTACACCACTAATTATTTTTTGTTTCTTTTTTTTTTTTTAGAAACCTCTACTCAATCCAGTTTTGCAGTTGGATCATGTCTTTCTTTCCTGCCCCCGCCCCGACCCCTGGCTTCCCGTAACTTTCCTGACAACCCTCATGCTGATGGTATGAATTTTCCTTCATCCGCAGTCATAAATATCCTAATAGGTTTGTAGAATTTTTTTTTTTTAAAAAAGGAAATTTGTAAAATGTCTTCATTCCTTAAGGCAGGGCTGAATCCTTTCACTACTTCTCTAAGCTGAGCCCACGTTAGTTCTGATAAGTGTACAAATATAGCACTGTTTAGGCTGCCTTTATGGGGCAGAGTTAGTCTTGCTGATGTTTTGTAATTATTTTTATATTTCACCTAGTTCCTGACTGGTGCATTTAAAAAACAAACAAACAAACAGCAAACCACGACATCTATTAAGTAGAAAGTAGAGATTGACAAACTGCAGACTGAGCAAAATACGCATGGCCTGATTTAAAATGAATTGATAGGTGTCACTGATCTCTATTATCCATAGAATGTGTGAGTTCCATATGATGTATTATTTATCCATAGTAGATGCCTTTTTGTTTCATTAATAAACCTGTATATCAGAGATATACAGTACTGATGATTAGTTCTAGGCACTGCACAATGACATGATATTTGCCTGCCATTGCTCAATTATTTTCCTCATTTTTTCCCCTGTCTTTGCATGAATTATTAAGGCTTGGGCTGTTTATTTAAGAATCTAATTTTAGTGCATGTGTCCAGCTGAATTGTTTTCTCCTCTAACGAAAGGAAAATACAGTGAGAATTTCCAATCTTGGGCTCAAATTTTAGATTTGCCATGCACAGTGCAAGTTGTAAAGGTCACTCTGCTTTTGAACCATATAGCATAGACATTTGATGAGCCTAAAAAAAAATCCATTTTGGTTACGCATCACATCATGCCAACAAATTAAAGTAGAGCTGCTTGGTTAAGTCAAGCACAATTTGCATGCGCTTAGAGAGAAATAGATTAAAGGAGCAAGGATGCAATTTGAGCAATCCTACAGAAAATATCTTATCCAAAATGAAGGTAGGTAATTGGGGATAACTTCTGGAAGTCGCCGCAAGTGACCGTCATTAACATCATGATGTTGGACATCTCCTATCTTAGTCATCAGAAATAGACGTCTCCGGTTTTCATGTCCAGTGATGAACGTTCATTTATAATCAAATCACGCCGCAACCTGCCTAGAATTCTTTGAAAAGGCTTATGGAGATAGTGGACAGAAATGACTTTATATATAAGATATGCTTTGCTTTTTTTTAAAAATATGAACTGAAGGATAATGTCTTGTTACCGATTAAAATTGTCCCGGTTGGGACAATACGTAGGTGTACAGTTTGAAGATTTTAATTTTTTTTTCATTAAATGACTACCTCAAATATAGGTCTGAGACCAAAATTCTTTAGCTTGTTTGTTCAAGATCTAGGGGGGAGCAATAAGTTTTCAAGGTCCACATTGCTTTAAGAGAGTAGGAAGTGCTATGAGAGAAAAGATTTCAGATGGTGTAAATCGGGCAGCATCGGAAAGTAACTGTCCTGCAACAGTCAAATTTCAATTAACTAGGGAAATGCAATATGGAAAGATTTTTTAGAAATCAGAGTACACATCAAAAACACCTTTTTCAGAAGCAGGCACAATCCTTCATGGCTGGTAGGAGTGTAACTTCGAATTTTTTTTAGGGCAATTTGGCGATAGCTTTCAAAACATACAATGCCATTTCGTTTGACCTCAGTATTATCCTTATAGGAACATATATACTATATTCTTACACAGGAGGACAAAGCTAAATATACAAAATCGATTTTGAAAGTTGTTTGTACAATAAAAAAAATTTAAACAGAAAACTAGAAACATCCCAAGGTCAATAAATAGGGGAATATTTGATCAAACCATGCTTAATCCATCATCTGTAACAGCAGAACATTGGAAATAATCTGAATGATCATTATTAGAAGAATAGATAAAAGATGCATTCATATCATGAAATGCCATTCATTTTATATTAAAAATAGTAAAGAAGATCCACAATACGACTATGGGAAGATACACTAGATGATCAGTGAAAACAAAAGTGGCTTATAGAGCACTGTGTGTAACATGGCCAATGAGTGTGCACGGGTGAGGGTGTGTGTGCTGACATGGGGTGCACATGTGTTGAATGTTTAAAGCTTTATATAACCTCCAGTATGTAAATCCCCATCCGGGACATAATGCGGCCTGCCTTGTTGACCTACATCTCTACATCGGTACCTGGCACATAACAGAGACTCAAACACCCTTGGTTGGTTAAATGAATGAATGGGTGATCACGGACTAGCACAAGCATGATTTCAAGGCATGGCGGGATACACACCGAATTTATAAGAGGTGAGGCACAGGATTCGAAGGGAGAGAGACTTGGAAGTTTATGTTGATCCTCTGCACTGTCGGGATAAGTTCAGAATGAGTATTTTTCAAAAGGCTTTATCAGAAAAAAAAAATTAAAAGCCTTTCAAAATATATAATGAAATCACAAAATGGAAAACCATATTGGCCTCCTCTTTGTATTTTTTTTAAAAGACTATAGAATTTGTCGCAAAGATCTATACAGTACCTTCCATCTCACCCTATTTCCTCCTTCTCACTAGAAAAGAGAGGGGTGAGGACGTGACAGGCAGCAGTCACAAGGAACGAGTTGCTCTTCGAAAGCTGGTATTAGGGTGCAATTAGAGGGCTGACCTCAGTGTTCATGAATTCTGACTGCATGGAATGCTCTACGGGAAAAGACTCAAAGAAAGTCATCAAGGACAGCTCAATCAAGGTGTCTGCCCAGTCTGCAGCAGCAGTAAAGAGAGAGCTGGGAGGGGTGGACACATTACAAATGAATAGAAAGTACATTAAAGGACTTCTGGTTAACAAAGGTAGGTTGAATCCACCCGTTTATCTTTACGCCTTCTCAAAACCCCAGTGAAATGACAGTAAAGGGATTAAATTCACAAGGACAAAGAGAATGGGCGAATAGGCAATGACAGGCGAGAAAGGCCAGCCAAATGTGAAAGGATAGAAAGTGGGTGAACCAGTGGTCAGTGACTGAGGTTCCCGCATTTTCCCGTCAGCCCAGGATTGGGTGGTGGGAAGTCAAGTGAAGCCAATTCAAGCTCTAGGACCCTGCAGAGCTTCAAAACCAGTGGGCACCCGTTACTCCTGAAGTCAGGAGCGCAGAACTGCAGTGAAGACAGGAAAATCCTAAGGCTTTCCTCCCCCACCTTCTTCTTGCAGAAAGAAAAGTTTCTGTGGTCTTGAGTTCAAAGACCCTGGACTGGAGGATGCCAGACAGAAAAGAGGTGAGGGTGAGGCCCCTTACTTATACGAGCAGACACACTGACAAAAAGACCCTCCCCCCTCATTCTCTGCTCAGCTCTCAGTCTGGACTACCCAGTCAATCAATACTCACCTCCCTCCAAGTGGAAGGTTTACTGTTTTCTCTTCAAAAACAAAAACAAAAAAATAACACTAGTCTAAGAGCAAAAAAAAAAAAAAAAACCCTTCAGATATTGATATTTTGGGATCTTTCAATGAAACAGACGAGTCATTGCCCATTGCCCCCACTCAGAGGCCCGACAGTGAATACAATCAAACTTAGACATAAAGCACTGAGTTTACTATTAGTGCTTCACTTCAAAATACAAATGGATATCCAAACATCACCATTTATTTGATCAAAACCTCTAAGATAAAATTAGAGAGGAAAACAGGGGACAAGAACACCGAAGAAACAAAGAATGCAGCAGGCCACGAAAAACGTCGAAAATAGTGAAATATCTTTGGAGAGATGTCTGTAGCATTTATAAATAAAATGAATAAAAAGGAAAGTCAGAGAAAAATGAGTAGGTTTTGGAATTAAAAGATATAGTGCAGCCGTTAAAAATTCAAAAGATAGTTGGTGAGAACTCTCCCAAAAAATAGAACAAAAGAAAAAAGATGAACAATGGAGAGAAAATATTAAGAAAAAATTAAAGATACAACACCAAATAATAGAAGTTTTAGAAAATAACAATAAAAGGGGGAAATATTGTAAAAAAAATTATTCAAGAATATTTCCCAAAACTGAAGAATACCAGCTTTAAGAACTCATCACTTCCCCAGCTCAGTAAGCAGAAAAAGTTCCACCCCAAGTTATATTACCATAAAATTTGAGATCCTAAATATTTTCCAGAGATCCTTAAAAAGCTACTTGAAAGCATCCTCACACATCACAACAGCTATGCTAGAAATGGTAAGATATTTCTTCACAACACTAATGTGTTTCTTTCCAACCAAGAATTCCATACCCAGCCAAATTCTTTCTCAAATGTGAAGACTAGAAAAAATATATTTTCAAACTTGCAACAATCTCAAAAATTGAAATCTTAGATCTCTTTTCCCCAGAAAAAGAACTTGTTTTCTCTCTCTCTCTCTCTCTCTCTCCCTCCCTCCTCCCTCCCTCCCTCCCTCTCTCTCTCTCTCTCTCTCTCTCTTTCTCGAGAAAGGAGGTCGATGCCTGTTTGGGAATGAAGCCGCACAGAGGAAGAGAGGGAGGGCTAGAGATAGGAAAGACAGAATCTCGACACCGTCGTTTGAGCCCTGGAGCCAGACGTTAGGGGTGTGGGTACGTGACCTGCATCGCACGCTGGGAAATGCAACCTCTCCTAGTGAGACCTCCCCTGTTCTACCTCTTTCATGAGGTTTTCTCACATTGTGCCAACAAATATGAAACGCTCTTCTTGATCGCCAGTTGTTCGTGTTTGTATTAAATCAATGAGGCCCTTTTTACTTCTAGGCCCTTGTTGGCTTGGCATGTTGGTTTTACGTTTCTCTCCTATGTACAAGCCTGTCTTTCCCAATCAGTTAAAGCTACTTTCAAACCAGAACGGTGAGCCTCCCTGTGGATTCGCCTCGCCCTCCCACACTGTCGGCCACCATGTTCACTGCAGTCCACTTCTTGGCTTCTCCCACCTTCTCTCGCTTGGAGTCCTACTTTTCTCCTTGCTTTCAATCTCCCTCCCCTAGAATCTGTCCTCCACACAGCTGCCCGAGAGACCATTGTAAAATGCCAATCTGATCGTGACCCTTTTCCCTGCCTGAAACACTGTAATTGCTCTCCCAATGTCAGCAGGATGAAATCCAACATCTTTAACTGTCTGCAAAATCGAGCCCCAGACTACCTCCCTCCCCTCCACCACCTGCTTTCATCTGAAACCCCTTAAGAGCTACACCCCCATGACTATGCAAAATCCAAGTCCTGCTCTGTGAAACTTTTCCTAGTCCTCCCCTCCCAACTGAAGTTGCCGGCTTCCCTAATATCGTTCCTCTGTTAGAACACTGACTACATATTTTACAATCTCTTATTCTATGTCAGCTTCCTACACTAGATAATGAGTTCATCGCTGTGTCCCACAGTTGAGATAGGCTTCTGTCCTCGTAGGTAGTAATATTTGGTGAAAAACAGTAATTCTTTTCTAGAACCTACTACTTCCTAGCACTTTTGAAGAATAGACACTCAATAGTATTTAACCAAATAAATCGAAGTTCTTTTGCATATTCTGCAGGAGGAGGTATCTGTTGGCTTTGCCTGCCCCACGTCTATCCCCCATTACCCTGGTGCTGGTACTAGAATGATTTTGAGGAATTTCCTCTCCCTTGTTCTCAGCCACCTCTCCCTTGTCTTATTTTATGCAGGTCATTTGAAATCTTCCATGGTAGGAGTATTTGCACGTGGAAATGTCCCCTGCCCCCTATTCCGCAGAGCCAGGTATTAAATACTTACCAGCTCGCCCATGATCTCAGCTCGTGTGGTGTGACAGGAATTGACCCTGCCCAAGGTGGGCTCTCGGCTCAAGCCTGGCCACTCAGTGTAGTCCGAGCCTCCAGGGCCACATGGACTGGTTTATAGATGGGCACAGTACTTCTGCCTGACCACCGAGGATCTCTCCTAGGACTTGCTGAAATTACTGAGAGCGACTCCCGGCACTGACACTACTTTCTCTAAAGACGGCAAGTGCCCGCAGAACTTCTGGGCTGCCAGGTGAAGAAACCCGTCTGAGAATGACGCCAACTCGGGGTAGGGGGTGGGGGCCTGGGGACTAAGTCCTGACATCATCGTTTGGGCCCTGGATCCAGCAATGACTCAGGCTGGCCCTCATTCCAGTTTTCTGAGTCAAGAAAGCCCTTTTCTTGCATAGGTCAGTTTGGGGGGCGGTGTTGTCACTTTCAAACGAATGCATCCTGCCTGATTTATAGCCTATCCCGGTTCACCAGTATTTCCCTGTAACATAAAAGGCACCTTTTCCAGAGGTTTTTTGCTCAAATCCATGACCCGACCTGGGGACTGCCCCGAGACATGAACCGGGGCCCCTGGCATGTCTACATTTCACAACCTTCCTTTCCTGGCCACAGCTGAACTTCTTTCTCCCAAACATTTGCCAGTTTCAACTGGAGATGTTGGAATTCAGCCCCATTACCAGGAGCACTTGAGAAAAAAGGGTTGCAACCCTAAGTCCCCAGCTGCCCAGGGGCTGCCATACCCGTGGCTACTTCCTTGACTTTATGAGAAACCCCAATAAATTTCTTATTTTGGCTTAAACTACTCAGATCTGCTTTCTATTAACTGCAATAAAAGAATCGTAACTCAGCCCTTCCCAAAGGGCAGTACATGAGCCAGTGGATGCAAGACAGTTTTAGGCAGTACAGGGATGTTTTACTTTAATAGTGTTTTATTTCAATGCACACTTAGAAAACATAACATATTAAAGGAATTTCATGGATATCATTACTTAGAATGAAGCTAAAACAAGTATTGTTTTTAATCTGTCAATTAAAGTAAAAATATTCAGTAAATATCCCTGTCAGAGTCTTTGGCTGCAAGAAACAGAGACCAAGTCTAGTTAACTTACGAGAAGGGCAATTTATTGGCAGGAAATCGGGAATTCCCCCAAACTGAGAGAAGAAGGCTGAAAACGGAGTAGAAACCAAGCGAGTCATGTCAGAGGAACCACTTCAAGTTCACTTCACAGGGACATTCTCATGAAGATACGACCCTTAAGTACCATGCCCACTGTGGCTACCGGGCTTTGCTGCCATTGGGCTCACGACTCTGCCCACAAATACATTCTAAACGAAGTATCTCAATAGCCCTCAAGATTCAAGTGCAGCAGAGCATGATATGAGCCCAGCCAGGATGCCGCACCTATACCACAACAGGAAGGGACAGGACATGTTGACCGGTGCGTCTCACACATGGCTGTCCATTGGATCCCCTTGGAAAGCTTTAAAACATGCTGCTACCTGGTCCGACCCCAGAGATGCAGATCGTGCTGGTCTGGAGTATCACCTGGGCATCGGTAGCCTTTGATGCTATCCAGGGGAGTCTCTCATGCAGCCCAGGTCGAAAACCACTGGGCTGGACCGTCTGGCTTCTACAGCGGACAACCATACTCCTTGAGGGGAGCTTGGCCTTATCCGAACGCCTTTCCTCACTCCGCGGCTGATTTCCTTGCTCGCCTTACGTGGTGCTGATGCTGTTTTCAGCTCTTGCGGTTATGCGATTCCCTTATCAGTCTACTATTGAGAAGACCGTACCAGGTTTCTTAAACAGCAACTAAATTTATCTGCCTGTCATTTTGTTTTTGTTATCCATGATACCAGTCTCTCACAGAGCTTATGAGAACATATTGAGTGACGGGTTTTAAACAAACAAACAAAAGTCCACCCAGGCCACGTTCGCCCCAAAGTATATGTATAGGATGCTTGTCCCTTCGGTGGCTTGCACGTGATTCGCGTGCTCACTCCAACCCCCAAAGACTTTTCTCCTGAGCTTATGCATGTTTGTTTTCATCTACTGTTCTGCCCTTATCACAAATAACGGCGTGCTGTTTTCTGGAGTGTGATGCCGTGGCCCAAGTTCTACTCCATGATGAAAGCAGTAATTCTGCAGGCACGCTGAAGGAATAAAGACACATGGTGATTGTCAAAAGGTTTTCATTTTGAACGTGAAGAGGCATTCGCTCATCGTGGCTGACAGTTGATGGCTTTTCGTTGTGGAACGCCTGTAAAAATAACACGGATTTTAACACGCTAACTCCTGTCTGGCTTGCGCGTGAGCAGACCAGCAAAGGCGGTCTAGATCCATGGAACGCGTGAGGAGATCAAACTCAAGGTCATGTTGAACCACAGCTGTGACTCCCGGTGACCCGCTTGGCTAGCTGGGTACAAAGCGTGTGCCTGTCTACCTCCAGCCTGCCACCAGCTGCCCACAAAGTCTGAGGATGCAGTTGGCCGGTCTTCTCTGCTTCTTCTAACCCACGATTTCTCTCCCTCGGCACTACTGACATTTGGGGCCGGATGATTCTTTATCGTGGAGGGCTGTCCCAGGCTTTGGAGGATATTCAGCAGCATCTCTGGTCTCTACCCACCAGACGCAAGTAGCACACACACCTCTTCCCAAGTTTTGAAGCCGAAGTGTCTCCAGCCATTGTCAAACGTGCCTTGGGGGAGTGGAGGGAGCAGAAGCTCCCTCAGTTGAAAACCACTGTTCTAGTTCTTGCTGTTTGTTAGAATCTGCCTTGACCCCAGCCCAGTGGAATCAGAATCTCTGGGCTGGGGATCCAGGCATCAGCCCTGGAAAAGCTGCCCAGGGCTTCTAAACCACGGACTGGGCGGAGACCCTCTGCCCGGAAGCAAACAGCCTCCTAGTGCCATGGAGCTTCTCAGCGTCCTCCTCAAATGTTGTTAGAAC
Source organism: Eonycteris spelaea (assembly GCA_003508835.1). NCBI lineage: Eukaryota > Metazoa > Chordata > Mammalia > Chiroptera > Pteropodidae > Eonycteris > Eonycteris spelaea. The sequence goes on along the minus strand of PUFA01000066.1, from coordinate 4,244,473 downwards.
CAGGCTCTCCACTTAGCGACACATGAGCAACTACTACTCAGAAGCACTATTAGCTACCATGCCAAGTACTGTCTGGGAATTTGCAATTTAATGAGGTCGTGAGAGTTCGCGGGACGTAAATTGTTTTTCGTATGTGAGTACATATGAAAATACCTAGAAAGGAGACTTGAAAGGAAGGAGAGAAAATGAGTGCTGATCGGCAGAGGGCAGGCGCGGGAAGTCAACAGACAGGTTGGACCTGGGAAGCTGATCAGGAGCGCATGTGCCCAAGACTTCCGAGAGGACAGGGAGGCCTGGGACACTGACGTTTTTTAAAGCTCCTGGTATATTTTTAAATGTAAGAGGTTACAAAAATTATAGTATATGTCTAGCATTTGCCTTATTAAAAAAGGAACGGCTTTATCATAATTCACACACAGTTCACTATGTCGAACTGTACAATCCAGTGATCTTTAGTATATTCATAGTCATGGGATCATCATCATCAAATTTCAGAATATCTTCATCACACCCCATCCCACCCACCCCCCAAAAAATCTCATACCCCTTAGCAGTCACCACCACCTTATTCCCTGCAATCCCCTGACAACCAGTAATTTTTCTATCTACATAGATCTGCCAGATTCTGGGTATTTCATATCAACAGAATCATGCACTATATGGCCCTTGGTGTCTAGCCACCCAAACAGCCCAAACAGTGTCTAAAAACATGCAAAGCAAAATGAAAAGAAAAAACCAAGCCTTCCTTCCAAGAAGCAATGAAAGCTAGTGTCTCAGAGATAGATTTTGGCATTGGACAAAACTCAAATGAATCCCTCTGCCCTCTAGCTTATGATCTGGAGCAGACACCATTGGTTGACGACCCAAAAGCATGGCCAACACCCTTCTCACTACCCAACTCTTATACCCTAGAGATTGGAAAGACCAAATGGGCATTGTCCTAAGTCCATCAGTGTTGCCAAAAAAAGAGAAAATGGGAAGTCTCAGATTGCTCCAAGAAAAGATGCTTCCTTCTGTGATGAGAGAGATGTACTTGAAGAAAACACTCTGCCACTTGTTCTCTACCTCCTTTCTTCCTTTGGAGGATGTGTGAAGGCAAGGAAGCCTGGATGTGTAGCAGCCGTATTGTGCCCATGAGGGAAAGGCCGAGAGGAGGCCCGAAATGCCCCCCAAGTTCTAATACTGGTGAGCTCCTGAACAAATACCAGCAACTGCCTTCTCACAGACTGGGATCAGTATGCGTGGAAAACAAGCCCTTGTATGTCTGAGCTATGATTAGCTTTTGGTTCCCCGAAGCATCAAGGGTCCCTAACAGAGACAGGAAGTTTCAATGCACTAATGCACAGGTTGGTGACCATAGCTCCCTCACCTCTCAGTCAAAGATCTGTTACTATTTGTTGAACATAAGCAGCAGCTTCTCTTCTGGGAAGTGTAAGCTTGTGGGGCTTTCGTCTTTTTCTTCTTTAGCAGAGATATGGGCCTAGTAGCCACCCTATACTCATCAGAAGCTTCTCCCCGAAATTTAATTATTAAAATAAAAAGTTATTGGGGTTCATTCCTTCCACTGGGAGAGGGATGACTCATTAGACTGTCCCCACCACAGACATGTTCCAAATTCATCCAAGCATTCATTCATTCCTTCAGGCAAAAAAAAAAAAAAAGAAGAAAGAAAGAAAGAAAGAAAGAAATTTAGTGAGCACCTAACAGGTACCAACGTGAGGACATGGAACTGAAGGAATCAAGTTCAAGTACTTATACCCTAGGAGAGGGAGTTAGACGATCAGATACATCAGTGTCTTTTGTAATATCTGGTAGCGATGAGGCCACAAAGGAAAATAAAGTAGGGAGAAGGGAAAAGATTATGACAGGAAATGACTTCTCCTTAGGGAAGTCAGAGAAGACCTCTCTAAGGAAACTATATTTGAGCAGAGAAGCTCCGACAAGAGCAGAAGGCGAAACCTGACAAGAAGCAGAAGGAAGAGCCATGCGAAGGCCCCGAGGCAGGTGTATCTGAGGAACCGTTAGGTATATCTGAGAACAGTGAGAAGGAAGTCAGCATGGCTGGAGCAGAAGGATGGAGGGGAATGGTGACTGGCGAGAAGGCAGGAGCCAAATCAAAACAGATCACGCCATTTACTGAGACAGGAGACATTCTTGAAGGAAGTGACATGATCTGGCTTAGGTTTTATCATAATCCCTCTGGCTGCTCAGTGAAGTACAGACTTATCCACCCAAGGAGGAGGGGGAAGGCCAGGAGACCAGTGAGGAGGCCATGGCAACATTTCACATGAGAAATGATACACCTGGAACCAAGATTGTAACTATGGGCTTTTGGGGAACAGTCAGATTCCAGATGTATTAAGAAGGTAGAGCTAACCAGGTCTGCTGAAGGACTGGACATGGAGAGAGAAGCAGGAGAGTCAAGGATAATTCCAACACGTTGGCCAGGGGATCTAGACAAGTGGCGATGCCATTTGCCAAAGTGGAGAATCACAGGAAGGACCAGGATTTGGGTGGTCAGGGTAATGGGACATTACAGCGGTGGTTATTACTGTGGGTCCTGCTTTGTAGCACTCTGGGTCTGCCTCTTGGAAAGTCTGGTCCCTCAACCGTCCCACTGATTCACAGCTCCCAATATCCTTCCAGTCGATTCCTTTCGGCTTAAATTAGCCAGAGTTAGTTTCTAGTATTTGCAACCAAAGCCCCTTAATCGATAAAATGAACTAAATTGCCTTTTTATGTGACACAGCGCGGGACATGGAACACCATTCTTTTCAGGGAAAATGTGCTCCGAGCCCCAACCAGCAAACTCACAAAAGAACTTTCGGACGCCACCCATTTCTCTGTCGGAGGCTGACTTTCCCTCTCATGGCGTCTCTCCTCAGAGAGACAGCTTCTGCCAGTACAAGGTGGGGAAGTGTCAAATACTATTAAAACTTGATTGCTAATTCAAATGCTATTGTGCTTGATATGCTTGTCATGTAAAAGTGCACAATGTAGCTTAATAAAATTGATAGAACTCCCTTTGAAGATATTTTTGTCACAGAGGCACTCGATAAAACTGTTTCCATCGAGCGTTTCTGCCTCTTCGATATTTTGTTAGTGACACATTTTCGCGAACTAGTCCAGAGCCTAGCAAAGCATGTTTTGCAAAGATTGCTTTTCAGGGTGCGGGGGTGAGGGGGGAAGAGGCATGTTCAGATCTTTTTTATTTCTTGTAATTAGGAAGACCTCTACCAGCTGCCTAATGACATGGGTCATCTCGGCCACTGGGAAACCAAATCAAGGCTGCTTTGCTTCTCAGCCATATGCGATCAAATAAATAACCCACAGGGGTTGCTGAAGCTAACGCAAAAGTAGCTAATTATAAACACCAAGTCCAAAAATTAATCTGTTCAAAGAAATGTTTCTTCTTGCCTACCTCCAGCGAGGGTTTTCAGCCTGGGACTTGCAGATCCACACTCACTAACAAGATGGCGGAGCTCGACTCCGGTCTCTGGGTACAGCTGGGGTGGACCGGACGTGGATGATGATTTCTTAGTGGTGATACTGACGAGCCTTGGAGGAACACTGACCCGAATTCAAAACTGAGTGGTCTTGGGCCAATTATATAATCCTGGAGCTCACGTCCCGCGTTGTGAAATGGGGACAATATATTACTACCATGAGGGGCTCTTTTGATTGTAAGTGACAGAAAATCCAATCCAAATGGGCTTTTTCAAGGAAACAGAGGATAACTGACTCAAATATTTGAAAATATTGAAGAGTTGGCTTCTAATCCAGCCTCGTCTGGCACCTCTGTTTCTCGGCTCTGCTGCCCCCTCACTGGCTCCTCCCTCAGGCTGACCAGCTCCACATGGTGACAGAGTGGTGGCCATCTCCTCCTGCCTTACGATGTTTTCTAACGAAAAAGAGAATACCCGTCTCCAGTCACTCGAAAAATGGCTCGGATCGTGTCATGTGCCCGTCCCAAAACCCACCCCTGAGTCAGGGATGCACCGGTGGGGACGCATCCACGATGGAGCCTGATGGAGCCAGCGGTACCCAAACCCCAGGGCTGGGCCGGGGAGCAGAGGCCATTCTCCAGACGGAGCTGACATGCTGCTGTCAGGACAGGGAGAGGGCCAGCTGGACAGGACACGTCCGGTCCCAACACCCACTTTGTTAGGGCTGTGGAGAGAATTCAATAAGACCACCTAACACCTGTGTCAGTTAATAATTCATTTTGTTTGGGGGCGAGGGGGCGGGTAATAAAAATATTTTGGACTAGATAGAGTTGGTTATTGCACAACCCTGTGAATGCACTAAATGTCCCTAAATCGAATTGACTTGAAGATGGTTAGTTTTTCTGTGAAGTGAATTTTTATCTCAATTTTTAAAAAAATAAACAATGCTTTTGGTTGCAAATAACAGAAAACTCTAAGCCGGTGGCTTAAAAGGTAGAGATTCGTTTTTCTCCTACAACCGGAAGTCCAGAGGTTGACACCTGATCGATGAAGCCACCAAGGACTCAGACCTTTCCTTCTTTCTGCTCCATCACCCTTAGCATGACGCACTGATCCCCGTGGTCACAGGACGGCCACCTCTCCTCCAGGCCTCACGGCTGTATTCCAGATGGAAGGAATGAGCAAGGCGGCGAGCGAAGACAGGGGGGAAGTAGAAAGGGACCACGCATATGTCAGGAAAATAGAAGTTTTACGGAAGGGTCAGCTTCGGTCCTACTGATGGAACTGTGGCAGATGCTACCTCTGCTTGCAAGTGAGGTGTGAGGGAAGAGCACGTACTTCCCCGAGACACACTGCTGGAGCAACGTTGGGGTTCTGCCAGCAAGGAAGAAAAGACAACAGAAGTTGGCTGGACGATGAGCATCGTCTTCCATGTGCCTGGAACAAGGGAGGACTTCAGGAGATGACAGTGGAGAGAGAAGGACGATTTGGTACTAAACTTCTGAAAACACAAGATACAGCCCTGCTTGTGATTACCTCCGAAAGCTCACTGATCTTTCAGGTGTGAGTTTAAATCAGTTTATTTTGTCTTGAATGCAAAATGCAAGCTGATTGAACAGGGGAAAATGAAAAAGTAAGTCAAAGAAAGCAGTATTCCTTTTAGGCCAATTATTTGCCTTTCTTTTTTCTTTTTTTGTTTTTTGTTTTTGTTTTTTAGTTTTTGTTTTAATGTAGCTGAACTGCATCTGAAACAGCCCCCTACCCCCAGCGAAACCTGGGATGCGGGTTGACCAGATACCCACCTGTAACTCACGTCTTTGCACAGTAAATTAACAAATTGAGAGCGACTCCTCACTCAAGGTACAATGAAAATATGAGAAACGGGTTCTAATAATGAGGGTTTAAAAGGGACCTGAGAGCAAAGGAGGGCTTTGGTTTACCCTGAACATCGAGAGGACATCGTACAACATGTGAAGAGGCCTAGTGATTCCTCTCAACGTGTCTGTTGATTGACAATGTTTAGCTAACTATAAAACACACTCGCGGCACGATTAAAAGTCATTTACATAAAGTATGAATTACACACAGTACGCACAGAAACTTCAGTTTTTTCCTCATGAGAAATAATTATTGTTTCATTTTTGAAAGTCAAACAATAAAGAAAAACTAAAAATCCTCCTCACAGCGCCATTGCACATCCATCTCGGGCTTATTTTTACATCTATTTACACAACATACACAACGTTTTAAAACAAAAATGAAATCACATGATAATGTGAGGGCTGGGAATACTTATTCTCTATCCCTTGTGTTTCCCTGTCCAGGAACCAGTATCACGGCAACACCCCAGAGGAACGAGTTAAGTGATGGATGAGTGACGGCCATTGGACCACATTACTGAAATGGGCAGGTTAGCATATTAAACGGCTAGTCACAATTTGTTCCCATTCTTCTCTGCCCCAGAACCATGCCATCTTTCTCTGACAGGTGTAACTTCTCCCTGGGTGGGCTGTACCCAGGTAGATGCACTTCCCACCTACATCATCCAAAGAAACTTCCATCCGTAATAAAGCTGATGTTTTTATCCCCATCTGTCAACTTTACTATGTACCTAACCAATTATTTCCCTAGACAAATTTCTAAAAATGAAACTGCTGGATCAAGTCACACGGACATACCAAGTTGTGGAACTTATTATGACAAATTTCCTTCCGGAAAGGTTATTCTGTGGAACCTCAAGTGTCTACTTCCCCACATCTTTATCAGCACTGAGCATTTTCTTTTCAATCTTCCCATCTAGCTGAAATAAAAATAATATGATTCTATTCGCAATTTTATTATTACATAGGCCGCACCATTTTTAATATTCTTATATACTGTCCTATGAGTTGTCTAAGAAATTAAACTTCATTATCATAGCCAATGTGCTAATAGACATTTGTTTGCTCAGTGTCAAATTACATCACAAATACCTCATCCAGCCACTGCACCAGCTCCTCCAATGTCCTTCTAAAGTCAGATCAGAATTGCACCGGAATCCATCTCTGGCTTTTTTGAGTGGAAAAGGAATTTGCTAAAGGCTATTTTGTAATCAGAGAATCTTTCTGAGAGACAGAGAATCAAGCTTGGGGCAGCTCGGGGAGGAAGAATGCCCTCAATGGCATGGCAAGAACCGCTCCCGAAGGACACTGGTGTCCCTCTCGAGACTCAGACCTTGAAGCTTCGCCACCTGCATCGCCGAGTGGGCCCATCAAGCCCCTGCAGCTGCCCCCAGAACCGGGGCGAGCCCCCGCTTGACTCACCCGAGTGGGCTCCACGTGGTGCTCACTTCTCCTCATTAGCAGGAATCTCGAGATCTGCAGCAGGTGTCTGACTACAGCTGTGCCCAAGCCGCCAAGGAGGCTGGGAGGATGAACCTTCTCTGGTAAACGACAGGGACTTAAAACACGGAGAACCTCCCGTGCCTAGGAAGGACAAGAAAAAGAGGTTGAGCAGTGAAAAGATATGGCGTGTGTCCACCACAATTCTTGAGGACCCAATCCGCATATTATGGTACCTTTGGAACTTCGGAAGCTTCCATCTGCTCCACCTGAGTCAAGCAATTCAGAGCCTCTCCCATCCCCCCAGTACACCTATTAACCACTTTTATACCAGCTGACACCTCTCTCTGAGGCGCTGTCTCCCACTTCTGCCTGTCAAAACCCTGCCGGTCCGGGCTACCTGCCGTTAAAAACTATGCTTAAAATATACAGTACATGGATGGACCTCAAGATAATCACGCTAAACGAAATAAGCCAGACAGAAAAAGTTGAAAAATCACATGCTATCACTTACATGTGGGATATACACCTAAAAGAAACAGATGAAGAGGACAAACAGAGACACATGGACTGTAGACTAGTTACCAGAGGGGAGAGGAGGTGACAGAAAATCTAACTCTGGAGGTGAACACACAGAGTAAATATATATGTGCCTTACTGTTAGAGTGCACAGCTGGAACTTACTGGGTTTTGTTTACCAATGTCACCATAAAAATTAAAATGTTTTTAATAAAATAAAATACAATAGTTCCCCCCCCCTTAGCCACAGTTTTGTTTCCCACAATTTCAGCTACCCTCGGTCAACCACACGTCAAAACATTAAATGGAAAATTCCAAAAAAAAACGTTTCATACATTTTTAAATAGCTTGCCATTCCGAGCAGGGCGATGAAATCTCTAAAGTCCCACTCCGTGTCTCCGAGGATGTGAGTCATCCCTTCGACCAGCATCTCCAGACAGCAGGTGCTGCCCACGGTGTAGACACTGCCCACGCACCGACGCTGCAGACGCACCCCACGCAGCAGACGCCCCCCACGCAGTAGCCAACCCCACGCTGCAGACGCCCCCCACGCTGTAGACATCCCCAACGCTGCAGCCGCACCCCACGCTGCAGACGCACTCCACGCAGCAGACGCACCCCACGCAGTAGCCACACCCCACGCTGCAGACGCCCCCCACGCTGTAGACATCCCCAACGCTGCAGCCGCACCCCACGCTGCAGACGCACTCCACGCAGCAGACGCACCCCACGCAGTAGCCACACCCCACGCAGCAGACGCATCCCACGCTGTAGACGCACCCCACGCTGCAGACGCCCCCACGCTGTAGACGCCCCCACGCTGCAGACGCCCCCACGCTGTAGACGTCCCCTCGCTGCAGCGCACCCCACGCTGCAGACGCCCCCCACGCTGCAGACGTCCCCCACGCTGCAGCCGCACCCCACGCAGCAGCCGCTCGCTGCCCCACTCGCCGCCCGTCAGTCCCCATACAGCCCCCTCTGTTATGGTCTTATCAAACTGACCATCATGGTATCTCAGTGCTTAGCTCAAGTCACCTTTATTTTACCTAATAATGGCCCCGAAGCCTAAGAGTGGTGAGGCTGGGATTCGGACGTGCCAAAGAGAAGCCAGGAGCTTCCTTTATGTGAAAAGGTGAGCATTCTCGACTCGTTAACGCCTTTTATCACCTTACATCACTACAAGAAGGGTGAGTACAGGACAATAAGGTATTTTAAGAGAGATCACATTCACATAACTTCTTAGAGTATATTGTTAAGATTGTTAAGATTGTTCTGTTTTATTATTAGTCATTGCTGGTAATCGCTTCCTGCACCTAAATTACAAATTAAACTTTAACACAGGTATATATGGAAAGGGCGGGGAAGTATATGTGGGGGTCAGTACATCCACAGTTTCAGGCATCCACGGAGGGTCTTGGAATGTATCCCCAGCGGATAAGGGAGAGACTGCTGTATTGCACAATCTGAAGTTTCAAACTGTCCGATAAGAAAAAATGAAATTGTCTCCTGCAGACAATTGTCTTGCTACATTTAGAAGGAGACATTTGGCCCACTCTCGTGGGTAGGATAACTTTCCCCAAGATGAAAGACAATCATCCTACACCTGACAGTCCCTGTCTTCCTGGCACTTACAATGTATTTTTTAAATGTTTGCTTAATGAATGAGTAGAAACTTTTTTCTTAACCTGGAATTCTTCCAACCATCCCTTGCCATTATTCCTGCACTGAAATGATGGAGCCCTGTGGAGAAAAATCGCCTCCTGGTGTTGATTGACACCTTGACAAGCACGGAAGGATGTGATCGTGTTTTGATAGGTACATTCCACGTGTTTGACTTTCTCTTTGCTACAATGTTTCTGGTGCCTCCAGAAACGCGTGATCAGCCAGTGCACATCCCAAACACCGAGCTTGAAAAAGGAGGATGCGGTTTCGTAGTGTTAGAAAGTGGAGTCCTTTTTAAACAGACAATCAGGCCCTTCGCCCGTAGATCTCAAGGTGGTGAGGGGAAGGGCTGCCGTGCCCATTCTTGTCAGCGAGCGAGTCACACTATGGACCCCCAAATCCAGGACCAGTGAATCCCTTTTACATAACATGCGTTGGGAGAAATACCCCAAATAAATCTATCAAACTTATAGCAGTGCTCGTCGTTGGGAGGCCAAATAAATGGGATTTTTTAAAGTGTTTTGTGTTTTCTAAAATTTCTACTATATGCATGCCTTTTGTTTTTAAAAAATAGTTCATCTCCTTCCATCTACCCCAACTCCTCTCCTCCCTCCCCTCATCATCACCTGTGGAAGGTCCACCCACCTTCCAGAATCTATCAGGTATGCCGCCTTTTTCAGCTGCTCTTCCTAATCCTCCATAGCCAGGTAACTAATTTTCATTCTCTCCCTCCCTCCCGCTCTGCAACTGCCACCCTCGTGAGCACAGGCTCTGTTTAACTTTTCCTTTTTATTATTTCAAGCTATGACTGGCACAGTAGCTGACACAGATTAGGTATCCAACGAATGTTCACAGACTTGAACTCTCATTTTTTTTTTCACTAACCAAGGAAAGTTTACCTTATAAGAATAATGGTCTCAAACGCCGCTTGCCTCTGAGAAATTGCATCAGCCACATCCTTGAGGAACCAGGGGCCGTGATTTTTCACACATGGAGGCTCGGAGGCTTTCTCACGTCCTCATGAGCTTCAGGTGAACCTCTCGGAAACTCCTGTGACCAAAACTCTCCCAGGTCAGAGTTTTGATTAGGTGATTCCTGGGGGTGGGGAGTGTTTCTGAGGGTAGAATTGCTGACAATAAAAATAAATAAATTAACCGACTTTGTGACCTAGAGATCCCCCTAGAAATCTACAGCCCCTCCCACGTGGGCACCAAAGATAAATAAGCAAAGATGTCTCCTGCCTGGTGGTTGGAAATATTTTAAAATTGGGTACAACCAATGCAGTAAATGAAAGGACATCCGTATAGATGATACAGACTGTGGAATATTCTCCATAGTTGTAAGAATGAGCTAGTTCTACATGCAGCGAAATGGGAAATGGCCAAGACACATTGTTAACTAAGAAAAGCCATCTATCAATACAAAGGTAAAAGTAATACAAACTAACCATTTCTTTTATACTACAAACAAACCTTAGGGAACGTCTGAAGTCTACACACATACGTAAACAGTGACTACTTCTGGGGAAGGAAGAGGGTTTTTAGGAAGGGATAAAGAGAAACAATGTTTACCCTTCAGTTAAGTATTCTGAAATGTTTTGTTTGAATTTTTGTGTAAGCATATTCCTATATTATATCGTGTTTAATTATAAAAATAAAAAGGAACTGTAATTTCAGGGCATTAGAATTCCCAAACGTGTTTAGATGAAGACTTTCGTAGAACGCTATGGAAATCAATTTATTATACTCTAAGCAACTAAATTTTGCATCTCTGCCTTACATCCATATCATAGCGAACTATCACCTTAGAGCTAAGACGATACAAACGTCTTAGCTAAACGGACCGAAATCCTGAAAAACAAATTAAACAAAAATCCTGGAAATTGCTTTAGATGTAAAATCACTCTGGAAAACCCTGCAGAATCACCCACGTAGACCACACTGCTTCCCTTTGTCTTTTCACAAAAGATCTAAGCAGACAGTATTAATATTTACAATAAATTTTCTCTGCACAGGAACATACATAGAGAAACAATAGTCAAAAGACCTATGGGATTACAATAATTTAAACTTATGTGTTTGTTTCCATCACGCTCCAATACCATGGGGATTTTATACATATTGAAAGATTCAGGATCCTGTTATATTTCTTAAAGTGGAATTTCACACGTATAAGCTGAAAATAAAACAATGTCTAGGAGAAAATTTCATAACATGCTCAACAAGCATTGTATCAGAATTCATAGCCCTATAGTCATTTTTTTAATTATTTTTACAAAAAAAAAGAATGTTAAATATACAACTAAAGATCGCCCTCTAGTGGGCTGTAGTGTTTATACAAAATACAAAGAATTAACCTATTTCCAGGAAATGTTGCATGCAGACTTGCTATCAATAAAACAGACTACGCTTAGAATACATGCTCCAAATAATAACATTCTTTGTTAAAGCCATTGCATTTATTTAACGTTTCTTCTTTCCAACTACTGAATAGCATGCAAATGCCTAGTCTTTAAAATACCTTTTTCTCCTCAAATCAAGGCTTGAATTCACAACCATTTTTTCCTCTTAAAATACTCTCCTTTGTTTAGAAAACTTTGAATGCAAACATGACTCCAAATGAATATAAGATGGGGACACAGTTGTCCCTCTTAAAAGTTTCTCTGCTTTTGAGCGTCAGTGCAAATCTCCCGATGCCGTCGTGTGGCTAGATACAGTGATAATGACCAAAATTGAAATTCCTCTTTAGGCAGAATTGAGAGGTGCTGGGGAAGCCTGCCATGGTGTATTCCAGAAAATTCCCCCCGATGGGCAGTCTTTATACAGCCATTAACCATAGTCTGTCCCTGTTTAGTACAGCAAATAACACGCCACACAGAGAAGGGGAAAAGATTTTAAAACCCTAGCACGTGAGAAGGTTTAACGTATGATCAAAAAGGTCAACAATAGGAGTTTCACCAAAACAGCAAGATTCTCGAAGAAGCACAGAAACAATGAACTTTTGAAGCAGGAGGGCGTATAGTTTATTTTAGTCAATATCTCATCTTCATAGTTTTAACCATATTAAAATTCTATCTGCACATTATTTACTTAATGTTTGTCTTTAATTAGCTCGACTTTTGGTTTAGTAAAGGAAGACAAAGATTGCATACTGTAACTAGAAACTAACCATAAGAATTAATTTTATTCATTTTATTATATATTATTTTCTTCTTTTATTACTACATATTAATATTATTGTTACATGTTATTATTATTACATATTATTACATTCTAGAAACTGCGGTTTGCATTGAGTCCAAGGCCTACTCTCTCTTGTTAAAAAGGGGGCATTGCAAGAGGAGAGAGGTGTGCAGAGGAGAAAGGAGCGTCCAGTGGGGGACGGGCACATCCTGTTTCTGGAAGAACAAGGATCAGGCGTCACTTCTTCACTGTGATTCATGTTATCCGAACCAGGTCATGTAACACCAAAATCATCCCACGTGTTGCCAGGGGTCCATGTCCACAGTTCAGGAAACCCAGCTTCCCAATGATTGGAGAAAATAAAACTCAGAAAGGGAAATGCCTTGCCCGAGGCGAGGTGGTGGAGCTAGTGGGGAACCCAGGCCCACGGCACCTCAGGCGTTTCCCTTGTACTGCCCTCTTGAGCATCCCGTCTCTTTGCCTGGGGCTCTTTCTAGTGGAGGAAACTTACTCTGCTCCTGCGCTCAGGACAGGCCACAAGTCCTGGAGAAGTGAACATCCCCAGGGCCAGTTCTCAACCAACGACTAAGGGGATCTGTGTATGAGTACCCCAGCTTCCTCTACCTCCCACGGGTCCACACTGGCCCCTAGAAGTCCCACACAGGATGAGGCTCCAGGGGTGACTTGCTTAATAATGCATCTTTTAGAGTCTGTTCTCAATCCCAGTGTCACTGCCTCACTCCTTTGCGGGTGTTGCATGGGGTCTCCTCCCAAATAATCTACTTGCATTTGAATCTGCATCTCAGGGTCTGCTCCTGAGGAAACCCAAAATAAGACAGAGGTAGCAAATGAGCAGTGAGTCAGTGCTTAGATCCCGTTTTCCTACCCCACACCTAGGATGGTTTTTATTTGTCCCTTTTTGCCATGGCTGCCTTATGCCAAGATCTGCGAACTAGCTGAGCCATCTCTGAAAAGAAAAGATGGTGGCTGTAAGCTATGAGTGTACCCACTCCAGGGTGACCAATCACCCTGGTTTGCCCGGGACTAAGGGGTTCCCCGGGAGGTGGGACCCACAGTGATAAGTCCTGGGCCAACCAGGACCCATTGGTCACGCTAGCTATCTAGGCCTGTCCTCTGTGGAGGGGGCTACCCAGTTCAAATGTAGAGACCCCAACTCTCCACTGTACTTAATAAGCACAATCCGTAAAACATCCCTTCAACAGTGAGGCATCTGGGTTCCCCAAAGTGTGGTGTATACTCATGTGGCATAAAGGATAATTCTACACTCTACTAGTTACACATTTATTTTACTGTGTACTGGGGAAATTTTAGCACCGCAAATCTGTGATACTATAGACATTCGTGTCCAAAAAATGCAAAAAAAATAGACATTTAGACTTATTCTCTCAACTGAGTTGTGTTTAATAAAAATAAATAATAGCACACATTTTACATATCCAGGGCAAAAAGTCTTAAAGAAGTTTGGGAAAACTCATTTATACAGATAGAAGTCATATGTTTACAACTTCTTAGGTAAATTAAATTTAATCTGTTAAGTAAATTTCTAATGATTGTCCTTAAGTAACTATTTCTCTTAACCTATTAAAGTTAAGAAGGTCTCTTTCTCAAGATCACACACAATCTCCCTGAATCCAACAAGCTCTTCTGGGTGGCATATTACAGAAAGTATGTTTCAACTCCCTTACTACGTGAGAACAGAGAGGTTAAGCTGCTAAGCGACAATCGGGTGCCAGTCACTGGACAATCCACTTGTTCATTCAGGAAATGTATGTGGAGAACGCGCCCTTGTGCCCTGCCTGGCCCTCCATCCATAGTGAGCAAAGCAAACACAACCCTGCCCTGGGGAAGTTTGTAGTCCAGAAGGCAAGTCAGACATGAATTGAATAATTAACACAAATAAATATGCAGTTTTTGCAACTGAGGTTAAAAGAATGTTTAGCACGCTGTGTTTGGATGTGCGGGGGTGGGGGGGGAATGTCTCCTCATTCTCTGTGACTGATCTAAGCCTGTTCTCGGCCCCCTGGGTCAGTGGGGTGGGCAGATGAGGTGGATGTGCAGAGATAAACTTTAACCTCATCAATTAAGATGTCTCCGTCACTTCTGGTTTACATACAGTCTCTTCGGGGATTAAAATAGTATCTTTCAAGTAACCTTCTCTCTCTTTCGGATAAATGTTGTGTTTCGCTGGGCCTTCTCCCCAATATTCTTGCTAAGATCAGCTTTCCTCTATGTTAAGAGGTTCGGTTCTTAAAATAATAACTCAGGAAGGGACCCCAACTTAGTTGGTTTGGCTGCTATAACAAAATACAATAGACTGGGTGGATTGAGCCAAACATTAATTTCCCACAGTTCTGAGAAGTTCAAGATCACTGGCAGATCCAGCGTCTGGCGAAGACGTGCATCCTAGCTTGCTAGGACACATCTTCACAATGTGTCCTCACAAGACATGAGAACATGTCTCCTCTTTTAAGGGCACTAACCCATCACAAGTTCTCCACTCTCATGACCTAAGTATCTCTCAAAGGCATCATCTCCAAACACCATTGCATCGGAGATGAGGGTTGCAAAATATGAATTTACAGGGACACAAACATTTGGTCCATAGTCAACCCTGAGGATCATTTTCTGTGGCCCTTCTTTTCTTATTCCTGGAGCTGTTCTCCATCCTTCTCTGCTCACCATTTCTGTCTCATCCTCGTGGTCCATGATCTGAATATATGCCCCTCCCCTGGAATCTCAGAAATAGAGGCCACACCCACATGTCGCTGGTTCACTAATTTAAAATCTACCGCTCATTTTAAAGAGAGTTTCTTTGTTTTCTACAACTGGCCTATTTTTCCTCTAGATCTTAACTTTCCAGTATGGTAGCCACAAACCACGTGTAACTATTTCCATTTAAAGTCTAATTAATTTAAATCAAATAAAATCAAATAAAATTCAGCTTCTTAGTCACACTACGTCAATAGCCCATGTAGTTACTGGCTACCACACTGGATGGTGCAGATATGGACCACGATTATCATCACAAAAAGTTCTGTTGGACAGCCAAGGTCAGGAGCCCACAGTGAGGAAAAGCAGAATAAGCTTGCTCAGTAAAAAGTGAGACCTCAGCTCTGTCCAACCATTCCATTGTTTTTATATTCATTACAGCACAACAAATCTTCCCCGCTTACAGGCATGACCCAACAACAGCTCGATTGACCACTGCAAAAATCTTCGTGGGGGAACGTCTGTGCCAACTTGTCCTTGACCTTGAGAGTAAGAGCGAGCAGATGTGAACGCCCAGCGGCCTCTGAAGCAGTCAGGGGAAGCAGACAGCTGGAGTAGGCTGGCCCAGCAACCCGACGATGTCTCCTGGTTAAATCCAGCAAGAGCTGTTGTCCTGAGGGTCCTTGTCGTCTCACCGACCTTCCTACTGCTAAGGCACTGTAATTGATTTGCTCACACAAAATCCACAGATCCAGAATTTTACGCCGTAACGCCACACGTCAAGATTGTGTTTATTGAGCACCTATTGCCTGCCGAGCACGGCCGAGTGCTTTCAGCATCATTATCTCACAACGGTCCTTTAGAGGAGACATTATTATCCTCATTCATGAACACGGGAATAAAGCTCAAAAGTTTCAGCCATTGGCCGAGACGCAAACACAAGGCCGTTTGGTATTTAAGCCACACTCTGCCACTAAAGGAAATCAAAATAAGCTTCAAAGACGTACTTCTGAAGGAGAGGCCAAAACTGTGGGACCAAACCATGGCTCTGCCACTTACACATTGTGAGATTTGGGGCACATCATTTAACCTCTCTGAACCCACCGTTCCCCATCTATAAAATGGAGATAGTGATACCTGCTCACCATTCCAGTATGGTTAATAAGGAACATATGCTCTTTCAGAGTTCTTTGACGGCAAGCAACAGAAACTGGCAAAAGCAAAGAGGAATTCACTAGAAGGCTATTTGGGAGCCGCCAGGGTTTATGGGAAGCCTGCAAAATCAGGCATAAACAAGGGACAGGAACAAGGTGGGACCTCAGTAGATCATCCATCACTGCCCTTGGACCACCCTTCTGTCTACGAGTCACTTCACTCACAGTTTAAAGTCCCAGGTAGGACAGTCTGATTCGCTGACTTTGGGTCACTTCCCCAACCTTGGCTGCAATGGAATAAGAAGTCGTTTCTGGAAGGAACCTCTCTGACCTCTTTACTGGGAAGTCAGAACACTTTGATTGACCATGTTCATGGCGGGCAAGGAGGGGGAGACATAATTTCTGGAAAAGAAATCGAGCTAATGTTAGAAGAGAGGGGTGCAATGCTGCGGGGGGAGTGAGGGGAGGTGAAGATAAATGGTCCCACAAATGGAAAGTAGTAGTAACGTCACCGTTTTCCTTATCCTTAGAAGGACATCCTTATCCTCAGCCGGAAGCCCTACTCATTGCAAGCGAGAGAGAAGGCAAGGTATTGGGAGCAGCATTCACTTTCTTAAAGGGCATTTTTACACTCTCAGGTTTCCAGCATTACAGCAAAATACACACACACACCACACACACACACACACACACACACACACACAATTGCAAACCTAGGGTTTAAGTTTCAATTTATACTAAATCCAAAGTCTTCTCCCAAAGTATCAACCACGAATCACGAAAATATAAATAAATAAGTGTGCATCGAGCGCGAGGAAATCCGTGGGCTTCGTGAGTCATGTATAAAATCACCGATAACAAAAACAGTCAGATGAGTGTGCCTTTTTAAGGCGAAAACAGTAGATCATGTGGCTAGGAGAGACGGGAGGCATGGCCATTCTGTTAGGAAAGAATGTTCTTGTTTACATTGAGAATAAAATAAATCACAGCCTGAAGGGCCAAGAACATAAATTTTACCATCATCATTTACAAACTGTTGCTGTTGAAACCTAGGCCATTATGCAGAAAACACAGTAGTTCCTCAAGAGGAAATACTTCGAACATTAATGTAAATAATAATGTGTTAAAGTTTTAAAAATGTAACTAAGAATGCAAGAATTATATATGTAATATTTGACTTTCTTTTAAGAATTCCATCCCAGGAAAAAATGTCTTCTCTTGGGCACAAACACAAAGGTTAAGAAATATTAGCAGATTATTTGTTTATGCAGTTTAGTTTTTCTACTGTAAAACAAGTAAAAAAATGTAGGCCTAACAAATTATTTTTTTCATGCTTCATTTGAATTCTGTGTGGAAATATACCCCAAAGAAGAGGAGGAAGAAGGAAGAAGAAAAATGAAAAATGAAAAAAAAAAACCCAAAATTAACTTTACAACTCAAAATTTCATATTTAGTTATGTTGTATTTAAATATTAAAACCAAAATGTAGTGAGTCACCTCTGAGAACCTTTTTAATGTCTCATCAACAATATTTAAATAATTAGTT
This sequence comes from Eonycteris spelaea, assembly GCA_003508835.1. Taxonomy (NCBI): domain Eukaryota; kingdom Metazoa; phylum Chordata; class Mammalia; order Chiroptera; family Pteropodidae; genus Eonycteris; species Eonycteris spelaea. The sequence continues at coordinate 4,226,914 of PUFA01000066.1, read as the reverse complement.
TAAATTGAATTTCAAAATGATTCAGCTTTGCATAAGGCAAGCCTGTAAGATGGACTTACCATTTTAAATTATATGGTATGTTACAGTCAACAGAAGTATATCTAACTTGTCTCTAATTTTCGCCCACACAGCTAGAAAATAATAGGTAACAAAAGCTTTTAAGAAATACACATTTGTATAAAAGTTCCATTTTCTTTTCTCATTATCTGTATCTTATGGTCCGATACAGTGGTGGTTTTGATGACACAAATTACACAGAAACTCCCTATTTTCCCCTAACCTTACCCATCATTCAAATTCCAAAGAGAAACGACCTCAAAATGAAGTTTAGAAACTCATTCCCCTTCTGCTGATTTAAAAGAAGCATTAGGCACCTAACGAGAGCAAAATAGATTCTATCCATCCCACAGTTATTTGCAAATATTATTTTCATGGAAAAAGGTGTAGTCGGTCATACTGTTTTTAAGTCTAGATCAATAAACATCACCCAGTGTAAAAACCAGTGTTTTATCTATAATGCTGACACTTGAGGAACCAGCATAAGATTTGTAGAGTCAAATCTCCACAAAGAATATTACTCTGGGTAAGATTTGGTGGGTATGAGTTAATAAATTTTGGTCAGGCTGGCCCTTAGGATTACTCTTCTGTCTGAATTTGGGTTTTGTTTTCTCTCTGTCCCTCGCTCATGGAGCTGAACCTAGAAATAGCACCACTCTTGAGCTCGTTAGTTTGATAAACTGGCCTAAGTGTGCAGTGGCAGTGGGTTGCTCCAACACAGAAGCATTTATGGGTCTCCTGGAAATTCTGAAAAACACCAGGAAGTGTTTAGGTACTGAATCACAGCCAAGTATTCTGAATCTTTAATTTTTTTTTCCTATGAGGATGTCAGCATTGAAATATAAAACATGCCTTTCCCGCTTGGTTTCTATCACTTGTAAAGCCTTCAAGAGCTCCTTTCTAGGCTGGAATTAACTCTCTTCCCAGGCAGGAGAACAGGCAAAAATTCCAACTCCCATTAGCAGTACGTCTGCTGTTCTTCCTTAATGTTTTTGACCCAACAATATAATAAAAATGACTAAATACAAAACCTGAGCACTGCGCTTCTAAATCCATCTTATTTTTATCTTGTTTATCCATGCAGTGTTCTCATCTTGGGTGGTTTAGATAATGCATGTTGAAATAAATTTCGAAAGATAACTAGTTTGTTTTCAGGTACGACACATCCATCATCCAAATAACCAGGCAATTATGACACAGCAAACCTTTGGAATAAATGATTTGTTTTAAAGGTGGTTTAGGCTACAGTGAAAAATTAAACTTCACAGCAAAAGCAGAAAAAACAGGATGCAATTAATGTTTTTTAAATAAGAATTTAAAACTGAAATTTAAGCTGGAGTTTTTTTTAATTTGGTTTTTATTTCTAATTAAGCTCATTTATTATTTATTCTAAGATACCTCAGATAATCGATGAGGGGTGCGGGGGAGATTACAATTGTATTGTCTCAAATCTTAACTCTATTTTTTTAATAGTATTTTTAAATGAATTACCCCAACAATCGAACTTCGAGATATTTATCCACATACAAATAAGCAAAAATACAGGCACAAAGATGTTGAATGCACCAAATGAAAATGTTAACAAATTGGACACAATTGTCTATCAATAGGGAATGGCTGCTGAATTTTGATTCAAAGCATATAATCGGGATGTAGAATGCTTTGCAGCCATTTTGAAGAACTGAGCAGATCTGCATACACCAGTGTGAACAGTTATGCATGACACCGTGTTGAATGCAAAGAAGCATCCCGCATTCAGTAAGAATAATTTATAAATGAATAAGTATTCATAGATATGTTTGAACATTGTTTGCATTTTGATCACTCACCGTATTACTTTCAAACGATTATTTGAAGGGCCCAGAAGGATAGCACCCAACCTGGTAACGGCCACTCTGGGGAGCAGGATGTAAGCAAAAGCACACTCTCTCTTCACCAGTGTCTCTCTCTTTTTAAACAAAAGACCCCATCTTACTTTAAACAATACTGACTTTGTGTATACACTTGTTCAGCTAGGAATGAAAAACTGTCATTTACATGTTACATGTCATTACAGGATAGGAGGATAATATTAAAAGAAGTGTGACTATCGGGATTAGGAAAGAAAAAAGACAAACATCTAGTGAAAGAAATGTAAAATAATAATGACAGTTACGATGATGATGGTGTTAGCTAACTTGGCAAAACGGATTCTTAAAAATATTTCGGCCAGTGTTGGAAACGGAAATTGGCTCAGTCTTTCTAGTGAGCACGTCTGCATTATATTTCATGAGCTTTACAAACATTTGTGTTCTTGAATCCAAAATTTCCACTTCCAAGAGTCCAGCCTAAGAAAAGGGTGATGTTCCCACCACCCCCTTAAGCAGAGTGGGAAATGGCCTAAATATCCAGTCAGAGAGGATTAGGTGATGATGATGATGATGATGATGACGACGACGACAACAACAACCTTTATTGATTACTTATGATACGCAAGGCATTGTTCCAAGGGCTTAACAAACATCAGCCAGTGTCCTCTTTCCAACAACTTATGTGATATGTTCATTACTTTCTATCTTTATAGGTAACAAAACGAGACGTGCATAGTTCCAATAACTTGCCCACGGCTAGTCAGGAGAAGAGGAGAGAACTGGCCACCAGTCAGGATGTCAAAGTCTGCATTCTCGACCAGCTCGCTCGTCTATAGTCACTTGATGGATTCCAAGGCAACCATTAAAGATGATGGAATATACTGACATGGGAAAATGTTCATGATTTCTTGTCGCATAAAAATGTATAATACAACACGGATGTATGGTATGCGTGTTTACTAGTGCACAGTCCCACGCAAACGCAATTTTCTAAAACTAACCTCTATTCCTTTCATAATCAGAATTAGACACAGAAGAAGTTATTTTTAATCATTTTATGAATGTTTAATGACATAGTATAGTAAGCAAAAAAGTGGAAGGTGTCAACTGCTTATCCTATAAAATATGATCTCAAATTTTAAGGTCTCAAATCCTGTACCAATGGGCCTTTCCAAATAATGTCCTCATCCGCCTCTCGTTAATGGTGTCTGTCTCTTTGTGTCTCTGTCTGTTTCTCTCTCTCTCTCTTCTCTCTCTCTTCTCTCTCTCTCTCTCTCTTCTCTCTCTTTCTCTCTCTCAATCTCTCAATCTCTCTCTTTCTCTCACTCACACGCACACACATACACTCTCAGGCAAAAGATGGAAGAGAAAAACATAAAAATATCAGTGATTCTCTGAAAAATGAAATTTAAGAGTAACTCTAATCTTTTTTATAGTACTCAGAAAAATATTTTCCAAATAGTTACAATATAAACGTAGACTTTTAACATAAGAAAAATTTTATTATTAACGCTTATAGTTAGATATAATATACAAAGCAATACCACAAAGCTTTATTATATATATATGTGTGTTTGGATTATATTTGTAAATATTTTTTCATTGGAGAAAATTCAAACACACAATTTGACACAGTATGATGCCCATGTACTCCTTACACAGATTCAATAATTATCAAGGTTTGTCAAGACTGAACCTCATTAATTTTAATTTATCAGGAAAGACCTTGGAAGCAGGGCCAGGGTTAGGGAGAGCCAAGTGAAGCACTCACCTCAAGAGAAAAATTTAAGGTGGCACCAAAATGCTCAGTAATCAAAATAAATCATATTTCAATGCAATATTTTTAAAAATCAAAATTAATGCAAAAAAAACAAAAACCTATGATGAGCGAATGTTGAAAATTTAAATCAGGACAGGATCCACCCCTTTACTTGCATGACTCCCTAATCGTAATCCCCACTGTGCCTTCTAGAAAGAGAAAGTGTGGGAGGAGGAGGAAGAGGAGGAAGGAAAGAGAGGAAAAGAGAGGGAAAGACAGCTCAGCACTCAGTGGCAAGTCCTAGCCTGGCAGAGAGGAGTGGTTTGCCCAAGGCACTCCCAGGAGATTGGTGGCGATCCAAGGATCCATGAAGGCCATGAGAACAGACCGTGGGCTCTGGGCTCTGCCAACGCCACACTGAACAGCTCTGATCGTCCTGCATTCCCCGGGCCTTTGGGGAAATCATGCAGAACATCGCACCCTGCAATGCGCACTAAGGAACGTTGCGAGGCTACCACGTCACAGCAGAAGGAGCTGGGCAGCAAACCTCTACCTGGCAGAGCCTGCATTTCTACCCACACGCCCCTAAGGTACCTGCAATGCTCTTCACCAAACTCATCTCCAATTAAGGAGTACTGTGAAAAAACACATATGAAAAATTGTTTTCGTAAAAGTTATAAATGAAGTATAATTACAAAAGAGAGAGACAGTCAGTTCGCCTCTTTCTACCCTCTGAGATGATGGCAGAGAACACTACCAAAAATGTTGCGCTTAAACTGGAGACTGTCTGAGGATATGTACTTCAGGTAATATTTAAAGAATGGAAAGAAGCACATGTACTTCTCAGTTTTAGCTGCGCAGATACCACGGGAAACAAAATTAGAAGGTGGTACAATCTTTAGCACGACTGAAAACAAAGTAACCCCTACCACAAGAAGAAACCCACAAAATGTGCATGAGCAGAAAGTTCTGTTGCCGTTGACACCTCCCGCCACTGTTTTGAAATCTAAGACATGGTCTGGAATTTCCCAAAAACTTACTGAGTACCAAGTAACAGACCCTGACAAAAAGGGAACTCCCAAATAACACATTTCAGAAGAAAAAGTAAACATCCCTTCAGAGGTCAAACCTCAGCTCTGACAATATACGTTAATAATTTTTGTACACGTCCCAAAATTTAATAATTACATGTATTAGGAAGCAGACGAATTACTGTTTTAACAATTAATTTGACATTTATTCATTGTCATAAAATTATTGTTGTCACATAGTCATACTTTGACGCACACCTATCAACAAGGCAGCCCAGCGATGGGGATTTTAAATGGTTTCACGAAGGAAGACAATTTTTATGATTGTTGCATAAACACTGCCTTAGGTATCACAGTAACACATCGGAAAAATTCAAATGGCTTCATAAAATCAAAGAGAAGAAAAGTCTTAATTACACATACAGAGAATGATTGACTATTCTTTTAACAGAATTCCTTCGCTGAGAATTGGCAAACAGTGGTTTCTGCCAGAACGTTCCAAAATACGTACCACTGATGGGCTAAGAGAGAAATATGATTCTATTTTGACAGTTTCGTGTTTGTCTTCGGTATCGTAGAAACAAATATTACAGCGCACCAGGCCTGAGATGCCGCAATGTTATTGCGCATGATGCAATTGTGTTTCAAAAGACGTTCATATAAATGAAAACCTAACTAAGTCATCGGACAAGCATTGGACAGATTGTAGCAGACGATGTAAGTATACCACCATATCCCCGTGAACACCTTCCCGTTTTCCTGCACACAGACCCCCCCCAACTATGCTCCTGTTCCAGATGGCCAAGCACGTGGGCTGTTTTTCCACTTCAAGCTTCTGAAGTTGTGCCTGGGATCAGGGAAAGCCAATGACTGATGATGGCTGCAAGGCTATAAACCAGCTCTGTCCAGTAAAGGTGTAATTCCATCTACCCCACCACTTAAATTTTTCTAGTAGCTACACTTCTACAAAAGCAAAAATGACCAGGTGAAATCATTTCGACAATACATTTTCTTTAACCCCTTTTAGTCAAATGTATCATTTCAACATCTAACCAATATTAAAAATAATGAGATCTTTCATACTGGGTATTTTTTTTTTTGATACTGAATACACATTCTGGTGTGTATTTCACGCTTAGAGCAGATTTCACCACAATTAGGATGAGCCACATTTTAAGGGCTCAGTGCCCACATGCGGTTCTATCATAAATAGAGCAGTTCTAGACAGCTGCAGTGCACTGGGTGTGTGTGTCCCCCCAAAATTCCTGTGTAGAAACCCTACACCCAGTGTGATGCTATTTGGAAGTGGAGACTTTGAGAAATAATTAGGTCCTGGGGGTGGAGCCCTCACAGACGGGATTAGTGCCCTCTAGGAAAAGATATGAAACATTCTCTTCTCTCTCTCTCCTCCATTCTCTCCCTCCACCCCCCTCGCCACCTCTCTTCCCCCTCTTTCTTTCTCTCTTTCCCTCCCTCTCTCTCTCCCTCTCCCACATCATTGGTCAAGTTCTCTGCTACTTGAAGCCAGCATGACCCCTAAGAGCACAAATGGCTTTGAATAGTTTCAGAGTGACTAACTGCTGTTAACAAGGGTATTCCTCTCTCCCAGCCTTTAGCCTCCACTAGGTAAACCTCAGACAAATATTTTAAAACAATCTGTTTGAAAGGACTTCAAAGTATAAGCGTGACCCAGAAGTTCCTTTTTAATATATAGAAAGAGTAGAAACAAGCACATTTAAATTCACATTGTTTTTCCTTTTCTAAGCCAATACGTCTCAAACTTAGCATGCATCAGAGTCACCAGGGTAAGCTGGTGAAAATACATATTCTGGGGTCCCACCCTCACATATTTGGAGTCAATATTCTAGGCCCCAAAATCTGCATTTTTACCCAGTTGTTCCCCTGAGATGGTGTGAGGCAAGCCATCTGCAGCCCCGCGGAGACGGGCGATGGCCTAAACATTCAGGCATGACCGCCTAGGGGCCTTCTGTGTGGCCCAAGGAGAGAAACAGAACCCAAGCCCACCATCCACCTGGGGAAGAAACATGCCAGGGGGAAGTACAGAACCTGAGGATGTCGCTTGAAAAATAAACGCTTCACAAAGAGGAGTCAGCAACCAGAAGTGGTTTATTGGTCAAAGAATGAACAGGTTAATTATAATCAGTGCTTCTAGCTACGCTCCCATAATTTCAATGAACAGAAGACTTCTAATCTATAAACCAGTGGCTCAACCAGAGATGATTCAGTCTCCAGGGGACATTTGGCAATGTCTGCAGATACATGGGGTTGTCACAAGCGGCAGGTGCTTTTGATATCAAGTGGAAAGAGACCACAGTTCCTCTAAACACCTTACGATGCACAGGACGGCCCCCACGGCAAAGAAGGAGCCAGCCCCAAATGCCAACACGGTGATAACTAGCAAACTGTATTCGTCTCCTAGGGCTGCTGTAACTAAGTACCACAAACTTAGAGACTTAAAACAGCAGAATGTATCCTCTCATAGTTCAGGAGGCTACAAGTCCAAGATCAAGGTGTCAGCAGGCCACGTTCTCTCTGAAGGCTCTAGGGGAGAATCCGTCTTGTGCCTTTGGCTTAGCTGCTGGTGTTGCTGGCAATCCTTGGTGTTCCTTGGCTTATAGTTGCATCACTCCAATCTCTGCCTGTCTTCACACAGCATTATCCTTATGTGTCTGTCTGTCTGCATCTCTTCTCTTCTTATAAGGACACCAGCCATATTGGATTAAGGGCCAACCCTACTCCAGCACGATCTTATCGTCACTTACCTCTGCGACAGACCCTACTGACAATAAAGTCACCATCACAAGTGTCAGGGGTTAAGATTTCAACATATCTTTCTGGGCGTACACAATTCGACCCACAGCAGAAGGCTGTCCCTAAACTAGATTATTCATGTGTCTCTTTAGCCATTTCCCACGTAGGAGGCCACTGAGAAAATAAATAAATAAATATGTGGAACTTAAGCCAGAAATGAGCCATTCCAAGACCTGACTGAAATCTTCTAGGCCAATTCTGTTCACTTTTCTTTTTCCTTTTCACTCTAGACCTGGTCAGCCAGGTGGCTATTCCAAAGCCACCCCCAACTCACCCACCACCCCCTCTCTTTTTAAAACTTGAGCCAAATATGCTAGGACACGGGACTGAAGAGTAATGACACCTCGAGGTGCCGACTAAGATTTTTGGGAGCCGAGGGGGGGTGCGGAATATGTCACATATCTGCCAACAACAACAACAACAACAAAAATGAAAGTGAATGGTGAAATGGTGAAGTCTGGTAGCAATCAAAAAAGAAGCGAGTTGTGATGTTTTGGCTGTAAAGTCGTCTTTGCAACATGGGAAAAGAGATGGAAGCCGGTGACATTGCCACCTAACTTTCCCCACCGACCCAGCTGCCTCCTGGCCATGGCCTCGTTGACACTAACTTTGCTCCTGATGACTGTGGGAGGTGACAGACCCTTTTCTGTACTATAATCAGACACTGATGCTGACCTGACAGGGTCTGTGCTTCTCACACTTGTCGCTAAATTTCCGTTACGTTCATAGGAGTTTGGGGACTTGAACACATTCCAAAAACCATATAAGTGACCCTGATACTAGGAAAGCTTACTTTTAGTCCAGGCTTCCTGTTGTCATTTATTAGGGGAGTGAGTGAGTCAAGCCCTTCTCCACACCAACCTGCTCATCTTAGAGTGTTAAATACTGAATAAGAATTAACTATAATTTTAACTTAGAGTGGGGTTTTTTTTATTTTATTATACAGTGAGATTTCTTTCCTTTCAGTGTACAATTTTATGAATTTTAACACATGTATAGATTGGGGTGACCACCACCAGAGTTCAGATACAGACAGGACATTTCCTCACCCCAAAATATTCCTCATGTCACCCCTTTGTAGTTAAACCCTCCCCTCCCCCTAAAACCCTGACAACCACTGATCTGTTCTCTATCACCATCATTTTGTCTTTGAAAGAACGTCACAGAAATGGATTCATAGATATGTAACCTTTAGAGACAGGCTTCTGTCGACATAATGCCTTAAATACCCATTGAAGTTTTTACAGTATCAGTAGTTTGTTCCTTTTCACTGCTCAGCATAATAATCTACCCAGCCTTGACTTTTAAACCCAGATTATCAATAAAGGATGAAGATACACATGTTAAATCTTTAAATGTACCCCCCTTGTACTTTGTCAGAGGAATCCAGCACACCAAAACAAACAAACGAACAAACAAACAAAAAAACAAACAAACCAAAAACCAAGCAGGTGCAGACAAGAGATCTGTAGAACCAGGGAATCTGCCCTGAGGAAGAAACATGAGAAATTCCCAGGATGATGGTGAAGACGTCAGAAACAATGGCTGCTCAGCTGCCTCAGTCCAGAGCAAAGAACTCGCCTCACAGTTGAAACAGTTAGAAATCACCATGCGTTCAAATACAATGAGAAGAGATTCACACAACCAGCAGTGACTCTCAGATGAATTAGTACACAGAACAGAAATTTTTTAACTCTAATGAAAACAAAAAAGTTGCGCAGAACAGGAAAAGTAATCAGCATATACTGTGGATTGGCTGCAACTAGTATTTTACACAATGTAAACACTGAATATTTATCTAAACATAATTCCTCCGGGACCTGGGAAATAGGTATGGCGATCACTCTTGTTCCTAACGGGCCCTGTGGAACGATTTAACCCTCTAAGCTATGTGCCTTTATAACACAGATACGAGAGAAACGAAATTTAGAAAGTCAACATGAGGAAATACCTTTTTTTCTAAATCCGAGCTGAGAGAGAGAGGAAGCCATTGCTGATAACGCCATCCTTAAAGTTAGACTCACAAACGCCTTTCTTTGCTTAAAGCCAGTTCAAATTCGAAGCTCGCATCAGGAAGAACAGCCGCAAAACAAACCAACCCAATGAAAACAAAACGCCTTGACAAATACCAAAGCTGTGGACCCTCAACACCGGAAAGCACCGTCAGGCTTCCTTTGGGTCCTCCACGAGCAGCACTGATGGTGCATGATGTGCCGCACGTGACCAGGAAGGCGTGCCACCAGCCGAATGTCGATGTCAGGAGTCAGCTGCAGCACTCCTGGCTGCCACGCGCACCCTGGAGCTGCTTGCGGGAGTTTGTGCTCCAGGATAGATGCCCAAGGAGCATGGCGCCCAAGCCGACCAACGTGGGGGTCCCTGGGGGATGTGGCTGGGACTCCAGCTGGTCCTCTCACGGGAGTGTGGTCCTGATCTCTGTCTTTAGGAAGCTTGATTGCTTCTCTACTTTCTCAGCCGGGCCGTTCAGCGGACGCAGGCCACCTGCACGGGATTGCCAGAACCACGCCCCTGAGAGACGGCAAGGAGAGTTTCGTCATTCCTGCGAAACGCACGCCATTTCATCTACCAGTCAGATTGGACGTGAATGTCATGTGTAGTACCATAAAGGAATTCCAGGATTTACTAATTTCAGGAAAGGAAATGCTTGCTATTTCAATTAAATGTTGGTGCTGGAAATTTCTGAGAGGTTGTTTTAAAAGCTAGTTTTATATTTTTATTTAGCCACTTTGTGCTAACAGAGCTTTTCACTAATAGGATCTACCAAGTATGACAAGATCATCATTAAAAAGACCTGAACAGAAGTTGCATGTAGCCGCTTTAAGCTTAAAACCTGACACATGAAAGTTGTCTGTGAAAGCAAACTCGAGTTTCTTATGCAAAAATCTGATCTTGGTAATAAGAAGTTTTGTAAAATCGTGATATTTACTTTCTGAAACTTTCTATTTATTTTTTTACATTTTAAAGAAATGAAGAAATATGATTAATTTCTTTCACCAGCCTCTAACTCAAGGTCTCAAACTTTCTGTCATTTTACCCAGTGTGCTGAACAAGTATTATAATTTTAATCATGTCCTCACGTGGATACGTTGGAGAGAACGGGCTTAAATCATAAGGACATTTATTTTTATATTTACTAAGAAGTCAAAAGGTGGGCAGGCCCAGAACAGTTTTCATGGCTCTGTGACATCAGCAGGAACATGGGTTCTTTATAGTTCCGCTGCCCTCCAACCTCAGCATCCTGGCTCCCTCCCCTCAGCTTGCCACCTTCTGTCTACAAGGTGGCCGCTGCTGCCCCAGAAACCAGGTCCACTCCTAACAGCACCCAGAGCAAGGAAGATGAAAATGGAAGTGAGGGTAGGAAAGGACTTTCTTTTCACATGCCTCTTTCTTTTCTGGATGGAACATCTTTCTCCGAAGGCTCCGATAGATGTCACAGAATAGACCTTGGTCACCTGTTCCAATGCGCGCGTTTCTTCCAACACCAAGCCATTCTCCGACACCAGCTAGGTGTCCTACTACTCTGCTCAGTTCCGACAGTGTCTACCTGGAGAGAGCATCGATCCCATAGGTTAAGGGCTCCGACCTACAAGACGACCCTCCCCCACAACTTCAGAAGCCAGTAGCACATCCCGATTGTCACCTGTGTTTCTGAAAATGTCTACAGATCACAGGTCCCAGGACCCCCTCTTGGGTTCAATTAATTTGCGAGAGCAGCTCACAGGGTTCAGAGGAACATCGACCCGGAAGCTCCCTGAAACCTGTCGTCCTTCGTGCTTTTTTTGTGGAGACTTCATTACATGAGCTTGGTTCATTAAATCATTGGCCATTATTGATTAAACGCAATTTCCAGCCCACTCCGTGGAAGAGGGGAAGGACACGGGAGGGATGGGTGACACCTAAAGTTCCAACTTGGTACGCCCAGGGTTTGGTTCCCCTGGAAACCAGCCTCTCCTTTGGTTGCCTACGGTCTTTCCAAAAGTCACCTCATTAACATAGCCAAAGTACCTTTATCACTCTCAACACTTAGAAAATTCTTGTGGGTTTTAGAAGCTGAGACTGCTGAGAATGAGAAATAAGTTTCTAGGATTTCGAAGCTTTATATTTTGGGGAATATTGATTTCAGTGCCAAGTATGGCCATAACTACTTGCGGGGACATTTTAATGAGAATCTGGATTATCCTCAGTACAATCATGATATGACTACCTTCTGAACCTGGCTATGAACTCGGATGGGTAAAGAGTGTTTAAGTTTTTGCAATTCAAAAAGAATATGACTTTATCGCTGGAAGGAGAACGCTCCAAAGTATTTGTGCAACTTTTTTGTGAGTCGTAAGCTCTCAGAATAAAAGGGTATAAAAAGATATTCCAAAAATTAAAACTTTTTTTTTTCAAATTTCCACCAAAAGCTTTGGATGCCCACAAGGGACGGACCTCAGTTTCTCCTTCTGTAAAATGAGGAAGGACTAGGTCAGCGGTTTTCAAACCACAGTGTCACCAGGGGGGTTAACAGCCCAGCCAGTATCTGCTTTCGTTTTCGTCTTTAACATGTTATCAAAACCATTTGGAAACACAGAGGCGAAAGTATTACATGCCAACTTTTCACATGGCAGGGAATCCCAACAAGCTCACTTGTACTTCCAGATTCACCCTCTGACATTGCAATAAAGTATCATCTTCTTTGTCATCTATGCGTTAAACTTGAACCTTCTTCCGAGTCAATAATTACACAGACCGCAACTGCACTGTTCTACTTCATTAGAGATGGGTGCTAAGAATTCGCTTGTGTTTGCTTAAATTCAGACCTGTATCGTAATTAGAGAAATGCAAATTAAATTTACCACAGAGCATTTTTAACCCATCAAATTGACAGAGATCAGAAACCTGATAACACCGCCTGAGAGAGAACAAGTGCTCTTTTTTTTTTTTTTTTGGTTTGAATACACTTTATTTTTTAATTTTTTTAATTAAAAATTATCAAGGTGATATTGATGAATAAAATCAAATACGTTTCAAGTGCACAATTCAACAGTATGTCGAATATGTATTGCACTGTGTGTTCACCAACCAAAGTTAAATTTCCTTCTGTCACCAAATATTTGACCCTTTTCACCCCGAGCTACCTCGTCCCTCCCCTCTGGTAACCACTAATCCATAGTTCGTGTCCATGATCCTCTGGGGTTTTTTTTATCATATTTGTTGCTTTCAGTTTTATATCCCACATATGAGTGAAATCACATGATTTTCAACTTTTTCTGTCTGACTTATTTCGCTTAGCATGATTATCTCAATATACATCCCTGTGGCACCAATGGCAGTATTTCATCTCTTATGGCTGAGTAATATTCCATTGTATACATGTACCACAGCTTCTTTAGCCAATCATCTACCGCAGGACACTTCGGTTGCTTCCATGTCCTGGCCACTGTGAATAATGCTGCCATGAACATCAGGGTGCATATATCTTTGTGGATAAACGTTTTCAGGTTTTTGGAGGTTAATAGCCAGAGGGGGATTGCTGGATCATATGGTAATTCAATTTTTAGATTTTAAAAGATCCTCCATACTGTTTTGCATAATGATTGTACCAATTTGCAGTCCCACCAGCAGGATACGAGGGCTCTTTTCTCCCCACGACCTCTCCAACACTTGTCCTATTGATGACCATTCTAACAGGTATGAGGTGGTATCTCATTGTGCATTTCCCTAATAGTTAGTGAAGTTGAGCATCTTTTCATGTGTCTGTTGGTCATTTGTATATCTTCTTAGGACAGGTGTCTGTTCAAGTCCTCTGCCCATTTTTTAATTGGATTGTTTGCTTTTTGTTGAGTTGTATGAGTTCTTTATATGTTTTGGATATTAGGCCCTTATCAGAGGTATCGTTTGCAAATATATTCTATTTGGGTGGTTCCCTCTTTGCCTTGTTGATGGTTTCTTTTGATGCCCAGAAGCTTTTTAGTTTGACATAGTCCCATGCATTTATTTTTACTTTTACTTCCCTTGCCTTTGAAATACTCTCTAAGTCCAAGGTCTGTGAGCTCAATATCTCTGTTTTCTTATGTGATTTCTTGTTGCCAACTAGGTGTTCTTACAAGTTATTGGCAGGAGTTCTAAGTGGTACAACCCCTTGGAGTACTTCAAGGTTTTAAATGCACATACTCTTTGACCTAGTAATTCTATTTTAGGAAATTATTCCACAGATATATTCTCTCATGTACAGATATAGATACAGATGTAGACATAGATATTTGTTGTGGTGTTGTAATAACAAAAAATAAAATAAAAGCAAATTAAATGTCCATTAACAGGGATTATTTAAGTAAATTTTAGCATATACGGTGGAAAACTGAACTCTTCCAAAAGCAATGAGGCAAATCTAGATGTACTTATAAGCAATATTTTCCAAGATACATTGTTATGCGCGCGCACACACACACACACACACACACACACACACACAAAAGCAGTGTGTAGAATGTTGTTTGCATTATAATGTAATTTGGGGGGAAAATGGACAAGAACATGGTGATGATCATTGTTTCCTGGGAAGGAAACTGAGGGGGATAGGGGAGGTTGAAGTGCCACCCACTTTTCACCACACACCCTTTTTTAAGACTGTTTTCATGTTTGCGCACTAACTACATAAAAGAGCGAAAAGAGATCAGGCGTGTGTATGCCTGCCCGTATGAATCTGTCTGGGTGAACGTACTATTAAAATGCAGGTGTGCCACCCGCAGTGAGGTGCCAGGCACGACTCAAAGCCAACTCTCATCAAGTAATTGGTTGTGTAATCACCAGTTAATACCCCACAGGCTGAGTCTTGATCACCTCCGATTACAGAAGGTTTTAGCACTTACTTTGACTGTTAAGTGTTTCTTCTTTGACATCTATGTTTATGTAAGGATTGCAGGCAGTTGTTAAATATTGTTAGTAAATCAATTTTGGAATAAATTTCCCCCTGGTTCCTTTCTAAGATTTTGGAATAGGTTTCGACGATGATGTCAGAGAGTTCGCTAGAATCACCCAAGGTGTGTCTCCACGCTGCGTGCCTGGACCACACGCCCTGCCGAGATTCTGTTTCAGTGCGGCTGGGTGGTGCCTGAGCATGGGTGTTCTCAGCAGGTTCCCTGGGAGACTCTAAGGCACCTTCCAGTTAAGAATCACCTGCAGTATCCAGAAAAGCAGGAATAAAATCATAAGCCCCACAAACCTTAATCCCAGCTATGTCAGTCAGGGCCCAACCAGAAATGGAGAAACACCACTAAGGATTTGAGTAAATTTAATGCAGAGAATTGGTGTGCAGGTGATGAAAGAGCTGAGAAGCCAAATGGGAATGGTTAGGCAACCTAGAGGTTAATAACAGCTGGAAGCCTCTGGCCCCTTCTCCCCAGGGAGGAAGCTGGGAACAAAGGAAGTAGATGATGTTTTCAGAGACAAGGAACCAGAGCCATATGGCAGAAGGTGAGGCCACAGTGCACCCAACTGGGATGTGGAGCCATAAAAGAGATGCCACCAATATAGGGAGGAAGGGGAAGAAATCGTCTGGCTTCTGTTTCCACCCATTAGGCAAACCCGACCGGAAGCTAGAAGCCCCCAGAAGGCGGAAAACAGAGTGGTGATGGGGGCAGCAGCCCTGACGTGCAGGCTGAGCATGGGAGGCAAGGAACAGATCGGACAGGAACAGACTAAGGGCCTTTCCACCAACTGCAGTTACATTTATAGTGGAAACCCCGGGCCACAATTTTCTGTAGTACTTTTGAGAACTTTGAGTAGAGCGGCTGCTGACACAAGTGCTTTTGAGATTGCAAAACCCCAGTTAGCCACCCGTGTAAGCCTTTGTCTAGAAAAATAAGGAAGGCTTAAAAATGTTTGCATATAGTCTATAACCATGCCGCTGTGAATGGGCTTGATCTTGGAAGCTAAGCAGGGTTGGGCCTGGTTAGTATTTAGATGGGAGACCACCTAGGACGACCAGGTGCTGTAGGTGTTAGAAAATATATATTTATTTGCATACACGTTATCACACAATTTAAATGGAATCCGTAAGTTTTTCTGGGTTTGTCATCATAGCATACTTTCGTCTGTATGTTTACTAAAAAGGGGAAGATACTTATCTGTAACAGTCAAAGTTTGCTTTAACAGTTATCTTCCAAAGGAAACTTGATACTACTATCCATCCATCCATCCATCCATCCATCCATCCATCCATCCATCACTTTTTATATACCAGACGCTGTTAGAGATGCCAGTGTACAACAAGGGAGAAAATAAGCGAAAGTACCTGCCCTGAGAACTTTCACTTTGGTGCACTTTGCATTATTGCTCTAGGAAACTACATTTGTTAGAATGTTCACTGTAGAGCAAACTTTGGTCACTTGAAATTATGAGCTATTTTGTTGAGAGAAGGATATCTTGCTTGCAAAACTTATGACAATCCAGCGATTATGACCTTGTTATTCTTATGATTGATATTACAAGAATAAAAACGTGTGTATTCTCTCAATCATTTCAGGAAGTGTCTGGAAGTCTCCTTTCAGAAATTACTTAAGCAAGGAAATAATTCTAATAGATCGATTTTGAAACACTGTGTAAATCTCTGTCCTTCCACAGTTTCTGTTACTTGCCTTCAAAGATTCTGAGATCATCCTCGATTGGCCTTTTGATTGAAGGAAATTTATTTTACCTTTGCGAGACTCAGTTTCTATACCTACAAAATAGCGATAATAGTGCCCACCTTTCTGTTGCTCAGAGGGTTAAATGACATAGTCCAGGTGATGTGGGTGATTCCTTGCTAGAGATTTTTAGTCAAAAGAAATATTGAAACCATAGGGAAGGATAAATCCCTTTTTCAACTGGGAACATATTGGAAATTTTGGATAAATTCAAATACATGCAGCACAAGGAAACCGATGCCCAGAAGTGACAGGGAGGAGTGGGGTTCGGGGTACACTGCCGAGGTCAGCCTTCGCACAAAGAGGCAGCTTCTCTGACCTAGCCAAGGGCTACCACATGAATCCAAGCCCAGATTAACCAGATTTTTCATTTTCTAAAAAAAGCTATAAATCCAAATTTTTATGAGACATCTATCATCTTTTAAGCATTGGCAACAAATTCCAACTTATTTTAGATTCTAGGTCCGAACATGAAATAGGATTGACAATAATAGGTCTATACCCCACAGGAAGTTTGCCATTTCTAAATTACATTTTATCTTTTAAATGAGAAGTGGTCAAAAATTTAAGAACAGAAGAAACCATAGGCGTTCTAGTCAAACAAAGGCTGTTAACATTTTGAGAAATGTAATTCTTACTGAGAAATTCATCTGGAAGGAAGCCATATTGAGAAAATGATATGAAAAGGGAAAAAGAAAAAGCCCTTCTAAATAGTTCTGAAACAAGTTATTTTGGCCGTTCTGTTCAGGATGGCTGGCGTGGAGACAATGTGTTCACGCCGGCCAATTAAAAAGCTACTTCAGTATATTGCTTATAACTAAAAAAAAAAAATTAGTAAAAACATTCAGTAGCATATCCAATTATGATGCAAACCTATAATGAAATATTATGCAACCGTTAAAACTAAGAGGGGGGAGCAGAGGTTTGCAGGCACCAAGTGCATCAGAAACCACCAGCGAGCTTGTCAAATGTCCGAAAGCCCGGGCTTCACACCCGTCTCTCTGTGGCCGTCTTCACAAACGAGGCTGGGGCGTCTGCACACGTAACGACTTCCCAGGTGATTCTGCTGCACCAGCTCGACTGTGAAGACTTCAACATCAAAGCCAATTATGACACAGTATGTATAGTATTGCAGTTAATTGGGATTTGATTCAGCTGCAAGTGAAAGAAACCCCTCCCCACACACATCTTTATACACACACACAAGTGCATTTCTTGTGCCGATGGAGCTCGGACGTAGGCAGTCCAGTTGACACCTCCATAAAGGAGTTAGTCACCTGGGCTACGTCCAGCTCACCACCCCAGCATACCTCGAGTACAGCCTCGTTCTCACAGTCCAAAATAGCAGTGAGAGGTCCAGCCATCACATCCTCATTCCAGGCACTGATGGCAGGGAGTGAAAAACAAAGGGCAAATGGCATATGTCGATTGTCATTTTCAGATTTCCCAGAAGCTACATCACGACATTACATTGACACTGACAGACTTTAGTCATATAGCCATGTCTGCTTGTAAAGGAAGTCAGGGAAAATCTTTTCCCAGGGAGCCACGGGCTCAGCTGCAAATCAGAAATTCTAACTAAGGAAATCTGAGACAACCATGTTAGGTACACAAACAGCGACCTCTACCAGGAGTGTAATATTATATGGTGACTGCGTACTGATTTGAACCATATGAAATTAACATTTATAAGTAAAAAATAGACAATATCAGCAGCTCATATGGTTCATCCTATTATATTTCTATGCAGAAAAAAAAAAGCCTAGAAAGACATTCGGTACATAAAGATGTAAATACTGATTACCTCTGGGTGGTCCGCTCTCAGGGAGCATGATCATAACATGTACCAAAAAAGATTTAAAGTAGCATGTAAGTTATAATCACGTTTTTATGAAATATATGAATACAACATACACACACACACATAGTTCGGGTAACTGGAGTGGCATTAACAGGGAAGGGACACCAGGATGGAAATGTTCTGGGTCTTGATCAGGTAGGGATCACCCAGGTATGTGCACATGTAAACATTTATAAGCATTAAACACAAATATTGCCCTAAGCTGCAGTGCCTTCCTGGATCAGGTTAGCCAGGGATAGGTTTAATGAAAGTGAGGTAGTAGAGAGGACCAGGAGGGGTAAGTGCTTTAAATAAGAGACAGGAAAAGGCTCCTGGGTGACAGAAATAAGCCAGGGGAAGATAACCTGGCAGAGGGAAGAGCAGATGCAGAGCCCAGGGGCCGAAGAGCTGGGCACCTTTGAGCAGCAACAAGGAGGCAGGTGCAGCTGGCCCGAGCAAAGCAGGAGGAGCAGGGGCACCTGCTCATTCCTGCCTCTGGGTTCTTGCTCCTGCCAGTTCCTCAGGCCAGAAATGCCCCCTGTGCATCCAAATATTATGCTCAGAGAGGCCTTCCTTGACCATGCCTGCGGCCACGATCACATCCTTGCTTCACGTCTTCTGAGACCTTACCACCATCGGGAAGTTCCACCGCTGGTTCGATCAGTGTTCACTGCATCGCTAGCCTCTAGTGAAGTGCTCTCATGGTTTGGCTCACCTTTGTACCTCCAGGGTCTAGCACAGTGCCTGGCATATTGCAAATGCTTAGAAACAAATAGTCACCGGAGAAACGAGCAAACCCTTAAAGGAAGCAACAGGGATAGTTACTCCGTTATACAAGCCATATTTATGTAGAGCCGGCTATGTGCCAGGCACGTGGCTAAGTTACTGGGGGTAGATATAGCAGTGAAGCAAAGCGATTTTTTAAAAAACTCCACTTACCTGAGGACTTACTGAATGTAAGGGGAAGGGGAAACAAGTCATACACAAGTAAATTATTATTCCTCTGCATAAATAGATAATGTTAGATGTAATAAGTTCTAAGAAGGAAAATAAAGCAGATGGGAGAGAGACGAGGCATGGCTGGGCGTGGGGAGGAGACGACAATAGTAGAATGCGCAAGCTAAGAATGTGAATTGGAATCTCTGGGAAGTCGTTAGGGAGGTTGGCAGGTGGATACAGAAGAGGCAGTAAATAAATGCAAAGGCCTTGAGGATGGAGAGACCTTGGGGTCATGAGATCCGGGGAAGGGGGGAGTGGGGACGCATCAGGGAGGGCAGGGTCGACCAATATCTGGGACTTCACCTGGGAACTTAGAAATGCTGGTTCTCGGGCCTCGCCCCAGATCTTCTGAATCAGAAAGAAACTCTAGGGGGCGATAGGGGAGGTGGCAGCATTCTGCGCTCTAGCGATCCAGGTGACTTTGTGCGCAGTTAAGTTGGGAAACCCCTGGAGCCAGGGACCTTCAGCGTTCAGCTCCAGTTGTCACTCTTATTATCCACGTGATCACGGTCCTCTTTATTTCACTAGGTAGGCGGGGAGATCCGCCCAGCGTTCTGGCTGATTTGCTGGGCGCTGACGCTCAGCGGGGGTTTCTCCCAAGCCCACCGCACCCTGAGTGCCCACCCCGCCCCCACCCACCAACTGCGGCGCGGCGCGGTCCTCTCTGCAAAATCCACCAGCGACCATCAGGTTGCCTGGCCGCCTTCGGGACCCAGACGTCCAGGGTGGCAGGTGCAAAGGAACCAGAGGCGGGGAGGCCAAACGCGTCGGCCAAGAACTTAGGGGTGCGGGCGGCGGGAGGAGGGGGGGCATCCCTCGCCGCCCGCGGTCGCCCTGCTCTCTGGGACGCGTGTGCGCCTTCCAGGTCCCCGGGGATTGCGCGAGTCCCGGGCCGCGGGGCCCGGGCATCGGGATTGGCCCGCAGCTTCCCCCGGGAGCCGCTGATGCAAAGCGAGGCTGTGCGGCCGGGCCGGCCAGCGCCCTCTAGGCAGCGGAAGTGGAGCTTGCTTTACATCCGTCCTCCCTGCGAGCAGAGTTGGGAGAAGGAAGGCTGGGGGGGTGTGGAAAAATAAAAGGAAAAGTCCTTGCACCATGTAGACCAGCACCCCCGCACCCTGGCACTCCGGCCGGCCGGGGTCCCCCCAGCCTGCGGCCATGAACGCGAGCAGCGAGGGCGAGACCTTCCCGGGCTCGGTGCAAAGTAAGTGCTTTTCCGGGCGCAGTGCGCGCTCCGGGGCCCGGGCCCAGGCACGTCTGCGACGCAGTGAGCAGGCCCGGGGCCCCGAAATCGGGGTGACGGCTGGGAGCCGCTGTCTCGGGGACCGCGGCGGGCGTGCCGTGCAGTAGGCACCGGAGTGGGTTTGGGGTGGGGGCGCCCAACTCGGCGCAAGGCGCGGGGGGCGCTCTCCAGCTTCGCAAGACCCCTAGGCAGGGAGCGGTGGGGGAGGGCATGCCGTTCGGACAATCGCCACCCCCTCGGGACATTCCCCGCCTCCTCGCCGGCGGAGTTTGGGAGGGATTCGGGGTAACCGTGGCAACGCTGGTGGGAAAACTTATACCTCGGTGGCCCCAAACCCTTGAAGTCCGGGGATCGGAGGGTCCCACGAGGTCTGGCCGGCCGGGCTTACTGCCTCACTGCAAAGCCTTTTCTACATTAAAGGTGGAGATTTGAATGGGCAACGGAGCCGTGGTCGTCGTCTTTGAGTTTGGGGATTCGTTTATATTTTCCTGGTGAGGACAGCAGTCCCTGCTTTCGGCTGGTGCATTGTTCCCCAAAGTGTCCAGGGACTGAGCGCAAACCAACCTCCCCGGAGCGCGAGCGCTATTTTGAAAAATAAATAAATAAATGACGCTCTCCGGGCCCCACCCATCAGGTCTGAGCGCAGGGTGCAGATGGGCGGGAGAGGGATCCGACGGCCTTCCTGGGCCACTCGGACGCACAGAAAGTTTGAGTACCCCTCACACAGGGCTTGCAGTCCTACCTGGCACATAGTAAGCGCTTAGCCTGTTGGCTGTTACTGTTAACAGTGCTGGAGACATTGACTCCAAAACTTGGCTGGTTTTCCCTGCATCATGTATGAAAAGCACAGATTTCCCCCACACCCCAGCACCCCTTCCTTCCACCTCCTTTATGCCTCAGCTCTCAAGTGGGACTCTGATGTGTCCAGGTTTAAACGCCCCCCCCCCAGGTTTTTCTGATGCTGACGCAGGTTTGGAGAATTCTTTTTGCTGGTGGTGAGCAGGCACCGTGCCCAGTGTTTTTTATCTGGTCTCAGTTTAATTCTTACTACAAGCGCAGGAGGTAGGTGTATTTAGTCATTCCGAATTTTCCAATTTTCCGAGGGGGCTACTTTCAAGTTCAAAGAGGGTACCGCCCTAATAACCCCGCCAGGAGACATGCAGGGGATGGGGACCTCTTGTACAGCACCGTCTGGTTTGCTCCTTCTAACCGTACTGAGAAGCAGAAACCGTTACCCATCTCATCCTGGGTTGCAGTCCTGCTCGGTCATTGAGAAATCGTCCCCGATGCAGGTCACTGCACCCCTAGGTTCCTTGTTTTCTTCTTAGTCCCGTGAACACCTCAGCGGCTACAGGGAGGCGGTGTTCCAGGGGAGAAAGGTGTGTTCCTTCCATGCATGGATTTCAAAATACTTAAGTGCACAGGGTGCGGAAGAGAGAGACTGGAGAGGGCTGGTGACAGGTTACCATGCTCAGTCCAAGCAGCTCTCTGTGAGGCAACCACATTGTATGCCCACACGCAGATTTCTTGCCTTAGTTAGACTTGGGGAAATTGAACGTGATATTTTATAAATGTTGAGAAAATTCTGATACGTGGATGATAACCATATATGCACAAAGTAGTTCTCGGCTTATTTAGACTTGGGGAAAGTTGGAAATGATAGAAAGAACCTATTGTAACCAAAGATTACGAAGCATGGACAACATGAAATAATGTGTTATCATTCAGTGATTATATTTATAAATATATTTTAGAAATGTAGCGCCATGCTTATGGGATATTTTGTGTGGGAAAGATTAATTTTATAATACATTGTCATCTTAAGCAGTTTTTATAAAAGACAATTTTTAATTGCAAACGAGTGGAAGAAAATATTTTATAATGTTCATGGTACATATATATTAAAGATTGTGAGCAATTTCCTCCTGCTTTTTCCAGATTTTCTGTTATAAACATGAGTTTCCTTATAAGGCAAAGAAAATTTTAAAAAGAAACATTAAGGTTGTCATATTAGAGTTTTATTAATTAGTGGTATTTCTTTATTAATAAACATTTATATAGCACTTTATTATATAGTGCCAAGTACTGTGGTAGGTGCTTTGTAAATGTTAACACAATATTGACTCTTGATATCATTACTATCGAGAAATAATGTTCATAAATATTAACACAATATTTATTCTTGGTGGTGTTACTATCGAGCAATAATTTTTCTACTAGCTAGGAATAAATTTGGGCTACAAGTAACAAAAGTGAACTATACCAGCCTAATAAGAAGTCCAGAAGTGGTTATTGCAGGGGATCAGTGAAGTAGAGACCGGCACCTATAGGGATCTTAACATTTTCCTCATAGTTGCAACATGGCTGCAGAAGCCCCTGGCATCGCGTCAGCATTCAAGGCGAATGTCTCTTCCCTTTTCATGATGAAAGCCAAACTTTCTCTAGAAGTTCCTTTAGCATTGTGCTGGGGGAGGGTGGTCCCCAAGTATGTAGGGGACCAAGATTGTTCAGACTACTGGTTCTTACAGCGGTGGGGTAGGCAGGGTTAGGAAACGGGAAGGGGTTGGTTTTCATAATGACTGGAAAGTATAGCCACTTTTTAATTGGGATAAGAGATGGCCGCTGGTCCTCGGAAGTGCAGGGCAGCCCTGCACATCAAAGAATCTCCTTGCATAAAGTGCTCCTAGTGTCCCCTCTGGACAAAGGTGCTCTGCGAGCCGACACTTGGATCTGGCTGTGTTGCTGCTGGGAGAGAAATGGGGTTCTGTTTGCAAGGAAGAGGGAAGTGGAGTGGACACTGGGCCATGTCTGCCATCAGGCCCTTTTTTTTTTTTTTTTTACCGTGGATCTGGTTTGTATTACCATGTCAAGCTGTTTGGAATTAATCCGTGACTTTCTCTTGGTCCCATGGAGTTCCAGGTGGCACAACAGTGCTGGTCGAGCTGACTCCCGACATCCACATCTGTGGCATCTGCAAGCAACAGTTTAACAACCTGGACGCCTTTGTAGCTCACAAGCAGAGTGGCTGCCATCTGACCAGCACGTCTGGCGCGGCCCCCAGCACCGTCCAGTTTGTGTCGGAGGAAACAGTGCCTGCCACCCAGGCTCAGACCACCACCAGAACCATCACCTCAGAGACGCAGACGATCACAGGTACGACGGGGGGGAGGGGGAGCCGGTTGAAGTTGGCTATGTCCCAGACACCTCCGTAGAGCTCGTGAAAAATATAGATTCCCAGGGCCTACCCGCTAGGGTTGCTGATTCATTATTTTTAACAAGCTCCACGGGGAAACCAGCTTCCTGGCCAGGTTTGGGGACAGCTGGGTTAAAACGTTAAGTGTTAACAGTTATAAACGTTGTCACGTGTTAAACAAAACAGACAGGCAAAAAAAACAACAAAAAAAACCAGGTTTCTAAAACAAAAACCTATATGATATGCTAAGAAAAAAATATGGGAAATATATTGCAATTTTTTTAAAGGATGATTATTTGGGGTGATGGAAGTATGTGTCTGATCCCTGAATTTGCATTATTTGTGTAAAGGTACAAAAAAAATATATAAGAGTTTTGTTTTGTTTCTGTGTTTAAATCCACAAACAGGCATTTGATGCCTTGCCTCCTCGGGGCCATCAGCTAGGAAAACAGAAAGTTCACCCCGGTTCTGCGTTGTGTCCACTTACTCCGCCAAAAAATAAATTGCATTTTTTAATAAAAAATAATTAAAGTTTAAAAATTAAAGAAAAAATTACAGATGGATCTTGCATTTAAATGTGCACAATGAAATCATTAGAGTCCTAGAGTAAATAATATACACAGGCACGCACACACACACACACACACACACACAGGCACATAAACACAAATACATTCACCTTTACTTATACCTATATAATCTGTTTTAAGAGACCGACAGACAGCTTTAGAAATTACGAAGTAACCCATTTATAAGACATTACAATTAGACACTGTCAGGTCCTGTGGAGAATTGGAGAATGTACCCTTAGCTAAAGACATTCAAATTTTTAGATTAAAATATATATTTATATTTATTAATACTGTGCCTACCAAAGAATGCAGGTTGTAGACACAGATGCACACCACCCCCCCCAAAAAAGAAACACATACGTGGTTGCAAATAAGTTGCAATTTTTCCAAAGTAAAAACAATGTATTAAAAAATCTAAAGACACCTGGAAAAAAAGTCGCAGTATGTAGGACTAAGGCCTAATGCCCCTCATATGTAAAGAACTAAATTCAATACAAGTAGAAAAAAAGGATGAAGTGGAAAAGTCAGCAAAGGGTAACAGACGTTACATAAGAGGCCATAAAATAATGCTTCGTAATTAAAGAAATGCACATCAAAGAGGGCTTAGGGCAAGATACCGCTTTCCTCTTCTGGGATATAAATTCATGTAAGCTGGGTGATATAGTGATAGCTTTCAAATTGAAATATTAAATTCGAAATCTTTCACATTAAAAATGTACGTAAACACATATCCAATCAGTCCACTTCCAGGTATTCTGTAAAACTTGATAAGCAAATGTATAAGGGTCCCCCTTTCCGGTATATATGTTTAAAAAAAAACAAAACAAAACGTTTGCATGCATACGCCAAGGGGAAATTAAGTAAATATCAGGATTCAGACTTTGGATTATGGCTTAGCCCTGATAAGGGAAGCTAGACCTCTGTTGCATACGTAGAAAAATTCTCGAGGGAAGCGTGAAAAACATATGTATGCATAACATACAGTTTTATATTCAAGGAAAGCATCTAGAACAGGAATGAGGCAGGTCGCTTTAAGGAAAGAAGGGTCACGCTGTGACAGGTATTAGGGAGTGGTGCGGGCTGGGACCAAGAGAAAGCTGCTCTCTGGATCCATCGGTTAGGTGTTTGGATTTTTCAGAGAAGCTGCAAACTGAAATTTTCCAAGTTTTAAAACTTTTTTGGCCAAACAAAACACATCCGTGAGCCTGATTGAGCCCAGAAGCGTTTGCCAAAGAGTTGATCTGGAGCTGGGGAGTAGAGGAGATCACCAGCCCTGTCCTCATCAGTCATGCATGGTGTGACGTGTGGCTTTTTCAGCAGTATGCAGAGTTCTGTGTGGTTGTGTTCCTGATGTCCGAAATAATGTTTCCGCCGAGTTTTTCAAACATTGAACGATAACTAACTGACCACCTGACAAACCTTAATGAAAGTGCCCTGACATCTTCCCACTTTCTCCTGAGTTTATCTTAATCGTCATCTTGGAGGAAGTCGCCAAACAATGTTAAAACTAAAAAAAAAACACCTCAGAGATAGGTCTGCTTTAACCTTCTCATTTTACAGCCTGACAAAGTGAAGCTGCACTCGGGCAGGCACGGGACAAGGCCGAGGTCCCCACTCAGGTTCAGGACAGTCCGGGACTGAAATAGTTTGGCCCTTACCCGGTGTCTCCTCTGTGAAGACTTAGTGTCCTGTCCCCGGTCCTCGAAGACGGCCGGATGCCCAGTAACCCCACAGCCCGAGTGTGAAGCCTCTAACACAGTGCCCCAGCGTGAGATGCCTTCAAGGCTCGCGCTTGGTGGCCGTTCCGTCTTTCGAGATTCTGACCCTTCACTTCTGCTGGTCCCTCCACTGAAATACCTTTCCTGCCTTTGCCTGGCCGATGCCACCAGCTCAAACTCAGGACCTGAAGGCTCACAATCGACACCCAGGATCTGGCTGGATCTTGGGATGCTCCCCGCCCTTCTCAGTTGGGTGATAAACTTTCTGTTTCCCAACCGAGTATATTTCCTGTAGCCTCAGGGTCTTGGCACGTGTTGTTCCCTCTGCCTGGACCTGATTGTTCTTATGCGGACATCAGAGCTGAGCTGAAAGGCTTTTCCTCAAAGCCCCTTCTGTGACCCCCCCCCACACACACACACAGTTCACTCAGACTATGTCAAGTCCCCGTAATGAGTAATGAAATGATTCTTGGCGGGGCTGCACCCTCACATTCACCCCTGGGTCCCTAATGCTACTAGGTAATGGGATGCGACGCCTGATCCCTACTCTCAGTGGGTTATTGTGAGGACTCTTCAGTAATCCATGTAAAAGGCTTGGGGGCCGTTTTTATGAAAGTTGAGGTTAATGAATGGGATGAACGGATGGTGGGATTTACAGGTTTGCTGCTCTGCCTGATTGTTCCTTCTTTGATGCCACAAAGCGAGCAGAACCTGGCTTTTTTGTTTCCCCTTCTTCTACACTAGTTTGCTTTTCTGGGCCCACCTCCTCCCACGCCTGGGCTCCACTGGCAGCAGCTCCCAGGTGCGCCCGTGCCCGGAATCCCCGGGGAGCTTGTTAGGGCTGTGGGTGCCTGGGCTGCGGCTCCTGAATCTGATCTCGGGGGCTGCGGCTCCTGCATATGTTTTTTTTTTTTTAACAAGCCCCCAGGAGATTCCAGGTCTCCACGGGGTCAGAGAGTCACTCACTGCCCAAGGCTACAGTCCGACTCCTGACCTCGGCAGGTGTCCCAGACCCTCTCACCCAGACGTTGCCCAGACTTATCTGTCATTCTTTGTTCCTCGATTAAGCCGAACCCTCCCTCCCTCGGCTCCTCTGTGTCTCCTCTCTGTCCAGTCATAGTTCGAGGTAAAGTAAC